>JAYESD010000007.1:170285000-170885000 GCA_036927565.1 Tuctoria greenei | reverse complement strand
TCTACTGCCTAAATATATGATTCGAGGGCAGCCAACGTCTGTGACAATCGAAGTAAGATATTTTGCCTCCATGAGTTAGTCGAAAGCAATCCGTGTCTGAAGCACATATCGGACACGTCAGACGACCGTGAGTGCTCCATCCGGAAAACATGCCGTATGCCGACAAATCATGGACGGACCACAAATAAGCAGCTCGAAGGTTGAATTTCTGCTTCTTGTAACTGTCGTACGCTTCGACTCCTGTCCACAAGACTTTCAATTCTTCAATCAGCGGTTTTAACATCACGTTGAGACCGGACCCGGGATGATCAGGTCCAGGTACAATGAGGCTGAGAAACATGAACTCGTTCTTCGTACATAAAGCAGGTGGCGGGTTGTACGGAATGATAAAGACAGGCCAACATGAGTATGGCGTGGCATTCGTACTGAATGGTGAGAATCCGTTTGTCGCTAATCCGATGCGAACATTCCTCGCATCACGAGAAAAGTCTAGATCAAAACGGTCTAGCGCCTTCCATGCATCACCGTCGGACGGATGCGTCAAGAATTCTTTGTTCTCACGTTTACCTTCTTTGTGCCATCTCATGTGTCTTGCGGTTCTTTTTAAAAGAAACATCCGCTTCAACCGAGGTGTCACAGGCAAGTAACGAAGCTGCTTATGTGCGACATCTGTCATCACATTATCGCCATTGTCATTAACAACTTCGACATACCTCGATTTACCACATTTCAAGCACATCTTCTCATTGGTGTGCTCTTTCCAGAATAGCATGCAGTTGTCTGGGCACACATCAATTTTCTCATACTTCATACCGAGACCAGATATCTTGATCTTTGACTGATACATATCTGGTGGCGCTTTGTGAGGTTGTGGAAGGATATCGCAGATCAATTTCATGAGATCATTGTAGCAGTTGATGGAAAAAAAAGTACTTGGACTTAATTGCCAGAAATCTGGTCAAGAAAGCAAGTACGATCACAGCCGTGTGTTCATGCAACGGCTCTTGTGATTTCTTCAGCTCCTCGAAGAACTTCTCTGCCTCATTTGTAAGAGGATCATCCGCTTCAAGAGCTTCTAACATCTCATCCATCCTATCAACCTCTATTATATCATCATCCTCATCCACTTCGGCTATGACTCGAGAATTAGTCTCGCCGTGGAAGGTCCACACTTCATATTGTGGAGTGAAACCATTTCGACATAAGTGAAACGAAAGCTCCAATCTTCTCAAAAACTTAGTGTTTCGACATTTTGTACATGGGCACCGCACCATATCTTCCGTTGACAACGAAAATGCTCGATCCAAAAATTGATCTAACTTGATAAACCACTCATCGGAGTGACCACCATTTCTGCTCTTCCAGCCAGTATACATCCAACTGCGGTCTTCACCCATGTTTGACTCTGCAGTTTAATGTGAAAAAAATTGTCGTTAATATATTGTTGTGTTATGTCACGACCATACAACCTAGGCAGATAGATCCTAAACCCACCCAAGAGTGACAGAGCGGAGCGTGCTCATGACGAGACGCGTGATCCGGATTCGAACGAAATTTCGGCAGCATAACCACGCTGTTCTCCATTGCACGCCCGAAAATGGTGCAGCAGAGAACAACAGGGTTACGCCACCGAAATCTCGTTCAAATTCGGACCCGCGTCTCATCACAAGCCACGCCCCCTCGGTCACTCCGAGGCTGTCCAAAAAAGGGACAATTCCGAACCTGCACGTCTCACATGCCAATGGCATGTGAGACGTGCCAATCCGAAACGGGTAATACATTGCTATAGGTTATGTTGCTCATTTTCATTTTCAGGTCATTTAAGAGAGAGGAAAGAACTAGAGAAAGAGTGAGAGGAAAGTTGGTCTCAGATGACAATTCCACGACGGCTTTAGGGTTAGCTGCCGTAGATCAGAGATGAAACCACTTCGTCGGAGTACGCCATCCACGCGCAGGTGCTTGCCATCCTCACCGTCGTCATTCGCCTTCGTGCCCGTCTACACGCATACTTTACCTTACCACTAAATGGGCCTTGTCGGGCCTTTTTAAGCTGGTCCGAAGCCCATTTATGTATATATAGTACTTGAACACTCAAGCAATCAAAATTAAGCAATTCAACGACCCTTCAAATAAACCTAAGCATAATTTAAAAAAACTAAGCAATTCAAATAAACCTAAACATAACAATTATCCATTGTAATTCATTAATTTATCAACTCAATTCTAACATAAGCAATTCAATTCAAATGAGAGCAATTCAAATGAGAGCAATTCAATTCAAATGAGAGCAATTCAATTCAAATGAGAGCAATTCAATAAACCTAAACATAACCATAATTCAAATGAGAGCAATTCAATAAACCTAAACATAACCATAATTCAAATGAGAGCAATAATACAAATCTTAAACATTATTAAATTAAACCTAAGCATATATAGTAACATTAAGATCCAATTAACAACTAATTAACAACTAACTAATAATTAATTAGAATGGTAAACTATTAACAACTAACTAACAATTAATTGTAATTCAAACCTAATTAGCAACTGCTAACAAATAATGAGAATTAACAACTAATTAACAACAACCTAACAATTAATTTGCATAACAATTAACAACTAAATAGCATAACAACTAATCATCAATTAACAACTAATTATCTAGAAATTAACAACTAATGCCTACTTTACTTGTGCGGCGTGGAGCAACTGTTCGACGGCTTCGGACGGACGACGGAGGCATTGGAGGAGGCCGGCGGCGCTGCTGTCCGGGGCCGGGGGCGGCAGGGGCACGTCGATGTCAGGCGCGGGGGGTGCGGCGGGGCCGTGGGCGCAAGGGGGCCGGGGGAGGCGGGGTCGGGGGCGGCGAGGGGCCAGGGGCGGCGGGGGGACAGGGGCGCAGGAGCTGGGGCGCAGGGGCCGAGGGCGCAGGGGTCGAGGGCGCAGGGGGGCTGGGGGCGGCAGGGGCGTGGCGGGCTGGCGGCGGCGGCGCGGCTAGAGACGGGGCCGGCGGGCCGGGGGCGCAGGGGCGGCGGGGGGCCGGGGGCGCAGGGGCGGCGGGGGGACGGGGGCAGTGGGCGCGCTGGGGGCGGCGGGGTCGGGGCGCGGCGGGCTGATGGCGAGGGTGCGGCGGGGCCGGGGGCGCAGGGGCGGCGGGGGGCCGGGGGCGGTGGGCGCGCTGGGGGCGGCGATGTCGGGGCGCGGCGGCGGTGGGGAATTGTGAATGAAGAGTTCGGGCCGGAGGGTCCCGATATTAGACTTAGTTTGCGACGGCCTATTACATGGCATCGTTCCCATACATACACACACTCAAGTTCTTTCGCCGTATGCATAAAACTGCACTAGCAAATGCCCTTTTTATTACATCTTCAACCATGTCCTCTTCTATAACTCAGTTTCATAACTCTTCTATAATTAAGTGATTCAATCCTTAAATAAACTATACAAGCTATTCTAAGCTACTATAGCTAAATGCTGCTACCTCTTAACAAAATTGCTAGCTAGATATGAAAAAAAATCTAAAACCGGGGGGAGTAGCACTGACCTCAGAGCAGCGGAGGCGTCGGGGTTCGGGGGCGCAGCGGAGGCGTCGGGGGCCGGGGGCGCAGCAGGGGGCGCGGCGGTCCGGTCGGGGGCGCGGCGGTCCGGGCCGACGGCGGCGACGCCGGTGGCACGGCGGGCCGGGGGCGGAGGCAGGCGGCGGTTGGGGCGCGGAGGCGCGCCTGGAGCCGGGGGCGGGCCGCCGGTGGGGGCCACAGGCGGGGCCGAGGGTGGCGGAGCCGGGGCGCGGCGGCGGGGGCGCGGCAGGGTGGCGGGGACGCGACAGAGGCGGCGGAAGGTCTGAAGTGAATGAAGAGTCGGGGCCGGAGCGTCCCGATATTAGCCCTAATTTGCGACGACAGTTTTAATTGTGACGGCCTCAACTTACAGCCGTCGCAATTAAAGCCTGTTTGCGACGGCCGTCTGACAGGCCGTCGCAAATAAGTGTTTATTTGCGACGGCTTCTTTATTTGCGACGGTCCTAGGGTTGGCCGAATAACCACTTATTCGCGATGGCCAGTCCGAAAGCCGTCGCAAATAACCACTTATTCGCGACGGCCATCTTATTTGCGACGGCCAGAGGCGGACCGTCACAATTTAAGCTATTTGCGACGGCTGGCCGTCGCAAATAAAACCAGCCGTCGCAAATGATCGCTTTTCCTGTAGTGTGCGAAAAAAAAATCTATGAAACAGTGTCGTAAACTTGATCCTGTGTACACGTGTTTCTCGCACAATCTTGAAGCCACCCGAAGAAGAAAATCTCTCTTATTCTCTCTTTTTGATGGTAGTGAATGTTTTTTTCCTGACTGCTTCAAGATTTGTGCATTTACTCCAAATTCATGTTAATCAGTGCCAGTCCTACTATGTAATCAGTGCCGACCCTACTGTATAATAAGCGCCGATCTGTACATGTTTATGTTAATTTTCAACTCCAAATCTATGGGCCCTAACTCAGGTGCCCAAATCCGTGTGCTCACTGTCACTCCACCGATTTATTGCCAGAATCGACACCCAACCGCACCGTTTGTGGCAACAAAAGCCCGCCCTAGCTTCATCTGCTGTCCACTCTCCGTCCATATCAGCTCACCAAACCACGGTATCCTAATTAATCACTTGGTTACCTCTCTAATCGCTTGCGTAGGGTCCAGCCGGCCCCTCTCCGGCCGTTTCGGACCACCAATCCATTCTAAGCCCCACCATTACGCTCCCAAAACACATTATTACTCCCCCCTCTCGCAACACGGAAGCTAGCTCAGCCAAGAACCGCGCGCCACGAGGCTTTGCTTTTGCGTGCCTTGCTTGGCCTTGGAGGAGAGGAGTGGCAACCCGAGGTGACAACAAGCAAGAGCGAGCAGCATGTCCGCGCAGGGGATGTCTGGCACGCCTTCGGCGGCGCCGCAGAGTGGCAGGGGCGGGTGCTGCAGCTCCGGCGCGACGGTGGAGCTGGTGGCCGCGTTCACGGCGGTTTGCCTGGTGCTGTACGGGGTCATCCTGTACCTCAACTACCTGTACGTGCGGTGGAGCGGGCGCGACGGCGTGCACCGGACGACGGTCGTCCCCGGCCTCGGCGGCAACGGCGGTGCGCCGCGCAAGAGGGCCGGCGTCGGGGGCATCGACAAGGCGGCGCTGGCGGCCATCCCGGTGCTGAGGTTCAAGGCGGGACGGGACGACGCGGCGGCGGAGTGCGCGGTGTGCCTGAGCGCCATGCAGGACGGGGACGCGGTGCGCGCGCTGCCTGGTTGCGGCCACGCGTTCCACGCCGCCTGCGTCGACGCCTGGCTCTGCGCGCGCGCCACCTGCCCCGTCTGCCGCGCAAGGCCGGCGCTTCCGCCGCCGCAGAGGGCGCCCAGGGCCGGCGCCAAGGCTGCCGCGGGGACCGCCGCCCGGCAGCCGGACCTGGAGAGCCAGGCGTAGCGCGCGGATTTAGCTGTTTGCAGATTGCAAAGGTTTTGTTCTCACGATGTGCGTTTTGTTCTCACGCTGCTGTCTTCTTCTTCTTCTCGGAGAGAGTGAACGGATGATTAACCAGGTAGCCTCATACTAGTACATAATTTTGGTGTTGATATACGGAGTACTTCGATTTGGATAGACAATGCTTGTACCACTGCCATGCCATGTAATTTTACATGCAACATCCAGTGAAAAGTTGATCTGAAAATTACTTTATGCCGTGTGTCCCTTCTTCCTGGTCTCAAGAACACAAGGTGCAAATTGTTGAACACGACAGGGTTCTCAGTTAGACTTATTTGATTTGTATTGACCTTGCAGTAGTACAAGTAGTTTCTTACGGAAGCACCGATCATTTTTAATGATTCTGCAAGCGAAACATTGGCCAGTAACTAACACTCTAAGAACAGTTTTGAGCGAGCATTAAGCTAATCTGCATCATAGGCATCTCAGGTGGATGTCGATCCATTCAGTGCCCGGATGAAGAGGACTTGTATCTGTAACAGCGACATGAAATGTTTGTATCCACCTAGCGTACGTAACTACGTACGGTACATAATACTTGAGCGTTGTCGACAAAGCAGGCTTTGTACGTACCAATGGCAGGCAATTTACCGTTGAATAATATTGGAGAGAACGCCACACATTTTCGTCTAGCTGGACTGGGTTTTTTGTATTGCGCCGTGTGCGAGTGCGACTCTGTTCAATAAGCAGATTCCTGGAGTATTGTCAGCTTCCTCGGAAGTCGGCTGTTCTTTCATTTTTTACCGCTCTTGGTTCCAAATTTTTAACACAGGCTAAGCTTTAGTGATGGCGAAATTTTAATGCCACGTGTATCTGTGCTAATAATTACAGTTGTAGCGATTATAAATTTAGCGCCACAACATTTATCTGATACTCCTTCTGTTTCTAAATAATTATCACTTGCTAATTTATTTTTAAACTAATAAGCGGCTGAGTATTTAGAAACGAGGAGTACATCTGTGTGGCTCGCATATGCATTTCAAATGGCGGGGCGTCGAGCACTGGAGCCCTTGCCGTAACCGGTAACTCCTGTCCTGCGTGTGCGTCCTAAGTGAGTGTGCGGTGGCCGCGGAGGGTGTTCGGGTGCTACGCGGCATTGGGCTGTCGGGCCTCGGCCCACGAATTGTACAGAAGCATTCGGCCTGTATAATTACATGTACCTACCACAGAAAAGCACTTGATTTTTTTGTTTTTTAGATCATAATTCATTTTTAGAGAGTGCGTGGTGTGTACCTGTGCGCACAAAATATTGTCGGTCGCCCGAACGGGCCAACCGACAAGCATGGTACGCTACATGTTTCCCCAGCGGAATACTACATGCAGCTCTGGGAGGCGTAGGGCAGGAACTGAAGAGGTATTTGGACTCCAAATTCTGATAGCGGACACCACCAGTCCATACATACAGATACAGGTTAGTCTGTGTCGGATAACAGCGAGAAAGCGGACGATTCGAACCTGAGCTAGCTTACGCCGTCTAAACGGTAGTTTTGCTTGACACAGAGCTCGATGAGCGGTTCGTTTCTGTTCGTTGTGAAATTCCCGTTCCAGTTTTCTTCCAAGTGGGATGGAATGGAAGCTCATCAACTGGACACGGTAACGAAACGGAGGTAGATTGCCAACGCCAACGGGCAGCCAGGCGGCTAGCCAGTGGCTTGCTACTGTACTAGCTAGCGCACAGCCAGTGTCCGAACAAATCGCAAACCAACGTGCGTGCTGCATTTTCTTTTCGAGGAACGTTCTGGTGCTGTGCTGCATTATTGAGGTGCTGGCCCGTCGTCGGTCCGATGCTTTAGTTTATGCGTAGAAACGGAAACTTCTTGCAAGCTGTTACAGCTGCACGTATAAAATAAATGATACTTAAAACAAAAGGTCCAATTCCATTTAAATTAAATTAATTATCCTAAACGTCATTTATACATTATACGCCGAGCAGGAGCAGCCGGTTCTCCCAAAAGATTGCCGCAAAGATCCCTCATGATTCGGCGCATCTCTTCCACGCCATTTCCTAAAAAACGAACCACCTGCTTCGCGCCTCAATCATACGGTCACGCTGCTGCTATGCTACTGTACCAGATTAGGCTTTGCGCTAGCTCTGTTACCTGAATGATTCACAAAAAAAAATACAGCCGCACTGCGCATGGTAGCGTCATTAGAAAACTCGACGTGCATTTTGGCAACGACTTGACAACGGTGTTCGCAGAAGGATGGGAACCACTCCAACTCCACTCATGGTTGGACCGACTCAGGAACGCTTTGGTGCCGGCTGCTGGCCTCTCACCAAACCACTCTAGAAACTGAACCGACGCTGAGATTAGACCAATAATGTCTTCATTTTTAAATTATTGTCGATAGTCCAAGAAATCCAGTAAAAAGGAAGAAATGTTTATGGTTGGTAGCACATTGCATTCATGTTTTTCTTTGGCTGTTGGTTTCGAAAAATGATTTATTTTGACTGGTATGAGAATCTGCTTTTGTGTTTACCGTCCACATCTCTTCGAATGTAGTCTCTTCATTTCTAAAAAGTTGTCGTTTTATAGTTCAACTACAAAACGACTTTATTTCAATGACGAAGTAAATACTTTTTCTGTCCAAAAAATTATCATATTTTAATTAAAAAAAAAAGATGATAAATTTTTAGTGATGGAGGAAGTAACTTTCAGGTGTTTACTCACGACTTTATTTTAAGGATGGAGTAAATACTTTTTCTGTTCAAAAAAATTATCATATTATAATTAAAATAAAAGATGATAAATTTTTAGTGACGAAGGAAGTAACTTTCAGGTGTTTACTCACATATACCTGTCAGCAAAAAAGGACACGCTTCTCCAATCTCCAACTGTGGTTTTGCTTGGTTCGGTAAGGTTTCAGCTCAAAGTTCAGACAAAATTAGGCCGAAAAATGGACCGTGCGCCGCGAAAACGCTGAAACTCAGTCAGACCGCGAAGTCTGTTTTCCAACTGGTCACGTTCTCTCGGCTGTTCACGCCACCGACGTTGACTTGCTTCGTCACCTTCGTCCTCGCTTCGCCTCTCTCCCCCCCATTTTACTTCCCCACGTCCGCAATAACTCCACGCGCCCAACTATATTAATCGCCAAGCACCAAGTAAGCTGAGCTGTGAGCCACGCCACCGCACGCAGCGACCAAGGGAAGGGAAGCCCAGCCAGCCAAGAAGACGCCGCACTGCTCCCTCGCGGCAGCCTCCACACCACCAACCCGTTGCTTTCCCTCTCCTACAAGAACCCACCACCCGACCGACGGTGGCGACCTAGCCCCCGCCCTTCTCTCTCCTCGATTCCCCCCTCCTCCTCCTTCCATCTGTTCCGGTTCCGCCCATCGGAGATCCAGGAACCGAGGGGGCGGAGGCGATGGGAAGAAGGTACGCCGCGGTCCTTGCGGCCGTCGTGCTGGTGGTTCTTGCGGCCGCCGGCGGAGTAGCGGCCGCGGAAGGAAACGAGGCGGCGGCGAAGGGGAGGTACTACGCGCTGTTCAACTTCGGGGACTCGCTGGCTGACGCCGGCAACCTCATCCAGAACGGCACCCCGGACATCCTCGCCACGGCGCGGTTGCCCTACGGCCAGACCTACTTCGGCAGGGCCACCGGCCGGTGCTCCGACGGCCGCCTCGTCATCGACCACCTGGGTACGGCCTCTTCTTCTTACCTCCCTCTCCAGATTTGACTTCGTGGTTGGCTGATATGAGGTTCCCTGCGTTTGGTCCGCAGCGCAAGAGTTCGGCCTGCCGCTGCTGCCGCCGTCCAAGGCCAAGAACGCCAGCTTCGCGCACGGGGCCAACTTCGCCATCACCGGCGCCACGGCGCTCGACACGCCTTACTTCGAGGCCAAGGGGCTCGGCGCCGTCATCTGGAACTCCGGCGCGCTCATGACCCAAATCCAGTGGTTCCGCGATCTCAAGCCCTTCTTCTGCAACTCCACAAAAGGTCAGTCTAAAAAAACCTAAACTTTTTGTAGCTCAGCTATACCCGTGGTGATGCAAGATAAAGGAATTTGCCTGTGAACGTTGCATTGATGAATTTTTTTCTTTCGCAGAATGCAAGGATTTCTTTGCCAAGTCACTCTTTGTGGTGGGTGAGTTTGGTGGCAACGACTACAATGCGCCGCTCTTTGCAGGGCAGGGTCTTGAAATGGTCTACAAGTTCATGTCGGATGTCATCCAGGGCATCTCTGATGGCGTGGAGGTAGCGCTAGCTTATTTATGCTGTGTATCGTTGATTATCCTGAGGCCTGAGGGATGTGATTATGATAAAAACTGTTTATGCACGCTGCAGGCATTGATAGCTGAGGGGGCGGTGGATCTCATTGTGCCTGGAGTCATGCCCACCGGGTGCTTCCCGGTTTACTTGAACATGCTTGATGAGCCAGCCGATGGATATGGCACCCGCAGCGGGTGTGTCCGCCGCTTCAACACCTTTTCCTGGGTTCACAATTCACGTCTCAAAGCTGCACTTGAGAAGCTACGGGCTAAACACCCTAATGTGAGGATCATATATGGGGATTACTACACACCAGTTGTCCAGTTCGTGCTTCATCCTGAAAAGTTTGGTGAGTTCTTTAATTCCCAATCTTGTTTATATGTCTTTTTTTTTCTTTTGTATAGATGCTTAGGTGTTAGTCAGCTGTTAATAGAGAGTCAACTAGTTCCCACTGTCTCCTTTAAATACACAAATATTATAATTGGATAGTTTAAATCTGGTTAGATGCGCTTGTACCCTTCTCTGATAGAACAATGCAATACAAAATGTGGGAGTTCAAAATCAGTCTGGCTAGCTTAGTGTTCAAAGTATTTTGAAAGCACAGTTAATTACTTACGGTTTACACTTACGCCTTGGTCATTTGGAATTTTTATAGTTCGTTAAAGGGGGCATTAGCTACCACTGGTTTTAGGACACTTTGTTGATGACATTCCAAAGAAATTCTTCCAGAATGGGCCATTCGACCATTCAGGGCTAACAGTAGATTATGATATGTATCAAAACTACGCATTGATTCTCTTAGTGACAGCAACCCTATTCGTTTTTGGCATGACGGGTTATGTTATGAGCTGAACCAGCTACTGTAAGTCTGTAATGACCTTGTATAATTAGGACACATACATATACTCTATGAATGATAACCACATTTTTTGAAATTAAAGTACCATTAGAAAATTTAACATCTTCAACTGTTAAAAAAAAACATTTCATAATGGCATAAGTGCCTATGCACATTCAATAGTACGATAAAACCTTTGCTACCTTACCTTTTGCTAGTTTGATTTTAAGCATAGCTGAATGACAAGTTTTAACAAATCCTCCTTGTGGTGAGTACAAAACATCGATAGGTATTGCTCAGTTAGTTGAACCATCGTTTTGAGCTATCACTTTTGTCTCTATTTGTAGTTTTCTTTCCTTGCTGACAGAGGATCTTGGTTACACTTTACGCTTGGAGTGTCCTTTTCACGCTTAATGACAGCCATCGGCATCTGGAGCTAAGAAATCGTTTATATAGTTTGTGGGCATTTCTGCACACTGCTGGGTGGCTGGGTGGGATTGGCTTAGGCCTGTATCTATCGTCTCTAGATTACATTATGGAATTTCCTTTTCATCGTTGCCTTGCAGCAGCTAGCACATCCTTGTCTTTATTGGTCATGCATTTCCTTGATCTTGCTGATGGGAACAGTTTTTCCTATCTCAACTACTAGAGAAAAAGGGGGCATATATGTTTTTTTTTTAAAAAGGAAACAGCAGGGAAGAGGAGACATATGTTATTGTCGATTAGAACTGAAGGCACCTTTCTTTGAAGCTATAGTCATTTGATTTTAATTCACATGAAAACAGGGGACCTAACAACTTATGGTTTTCTATTTCAGGATTTGACAAGCAACTACCTAGAGCGTGCTGTGGGGCTCCGTCAACTCCTGAGAAAGCCGCTTACAACTTCAATGTCACGGCCAAATGTGGTGAGCCTGGTGCAACTGCCTGTGCTGATCCGACAACCCACTGGAGCTGGGACGGTATTCACTTGACGGAGGCTGCTTACCGCCATATTGCCAAAGGTTGGTTATATGGCCCTTTTGCGGACCAGCCGATCATCCAGTCCTCGTGAGCACGAGCACTTCTGTTGTAGAGTGTATCAAAGTAGTGCACTGAAAAATGGAGCAGGGAAAGTAGTATTTCCGTAGAGTTCCAATGTTGCATACATGTACATCACAATTTGATTGATTTCGTTGATGTGGGGTACAAAGGTGGGATAGAGGCTGAAAAAGCTTGATTTCTTGACTTTGCCTGGTGGTATAAATATGAAAAATGTAACGCACAGATGACTGTATATCGTGTCCCGGAAATGTGATACAAATTGTCTTTTTAAGCAGCTTCTGATTCCCTGATTCTATAACCTGTCCGTCCTGTAATTCTTAACTGCAGGCCTTGTCTGAACATGGTGTGGATTATGGTCCAGAAATGAACTGTTCATGAAATTTCTAGCTGTAAACAATTAGAAAGTGCCAACAACCACCTTTGCGGTGAACATGTGGATGGTTCTCTGGAGAAGAATCTCCAATATAAAAATTGACAAACACTTGAATGGAGAATTTGAGAGTAGTGCAGGCAGGTAGGAGTTGAGAGTTGAATTTGATGAGATGCTGATCTGTTATAGGATTTGTTGATCCAATTGCAAGTTCGGTTCCCATGTGCATGTGATTACCACTAAGCAGCCCATGAGCCCCATTTTTTTTTAATGATAGCCTAGATCCTAGCTAGTCGTTTTGATAGTTCGATACCCACGAGTCCACATGTTAGTGATCAGCACATGCAATACTGCAGGTGATTTCAACCCTTTGACGGAGAGTTGTAAAAAGGTTTTTTTGCTTGTAAAGCAAGTACTGACAGTTTACATTGCATTTGTGCTTGTCAAACATAAAATTCGTTCAGACTGGTAAAATTGAATTCAACTGTTGTAACAAACACGAGGTGGTCCAGATTCACGAGGTGATCCCCACTCGCATCAAAGTACTCCCTCTATTCTTAAAAGAATACAGTTTTTTAATTAAATTTAGTTCTGGGAGTACGAAATTAAGCAAGTTGAGCCAGCTGCAGCACGTGTACAATCTTTGTTCTCAAACAAGAGATCCGCCATGTCGGTCAGGTAGGCCGGGTCCTGTATCTCGGGTCGGTCCTGAATCTCGGGTCGGTCGCGATTTCGATATACATATCATACTACATATAATTTTAATTCATGCTATGATTTTATAAAATTCTCATACTACAAGAAAGTCTATTTAGAAAAATAGTGTTGCTAGGTAGTCTAAAATTCACCCGAGGCTTGCAGTAGGCAAGTTATGTATAGAAATTTCATCACTTGATTTATTTACTTCGGCGATGCGAATTCCACCACCTACAGTAAGCAAATATTTTTTATTTAGCTCGTCACATCCAATCCTCTCATAATAGACACAGTCACATCCCTATTGCCGCCACCAGATTGTTCTAGGGTATGAGCATACGATTTTGGTTCTCTTCCTTTACTCCTATACAATAAATAGAGTATAATTGGTAAAGTATATACAAATAGAATTGATTTCATTTTAACACTACATATGATTTCATCGATGTATTTTTATTTGCAGGATTGTTCTCTTTCACTTTGTATAAAATATTATTATAAAGTGCATTATATAATAGTTTATGTGCTATATACATAAAATTTATTTGAAATGTCTTCATAAGGTGTTTTTGGTTGTAGATTATATGCTACACGTATCAGTATCGCTGTTAGCAATGATACTTTTTTATGTCAAGAGTATTATATACTGTTTTAGAAAAATTTTATTTCTTTATATATTTTTAAAGAAAATAATATTTCTATATATAAAATACGTGTATAATATTTTTATTTTTATAATAAAATGGCCTCTGTTTTAGTTTCGCCCCGACCTCCAATATCTGAGGACCGGCCCTGCTCACCGTCGACCAAGTCGGCGCACGGGTCGCTGTCCTGTACCACCGCTCCGCCGCCCATTTCGCCCGGCAGCTGCGGGACTCCCCGCCGCCGTCCTGCGGCTCCCGGCCAGTGGCGAACTCCAGCAGTGCCACGCCATGGAGCTTGGAGCAATGTCTACCGTCGATTGAGTCGGACTGTATGCTACCGTATTAAGATCACTTTATATAAGTACAGTACACACTGTATACATACGTATACCGACAACTATGCACATAAGTACATCGCGTCACGTAACGGATGCTGTGACGACCTACATTATTCTACTCGTGTGGTCACGTCGCAACAGCGGTACACCGTCAACCCGGCCGGGCGCCGTCGATCCTTCCCATCAAGCGGTTTTCGGCTTCTCTTCCTTCGCTTCGCCCACCTCGCCCTCCACGGCGTCGCCGGGGACGAGCTCCTCCTCGCCGGCGACGAGCCCCTTTGTGTGCTGCGCTAGCCCAACCACCGTCGCCCCCACCGCCTCCAGGACGTCGCCTACTATCGTGGTGCCCTCCTCCTCGCCATTGTGGCCCTGCATCCATCACAACTGAGCCATCAGCTACGTACGTAGTACACACGGTTGTACGAGCAACGGGTAAGCACATGTGTCGGTAGGGTCCACGCTCGCAAACGTACCTTCGCTCTCGCCGTCGCGCCGCCGCCGGACGATGCTATGTGCTTCGCTTGCCCCGCCTTATGTTCTACGTGCGAGGTAGTGTTCCTCGCCTGCGCAGCCGTCTCCCTCGACCTCGGCCTCTCGGCTTCCTTTCCCTGCTCAACCTTCTCCCTGGCGTACTCCGCCACTCTGTGCGCCGCGTCCGCCGTCAGTTCTGTCGCCTTCTGCGCCACCTGCGCGCCGGTGGCCACCGTCACGTCCTTAGCCTTCGCCGCCGCCAGCTGTGTGTACCCGGCAGTCGTCCTCGCGGTCGCCACGGCCGCCTCCTTCGCCTTCTCGGCCGCGGCCTTGGCGTACTCCGCGGCCGTCTCGCCGGTGCTCGCCGTCGCGTCCTTGGCCTTCACGGCCGCAGCCTTGGCGTACTCCGCGGCCGTCTCGCCGGTGCTCGCCGTCGCGTCCTTGGCCTTCACGGCCGCGGCCTTGGCGTACTCCGCGGCCGTCTCGCCGGTGCTCGCCGTCGCGTCCTTGGCCTTCACGGCCGCCTGCTTCGCGTACTCTGCCGTCGTCCCGCCCGCCGCGAGCGTGACGTCCTTCGTCTTCGCGACGGCCTGCTTAGCGTAGTCCACGGTCGTCCCGGCCACGCTGGTGGTGACGTCCTTCGCCTTCGCGGACGTCTGTTTGGCGTAGTCGACCGCACTCCCCGTGGTCTGGTGGGTGGCTTCCTGTGTCATCTCCGACGCGGCCCGCGCGCCGCCGCGTGCACCGGCGTCCTTGGACGCGGCGTGTTCAGCCGCGGTGCCAACCGCGTGCGACGACGCCGTGTCCTTGGCGATCTGATGTTGTCCAGTGGTGGCGCCGGCCTGCTTGTCCCTGTCATGCTTCTCCACCGCGGCGCGCGCGGCCTCGGCGTCGGAGATCTTGTCTGCGTCGCGGCCGTGACCCATCTCCCCCTGCCTTGTCAACTGACCGCGACCTTGGTCGCCCTCCTGCTCCGTCTCCGTGGACGACTTCTTGGTCTCCGCCTGACCACGCGACGCCGCCGTGGCGCCCGCGTACGACTGTGCCGCCGCCCCCTTGCTTCCACCCATCCCCATGGCCCGGTTGCACCGCTCCCTGGCGTCGCTGGCAGCGTCCGCCAGCCACTGCTTCGCCTCGGTGTCGTGGCCCGCATGGCTCTCCTCCTGCTCCTTGGCGGGCTGCTTGGTGCCCGGCGCCTTGGACGCGGCCGCGGCCCCGTGCGCGCGCCCCTGCTGCTTGGTCTTATTGAAGCGCTCCTCGGCAGCGCGGATGGCGTCGACGGTGCGCTGCTGCGCCTCGGCGCGGTACTTGACGGTCTCCTCCAGGTTCATCGCCTGGCCTTGTTGCCCGCGGGCGCCATGGCCCTGGGCTTGGCCTGCTTCCTCCTCCTGGCCTTTCGTGAACTGCTTCCTGGCCTGTTGGTGCGAGGCCATTGCCGCGGAAACAAAGCGAGCTCGACGACGAAGACCCTGCGGTGTTTGCAGAGTTCTCGCTGTGTCGAGCCTGGGCGTAGCGTGAGCTGATCACTGGTAGTAATCTCTAGCTTGAGTTGGTAGACTATGGTGGGCATGCACAGCGTGATCGGCGGGCGGTTTATAAGATCGGCGTTGAGCGGTCCGTGATTGATCGGCCGAGTTTGGCGTGGTGCCGGAGCGCGACGCGTGTTGCGGGAAGGGACACGTGCGACGGCGAGGATAGGAGCGAGGAGGCCGTGCTGCGTCACCCGAGCATGGAAGCGTACGGCGCCGCGAGGGGGCGCGGACACGACGCGTCGGCGTCCGTTGATGCCAATCTCCTACTCAGCAGTCAGCAGAATGCGTCGGCTGGACTATTCCCATTCTGTCGTCTGGCGCTATAGATCAGTACTCCCTCCTTATCATCTAAAACTTTATCATTTTTAATTAAAAATGAGCTATTAGACCCGAAGAGAGTATCTGATTATACCCTCTTCTTCCACATGTAGTAATTTGTGAGGTCTGTCTATTTGTCAGATGCATAGAATTTAAGAAAATTTTAAATATTCGGTAATTAGCAGTTAATTACTGTTATTAACCACCAATCGTGTAATTAACCATTAACAATCAATTCTACAGGTTAATCAACTACAAATTTTTTGTTTAACTATTTTATAATTAACATAACCTTACAATTACAAATTAACAATTTTTGGATTAACAATTAAAAAGCTTAACGCGTTTTCTTCGGTTCCGGCCGTCGGCACCGCCGCAAGCTTCAGACTCCGCAGCCGCGACACCCACGCGCCGTCGCCGTGAACTTCTGGCGCCGTTGCGTCCAGACCCAAGCGCCGCCGCCTTCGCGGTTCCGCCGCCGCCCATGCGCAGCCACGCCGTCGTCAAGCTGCCCTGCGTCCGTCGTCGTCAAGGCTGCTCCCGCCTTCGGGGCTGCGCTTTGCCGCCGCCGCCGATTGTTTCCATCTTCCATCGGGACTTGAGATTGAGACTGGGGTGTTTTTTTTAAGCCTTTTTACCGGTACAGTTGTAGTACCTGTTCATATACGAATACACACGTACTCAGGTCACCCGGTGTCAGGGTTAAGGAGGGAGAAGATAAAAGAATAAGTTATTAGCACGTATCTCAAAGCGAACGGACGGTTCATGATATCGCCTGAGATAATGGAAAGTTTCAAGCACCTGAAATGAAGGATATCCGTAATTTGTGATTGAGAGACTAGCTTTTACTTATATTGCAAAAATTGGTACTCCTTCCGTCACGTGGGCTGGCATTCCCCGGACGGCCCAGAAACATGTTGGGCCGACAGAGGCGTGGGTCTTCCTAATGGCCCAAAAGAACAAGTCAACTCGACGCCCAAGCTTCGCCCTTCCACCTACCTCCCCGTCCCGGCTGCCGCCTGCCCGCCTGCCGCTCGTCGGCGCTGGCGTTTCGCGCCGCGTCATGGTCAAGCCCTAGGCCACGCAATGGCCCACCGCCCACGGCGTCTTTCTCCGTGCCATGGAAAGCGTCGCGTTGTCCGCGGCTTCTCTCTCCCCGCGTGCCGCGGCTGGAGGGGCGACCCACAACAGCCTGCCCGCGCAGTGCCCCAGCACGCGGTGGCAGCCGGTCGCCGTGTAGCCTGCGGGCGTCCATCTCGATGCTTTGCGCGGCCCTCAATGGCTCTCCCAGCGCCAGCTTGCGCCCCATCCAACCAGGTACCTGCCCCTCGCTGCGTCCTGTTTAAGCATTGCTTATGAGGGTTTCGATTTATCAACTGTATGCGCGGTTAGGCATATAGAGTCGATAGCTGTGTAGGCTTGGTTCATCGTGTCCGCGAATAGTGGAATCCTGAACGAGGTGTGTGAAGTTATGCACCATGCGCAACCTCTGTTCGGATCTGCTCGTCAACATGTAGATTTGTAGAGGGAATGCCGAGGCATTTGCAGGCCGTTCTGGTCATTCTACGGGAAGTTAGAATCTAGATACCTTTTTTGTCTTTTGTGCTGTATAACGCAGACACGTTAAACCTGCTTGTCTTAGATCTGTCTTTGATCTGTACCCTATGCTGGACATTCTGGTTATACCAAACTTTGTTTTCGTCTTCTAGTAATGGAAAAGGACAATGCCCACGTCAAAACAAAAAACCTGTAGATTTGTTGCGCTCTGCTCAATATTTGACATGCTAGGTAATTTCTGATGCCTATTATGTCGCATAACAGATTTTCTCTAGGCATTGTCTCTGTTACAACAACTTCTTTGCATACAAGATTCATGTCGCATTGTAGACCATCTGCTCTGTTATATTTCAACATATTGCTGCAGCAAACCTTTTATCTTGATTGAGCCTCATTGCTTATTTAAACAGATAAAAATAGCATCTATGCACGACCTAGTGAAACTACCATACACAGATGGTTCCTTATATACCCTAGTGGAATGATATTTTCTTCCACTTGATTGTCACTCATTATGTTCAGGTACTTCCAGGAAGAAGTGTTGACATTTGTAATTGTCTTATTGATGTAGCGTTTTCACAACTATTACTAAGTCAATATAAGGAAACACGGTCTGTGATCAAAGTATTAACTACATCGTTACAACTTAGTTTGATTGTAATAGTGAAGTATGCAATTCTCATAAATGCTTAAATCTTGATTTGGTGAGGTGAATGCAACCCAAGGAATATTTCAAAGTTGCGTATCTTTGTAACAAAATTAGGAATGTCCCATGTGATGTAGCTAACATGGTCTTCAATACTAAAGGCCGTAGTCGCTGACATCAATGTCTGGTACTCTAGTCTTTGATCCAATCAGTGGTAATTTGTTGTACTGTACCTTCCTTGACACCATCCTCAACCTCATCTTTCTTTGTCCTACATATTGCTGCATCTGTTTTTGTATAGCATACTTGTGAGGCTTCCATGTTCTTTATTTCGATGATCCTTATAAATTGCAAATAATAGTTAGTGTCATCTCATTGCGTAAATCACAATGTTTTAGAAAAAACATATGGAATACGTTGAGGTTTTGATATATGATGTTTTAGAAAAACATACGGAATAAGTTGAGGTTTTGTATAAGCAACATTTGCTTCTAACTGGATATGGCATGCAGAGATTTGAGCAACCCATGTTTCAGGCATTTCCCTTACTTCTCGTAGGGATACTTTGTTATAGTGATTCCAGATATTTCATTCCTAATGTTGCTGCCATTGCATGCAGCAATATTTCTTCTCATGAAGGACATGTTTTCAGGTGCAAAGCCAAACCAGTAGTAGTTTAGTTCAATATTTTTTTAGCTAGTTTCTTAGATTTATCCTTTAGTGAGGTTTGGTTATTTCAAAACCTTAAAAGGAAGGTGCCATCCAACTTACTTATGTCTCTCCTCTCAAGTATGTTTTTACCCTCCAACCAAGCTGTCCTATTCCCTTGTGTAACATTTGTAACTACTATCCACCATCCTAACCATGGCTGCATCATGCAAGGCCATAAAGTCAGCTCATCTATGCCTTGCTTCTTCCTAATTCATGCTTTATTCCAAGCACATACAACATCCAATAGATTAGATGTTGGAGGAACAATTAGATGTATGGTATTAAACATAACTAGAGAAATTTATTTGCACATTCCAAAAGTTTGGATGTTTTAAGTAGCATATCACCAATTATCTGTTTGTTCATTCAAAAAATAAAACTAGGTCCCACCGGGATTCGAACCCAGGTTGCCAGATTCAAAGTCTGGAGTGATAACCACTACACCATGGAACCGTTTGATGTATGTGACCACTTGTTGATATTTATCCTTTGCCAAAAGCTGGATCGTTTGATTTTTAAGGGGCATATTGCCAGCTGTCTGTATTTTTCCTCACAAAAAGAAAAACTCTTATTGCATTTTAAGAAAAGGTTTTGATCTTTTGAGTGGCATATCACTAGTTACCTGTTTATTCCTCAAAACAAAAACGTAGGTCTAGGTTGAGGTTCTGATATATGATTTACCTCTGTGTACGTGTATAGGTTATTCGGTTCTTGGCACTTCAACCAACATTTGTTTCCAACTTGATATGGCATGCAGAGATTTGACCATTCTGTATTTCAGGCATTTCCCTTATTTCTTGTCGGGATACTTTGTTACAGTGATTCTAGATATTTCATTCCTAATGTTGCCGCTATTGCGTGCAGCAACAATTCTCCCCATGCAGGACTTGTTTTCGAGTGCAAAACCGAACCAGGAGTTCTGTATCATATGATTTTGATTTCTTATTTAGCTTGTTTGAGAACCATTTAGTTAGTCTGTTAAATCTATCCTAATTAATGGGGTTTGGTTATTTCAGAGCCTTAAAAGGAAGGTACCATCCAACTTATGTCTCTCTATCTGTCAATATGTTTTTTCTCTCCAACCAAGCTGTCCTATTCCCCTTGTGTATGATTTATCACTACTATCCACCATCTCGACCATGGCTGCCTTGATGCAAGGCCATAGCATCTGCTCATGTACGTATCGCTTCTTTCTAATCCATGCTTTATTCCAAGCACATACAACATCCAATAGATAAGATGCTGGAGGAACAAATAGATGTATGGTATTAAACATAACCAAAGAAATCTATTTGTATTTTTCAAAAGTTTGGATATTTTGAGTAGCATATCACCAATTATGTTTGTTCCTAAAAAATAAAACAAAACTAGGTCCCACCGGGATTCGAACCCAGGTTGCCAGATTCAAAGTCTGGAGTGATAACCGCTACACCATGGAACCTTTTGATATGTGTGATCACTTGTTGATATTTATCCTTTCCAAAAGGCTAGATCGTTTGATTTTTGAGGGGCATATTGCCAGCTGTCTGTTTTTTCTGTAAAAAAAAAGAAACACACTAATTGCATTTTTTTAAGTTTAGATCTTTTGAGTGGCATATCACTAATTGACTGTTTATTCCTCAAAAAATGGTGGTCTTGATTGAGGTTTTGATATATTATGTACATTTGTTTATAGTTTCTTGGCGCTTTAACCAACATTTGCTTCTAACTGGATATGCCATGTAGGGATTTGACCATCCTGTGTTTCTGGCATTTCCCTTAGTTCTTTTAGGTATACTTTATTATAGTGATTCCAGATATTTCCTTCCTAAATGTTGCCGCCATTGTATGCAGCAACATTTCTCCCCATGCAGAACTTTTTTTCGTGTGCAAAGCCAAACCTTAAGTGATATAATCATGTAATTTTGATATTTCTTATTTAGCTTGTTTGAAAACCATTTGGTTACTCCAATATTTTCTTTAGTTTGTTTCTTATATCTATCATAATTAATGGGGTTTGGTTATTTCAAAGCCTTAAAAGGAAGGTGCCATCCAACTTATGTCTATCTATCAAGTATGTTGTTTCTCTCCAACCAAGCTGTCCTATTCCCCCCTTGCGTATCATTTCTTATTGCTATCCACCATCTTAACATGGCTGCATGATGCTAGGCCATAAATTCTGCTCATCTATGTCTCGCTTTTTCCTAATCCATGCTTTATTCCAAGCGCATACAACACCCAGTAGATTAGACGCTGGAGGAACAGTTAGAATTATGGTATTAAACATAATCAGAGAAATCTATTTGCACTTTCCAAAAGTTTGGATATTTTGAGTAGCATATCATCAATTATCTGTTTATTCCTAAAAAAAATTCTAGGTCCCACCGGGATTCGAACCCAGGTTGCCAGATTCAAAGTCTGGAGTGATAACCACTACACCATGGAACCGTTTGATATGTGTGACCACTTGTTGATATTTATCCTTTCCAAAAGGCTGGATTGTTTGTTTGTTGAGGGGCATACTACCAGCTGTCTGTTTGTCTCCTAAAAAAAAACTCTAATTGCATTTTTTAGAAGTTTTGATCTTTTGAGTGGTATATCACTAGTTACCTATTTATTCCACAAAACAAAAATGTAGGTCTAGGTTGAGGTTTTGATATATGATGTACCATTGTGTATAGGTTCTTGGTGCTTTAACCAACAGTTGCTTCTAATTGGATATGACATGCAGAGATTTGAGCATCCTGTGTTTCAGGCATTTTCCTTACTTCCCGTAGGCATACTTTGTTATAGTGATTCCAGATACTTCATTCCTAATGTTGCTGTCATTGCAAGCAGCAACATTTCTCCCCATGCAGGACATGTTTTCGGGTGCAAAGCCAAACCAGAAGTGCTATAATCGTGCGGTTGTGATATTTCTCATATCTCATTTATCTTGGTTGAAAACCAACTCCGCCTATGTTGTAATGACATAGCCGGTCCCAAGCCCGGACAAAGGAGGAGGGGTTGTGATAGGCTTGGCGAGCCAACAACTATACATAGTCATTCTCATGGAAATGAAACCCATTAGATCTTCAAAAATTATTTGGTTTCATTTCTAGCCGACCCCAACTTGTTTGGGACAAAGGCTTGGTTGTTGTTGTTGTATCTTGTTTGAAAACCGTTTAGTTAGTCCAATATGTTCTTTAGCTAGTTTCTTAGATCTATCCTAATTAATGGGGTTTGGTTATTTCAAAGCCTTAAAAGGAAGGTGACATCCAAGTTACATATTTTTCTCTATCTATCAAGTTTGTTGTTTCTCTCCAACCAAGCTGTCCTATTCCCCCTGTGTAACGTTTGTAACTACTATCCACCATTCTAAACATGGCTGCATGATGCAAGGCCATAAAGTCAGCTCATCTATGTCTTGCTTCTTCCTAATCCATGTTTTATTCCAAGCACATACAACATCTAATAGATTAGATGCTAGAGGAACAGTTAGATGTATGGTATTAAACATAACCAGAGAAATCTATTTGCATGTTCCAAAAGTTTGGATGTTTTGAGTAGCATATCATCAATTATCTGTTTGTTCCAAAAAAAACTAGGTCCCACTGGGATTTGAACCCAGGTTGCCAGATTCAAAGTCTGGAGTGATAACCACTACACCATGGAACCGTTTGATGTGTGTGACTACTTGTTGATATTTATCCTTTTCCAAATGGCTGAATCGTTTGATTTCTGAGGTTTATATTGCCAGCTGTTTGTTTGTTTCCTAAAAAAAGAAAAAAAAGTGTATGTTTTAAAAGTTTGGATCATTTGAGTGGCATATCACTAATTACCTGTTTATTGCTCAAAACGAAAAAGTAGGTCCCACCGGGATTCGAACCCAGGTTGCCAGATTCAAAGTCTGGAGTGATAACCACTACACCATGGAACCGTTTGATGTATGTGACCACTTGTTGATATTTATCCTTTGCTAAAAGGCTGGATCGTTTGATTTTTAAGGGGCATATTGCCAGCTGTCTGTATTTGTTTCCTAAAAAAAAGAAAAACTCTTATTGCATTTTAAAAAAAAAGTTTTGATCTTTTGAGTGGCATATCAGGAGTTACCTGTTTATTCCTCAAAACAAAACGTAGGTCTAGGTTGAGGTTCTGATATATGATTTACCTCTGTGTACGTGTATAGGTTATTAGGTTCTTGGCACTTCAACCAACATTTGTTTCTAACTTGATATGGCATGCAGAGATTTGACCATCCTGTATTTCAGACATTTCCCTTATTTCTTGTCGGGATACTTTGTTACAGTGATTCTAGATATTTCATTCCTAATGTTGCCGCTATTGCGTGCAGCAACATTTCTCCCATGCAGGACTCGTTTTCGAGTGCAAAACCAAACCAGGAGTTCTTAATGTTTTGAGTAGCATATCACCATTTATCTGTTTGTTCCTCCAAAAAATAAAACTAGGTCCCACCGGGATTCGAACCCAGGTTGCCAGATTCAAAGTCTGGAGTGATAACCACTACACCATGGAACCGTTTGATATTTGTGATCACTTAATGGTATTTATCATTTTCCAAAAAAGTTGTTTGTTCGACTTTTGAGGGCAATACTGCCAGTTGGCTGTTTTTTCCCTAAAAAACAAGAGATCTAATATCTAAACGTTTGGATCTTTTGAGTGGTGTATCACCAATTACCTCTTTATTCGTCAAAAGAAAAAGTAGGTCCCACTGGGTGATGGGGATTTGAACCCAGGTTGGTAGATTCAAAGTCTGGAGTGATAACTACTACACCATGGAACTATTTGATGTGTATGATCACTTGGTGATATTTATCAATTTTCATAAGGATGGATAGTTCAAATTTTGAGTGGCATATCACCGATTCTTTGTTTTTTTCCTTAAAAATGGCTAACTGGTAATCAAACGAGGTTTCCTGATTCAAAGTCAGTAGTGTTACCATGCCATTGAACTGTCTCATGTATGTGGTACCATAATTGTATATATCATTTGCATTCCAAAAATTGTTTTGTCTGTCTTTTGTGTATTATCACCAGTTCTCTGTTTTTCTCCTCATAAAAAGGCCCCACCAGGATTTGAACCTTGGCTGCCCACCATTTCTTGTATGTGATCCCTGGATGGTAATTATCATCACAGATATCCATTGCACTATATTATTTTTGCTCTCTCAATGTCGCCAATAAAATAGGTCCAGGGAACACACTATTTTCCATATCAAACTAATTCACCTTGTTTTTTTTTTGAGCTCATATTCACCTTGCTTCGTTGAGCGGGTACTTGGAAGGTACGAAATTTTGGAAAGTAGGACAGGGCATGAATTTGAAGGAACATGGAATTTCAATTCAGTGATTGTTTTGTGAAATAATTCGTTGCCATGTTCACATTTAATGTAGATGGCCTTTCGAGTGCCATAATCTTGTTTCGGTGAAGAACATTCTGGATGTATGTTTTATACTTTGATTACCACCGTTTTTGTGATAGAGAGACCAAAGCATAGTTATTGCAGTGCTACTGGGTTTTACTATGAGTATGACTCGAGTTGCAATCCAGCATTTGAAATACTATGGGCTGTCGATGATTTAGGCTTGATTTGAAACTAAATTTACCAGGTACCATGTCAACAAATTGTTTAATAAATTGTTTAATAAATTGTTTAATAAATATGATATTATGGTTTGAGTGGCAATTATTTGCGAAGTACTATCTTGATTCATCACTCGCAGATATATGATGTGTTAAACTTCTTCTCCTATCAGTAATATTACTAATCTTATGGAATTAGTACAGTTAGATTCATCCGTCTATGAAAACTACTATATACATTTATTGATCACATGGAAATAGTTGTGTTGGATGTGAGAACTACTTTTAAGTTATAATGTTTCCGTAATACTTCATAGTACTGCTATGGGAATTGTATGATTAAGATTTCTTGTTGATGACCATAGCTTGTCCAAAGGGTCAAATAGTTATTCCTGAAAGATTCAATTGTATTTGTAGGGTAGCTCTAATCACTTGCGGGTAGGTCTAAGTAGGTGAATAGTTATATTTAGGACATCACTAATATGTATGGTTCAAATCGGATCAAAGATGGTTTTGCCTAGCCTGATCCACCTAGCATTGACATATCATGACTTGTGTTGATCAACGTGCCTAAAAACCATTTTATTCACAAACGTGGGACATGAGGTCAGACTTGGTTTTCCCCCATTTTCAATAGCTTTTTGTAATGCATGGCTGTTTTTCTGTGCAAACTCGACCACAATGTTTCTCGTAATTGTCTCTCATGTTTGGTCAATGTCAGTCAAAATTTGGAAAATTTGGCCTCTGAGACTTCTGAAATTACTCGGAAATTATTTCTTGGTGACCGGACTTGCACGATTTCAATCCTTTAAACATTTTACATTCTTGGTATGGAGAACCGTTAATATTTATACATCTCTGTACATATTTATATTCATACATAGTAAGAAGACTAAATTGCCGTGTTATCGTGATGGCTTATTGTATGCACAAAAATGACAAGTTGATCACAGGGAATCAGTCTAGTTATTGTGCGTTGCAGCACAAATTAACTGTGAATTCCTAGACTAAGCATACAGGTGAAAAGGATACTTAATTCCTGTTGGATCAAATCAAAGAAAAAGAATAGCGTATCCGTATTTTTCTCAGAATAGAACAAAAAACTTTTGACCCAGAAGATGTGCCTATTATCCTTGCCATTCTGCTAGTAGAAGATATTGAAGATTTTGTTGCTTGGTATTTTTACCCAAAATGTATATCCACAGTGAAATCAGCCTATAAGGTACACATTGATAATGATAATATGGAATATTGAACAAGCACCAGCACCACTGTTCATCATCCGCCAAGTGGTAATTCTTTTCCGTGGCAAAATATTTGGGTGATGAGTTGTCCAAATAAGGTTAAAATATTTGCTTGGAGACTTGCACGTAACAGTTTAGCACGCAAAATATTTTGGTGATGAGGAAATCAAGCTAGATACAAGGTGCCCCGTGTATCTCAGGTTAGATGAGGATGTGCAGGTTACTTGCTTTTCAAATGCAAGTGCGTGTGTAGCGTCTAGCGTGAGCTGCAGCTGGAAGACAGTAGGTTACTTATGTCCAATCTTAACGCGGCTCAGAATGTGTTATATTACATATAGAGCAGTACAAAGGAGCTACAGATAAAACTGATCACACCATTGTGTCTTACGGTCAGAAAGGAATGCAGTGAATGCTGGAGATAGGCAAAAAGCACCCGTGCAAGTGAGTTTCCGAATTCAAAGGCATTCATTTGAATTTCATAAATTCTGTAGTAAACCAGGGAAGAAACCACATCATTATTATCTGAAAGTTAATATTGATTGATCTTTTTATGAATCCACAATAGCAGGCGATTGAGGGTTCATCATAAGAAATGGTGATGGGGATCATGCAATGCAGGGTCTGGAGCAGGCCTTATCGAGACAGTTGCTTTTGCCTTCCACGCTGAAGCTGAAGCATGCCTTCACGCTGTGAATTTTGCTGCTGAAGTAGGAATGCAAAGGCTGGAGATGGAGACCGCATGATGTAATCTCGGCTTCAAGTTAATGGACATTTGATTCCGTCTAAAGAAAATGTTATAAAACATTTTACATGTGATCACTTGTGACGGCGACAACAGCCGCGCCGTCGGCAACCATCGCGCCGCGCCTCCTCATTTAGGGTCGCGTCCCTCCTTGTTGTGTCCCCTTGCAATGTATAAATAGAAGATGAATGAATAAATAAATAATGAGTTGAATCATTTGCCATTATCTCAATTGTCTCTCTTAATTCTCTCTCAATTAGTATTCAACACGTTATCAACACTTTGTCTCTAAGAAAAAGAGATATCAGAGAAGGAAGATTGAATCTACGGTAAGATGCGACACGAGAACTTACCAATTTGATCTTCATCATCCTTCAAGATGATTCTTCTCACTGAATCCATGGAGGTCGGCGAATATGCCGTGGTGGGTGACGATGTTGCTGGTGTCGCCGCGTGTACCGTGGAGGATGACGATATGGTTGTTGTCGCCATCGCTGCTGTGGAGGTTGGCACCACCGTCGAACAAGGATTGCTCCGATAGTGCCACCGTCATCAAATCCAACCATGCCACGTCGCCGAGTGGAGGATCGATCTCTGACCCCCTACCCCGCCCATCTCTCGGATCCAGACGCCCAACAAATGGGTCACCAAGAGGAATCGCGCGCCGTCCACGGTGGGGAAACCCCTAATCGGGTTGCCCCGGTTCTAGATCCTTCGTCATTGAGCAGACAAGGAGAGGAGGAAGGAGGAAGGGAAAATGTTAGCCGTGACATCACGATGGACACCGCCGTTGTGTTGCCGCCAGCGATAAGGCCGACAATACGACGAACGACGAGGATACGTATCAGTCCAAGGGGACTTCACCGAGGACCACTAGCATCGAGGACGACATCCTCTATGCCAGATCTGGCGATCCCAACCGAAGAAGAATCGGCATCAGCGATCTCAATCGCAACCACACTTCCAAATCCACTAGCGACCCCCCATGGCGAACTCGGGGCTTCAGACCAAGGATCTCTGCCGCCGCTCATGAGCCCAAATGGCAACCGACTCCTCTGATGCTTCACGCACCTCGCAACCCCAACTGGTAGAC
Source organism: Tuctoria greenei (assembly GCA_036927565.1). Lineage (NCBI taxonomy): Eukaryota > Viridiplantae > Streptophyta > Magnoliopsida > Poales > Poaceae > Tuctoria > Tuctoria greenei. The sequence goes on along the minus strand of JAYESD010000007.1, from coordinate 170,857,469 downwards.
GCCGAAGGCACGAATCTTGGGCCTCAGACGCTGGTTCAAACCATTGATGGTGATGGGGTTGAGGGGGAACGACGCCGACAAGGAGAGGAAGACTAGAGCGTCGCAGGCACGAGGAATTCTACATGGACAACAAGAGAAGGGAGAAAGTGGAACGGCAACAACACGAAAACACCGGCGGCGAAGACAGAGGTAACGAGGAGGAAGCGAAAGAGCCGAGGTGGGGAGTGCGGTTAGGGTTAACCATAACCGCCTCACACTGCTCTCCTTCCCCTTTATACCCCGCCAGGTCGCGCGCGCACATGGGTCGCATGGGCCAAAGCAGTCCAAAAATGGCCTACTGTTGTCATCCATTTTATTTCTTTTCTATTTCAATTTAGTTTTATTTAAATTGCAATTTAACTTTAGTTTGAATTTAAATAAGTTTAAATTCCTGCAAATGTGTATAATATTGTCAATATTATGTAAATATAGTTATGATCAATATTATATTGTGATTATGACAAGTGTTGTATTGCAATATATTTTGCACTATTATGATTTAATTGCAATATTTTGGTTAAAATTGAAATTTTGGCCAAATGATTTCAAAATATTCAATCATTAACACTTTGTCCAAAATTACTTTTGTTCAGAACATTGTTTAAAATTTTGGCCCAAAAGTAATAGAATTTTGTGAACTATATTTCTAATATTTACATGTACTATCATTTAAGCTAATTTTAAAATTTTGGCTTATGATGCGAGAATATAATTACACCTAAAATATAAAATGATTTGATTCAGTTTTGGTTAAGCCATTTCCTAAAATCTTGCTTAACATAATATGAATCATACATAAAGATACTAAAATATATAATTCATTTTAATTTGGCCATTTCTTCAAATTGGCCTTCTTGAATATGAATTATACTTTGATTTATTCTTTTTGTCAAGCCATTTTCTAAATTTGTCTAGATAAGGATGAATAAACTATATGTGTTTTTCATTATGATTAACACACAATACAACACCAACATGATGATTTTATTAATAAAATCTCTAGTTTCCTATATGTAGGAATCAATGGCTAGCGAGTTTGAAGAACTTGCCCTTGATGGCCACAACTACCCTACATGGGTTTTGGACATCAAGATAAGCTTGGTTTTTTGTGGAATCATGGCTGCACTAACTCCTCTAGAAGAAAGAAATGCAGCATTCACTACAAAAAATGATTAAAAGAGTGTCGGTCATATAGCTGTCGGTTGTCTACTAAAACCGACATTTATAATTTATAGACGTCGGTGAACCGACGACTTTAACCGACACCTTATATTCGATGTCTTTAACTCCTAAAAACGTTGGTCCCGACGCACATAAAAAATATAAGTGTCGGTTTCGGAGCCCGACAGCCTTAATACCATAAAGTTGTCGGCCAACAAACCGATGCCCATTGAATTCTAAGACCGTCGGTACAACCGATACGCCCGACGACTTTAAGTGCTCCACGTAATAAAAAAATAAAAACACGAACACACCAATTGTCCCGCAGGAGTAAGACCAAATCTTATATTTCTCACAAGACCAAATCAGTACAATCCACTACAACAAATGGTCCCAACTTTAATACATTTATCAGTAGCGCAAGAACACAGGACAATCCAGTACAATCTACTACAACAAATCCAGTACAAATCTTCCGCATCAACACCAAATCTTTCTATCTCTCACACAAAAACGCATCACAATTCAATACAACAACAAAGCCACTGGAACTATGAACAAAATCACTAGATCACAGTCCCTTAGTGACATCTCCTGCACACTCGTCGTCGAAAGCCAAAAGAAAGCATTAGAAAATTTGTGCCAACTAAATGGTAAAACACACAGCTAGAGAGGGGACACTCGGCTCGAAGGCAGCAGTACCTTTTCCTGCTCGGCACGGCGGAGGCAGCCGGGTGGCGACGACGAGCGCGGCGTCGAGCTGCTTGAAGCGCTCGCGGAGATCCTCGGCGTCGCGCTCGACGAGCTACGCGCAGAGCCGCCCGACGCGGGACGCTAGGGCCACGGACGGGCCCGCCGACAGAAGAGGACGAGGCAGGTTTGATGGCGCAGATCCAACTGCTCGAACGGGTCCGACGGTGCCAGAACAACAAGGGGGCGGCGGATCTGGCCGAAGCCTGTGCTGTAGCAAAGGAGAATGAGGCGGAGGCGCTCTGGTCGGAGCCTGCGTCGGAGCAACGAGGGGGCGACAGATCCGGTCGGAGCCCGCGCCGGAGCGAAGGAGGACGAGGTGCTCCTGGCCGGAGCCCGCGTCGGAGTGATGAGAGGGCGGCAGATCCGGCCGGAGCCCGCGCTGAAACAGAGGCCGAGCTCCTGGCCTTTATGTGATGGGCGGCGCTCCGGCTTGTTCGGTGGCGGCAGCCGGGAGGGACAAGAGAGAGAGGAATAAGAAATGATGTGTTAGGGTTTGGGGAAAAGAGGGGGTTGGGATATAAAAATATGAGCTTGGGTATCAACGTCGGTTTTTTTTTTCTGCCCAACGCATTTAACTTGGGATGTAGGGCCGTCGGCCAACCAATCCTGCAAGACGTTTATAATGTTAGAGCCGTCGGCTTTTTTACTTCCTGACTTCTTTAATTATAACTGTCATTTTGGATAAAAAAGCTGACGTTTTTAACCACTGTCGTTGGTTGTTTTTCAACCGACTTCTTTAGCGCTTTTATATCTATCGGTGTCCGACATTCATAAAATAATCGACAACCTATTGCTTGATTTTTGTAGTGATTTCTGGAAACATATAAGTATCAGTCACTATACATCATCCGAAACCACCTTCACCCCGACTTAAAGTCGGAATATGTGATGGAGGAGGAACCTCATAGTCTTTGGGTTACATTAAAAGACCGTTATGAACAACAAAATGCAATATTATTGTCTGAGGCCAACCATGAGTGGACTCAACTTCATCTTCAAGACTTTTAAGTCTACTGGAGATTATAATCATGTTGTTCATAAGGTATACACAAAATTGCGATTTTGTGAGAAAGAACCATCAGAGGTAGAGAAGATTGAAAAGACTCTTCAAGCTATGCTTCCATCTGATCGGGTCTTACAACATCAATATCGGGCCCGAAACTACCAAAATTATACTGGTCTCATTAGAGATTTACTTCAGGCAGAGAAGCATGATGATCTTACTATTAAGAATCATCACCAACGTCATGTTGGGGCTGCTCCTCTTCCTGAAATTCATCATAATGAGAAGAAATAAAGTGATTCTAAGGATTCAAATCCAAAGAAGAATGGTAGGTCTGCAAGGCGCCGTCACAATAGGCGGAAAAAATAAGAATTTTTCAAAGACGAAGAAAAATGATGATGCTCCCTTTATAGGGAAGAATGTGCAGTGTAAGGCATGTGGCACTTTTAAACATACAACTGATAAGTGCCGCACACCTAAGCACATTGTGACATTGTACCAGAAATCACTGGGAAATGATAAGAAAGGTCAAGGATCGAGAAATGAGTATGAAACTCATTTTAGTATCCCAACAAAGACAATACTTGAATACGGTTGTTCAAGCAAGAATGTTGAAAATCTAAGCAACAACGAGCCAAACTTAAGTGTTGATAACTACATGGACATGGACAATGCTATGATAGAATATAGATCGAACGACATGTTCAATGATCTAATCTAGATCGCTTATCATAGATATCTGTAAATATTATAGTCTATGTAAAAAGTGTGTTGTAATGAACATAATGTTATTATGTATTAGAGTTATGTAATACTCTAATTATGTAAATATGTTTAATGCAACTAATTGAATTTTTACAATTCTTAATTGTTAGATCTTACGGGAAGTTAAGATGGAAGAAGAAATATGTCTTTTGGATAGTTGCACCACAAACTCTATACTGAGGGAAACAACATATTTTCAGACCCTAACTAGAAGGTCAGCAAATGTTTTAACCATTGCTGGACGCGATGCAACAATAGTTGGCTCCGACCGAGCCACTATTAAGTTTCCTAATGGAACACAAGTGGTAATTGAGGATGCTTTATTGTATCCCGATTCTACACGCACCCTCATAAGTTTTAGATATATTTAGAAAAATTGGTTATATATATGTACTCATGAAGAAAATAAAGAAGAATTTCATCTTATTTCTAATAATTCCGGATATGGCCATGAAGTTCTAGAAAAAATTCCTTCTACTCCATCCGGATTGTATTTGACATATATCAAACCCGTATCATATGTTGCATACAAGATGATTTTCTAGAATGTTGATACATTCAAGACCTGACATTCACGTCTAGGTCATTCTGGAATAGGGATGATGAGGAAAATTATTGGTAACTACACCGGTCATGAATTAAGTAATGCAAAATTTCCAAAATCTAATGATTTTGTGTGCACTTCATGTGATATGGGCAAATTTATCTTGCAGCCTTCTCCGCTTAAGGTCCATGCTGAACTTTTAAAGTTCCTTGAACGCATTCAAGGAGATATTTGTGGACTCATACAACCAACGTGTGGTCCATTTAGATACTTTATGGTTTTAATAGACGTATCTACAAGATGGTCTCACGTGTGTTTATTATCTACACGTAACCATGCTTTCACCAAATTTATGATACAAGTCATAAGGTTGAAAGCAAATTATCCTGAACATAGGATAAAAAATATCTGTATGGACAATGCTGTTGAATTTACATCTCGAACCTTTAATAATTATTGTATAGCTCAAGGTATTGAAATACAACATTCTGTTCCATATGTTCACACAAAATGGTTTGCTAGAATTTCTCATAAAGAGAGTAAAACTCATAGCTAGACCATTATTATAAGGATGCAATTTACCAATATCTTGTTGGAGTCATGCAATTTTACACGCTGCTAATCTACTACAACTACGTCCAACTGTATATCATACCACCTCTCCAACTTGTGTGTGGAGATCAACCAAATATCTCCCATCTGTGAAAATTTGGATGTGCAGTGTACACACCAATTTCACCACCAAAATGAACATCTATGGACCCTCATAGAAAATTGAAGATCTACGTGGGATTTCAATCCTTATTTATAATAAAATATTTGTAGCATTTAACGGGTGATTTATTCATGACCTGGTTTGCTGATTGCATTTTTAATTAGGATCATTTCCCGAATTTAGAGGGAGATAATAAATATATCAATGAAAGACGAGACATTAATTGGGATGATCAATCCATCCTATCCTCTAATCCACGTACAAAGGAGACTGAACTTCAAGTTCAAAAAATTATTAAGTTACATCAAATTGCTATTAACCCGCCAGATGCATTTACTGATTATAAAGGTGTCACAAAGTCTTTAAATCCCACTGTTAATGCACCATGTAGAGTGGAGGTACCGATAAAAACCACTCTACCTCCGAAAAGGGGGAGAGCAATTCAGAAGAAAGATGCTTCAAATAAGCGTCTAAAGACTACAAGGACAAAATCTTCCTCACATCAAGTAAATGCAAGTCAACAAAATATTGATGGACATCAATTGGATGTGATGAATCCAAGACCTATCCCTCAAGTAAGCACTATAGAGCAAGCTAGAGGATCGGAAGACCCTAATACTCACATGTTGGGAAATCATGATGAGTTTCACAGGGTGCAAGAAATTTCTATCAATTATATTAGTTCTGGAGAATTACTTGACCGTAATACAATGATTGTCAACTCATGCTTTGCCACTAAGATAGCTGAACAACTCAACGATTCTGATCCTAGGACCATGATAGAGTGAAACAACGCTTGGACTGGATCAAATAGAGAGAAGCTATCAAGACAAAACTTGACTTACTGAAAAAGAAAGGGGTATTCGATAATGTAATACCTACACCTACTAGAACATATCCTGTCGGATTCAAGTGAGTTTACGTGCGGAAATGGAATGAAAACAATAAGGTTGTAAAATACAAGGTAAGGCTAGTTGTACAAGGGTTCACGCAGAGGCTCGACATTGATTTCAATAAAACATATTCTCTGATAATGAATGAAATAACTTTCCGATATCTTATATCACTGGCAATACACAAACATATATCTTTGCAGTTGATGGATGTCGTGACTGCATACTTATATGAGTCACTAGATTCGGAAATATACATAAAAGTCTCAGATGGGATACCTGTACCGAATGAAAACGTAGGACGCAACATGTACTGTGTCAAACTCAACAAGTCATTATATGGCTTAAAACAGTCTGGAAGGATGTGGTATAACCGACTAAAGGAGTTAGTTCTAAACAAAGACTACTTTATGATTGTCATTGTGTCTTCATGCGCAAATTCCCAACAAGATTTTGCATAATTTCAATATATGTTAATGATTTAAATATCATTGGCACTAAGCTTGACATCAATGAAGCTCGCACTCATCTAAGAATGGAATTCGAGATCAAGGATTTAGATAAAACTAAATTTTGCTTAGGTTTACAATTAGAGCACCTTCCTACAGGCATTCTCGTACATCAATTGACTTATGTCCAAAAGGTACTAGGGAAATTCAATATGGATAACGCCTATCCATCTAAACCTTTTATGGTTGTGAGAGCCTTAGAAAAGGACACAGATCCATTTCAGCCACGCCAAGAAGGAGAAAAGGTATTGGATTCTGAATATCCATACCTAAGTGCCATTAGAGCACTTATGTATCTTGCAAATAATACAAGACCCGACATTGCATTCGCAGTTAATCTATTAGCAAGATACAGTGCCGCTCCGACCTTGAGTCATTGAAAAGGAGTTAAAAATGTTTTTAGATATCTTAAAGGCACAACAGATCTAGGTCTTTTCTTTAATAAGAACCAAAATCTTAACCTCATTGGCTATGCCGATGCTGGGTATTTGAGTGATCTCCATAAGGGTAAATCTCAGACATGATTCGTGTTTTTACACGGACAGACAGCAATTTCATAGAAGTCTTCTAAACAGACTCTAGTTGCTACGTCTTCTAATCACTCCGAAATCCTAGCATTATATGAAGCCGCATGTGAATGTGCATGGCTACGTAGGGTGATTAACCACATACAAGTCTCATGTGATATTGAACCTATTGTGTCACCTACCATTATCTATGAAGATAACGCAGTTAGCATTGCTTAGATGCAATCAGGTTATGTGAAAACTAATGTTACTAAACACATAACACTTAAACTCTTTTACCCATATGAACTTTAAGTAAATGGAGAAATTAATCTTCAACAAACGAAGTCATGTGATAAGTTAGCTGATTTATTCACTAAGTCCCTACCATACTCTACATTTTCTAAATGTGTTGATGGTATTGATATGCGTAGACTTAGAGATTTACAAGGTTTATGGGGAGCTTTATCATAGAGCCTCATGACTATTGTATCAAATTGTATTTTTTTTCTTATGTGAGTTTTTACTTTTAAAAGTTTTCTCACAATAAGTTTTAATGAGGCAATGAGAATGCAATATAATGTCCGTTTTCTTATTTTTCTCAGGGGGGTTTTATATAATAACAAATATGATATTAAAATGATGTGTTTTCTCATGTTTTAATAATATTTTCAGGAGTTTTTATACAAGCATTCAATTACATATCTTCTGATTTTTCCCACTAGATTTTTCGAAGATAGTTAATTCAACAAGGAGGTCAAGTGGTCAAGGGGAAGTGTTATAAAACATTTTACATGTGATCACTTGTGATGGTGACAACCGCCACGCCGCCGGCAACCGGCGCGCCACGCCTCCTCATTTAGGGTCGCGTCCTTCCTTGTTGTGCCTCCTCGCAATATATAAATAGAAGATGAATGAATGAATAAATAATGAGTTAAATCATTTACAATTCTTTACAATTCTCTCAATTGTGTCTGTCAAATCAATCTCAATTAATATTCAACGGAAAAGAGACGTGGACATGCTCGCCAATTGACCGACACGTATCAAGTCATTGAAGCTGTCGCACAGCGCCGCCCGCTTCGGCCGCGCCCGCGCCGCCAGGCCCTTTCAGGAGCGCAAGCCATCCGAGCGACCTCCTCTTCTTCCCCGAGTTCCTCCTCCTCCTCTTCATTCTCCCCCTCTGCTGGCGTTTAATCCCCGTGGAGTGGAGGCCCGTTATGACCTAGGATTGTTGGCCTCTTGTGGTAAGGAAAAGGAACCCTAACTCGTTTCGACATTTTTTTCCGGTTCTTTCCAATAGAGAGGTTCGTCATGTTCTAACTGCTTTGAGCCACGGATTTAGCCACGGATTTCTTCGCCGCATCCGCGTGTGCTGGAGTGCAAACCAGTTCCGTTCTTCCATCTAGGGTTCTAGGCATTGTTCTGGTTCTGTTCGAGTAAGTTCACCTTATTCTATAGCGCACGCAAGATTAATCTCGGTTGACGTCATAGCCACGGGGCTCGGGGCGGCCAAGGTGCGGATGCAACTTATTTTCTAGGAAGGATTTGGGGGTTTGGCTATATGTCCGCCCCTGATTCTTGCCCTTGGGTTTTGGTGAGGTTTTGGGTCTCTGGTTGTTCTTGGTAGAAAGTTCGACCAATATAACCCTGCGTGGCTTCTGAATTGGGAGTTCTGAATTCCCTGGAGGGAACTGAGGATACGGTTATCTGGTTCCTTTCTAAACTACTGACAGCCAACTGTTTGGTTTAGCAGAATGTTGTGGTGCGGAAAAAATTAGGATTTGTTTGTGCGCTATGGTTGGTTTGTACATTACATCGATGGTCAGATGATCTGGGATGTTCTGGCCTGATGAAGTATGTACATCAGTTAATCACACGACGTGCCTGATTAACAAAGAAGCCACTTCCTAAACCAAAATATACTGCATCGACACTAAAATATTAGATGAGGATATGCAATCTTAAGGATTTCTGTTGATTTTCGATTACTTTTGCCTGACAAATCTAACTAGTTCAATGGTATTACTGTGTGATGTATTGAAAATTATGTATACATATTCTGATAAAGAAATTTTACTTCTGAAAAAAAAAGATCCTTGCATTTTGGCATCGGTGCATGATTACTTGAATAGTCAAGATTACACACCTGAGGGTTATGATGACATCCACTCAAATCTCACAAAGACAGTGCCATAAATCACAAAATTGCTGTTCATGTACTGGGATGCAATTTCTATTAATCATGTCGTTAACTCATGGCCTGGACTCTGGATAACTGAACATTAGCTTCCTTCAGCTGGATACACGTTCAACAGTAATACATTAGCAGCTACACTTTCAGATTTCCGTGAATTTGCAATACGTCTGGCACAAGTTTGCTTTATGTGTTACCAGTGCTCTGTACAGTCTCTTATGATGTGTCTATTAGCACTGCAGGTGTGAGCAGAATTAATCAGTTTTCAGTACGGTTATAGAGGCCTTAGTTTCAATTTTCAACAACATGGTACGCTGATTTTATATTATGTATTGTAGTTTTGTAGCATGTCAGCATATAATTTTTGCACAGCTAATATTACATGGTTTACAGGATATGAAAACCAATGAGATTCTAGAATCGGAAATTCAACAGAAACCAGAACCGGAGGTCAATCAAAATCATACGGAACATGATGTTAACCAAGAGAAGCAAACTGATGAGATTCCAGGATCAGAGGTTATCTTAGAGCCTGTGGAAACATGCGAGAAAACAATTACAGAAACTGATTGGAATCCTGAGAAGCAAACTTATGACATTAAAGGATCAGAGGTTAATTCAGAGCCTGTGGAAACATGTCAGGAAACAGCCGTTGAAACTTATGTGAACCAAGAGAAGCAAGCTGATCCAAAAGCAATGTCGGGGGTTGATCAAAAGCCCATTGAAACATGCGAGGAGACAGTCGTGGAAACTGATGCTATCACTGGAAAGAAAATTGCTGATCCAGGTGTTATTTACCGCTGCAGAAGATGTCGACAAATGGTTGCAACACAAGAATATGTTGTTACCCATGAAGTGGGTCAAGGTCACGGGAACTTCGGACCATGCAAAAAGTCCCACGTAGATGAGGATGACAAGAAACCTGAGTGTAGTTTGTGCATCTTTGTGGAGCCCATGAAATGGATGAAAGCTGGTTAGTTCGTCATCCACGATTCTCCGTTCTCTTTTTTTTTTCTTTTTCTTTCAGAGCATTCATCATTAACATGGCTTAGAACTAGGTTTTATTGTTGTTGTTCATCATTAACATCTGATATCTTTGGCCACTTGTTTTGCAGTGGAAGAAGGATATATCTCGCATAAGCTCTACTGCATGGGATGCAAAGCTCTGTTGGGGCAGTTCAACTGGGCAGGCATGCAGTGCGCCTGTGGAACTTGGGTGATTCCAGCTTTCCAGCTGACCAAAAGCAAGATCGATGAATGCTCGATTTAATCAGTCGATCAAGTGAAGCTTTGATCCCATAGTAGTGACGTCACAACATGTATAGGAAACGGTAGCCGCTAGACTTATGTAAGCACTCTGGTCATCAGCATTATGCAACGGTGGTTTGGCCTGTGGCAGCAATAGGACTTAGAAGGGAATAGATTGATGAGCAGTGACCTGCAGTTACTGATTGCTTTGCTCCTACACGTGAGTTTTTCGTCCCTTGGAAGACCAATTTGAGCAGTGGAATCTCATTTATGTTATCTTAAGAGGATTATGTTAGCTGTGATAACATGGATGAATCATGGTAACATCAAACATTGTAGCGTGACACATGCTTAATCGGTGAAGTAGTTATCGTTTAATTACAAAAGAATGTTTTCCAACAGGAGTGGGAGTTGCAGATATTGCTACACAACAAATGAATAGTGGCACTTATCGCCAAAAAAGACTTTGCACGTATATATAAAATGGTTTGTTCGTATTAAAATTCTGACAAGCTAATCGCGACAAATCACGGCCGTCGATTAATAGGGGAAATCGTTGTATCCACCGTTATGTGGCCCACGACGGCGTTCGCTGCCACCGAAGTAAAAGAACAGGTCGGAGAAGTCGGGCATGTCGCTGAGCTCCTGCTCCAGCTGGCACGGCGGCGCGCGGCCGCCTTGGGATGGGGAACCAGTCGGCACCGCTGACGGCGTCGTGTAACCGCATCCCTGGCGCCCGGCGGCGGCGGTAGCGCGGCACGGGCTGGGCCTGTGCGGCGCTGGAGCGGGCGAGGCGGTGGCCCTGCCGGTGAGGCGCTGCACGAGGTCCTTGAACCCCACGGCGTCTGAGGTGACGAACTGCGTCTCGATGTAGGTGACCTTGACGCCTCCGCCGTTGTTGCTGTCCATGCTCGCTCGCTTGCTCCTTCTTCCTCGTCAGCTCACTTGAGGAGTATCGTAGTCTGTCAACTGGTGCCCTGGCAGCCTGCTGCGCGTGCTTGGAGGCTCTTGTGTGCGCTGCTGCTGCCGGTGTGTTGCGTTGATGAGAAGCCAGAGCCTTTTCGGGCATCTCTATTTGTAATGCCGATGCACGCTCGTACTTACATGCATTGCGGTTGCGGAGAAGAAAGAACTCGTCTCCTCGACCTGAGGGCAAGTTGCAGTGCAGCAAGTGGCGAACACTACTTGGATAGTGACATGTGTGACCAAAAGGTAGTGGGGCCGGTATGTCCGTTGGCCAGATACAGTGCACTGGGAGCAAGTTGAGTCCTTATTAAACGAAAAAGAAAAGGAAGCAAGTTGAAGAGGAGGAGGAGGAGGGCCTTTGTTTGACTGGTCGTGTGGTTGCAGCGCTTGGACCCACTGACATTGACAAAGAGCGGTCAACTTTAGGGGACGGACGGAGCGGTCGGCGACGATGCGATCAAGCGCGCTCGTGCGCATTCCCTTCCCGCCTTGATCTTCCTCGTTGCTTCTGCTGCTGCTTCCATAAGGCGGCGATGATACTCTACTACTTCTTTATCCTTTTAATTTCGTGGCTATAAATGCGTGCACGTATAACAGCATGCGTTCTCCTCTGCACCGCATCGCTATAGATCAGCTTCTTCCGGTGGCGTTCAGTGTGCATACTGCAACGACAATTGACCCTGTGATCAAGATGAACGAGTCATCACCTGATAACATAGGTTTACATTGCAAGCAGCGAAGCCCAAGCATGCACGCACCGGGTCTGTGCTCTCACTCTCAGCTGGCATTGCAAGTTGACAACTTTCAGCCAGCGAGCGCGCGTACGAGCTAGCCGTTGATCAAACAGCACCGGCCGTTTCAATAATTGAATTGTTACACCTACCATTGACATTGACACTTGGAGAAAGTTTCAGTTTCCTCTAGTCTCAGAGACGGTTCTGATCTCAACAAGTGACGAAACATGTCAAATCGCTTGTCGACTTTTGTTTCCATGTCGAAGGAAACTCTGACAGGGACAATTTCACTTAATTTATGCGTAGCGCGCTGATGTACTCTTTAGATCTTTTAATTTGTCTCCGATTAGTTCAAAATGAACTAACCGTTAAAAAATAAAAAGATCTAAAACGAGTATAAGTAAAACAGCTCCGACTTGAACCGCAAAGGAGAGCATGCATGTTGCCTTCGGGATCCATCGGAATGCACGTAAAATTATTGCGTTTTAGAGAAAAAAAATACTACAGACCCATACAAATTGGCAGAATAATAATAAAAGGTACTATTTCCATTCAAAATACTTGTCACTCTTTAATTCATTTTTAAACTAGAAAGTGATAAGTATTTTAAGATGAAGGGAGTAACAAAATTAATCATCTCTTCTGCTTAGCCGACGGCAGCCGCAGCCCTTGCCGTGCCACACGCCGACGCCACACTCGATGTGCCGCATGCCAACACCGCTCAACGCACATTCGTCGTTGCACCGGTGCGGGACGCCACGCCCGCGGCACCCGACGCTCACCGCGCCACGCCGATGCCCGTGCGCATTAGAATCGTGGTCTCGTCAGGAAGGAAGCAGCGGTAGGAGATAAAGATGATTAGCACGAATCTAAATGCAACTAATCAATGGCTCACAACGTCGCGCGCCTGGTGTGGGAGGAGATTTCATGCACCTAAAAAAAGGTACTCCCTCCGTTTTTTTAGTTCTTAGGACAAACAAATGAACTAAAAATAACTATCCGATGATGTCTTAATGACAAATATTTTGATCTCAGAGGTAGTATTTCTCTATAGAGTATAATACGTTAGTGGTACATGAATTTGTGAAGGTGTGTGTCGAGGTGCCTCCGGACCTACTCGGAAGCAACCCGCAGAGGTTCGATGTATTTTTGGGGATTAGTCTTAGCTAGATCGAGCGCAGCGAACGATGAACACAAGGGATTTACGTGGTTTGGGCCGCCTGGGCGTAATACCCTACTCCACGGTGGTTTGTGTGTTGTATTGCTCAAGTGTGTGCCTGGGTCTGAGTGAACGTGCGTATGTTGATGGATATCTGGTCTTTTTACAGTCCAAGGCCACACTACTTACAAGTGGGGCCCAGGACCCGACAGGTGGCCCCGGGAGCAGCCAAATCTATTCTAAGATCTAGGAGTAAATGCTATCTTCTAACAATGGCTTCAATGTGCCGCATGGCCATGCCCTGGTGCAGGGCTACAGATGGCCCCTCATCATGGCTAATCGCGTCTTGTCTGTCTTGTTGCGGTCTCTCATTCGTCCGTCGTACATAGTAGTTCGACTCCGACCTATTACTACAAGACTGGCCACTGACCTCTGGACTTATGAGTGCGAGCTCCCGCCTACCTAGGGAGCGTGCGCGTCCTTCTAGTTTAGGCGCACTGAGCACGTTCCCCTTCATTGCCGCTACCGCAAGATGGTCTAGGCCCGGCGTTGCCTGACACGTGGCAGGTCCGGTCCTCCCCTTAGTAGGGAGGCCGGGTCTGGAGCTGCAGGACACGTAGCTGCGCCGGACCTTCTTTTAGCGGGGAAGCAGGTCCAGGGCTGCCAGTCTCATGGACGCGGCGTACCTCTCCTCAGCGAGGAAGTGAAGAGCTGCGAGACGCGTGGCAGCGCCGGACCTCGCCCCCGAGGGGGAGGCAAACCTGGAGCTGCAGGACACGTGGTAGCGTCAGACCTTCCCTCATTGGAGAGGCAAGTCCATGCCGCATGCCACGTGGCACTCTGGGACAACGCCGGATCTTGCCCCCGTGGGGGCGAGACCTAGCGTGCCTTCTTTCCTGTATCTATGGGTACTGAAAGTGCATCTCGGAATCCCCTGTGGGTTTTTGATGATTTATGACAAGCAAATGAGATCCTAACCTCTTTGTTGAGATGAGCACAGGTTTCAATGGGAAAATAAGCAAAGTGCCAAAAAGAAAGGAGAATGAGGAGCAAATTAGAAATGAGCTCAAGAAAGAAGAATAGTAGATCATAGTGTATGGAGTGTGTAAAGGAAACACACTCCAAGAGCTCAATCACTATTAAACACACACATTGCACAAAGTTACACAGAACCGGACTAGTCCGAATGTCACCGGACTAGTTCGATATCCTCTCTGCACAAAATCGGACAAGTCCGATATCCATCGGACAAGTCCGATATCCATCGGACAAGTCCGATATCTCTCTGACTAGAATCAGACTAGTCCTTTCCAGTGTGGACTAGTCCCCAAAACACTTCACAAGTCAAACAAAATCGGACAAGTCCGATCGTCATCGGACTAGTTCGATATCCATTCTGATCCAAATTGGACAAGTCTGATGATAGCACGGACTAGTCCGAAAAACCCTCTGACCTAAATCAGACAAGTCCTCCAAGTGCGGACATGTCACCCAATTCACTTAGGGTTTCACTGCACAGACAAGTCCGATGTCCATTGGACTAGTCTGAAGATTTCCAGAAGCGAAATCGGACAAGTCTGCCCCTAGCCGGACTAGTCCGGTATTTTGGGACACTTAGGGTTTGCTACACACAGCACACCAGACTAGTCCAGTGTCCACCGCGGACTAGTCCGATATTCCTAAACCCTAACGGTCACTTTTAGAAACCCCATATAAATAGAGGTGCATGACCCAACTTTAAACACTCTCGAACCCTAGCGCCATCACACCTCCCAAGAGCCTCGAAAACCACATCTCTCCACGAAATTAAGTGCAACAAAGATCAATCATTTGAGGATTCACTCTAGATCATTGGAGAGACACGTTCAACACTCATTGAGCTCTTGGTTTGATTCTCTAACACACTCATTTGATTTCATTGTAATCTTTTAAGTGTGTTCTTGGTGGTATTTCGTGTTGTAATCTAGGGGAGCCCTCAACGTGTGAGAAGGCCCCTTTGAATTCGGTTATTCACCCCTTTGTGATAAGTGAAAGAGGATTGACCTTCATGGCGATCCGACGAGGGTAGGGTTGGAGAAGACCCGGTCCTTTTGTGGACTCCTCAACATGGACGTAGGTTGCCTTTGTGAGAGCCGAACCACGGGATAAATCCTTGTGTCTTTCTTGGTGTTCATCGTTCTTATTCATTACAACAATCTAGGGTTTCAACCATTATTACATACTTTACATTGAATCATTAAATATAGATTGAATTGTGATATACCCTAGTCCATAATCTTGCAACACTTCATTTGACTATATATTTCCGCTACATACATCGAAGAATCAAATTAATCGATCAAACTTAATCAAACTAGTCAGTACTCACCGTACTAGTCCACACTTTACCAGACTAGTCTGATATCTCTGGTTTTGAACTGGTTGTTAAGTGTTGCAGGTTCTGACAAATTTCAAAAAGGCCTATTCACCCTTCTCTAGGCCACATTCAGTTGGTATCAGAGTAGGCTCTTGAAGAAAGAGACTAATTGCTCGAAGAAGATCATGTCGGACATGAAAGACATCCACAAGAGCAACAAGCAAGAAAAGATTGATGATGACAAGAGCCTAAAGGTGGAGAAGCTCCTCGAAGCCATTCAAGACTTCGAGGACGACGATGAGGAGACGCTAGAACTAAAGGCACTCCTAAGAAAGAAGACACTTTCCAAAGGAAAAGTAAAGATTGAAGAAAAGAAGATGGGGAGTAGGCACACCGACTACTCCCGATATCCTTTTAACTATGATCATCTCAATTCCAATAACAATCATTATTTGTCTATCCCACTTGGAAAAGACCCACACTTTGATGGTAGTGATTACTCAATCTGGAGGCAAAATATGAAAATGCATCTAATTTCCCTCAATCCAAGTTTATGGCATATTGTGTGCACAGGGATAGATATCCCGGACGACGACGAAGAGCTCACACCAAGCCAAGAGAAGGCAATTCACCGAAATGCTCAAGCCGTGACCGTAATTACCTCTCCGCTCAGTCGGGACGAGTTCACCAAGGTGGATGGACTCGAAATTGCTAAGGATATATGGGACACACTACAAACCGCACATGAAAGTGACCGACATGTGCATGAAGCAAAGATCGAAATGATTGAAGGCGAATTAGGAAGATTCTCAATTGAAGAAGACGAGTCACCTCAAGACATGTACAACCGATTAAAGACACTCGTCAACAAGGTCAGATCATACGAAAGTAAGAAGTGGAATGACCACGAGGTGGTAAATCTCATCCTTAGAGCTTTCATGCCTCGCAACGTCACCCTATGCTACATGATCAGAGAAAGCCCCGGATACAAAAGGATGACTCCGGATGAATTGCTTGGAAAGATCATCAACTTCGAGATGATGGAAAAACAAGCAAAGCATGTCAAGGAGATTGCCGACCTCACCTCGGCAAAGAAGAAAGGGGTTGCTTTGAATTCCACCCTCAAGCCCCTATCTAAAGAAGCTATAGAAGCACAACTAGAAGAAGACATTGACGATGAGAGCAGTGAATTAGACGAAGAAGACATGATATTGTTCATGAAGAAATTCAAGAGAATAATTAAAAAGAGACAAGGTACAAAGTCAAGCGAAGGAAAGTACAAGGAAAGAACAAAGCCAAAATTGAGGCGGGCATGCTATAATTGTGGTGAGTATAGCCACTTTATAGTTGATTGCCCATATGAAGAGAACAAGAAGAAGACCAAAGAAGCCAAGCCTCAACCCAAGAAATTCTTCAATAAGAAGAAACAAGCCGAACAAGCGCACATTGGGAAAGAGTGGGACTCAAATGATGAGTCCTCATCATCCGAAGAAGAAGAGATGGCTAGCATAGCCATCGAGAAGACATCCAAGAAGTATAATCTCTTCCCTACACTTGGCACATGGAAGGGAGATGACACTTGACTTATGGCAAAGGAAGGTAAACACAAGATAACCATTAAACCCCCTTCCGTGCATTCCTATTCTAGTGATGATGAAATCAATAGTGATAATGAGGATATGCTTATTGGACTAGATAGGAAAACTGCCATAAAAATGAAATTTTTACTTGATCAACTTGTTGAGAAGGAGAGGTTGATACATCGTCAAGAGGACATGATAATCTCCCAAAAGGAGGAATATGTCGAACTTGACAAGCTTCTAGAACTTGAAAAGGAACGAAGCAAATCACTAGAGCTTGAGTTAGCTTCAAGCAAGGAAACTTGCTTGGAGTTAACCGACTCAAATGCTACAATCAAGGAACAACTTGCTGACCTAATCAAGGTTAACAAGATCCTTAAAGTGCAAGTTGAGTCACTCAAGCAAGGTGAACCTTCATCCTCTTCAAGTTCACCTTTTCAACTCACTAAAACTGAGGTTGCTTCTACTTGTACATGCAATAAAATTGACATCAGTTTGAAAGACAAGCCAACTTCTACAAAGGATAAGCATCCTACCCAAAGTGGCATATTTTACAAGGAGAAGATCAAATATGCACGCAGTGCATACTTGGTCCAAAGACCTCCAAATGTCAAATATGGCATTGGTTATTCTTTTGGTGAAAAGCAACATGCTAAAAGCCATAAGAATAACAAGGAGCGGATTGCCTTTGTAAAGGGAAGACCCTCTCAAACTGAAAAAGTTCGAACTAGTCCGGTCGGGGTCCGGACAAGTCCGGTCCTCCGGACAAGTCCGACCTCCCAGACTAGTCCTGTACATAAACAACAACAGTTATTGTTTAAAGAATGTTGTGTTTGAGAAAGATAGGCCTTGTAGCGCGTGCCAAGCCGGGAAGCAAGTTGGAGCATCTCACCCTGCCAAGAACGTCATGACTACAACAAGACCGCTCGAGCTACTTCACATGGACTTATTTGGTCTAATTGCTTACATAAGCATCGGCGGTAACAAATATGGTTTAGTAGTTGTTGATGATTTTTGTTGCTTCACTTGGGTTTTCTTTTTGCATGATAAGTCATAAACACAAGGAATACTCAAGAAGTTCTTCAAGCGAGCTCAAAATGAATTCTCATTGACAATCAAGAACATTCGAAGCAACAACGGCACGGAGTTCAAGAACACACAAGTGGAGGAGTACCTTGATGAAGAAGGCATAAAACATGAGTTTTCAGCTCCGTAATCCCCACAACAAAACGGAGTTGACGAAAGAAAGAACTGAACACTCATAGAGATGGCAAGAACAATGATCGATGAGTACAAGACCTCAGATCGATTTTGGGCAGAAGCGTTTAACACCGCCTGCCACGCCGTAAATCGACTTTATCTTCATTAACTACTCAAGAAGACATCCTATGAGCTACTCATCGGTAACAAGCCAAATATTTCATATTTTCGAGTTTTCGGTTCTCCATGCTATATTTTAAACAATAAGCCCAGGACTTCAAAGTTTGCTTCGAAGTCCGATGAAGGTTTCTTACTTGGTTATGATTCGAACACTTGCGCCTATCGTGTTTTCAACAAGACCTCCGGACTCGTTGAAGTAGCACGTGACGTAGTGTTTGATGAGACTAACGGCTCCCAAAAGGAGCAAGTTGATCCATGTGTACTAAATAAAGAAGAAGCTCCTTGTTAAGCATTGAAAAGAATGGCCTTAGGTGAAGTTCAACCACAAGAGTCACCTCTACACGTGCATGAGGAAGATGAACCACAAGAGGAGGTCAACGATCAAGGGGGAGCTTCCACACAAGATCAACCACAAGAACACGAAGATAATCAACAAGTCAACGGAGGCAACCATTTAGGGGGAGAAGAAAATGATCATGAAGATACAACGCCTCAAGTGCCACACCCAAGAGTATACCAATGCGTCCAAATGGGTTCACCCAGTCGACAATATCATCGGTGACATCCAAAAGGGAGTAACCACTAGATCTTGTATAGCTAACTTTTGTGAACACTATTCGTTTGTATCCTTTTTGGAACCGCGCAGGGTTGAGGATGCATTGAAGGACCCGAACTGGGTGGTGGCAATGTGAAAGCATCTAGACCCCCATGAGGTATTGTTTCGGTGATTAATGACAACCATTGGATTTTACTAATGAATTTGTGAATGCAAGGTCCCCATAATCACTCAATCAAATGAAATAAATACGTTATTGGAGAACCATATACAATCAATGTATGAGATCAAATCAATTATGTGAAGACAAGAAGTGAAAGCTCTTATGTCAAAGTCACTCAACCAAAATTGATAACACTTAATGCTTGACAAACATCAGAGATACATTTTCAACAAAGTCTAAGAGGTTAATCGATCAAGACACAAAAGAATCACTTAGAAACAACTCGAAGCACACAAAATCAACTCACCGGATCAACCGATGATACCTCAGAACAACACATCGGTCGAGTTGGTTCAACTGAAGAAGAAGACCTCAGAACAAAGTACTCACCGGATCATCCGATGTGAGTGGCTCAGCAACATCGGTCCATTAGTACAGTTTGGAATATCATTGGACCAAGTGTAGCACCGGATCATCCGATGTACAGAGAAGCACACATCGGTCGATTACTCCAGTAAGCATCAAGTTTGAGAAAATTCTGGAGGAGGAGCCACCGGATCATCCGATGAGAAGACAAGATCAACATCGGTCTAACAACGGTCATATCTGACACAATGACGTCATCTAAAGTAACTTGACCGATGATAACTAAAGGGGAGACATCGGATCATCCGGTGTTCACAGTAAAGTTCTGTCAGCCTACTTTTCCAACAGCTATTTCGGGGAGGCTGGCTATAAATACCCCCAAATCCTGTCATTTTGTTAAGTCTTGATCACCAGATACTATCAACACATCCACAAGCATTCAAGACTAAGAGCAATCATCTCCACATCATTTCGATGACCTATACACCAAGAGTTAGGCTAGATCTAGCTAGAGAGAGAGCTTGTGTGCCTCCATTCTGGGTGAGTGGACTCTCTAGGATAGTGAGAGCCTCAAGGGAGTGGCCCTTGGTGTTTGTAATTGTGAGGAGACTTCCATAGCTTGCCAAGGCGTTTGTGGAAGCACGGAAGGTCGAAGTTGTACAAGGCTTAAGCTCCACCTTGCCAAGGGAGGCGAACGGAGAGGAATAGTGAAGATCCCTCGTCTTGGTGACTTGGGTGTGGCAAAACCCTTTGGTGGGTGCCACAACGTGGATGTAGGAAGATCTTGACGATCTTGCCGAACCACGGGATAAATCCTCGTGTCTCCTCGGGAGTTTGCATCCTTCTCCTTTCCCTTACTTTTATGCATTTTATATTCCGTAAAGTTTCTATCTACTAGAATGCATAGATAGTTTGCGTAGGGAATAGGGCTTTAGAAATTAAGTTTTATTGCTTAGAATTTTTCAAAATAAGCCCAATTCACCCCCCTCTTGGGCATTCGGTCCTTACACAATGCAAGAAGAATTGAACAATTTCAAGCGGAACGAGGTGTGGGAACTCGTGGCAAGACCCAATGCGAACATTGTCGGCACCAAGTGGGTCTTCCACAACAAACAAGATGAACACGGGATGGTGACAAGGAACAAGGCACGACTTGTGGCCAAAGGGTATTCATAAGTTGAAGGTTTGGATTTTGATGAGACATTTGCTCCCGTAGCTAGACTTGAATCCATTAGAATATTACTTGCATATGCTACTCACCATGATTTCAAGCTGTATCAAATGGATGTGAAAAGCGCCTTCCTCAACGGACCAATCAATGAGGAGGTGTATGTGGAGCAACCTCCCGAGTTTGAAGACGAAGAGTTTCCCGACCATGTATTTAAATTGCGTAAGGCTCTCTACGGCCTCAAACAAGCTCCTAGAGCTTGGTATGAGTGTCTTAGAGATTTCTTAATTGAAAATGGCTTTAAGATTGGCAAAGTAGATTATACACTATTTACAAAGGAGTTTGACAATGATCTTTTTATTGTCAAATTTACATTGATGATATAATCTTTGGGTCAACTAATCAATCTTTTTGTAAGGAATTTAGTAAAATCATGACAGATAGGTTTGAAATATCAATGATGGGAGAACTAAAGTACTTCTTGGGATTCCAAGTGCGGCAACAAAAGGAAGGGACGTTCATAAGCCAAACCAAGTACACGCAAGACATACTCAAGAAGTTTGGTATGAACAAGGCGAAGCCTATAAAGACTCCCATGGAAACAAATGGCCACTTGGATCTCAATGAAGATGGACCTAGCGTCGACCAAAAGGTATATCACTCCATGATTGGATCTCTACTCTATTTATGTGCATCTAGGCCAGATATTATGTTGAGTGTGTGTTTGTGTGCAAGATTTCAAGTCAATCCTAAGGAGTGTCACTTGACAGCAGTAAAAAGGATCTTGAGATATTTAGTTCATACACCCAAACTTGGTCTTTGGTATCCAAAAGGCTCAAAACTCAATCTCATTAGTTACTCCGATGCAGATTATGCCGGATGCAAGGTAGATAGCAAGAGTACCTCCGGTACATGCCAATTCCTAGGGAGATCTTTAGTTTCTTGGTCCTCCAAGAAACAAAATTCTATTGTCTTATTCACAATTGAAGCGGAGTATGTTGCAGTCGGGAGTTGTTGTGCACAACTCCTTTGGATGCGACAAACTCTAAGGGATTACGGTTACAATATGAACATTATTCCACTTCTTTGTGACAATGAGAGTGCCATCAAAATTGCCCACAACCCCGTTGAGCACTCTAGAACTAAACACATAGATATAAGACATCACTTTTTGAGATACCACTCCATGAAAGGAGATATAGCCATTTCCCATGTCAACACCCAAAAGCAATTGGCCGACATATTCACCAAGCCACTTGATGAAAAGCGCTTTTGTGAACTCCGAAATGAGCTAAACATCCTTGATGCTCGAAGTGTGGCTTGAAATGTTGCATACCTGTATGAATTCTTCAAAATATGTTGATCGGATTGTGAAAATCATCTCTCTCAATTTTCTTCCGAAAACTATGTTAATTATTTGATCTTGGTGAATTATGATCATTGCTTGATTGTTGTATGCTTACTGATCATATTCATCAAGATTATTTGATTTGATTTGCCTCCCTATTTTCTAAATATGTACCTTCAAATATATATGAATGGGCTAAGCAATTCTTGCCTGGTGACCACTGACTAGTCAGTGGTTACCTAGACTAGTCCGCCCATGCAGACTAGTCTGCGGAGTGCCGGTTAGACCGGACTAGTCCAGTAGATAATGGACTTGTCCGATATAGTCTCTGGAAAAGTTTAGACTAGTCCGGTCATCTGCGGACTTGTCCAATTTTTTGTGTCCTTAACCCTAGCCGCCGCCAAAACCCTAATCCCTTCATCCTCACTCTTGCCTCACGCGTTCTCTCTCTCACACTCGAGCTCCCAAGGCGATTCCTTGATTTCTCCATCAGAACTTCGCAAGTTTGGGTGGAATTTGATCGTCATCACATCGGGATTGAAGTTCTCGGACAAGTCCGGCCTTCAACACCCTCATCTCCAAGTTCCAATCGATTTCTTCAGTAATTTTCACTCAAACCCTAGAAATTCCAAATTTCTTCGTTTTTGATCGAATAGCCTATCATATTTCACTATATACATGCCTCCTTGATGTATTACGTTTATGCTATGCTTGTTGCGCATTAGGAATCAGCATCTGTCCAGTCGCTTAGGTTTTTGGTGATGAATACCGGACTAGTCCGTTCCTGTACACCGGACAAGTCCGACTTTTTTGAACTCAAAACCTAACATTTCAATTCCTCAATGCAATTCATTGCTATCCTTTCACACCTATGCCTTGTACCATTCATTCTCAATCATGCCACTCATTCTCAGATCATGTCGAGCTCGAAAAATGAAGTCCCCGACTTTGAGGCCTAGATGGACCACGAGGTGGCACCTCGGACCTCGACGGGTCTTGGCAAGAAGCGCCAAGAGAGACCTTTCGAGCCAGCTCCGTCTCCTCCATAGGCTCGGAGGAAAGTGCTAGCGAAGAAGCCGACCTCCAAGGTGCCAGCTTCTAGGGCTACCACCGGTGGTGGCCCTAGCTCGGCAAGTGCCCGCCTAGCCAAAGGCAAGGGCAAAGGGATAGTGACGGGTCCAGTTGGCCCGTTGAAGCTCCATGCTTCGAGGGAAGGAGTCCGGGACCCCACTGAAGATAAGTTCAAAGGGAAGGGCAATGATTCGGCGGCAAAGTTCAGAAGCATTGATTGGTATGGCCGACCGAAGCAAGCTGCCGACGAAAGATTTTGGTGCAACTTCCATGCAGATTTCTACAAATCTGTGTATCTCCCAATGAAGACACCGGTTGTGCGCAGTCAATGGATTGATTGGGCACACTTTGAGAAGAAGGGTTGCTCCCCGTTCACTGAAGTGGTGGAAGCTATTGAGAGGCATGGCCTGAAGGATCCCTTTGCCTTCAGGAGCAACTGGAATGATGAGGTCATAGCATAATTCTTTGCAACATGCCATTTATCAAGTGAAGATGAGGAAAGTGTTACTTGGATGACTCATGGATCCAAGTACAATATCACTCAAGAAGATTTTGTGAGTCTGCTTCACCTTGACACCTCAAGATCTGACTGCTTGATCATCCACAACATAGGTGTCATTGAGAAGGATAGGATGAAGTTCCTATATGAGCCAAACTCCAAGTTCAACCCCCATCCACGAAGAACATGAAGCCATTCTTTGTGGTGCTCAATAGAGTCTTGAGGAAGACCATCGCTCCCAAGGATGGAGATGCCGGGAGTGTGCAGGGTTATCTCCGGACATTGATGAGAGTGATAAGCAAGGACCGCCAGTTTGGTGTGGCGGACTATATATGGAATGACATGGTCAACATATCCTACACACCCAACAGATCTTATGGGTATGCCCCATATCTGATGTTGTGATCGAGAAGGTCACCGAGATTGAATTCGTCAAGGATGTGGAGCATCGACACTCGAGGCCTCAGATGCCTCAGAAGCCAAGTGTCCAGGCTGCTCCCTCGCCAGCCTCCAGTCCTAAGGCACCGGCAAGAAGGCCTGAAGATGCAAGAGCTGCCCCTGCCAGTAGGGCAACCCCTCAAAGGGGATCAGCCAGTGGGATCTTCAAATACCTTGCTGCCATCTTCGCTTCCAGCAAAAAGGCCGAAGTGAAGGCTCATAAGCTCAACAACAGAAGAAAGGAAGATATGAAGTATGTGAAGGCAAATGTGAAGCAAATATGCCAGAAACTGGAGATCGAACCCATTGGGTATACGATAATTTCTAAGGATTCCGATTCAGACTTCACCAAGCTCGGGCCCTTGACACCCTCTGAGCTTGCCTACTTTGGCATTGGGGGCTCGAGTGGCTCTGCACCTCCTCCTCCTCCTCCTCATCAGGCTGAAGATGAAGATGACGAAGACGACGATGAGAGGACTGACAATGAAGAGTGAAGACCTTAGGACCCTCCTCTCCTTCTTTTTGGTGTCTTGATGCCAAAGGGGGGGATTGAAGGGGAGTCTTAGCCTTAGCTGTAGGATGCGAGGAGAGAGCTCTCTTTTTATCCTTTTTGACTATTTTGTGGGTTTTAAAGCTTTAACTATGTTCTTAAGTTAATTATGGTTATGTGATGCAATGTTATGATCTTTTGAGAAGTATTTGTTGGAATCTGTAATTTTGCTCCTAGAATGTCATATATGATTGCTTTTGGTTGAATAATATCAATTATGTCACTCTCACTATTTAAATGTACTTAGTTATGCATCCCACCATAAATAATACACATATGGATTATGTTTTCACTGCTTGATGTATTTTAGACTCATATGTGCATACTTTATGAAAATCTCAATTTTTATCATATTTTGTGAAATCTCAATTGGTTGTCAGCAATCACCAAAAGGGGGAGATTGAAAGTGCATCTAGGAATCCCTTGTGGGTTTTGGATGATTTATGACAAGCAAATGAGATCCTAACCTCTTTGTTGAGATGAGCACAAGTTTCAATGGGAAAATAAGCAAAGTGCCAAAAAGAAAGGAGAATGAGGAGCAAAGTGGAAATGAACTCAAGGAAGAAGAATAGTATATCATAGTGTATGGAGCATGTTAAGGAAACACACCCCAAGATATCAATCACTATTAAACACACACATTGCACAAAGTTACACAGAACCGGACTAGTCCGAGTGTCACCGGACTAGTCCGATATTCTCTCTGCACAAAATCGGACAAGTCCGATATCCATCGGACTAGTCCGATATCTCTCTGACTAGAATCAGACTAGTCCTTCCTAGTGCGGACTAGTCCTCAAAACACTTCACAAGTCAAACAAAATCGAACAAGTATGATCGTCACTGGACTAGTCCGATATCCATTCTGATCCAAATTGGACAAGTCCGATAATAGCACGGACTAGTCAGAAAAACCCTCTGACCTAAATCGGACAAGTCCTCCAAGTGCGGACTTGTCACCCAATTCACTTAGGGTTTCACTACACGGACAAGTCCGATGTCCATCGGACTAGTCCGAAGATTTCCAGAAGCAAAATCGGACAAGTCCGCCCCTAGCCGGACTAGTCTGATATTTTGGGACACTTAGGATTTGCTACACACAGCACACCGGACTAGTCCGATGTCCACCGCGTACTAGTCCGATATTCCTAAACCCTAACGGTCACTTTTAGAAACCCCATATAAATGGAGGTGCACGACCCAACTTTAAACACTCTCGAACCCTAGCGCCCTCACACCTCCCAAGAGCCTCAAAAACCACATCTCTCCACGAAATTAAGTGCAACAAAGATCAATCCTTTGAGGATTCACTCTAGATCATTGGAGAGACACGTTCAACACTCATTGAGCTCTTGGTTTGATTCTCTAACACACTCCTGTGATTTCATTGTAATCTTTTGAGTGTGTCCTTGGTGGTATTTCGTGTTGTAATCTAGGGGAGTCCTCAACGTGTGAGAAGGCCTCTTTGAATTCGGTTATTCACCCCTTTGTGATAAGTGGAAGAGGATTGGCCTTCGTGGCGATTCGACGAGGGTAGGGTTGGAGAAGACCCGGTCCTTTTGTGGACTTCTCAACGTGGACGTAGGTTGCCTTTGTGGGAGACGAACCACGGGATAAATCCTTGTGTCTTTTTTGGTGTTCGTCGTTCTTATTCATTACAACAATCTAGGGTTTCAACCATTATTGCATACTTTACATTGAATCATTAAATATAGATTGAATTGTGATATACCCTATTCCATAATCTTGCAACACTTCATTTGACTATATATTTCCACTGCATACATCGAAGAATCAAATTAATCGATCAAACTTAATCAAACTAGTCGGTACTCATCGGACTAGTCTGCACTTTACCGGACTAGTCTGATATCTCTGGTTTTGAACTGGTTTTTAAGTGTTGTAGGTTCCGACAAATTTCAAAAAGGCCTATTCACCCCCCCTTCTAGGCCACATTCAGGTACCCGGTTCGCCAGGTACCGACAGTGGCCCCCGGGCCCATCTCGGGGATGAACTTCTCGTTTAAGTGGTTATACCCGAGGTGGGGCCATTTTGTATCCTCGTGCTGTGACTTTAAGGGCTTCTCGTCAATGCGGCAGATAAAATATTTGTCTGCAGATATCACGCCATCAACTGGCATCGGTTCTCGATACGAATTTCGTTTCGGTTTTGCGCGCCATTATGTTGACACCCCTATGTTTTGAACTCTCCCCTATGGGAGCGGGTGCCTCGAGGCGGTTTCTTTGGCCTTTCCACCGAATCTGACTCTAGCCCACCAGCCATCATGAGGGTGGCTCCTGTATTGCAGCATCCACGGTTCCCATCCAAACATCGCGGAAGTATACTTAAGAAGAGGACTAGCACAAGTCATGAGCCCCTTACGCCTCCAATTGCTCTCGCGCTTAGGACCTTACTGCTTTCTCGCATCCTCCATTCTTGAGCCTTAGCTTTTGCACAACCATCCTTCCCCTGTTCCATCTTGTCGTAATGGAGTTGGGTCTCCCCGCCATAAGATCAAGAACGAGAAGGAGCTGAAGAAGGTCCGTGCATACATGGGGTGGTCCCATGACTCCTTCAATGACAAGATCCACTTTGGAGAGCTTCCTTTCGAGAAGAAGAGCGTTGGTGACATGGTTTACTTCCAAGGATACGCCATGGTCAGCTTGCTTCCCCCCTTCT
Organism: Tuctoria greenei; assembly: GCA_036927565.1. Lineage (NCBI taxonomy): Eukaryota > Viridiplantae > Streptophyta > Magnoliopsida > Poales > Poaceae > Tuctoria > Tuctoria greenei. The sequence goes on along the minus strand of JAYESD010000007.1, from coordinate 170,830,123 downwards.
CGTCTTTCCTAATGATGCTGCTGGAGTTCTATGGTATCCAACTGCATTTCATCGGCCCCCATTCTGTTTTGCTGGTCGCTACCTTCATTCACTTCTGCGAGATGTAGGTGGGGGTGCGGCCCAGCCTAGAGCTCTTCCGGTGTATCTTCACCCTGCAGACCACCGGGAAGGGGAACTAGATGGTTGGGATGTACTACTTTGTGAAGCAAAAGAGGTTCCCCTTTAAGTACATGGAAAACATTCCCTTCAACAAATGGGATGATTGGAAGAAGGAGTGGGTGATCATCACCTTGGACAGACATGAGAAGTTGGACCTACCCGAGAGCCTCCCTAACATGGACACCGACCTTTGGAATGAGCTCCCGGAGCTGCCAGCGGCGTACAAGCCCGTTGTGGCTAGGATCAAAGGTTGCGCCGCTGGCGGAGTGACTTCGCATATGGTCTTCGGGAACTTCCTGAGGAACAGGTGGGCCCCGCTGAAGTTCAGGAAGCGGACCGTGTGGACATTCACGCCGCGTGATGCTGATACCCAGATGAGGGACGAAGCTCTAAGGGTTCTGCTGAAGAAATTCTAGAGCAAATCCAACATCTCGATCGACTCCCTGACGCCCCCAGAGTCTTTTCCGCCTTTGAACCTGACTCCTGAGTTCTGCCGGGAGCTCCTAAAGCTGATGCCAACGCTAGACAATATTGGGGTTGTGCAGACGCAGGCTCTCCCCGCGATCACCGTTCCTGGGGCCTCTAGGGTGCCAGACCCTGTTCCCCCAAGCTAGGGGGTGAAACTTCTACCTCCGGTAAGGGCGAGGTGCCGGCGGAGCCTTCCGGCTAGAAGAGGAAACTGGTGCGGGGTGACGGAAGCCACGTCGGGACCTCCGAGGGCCACCTCCCCCGGCTCAAGAACCTCCCACGGGTGCCAGCTCCGCGGGGCCACCTCCCACCTCGCGCCAAGCGCGGGGCCAAGCTCCAGAGGCCCCTCCCAGCCGAAGGGCACTCCGGCCAAGGAGGCTCCGGTCCAAGCCCCTGGGGGGCCGGGGGCTCCGGCCACATCGAGTCCACCGGGCTCCGACTCTAGCCCCGCTCTGAAGCGGCTTTGCCTTTGCGACACCTGGAGCTTCCCAAGGTAAACGACTAAGCTCTTACTTTGATTTTTCTTTGGGTGAAAGTCACTCTTTGAACGTTTCTATCTTTGGTGTGCAGCGTTTCCAAGAAGGGAGAGAAAATCGCCACTCCAACGGCAGCGCGGGGGGCTGAGCAAGCAGGCGCTTCAGCTCCGGTTCCTGTGCCTGCTCGAGCGAATGTGGAAGCTCCGAGCGACACGGGGGTGGCTCCAACCACAGATGCGGTTTCTCCAGCACCGAGGACCCCGGTCGTTGAGGCGAGGATGGTTGGAGTTCTAGCGCTGGAGTCGGTTGCCTCTGAGGCTCCGACGGAGATGCTGAGTGCCGACACAGCTCCGACATCAACTGAGGTTCTACCCCCCGGGCGGGGAGCCATCGAAGGGTTGTCCCCCACGCCGTCTTCTGGAGAGGTTTCGGTGCCCCAGTCGGATGTAGTTGAGGGCCCGGCCCCCACGCCAGATGCGGTAGAAGCTCCGGCCGACGAGTCGGAAGCAGTTGAAGAGTCAGCCCCCACGCCAAGTACTGCAGAGGTTGTGGTGGCTGACTCGGTGGTAGTCGAAGTATCTGCTCCTGCGCCGGAGGTGATTGAGGCTTTGGTGCCTCGACCGGTGGCGTCCAACACACCTGTGCCCGGGCTACAAGACGTGGGGGCTCCGGTTGAGCATCCCGCCTCTCCGCTGGTAGAGGCTGATCCGGGAGCATCCGTGGCTGGACCGGAGGGCCCGACGGAGACCAACACTGCTCCAGTCAACCTCCCTCTAGGCACCGCCGGGGCTGCGGGGCCTTTGGAGAACACTTCAGGCGCCTCAAGCCCGCGGGTGCCCCCGCCTGCAAGGTGAAGCCCCTCCCGGACGACGGCGGACATCCTGGTGGAGATGGGGGAGGAGGCGCCCCCATCAGGTCCAGCGCCCATTCCCATGGTACTGGCTATTGACAACGCCCGCTCCAGCCTGCACCAGGTTACAGTGTCCTTCGAGCACAACTGCGCGACCTTGGAAGAAGAGCGTATTGCCCTCGGCCGTTGGCGCGATAGGCTCTGCCAACGCGAAGACTGGATCAGGGGGAGAAAACCCAACTGGTCGAGCAAGGCGAGATGCTCAGCGAGAGGGAGGCTACCCTCAAAGTTCTCAATGCAAATACGCAAAAGATATATGAGGAAGTTGTGGAATGCCACAGGGCTGCGGACCAGTGCCAAGGAGGTCTAACTGCCTGGCACGAGACTCTCCAGAAGCGCCACCAGGAGCTCGACATGAGGGAGGCCAAACTCTCCGAGAAGCAGAAGGATTTGGGCCAGAGAGAGGAGGAGCTCTTCCAGAAGCTGTCAGCGGGTGAGCAGAGCTTGGCGGACCGCCACAAGAAATTTGATGCACGGTGTAAGCTCGAGGAGGACAGGCTCTGGGGACGGGGGCAAGACCTTAACAAGTGAGAGGTCGATGTCTCCGCCAGGGAGGATACGGTTCGGGGTCGGGAGGAAGACCTGGCAAAGCGGTGGAACCGTATCTACCTCAAGGAGTCAGAGCTCGCTGATCGCGAGCGGCAGTTAGCCAAAAGCATTTAGCAACACAGCAAAGAGGATGAGCGCCTTGCCAAGTAGGGTGCGGAACTGGCGTCCACCAAGAGGGCGTTGGAGGAGTTGCAGAGTTTGAGAGCGGTTGAGTCCCATCGGGTGTGGGACTTCCTGGGACGGGCAGACGGGGCACTGGCGCCGTTTGGCTTCAGCCCCGTACGTCCGGCCAACCCAGTGCCGGAGCTGGACGAAGCGCTGGCGGCTCATAGCTCTGCTGGTGGCAAGAGCGACGCGGTGGGTGACGTCGTGGCGGACCAGCTGGAGATAGAGGGGAGGTCCTTGGCCAAGACCGTCGCCGAGTACATCCTAGCGTGCTATCGGAGCCGGGACCCCCACTTTCCCTTGAGTCCGGCAATCGAAGGCCCGATCGAGGAAGGAATGGATGCTGACAGGGAGAGCGTTCAAGAGGCCACTCAAGGTGTAGCCTCAGCTATCCGTAGGACTTAGGCCTTTCTTTCCTTGCTCCCGCCTGTATGCTCCCGGTTTTGTAATATGATCTTTCAACGAATGAAGTCCTCTTGATTTTTGTCTTTGATATTTGTGTGTCCTGCCCCCTGGTAGATGTACGTAATTTTGATTGCGTACATGTACCAAGAAGAACTGACACTTGTTTCGAGGACATTAGCGTGGGGCCCCCTGGAGTTGTCGGTGCTTAGGAGCTACGGCGACACCCATTGCTAATGTAAGACATCAACGCCGGGCCCCCTGGGTTTGTCAGAGCTTAGGAGCTCCGGCGACACCCATTGTCCATGTAAGAGACATCACCGCCGGGCCCCCTGGGGTTGCGGGAGCTCGGGAGCTCCGGCAACACCCATTGTCAACGTAGGACGTTGACGCCGGGCTCCCTGGGGTTATCGGAGCTTAGGAGCTCTGACAACATCCACTGTCCACATGGAAGACGTCACTGTCAGGCCCCCTGGGGTTGTCGGAGCTTAGGAGCTCCGGCGACGCCCATTGCCGATGTAGAGGACGTCGACGACGGGCCCTCGGGCCTACTCTCGATGAGGTAACCTTTCATCATTGGTGGTACGGGAGTGGCTTTACTAGCATTACAACCTTAGGAACCTGCACACATGATAGATAAAAGGTAATTCCGCTCTCTAGTCACTATTTGCCCATGCTCTATTAGTGTTGTTTGTCTTACAATCCTTTACCGTCGTGGGGGACTTGATTAACTCAGGGCGTCTGTACCCAGAACTCGGTACCCACTGCACGTGGGGAGTGGGTTAGAAGGTTCCAGACACTTAGCAAGTACCTCAAGTAACCCACCGGCAAACGGACAACAAAGCTCCCACTATTGCAGAGATGAGGGAAAAATTGACTGCACCCACGCTAGGTGATGAGCTAATGGCAAACGCGTGACGACATTCATAAGAACTAAAGATAATTTCAAATGAATAAAGCACCTCATGGTAGGGCAAACATCTTTTCATTATAACCTTCATAGGAGAGAACAAACTTTACAGGAAGAATGACCCGGCCTGGGTAACAGGGAGCTGAGTGTACCTTGTCAGGGTACCGGACCGTGCCGAGCAAGGCGTACACCTAGAGCTCATCTCCCTGGCCTTGGTTAACCCAAGTGCTGTCTCTAGACACTATGCTCTCTTTATAACTAAAGAAAATAAAATGTCCTACCACTGGGCTATGGATAAAACTTATGGAGGTGTTCGATATTCCATGGGTTGGGCACTCGTTGCCCATCCTCCGTAGCTAGGCGAACACACCAAGGGCGACAAACTTCTGTTACCCGGAAGGGACCCTCCAAACCAGGGGAGAGCTTGTTCGCTCCTTCACGGGAAAGCAAATGCCACAGGACTAGGTCGTTTACCTTCAGATCCCTACTGTGCACGGTATGTTGATGGTAGCGCCGGAGCGCCTGCCTATACCGTGTGTTTCGGAGGGCTGCTCGTATGCATCCCTCGTCGATGAGGTCCATGTCTTCACGCCTGAACTGGTCCTGCGTGGCTTCGTTGTACATCCGGACACGGGGGGAGCCCATGGTGAGCTCTAGGGAAGGACAACCTCCGCCCCATACACCAAGAAGTAGGGCGTTTCTCCTGTAGCCCGACTGGTTGATGTCCAACTATCCCACAACGCATATGGCAGCGCATCCACCCAGTTTGCACCATGCCTCTCAAGGCTTGAGTATGTTCGAGTCTTGAGGCCTTTGAGAATCTCCGCGTTTGCCCTCTCTACCTGCCCATTGCTCTTAGGGTGAGCAACAGAGGTGTAACTAACTTGGATCCCAAGGTCCTCACAATATTCATGGAATGCCGCGCTTGTGAACTGGGTCTCGTTATCAGTGATGATTCGGTTCGGGACCCCAAACCTGCAGACGATCGACTTGATGAAATTCACTGCCGACTACTTGTTAATGGTGGCGACTGGGGTGGCTTCTGGCCATTTGGTGAACTTATCTACAACGATGTAGAGGTACCAGAATCCTCCGACAGCTCTTGGGAAAGGTCCCAGGATGTCCAGCCTCCACACGGCAAATGGCCACGAGGGGGGGATCATCTACATCGCTTGAGCTGGTGTGTGGATCTGCTTGGCATGGAACTGGCACGCTTTACATCTCTTGACCATCTCAGTGGCATCCTGAAGTGTTGTGGCCGGTAGAAGTCGTGCCGAAAGGCTTTGTCGACCAGCGTGCGGGCCAATGCGTGGTTGCAACCTTCCTCCTGGGTAATGCATCACAGTAGGATGTCGTTGGTGCCACGCCGGTAGAGATCCCCCTCCACCAGCGTGTATCTCTTAGCCATCCGCACAATCCGTTCTGCCAGGGCATGTTCTTCGGGAAGGTAATTGTCTTTCAAGTAATCCCGGACCTCTAAGATCCATGCATCGGGACCTTCTTGAGCTTCTGGTTCTTGGGCGCCAAGGTGCTCGGAGCTGCTGGTGGCGCATAAGAACCTTGGCGGGCACCATGGTTGCAGGGCCGCTGGGATTGCTAGCTTCGAGGTGCTAGCTTCACCCCCTTCACCCAGTTCAGCAGCTCGGGGCGGTTGGTCGCAATAACGTCCTTGCAAAGACTCCCTCAGGCACTGGTGCCTCTGTGGAGGCCTTCGTTGACAGGTCGTCTGCGACTGAGTTGTCATCTCGGGGCACATGGCACAGATCCAAGACTTCAAAGTCTTTCTCTAGCTTCCTGACGTGCAGCATGTATGCTGCCAGCTGGGGGTCGTTGCAACTGCACCCCCCCCCCCCTTGACCTGCTTGACAATTAGCTGGGAATCACCTTTGGCGAGAAGCTGGCAGACATTGAGGGTCAACGCTGTCTTTAGCCCAAAGATAAGGGCTTCATACTCTGCCATGTTGTTGGTGGCCTTGAAACCAAGGCGCACCATATATTTGAACTTCTCCCCTGTCGGGGTAATGAGCATCATCCCAGCTCCGGCCCCTTGTTTTCGCGCGGAACCATCGAAGTAGAGTGTCCATGGGGTCTCAGTGAAGACAGATGCAATGGGCATTGTCTCCTCACTGCCCGAGCACCCTGGGTTGCTAGGTGATGGAGGCCACTCGGCCAAGAAATCCGCCAGTGCCTGACTCTTGACCGCATGCCGAGGAAGGAACTCAAGCTCAAACTCTGCTAGCTCGGCTGCCCACTTGGCGACATTGCCGGTGGTGTTAGGGTTGTGGATCACCATTCTCAGCGGGGAGGAGGTAACCACCAAGATCTTGTGGCCCTAGAAATAGTGTCGGAGCTTCCTCGATGCTATTAACACTGCATACAACAGCTTGTGTACCTCCAAGTACCTTGTTTTCGCTTCATGGAGGACTTCGTTGATGTAGTAGACTGGCCATTGAGTGGTCCGAACCTTATCTAAAGGGTCCGGTGCTCCTTGTAGTTGGTCAAGGTCTCGGGGCTATCGACCTCCGGGATCTGAATCAACCTCCAGGGGTTGAGACCCGGGGATTCCCTGGTTTCCGGGGCTCTCCAGGGGGAGGTCCATGGCCAGGTCCGAACTCCAAGGCTCGGCGCTTGTGTCGCGGGTTCTTTCCTGCACCCGCTGCTGTGGTGGTTCTGACTGTTCCGCGACCAGGACCATGCTGATCACTTCGGTTGTCGTGGTGATATATAGCAGCAAGGGCTCGCCGAGTTCCGGCGCCACCATAACGGGCAGGGACATTAGGTGCTCTTTGAGCTCCTGTAACGCCGCTTCCGCCTCTTCGGTCCACACAAAGGGACCTACCTTCCAAAGAATCTTGAAGAAGGGGAGTGCTCGCTCCGCCAGTCTCAAGATGAATCGACTGAGGGCTGCCAGGCACCCTGCAAGCTTCTGCACATCCTTGAGATGTGTCGGGGGCCGCATCAGCTCTATCGCTTTGATATTCTCGGGGTTAGCTTTGATTCCACGGTGAGAGACCAGGAATCCAAGCAGCTTCCCAGAAGAGACCCTGAAGACACACTTTTCGGGGTTCAGCATCGTGCGCGTTACACGCAACCTGCTGAAGACTTGCGCTAAGCTGTCCAGAAAAGATGTGCAGTTTTTTATTTTTACCACGATGTCATCAACATACACTTCTACCAGGTCTCTAATGAGGTCCCCAAATGTTTTATGCATTGCACGTACAAAAGTAGGGAGAGCATTCTTAAGACCATAAGGCATGGAGACATAACAATATATACCATCCACTGTTACAAAAGCAGTGTGTTCTTCATCATCTCTAGACATAGGTATTTGATGGAAACCAGAATACGCGTCTAGAAAACACAGCAGATCACAACCTGACGTAGAGTCTACAATTTGATCTATACTGGGGAGAGGGAATGGATCCTTTGGACATGCCTTGTTTAGGTTGGTGTAGTCGATGCACATCCGAAGCTTCTCGCCAGCCTTGGGGACGACAACAGGATTAGCCAACCACCGAGGATGGTGGACCTCCCGGATAAAGCCAGCGTTGAGCAACTTCTTAATCTCCTCTCAGATGAAGTTTTGGCACTCGACAAACTGCTTCCGGGGCTTTTGTTGTACTGGGCGGGCGTCGGGGTAGATCTTCAGATGGTGCTCAATCACCTCCCCGGGGATCCCGAGCATCTGTGATGGTTTCCAGGCAAACACATCGACATTGTCCCAGAGGAAGGTGATGAGCATGAGTTCCTATTTGTTGTCCAGGTTACCTGCTATGCGGGTTGTCTGGGCAGCCTCGGAGCCGATTCTGACGACCTTCACTGGAACATCGTCTTCGGTGGGCACCACACACGGAGCTGCGGTAGAGGTCTGTTGGGACGGGCCTTGGCTTGGTCGGCCTTCCCTCGCATTTTCAAGGCTCTGGGCCCGCCCTGCAGCGAGTGCTTGGAGTTGTTCCAAGGCTGACACCGCCACAGTGCGATCTCCCCGGACCCTAAGGACCCCAGTCGGCGTCGGCATCTTCAGGACCAGATAGCCGTAGTGAGCTATGGCCATAAACTGGTATAGCGCTAGCCTTCTGATGATGGCGTTGTAGGGAAGCTCAATGTCTGCCACATCAAAAAGGACGCTCTCCACGCGTTAGTTCTCCGGAGTACCGAAGGTTGCCGGGAGGTGGATGCTACCGCTGGGCACGATTTGCCCCGGGTTTACGCCTGAGAGCGGGCTCGAAGGTGTGAGCCGGGACATGGGTATCTGCAGCTTTCGGAAGGCAGCAAATGAGATGAGGTTGAGGCCTACACTGCCGTCGATCAGCACATAATGAAGCTTTACGTTGGTGATGGTCAGAGTCACAAGCAACGGAAGCACTAAAGCTCATGCCATGTTTTCCTGGCAGTCTGTGGCATCAAATCCAATTGCCGTACTCATCCACTTATTGTCGGGTGCAAGGCTTAGTGTCGGGGCCACTGCAGCCACAGCCCGCCGCAGGACTTTTACCGCGTTCCGGGATGTGGGGTCTGCCCCCCCCCCCCCCCCCCCCCCCCCCCCCGTAGATGACATACAGGAGCTTCCAGCGCTCCTTATTGCTGCTTGTGTCCAAATCGGCACTTGCAAAGGCAGCTTTTACCATCCTGCGGGGATCCTGATACCCCATGTCCTCATCTCTGTGCTCGACGGGATCAAGCTTCTGCTTACCCTCCCTCTGACGGGGAGGCTTGCTCTCTTGATGTTGCTGCTTCTGCCTCTGCTCGCAGTAACGCTCTGCGAGCTTCTTGACTTCCCGACACTCACTTGCACTATAGCCATTGGTCCGTTGCACCGGGCACTTGAAGTCAACGTTGTCACCTTTAGGTGACTGGCATGGGCGCTTGTCTTGGCGCGAGCCCCAGGCTCTGCCAGCTGCCGCTGCTGCCACCATGGGAGCCCGGACCTCGGCTTACTCCTGCCGCGACCCCTATTCTTCTTCTTCCTGCCACCACCCCTGGTAGTGGCCTCCGCTTCGAACTGTGAGGGCTCCCACTCTCTGAGTATGGTCGAGCATGCCAGTTACGACCTTCCGTAGCCTTGGCACATCTGTCTGCCAAGGCAAACAGCTCAGAGACATCGCGCACGTCGTGCATGGCGAGCTTCTCGAGCATCTTCTTATTTCTTACACCTTGTCTAAATGCAACTATGACAGATGCATTTGAGATGTGCGGGATGGTGTTCTTCACCTGGGAGAATCGCTGGATGAACGCTCACAGCGGCTCCCCCGTGCGCTGCCTAACAGCGTGGAGGTCGAGCTCCGTGCTAGGGCGCTCGTACGAGCTTCTGAAGTTCGCCGCAAACTGCCGGCATAGTTCCTCCCAGGAGGTGATGGACCCTGGGGCAGGTTCATGAGCCATGACCGGGGTGGGCCAGCCAGGACTACAGGGAAGCAGTTGGCTATGATGACCTCATCACCCCCCGCAACCAGGATCGAGGTGGAGTAGATCTGCATGAACTCACTCGGGTTGACACTTCCATCGTAATTCTCCGACGTGTGCGGACAGAACTTGTGAGGCCACACCACCCTCTGTAGGTGTGGATCTAGAGCTGCACACCCTCTACCCGTGCTTGCGGGCAGCGGGTTTGGTCCTGCGTGACCTTGATGACCAGGTGGCACTGCGTACGCCTGGTGTTGAGGCGCGGCGACATGTGCTTGGTGCGGCGGAGGCAAACCATACTCCTGGAGTGGGGGAAGCACAACATACGGTTGGTGTGAAGGAGGCGCCACGTACGCCTGGTGCTATGCGGGAGGCACCACATACGCCTGACGTGGCAGAAGAGCGTCATGCACTTGGGGTCCAGGACCCGGCAGGCTGTAGTCAGCTTCAAGATTGCGGCGCCGCTCTCGTTGTCATTCGATGACAACTCGATAGTTCTCACCAGCCCTGCGGCGCTGTAACTCCGCCCACAGATCTATCGTCGAGAGCCTTATTGAGCAGCTATCAGCGGTCCACCGGTCGACAGTAGGCATACGCGACAGCGAAGCAAACGTCGGAGTCACTCGCCTCGCGCCTTGCAGAGTCGCTTGGAGTGCAACAACGACCAGATGGTCGACGTCGTTTACCCACTGCTGGGTTGCCCCTGCGGGGCACCTGCCGTTGGTGTGTTGAGGAGTAGCGCACGAGCGGCTAGGAGTGCACTTTTCGGGCTTGTTGTCAATGGAGCTGTAGCAGCTGTCACGGCGGTAGTTCATCGTGTAGTGTTGTGCGGGCCTGCAGCCGGTGGAGTGGCTGCACGGCGACACGATGGTCCAGATCTTCCCGCCCTGGAGCGGGACCCAACCCTGGGGTGGGATGAAGCTTGGTCCTCACCCGCCGCCTGCTGGCGGGGCTATGGCCTGAAGGAACTAGCATTGGAACGAGCGTTCACCATGCTGTTGGCGATGATCTTTGTAGGGAAAAGCCCCCTTCCTGGCGCGCCAAATGTCGAGGTGTCTAACTGACACCTCCCCCGGACCTGCTCGGAAGCAGCCCACGGAGGTTTGATGTATTTTCGAGGACTAGTCTTAGCTAGATCGAGCGCAGCGAACGATGAACACAAGAGATTTACGTAGTTCGGGCCGTGTGGGCGTAATACCCTACTCCACGGTGGTTTGTGTGTTGTATTGCTCAAGCGTGTGCGTGGGTCTGAGTGAATGTGCGTATGTCGATGGCTATCTGGTCCTTTTATAGTCCAAGGCCAGAAAACTTACAAGTGGGGCCCAAGGCCCAACAGGTGGCCCCGGGAGCAACCAAATCCATTCTAAGATCTGTGAGTAAATGCTACCTTCTGACAATGGCTTCAATGTGTCGCCTAGCCATGCCCTGCTACAGGGCTACAGATAGCCCCTCATCATGGCTGGCCGCGTCTTGTCTGTCTTGTCGTGGACTCTCATTCGTTCGTCGTACATAGTAGTTTGACTCCGGCCTATTACTACAAGACTGGCCACTGACCTCTTGACTTATGAGTGCGAGCTCCCACTTACCTAGAGAACGTGTGTGTCCTTCTAGTTTAGGCGCACTGAGCACGCCTCCCTTCATTGCCGCTACCGCAGGATGGTCTAGGCCCGATATTGTCTGGCACGTGAGAGGTCTGGTCCTTCCCTCAGCAGGGAGGCCGGCTCCAGAACTGCAGGACACGTGGCTGCGCTGTACCTTCTTTTAGCGGAGAAGCAGGTCTGGGACTGCCGGTCTCGCGGACGCGCCAGACCTCTCCTTAGCGAGGAGGTGGGCCCAGAGCTGCGAGACGTGTGGCAGCACCTCCCCCGAGGGGGAGGCAAACCTGGAGCTGCGAGACACGTGGTAGCATCAGACCTTCCCTCAGTGGAGAGGCAAAGCCATGTCGCACGCCACGTGGCACCCTGGGACCACGCCAAATCTTGCCCCCGTGGGGAGCGGGACCCAGCGTGCCTTCTTTTATGTATCTATGGGTACCCGATTCGCCAGGTACCGACAGTGTGTCACATAGGTGCATGAATTATTAAAATGCATTTAGAGACCTTAAATTAGTTAAATAGTTTATTAGCAGCCCATGATACATGTGGTATGCCTACATGGCGGACACGTCAGCAAAGACAGTTGAATGTGTCCCCCCCCCTCCCCCCTCCAAATCTTTTTATTCAGGCGTGTTGTCATCAGAGGGGTTTGACCGGTGGCGCGGACCTGCTGTCGTCCAGGGGCGGCACGGGGCTCGTGATCACAGCTACCAATCCGTCCCTCCCTCCCTCCCTCCCTGGGTCGCGGCCATCTTGTCTTCTTCCTCCAGCGAAGATGAAGACGCCCCAAATTCATCGGTTTCCTCTAGCCCAGGCTCGCGGCGAGGGGGCTCCAATCCTTGCCCAGACACGCATCTCCCGTCTTGCCTCCGCCACACGTTCCGTGCCTCCATCTCGATTCTTCTCCTCAGCACAGTGCTTCTGCTGCTGCTCCCCGCAATCCTCTGCTGTCTCCCATCCTCCTCCACTGACTGTCCTTCTGGCAGAGAAGAGGAGTGAGTCTGCTGGTTCCCTTCAACGAGATGACACACACAGCCAGACATATAGTCCGATCACATACCCAAAACTCTTCTCTTGCGTTCTCCGTCATTAGGGATTCGGTGATTCTCTTGCACTTTCTGCCGCAAACAGTTTGGCGTCTCTCGATAACCCGAGGTGAAAGATAGGATCTTTTCGTTTCCACAGATACAGGTGGGACGAATGAACTGAGATGGCGGCGCTCGACGATATGCTCACAAAGGTCTTCCAACTGCAAACCCTCGGCGGAGCCGCACTCGAGCTCGCCGTCCTGGCGGCGCCGCTCTGTTTTGCCACACTCGGCAGGCTCCTCATCGGATGGGCCTGGAAGTGGGCCAGGGCCGTCGGCAGGCACTCCTGCTACACTGTTGCTCGACAGTCGCACCATGCTGCCCTGTACGACAGCCGCTCTACGTAGTCCCTGCTCGACAGTAGCACCTCGCCGCCGGAGGAACGCCCTTCGATGGCAACACAAGGCGCCTGAATACCAAGATCTGTGGGGGTAGATTGTAAAATAAACATATCCAAGGTGTTCTGTTTTGGGACCTTTAAACGCATTTTAAAAATTTATGGACCTATGTGACACACCTTCACAAGTTCATGTACTACCTGCGTATTTTACTCTTCTCTATATTTCTATCTGAAAAATGGAAACCTGCAGGTGAAATTTCTCTGCGCGTGGAAGCAACAGTTTTTTTTTATCCAGATGCATCGAAAAAATGTAAACCTAAAGGCAAAGCCCAACCAGTTAATACGATATGGGCCTGCAGGCAGATCAGTGTTGTTTCTCGTTGATTTGTGTAAGGCTGCACATTCCAGTTTGGTTCTTCAGCGGTCCATCAGTGTACTCGATGGCCGTTTCGCTTGTAGGCTGTGCATACACATTTAAACTAGGACGACCATCTAGATTCAAATCGAATCACACAGAGTACCTTCTTTACATGTAAATTGCATAAAACAATACTGTAATAGCCAGTGAAGGTATGCCCCTAGTGTTGACAGCAAATAGGCAGATCGGGTGATACTCCCTCCATCTTATAATACTTTGTCACTTAGGACAAGAATTTTTTAGTTTAAAATGAAATAAAATTTTTATCTTAAATGATAAGTATTTTGGTACGGAGACAGTGGCGTATCCAGCGGGGGTGGGCTCCTGCATACCCTGCGCCGAGGTCATCAAACACTGTTAGTTGCCTGATGTTTTTCTCTTCTGGTTACCTATGCAAGCATCCGTTGGGAGAACGGGACTCGCGGAAGCAAATCAGCAGCTGCGAATCCTTGCCTTACGTGGATGATACAATACATCGGATACAGGATACATGCATAACACTTAGGGAATATTCATGATTTGCCACCCTTATGAATGATTGATTTATAGTCATTTACCCTCCTTACGAATGACCTATATAATATACCATCCTTACGAAATTATGATCATATTTTTGTCATCCTACTGCCATGTAAGCATGACACATCATATTTTTCATTTAGTGACGTGTCAAACAAATAATAAAATGTCACTTATGCCCTTGAATCTAAATCTGGTAAGTAATCAAGTTTGGAATACTTTTCCAATTACTAACTAGTTATTTTGAAGTAATAAATATACTCAATCATTAGTTTTACAATGCTCAATTATTCTATATAAGCAATCACATTTTCTTTATGTTCCAATAGGTAGTTGTCGGTACCCTAAAAACCATACACCCCCTGAGGTTGCAAAGATCTCAAGGGAAGGACATCTACTCAAATTAAAGACCCTCGGGGGCCCACCTGTCAGACATAACCGGACCTGCTTCTCCAACATGGTTAACCCCTAGGTTGCCACGTGTACTGTCAGACCGGAGTTATTACCTGCAAGGGTGAAGCTCCGGGCTAGCTACTGAAACGGCACCTCCGGACTTAACCCCTGACCGAGAGAAGCTCCGGACCTGACACGTGCCAGGCCGCCCCGGAGCTTCCCGCTTCCCACAAGCAAGCTCCGGAGCTGCCACGTGTCCATACGTCGGAGCTGGCCGCTTTAAACCTCCGAGAGACATTGTAACGGCTCCGGATCTTCGAAGGACAGCCGCGGACTTCAAGACCCGATTAATTATCATTAATTCCACATTAATGATACTTAATCGGACGATCTTAACACCTGTAACGGCACTGTCGGAGCCGTTACAGGGCTATTAACAACAATCAATCTCGTGTATCAATACTAGTAACCGCCAGGGCCACATGTCGGGCCAGGCTGACTTGTAACGGTTTGTCCTTGTACTATAAAAGGACAAACCGTCGATACACGGAAGGAGGACTCTCGAACGCTCTGAAGTTCACAAGTGAATACAACACACACACACCCGTGGAGTAGGGTATTACGCTCAGGCGGCCCGAACCACGTAAACCACTGTGTCACTCGTGTCCAATCGCGTTTCACCTTCTTGAGTCTCCGCGCGCCCAAACCGAACCACAAACTCCTTCAACACTTTCATAGTGTCAGGGGATCTGCCGACTCCAACAGTCGACAGTTGGTGCGCCAGGTAGGGGCGCCTGAGATCTTCAAGAATGGTGAATTCTGCGGCTGGATCATCCAACGGACAACCTGCTGCTCAGGCTGTCGGAGGCAATCCCTCCAACATGCAGCCACCGGCAGGAGCCTCAGTTCCAGCAGGAGTCACACTCCCACCACCACCATCTTCTCCGGCAAGACATGCCGGACGACATGATGGTGCACCGGCGTCACACTCTGCGCCGGCAAGTCGTGACAATCCAGAACACGCGCTCCAGGCAGCGCGTGCTCTCCTCCAGCGACCACCACCTCCGGATGCATCTCAAGGTGCCATGGAGCAATGGAGAGCTGATGTTGAGCATTTGGTCGCAGCAGCGGCCGAACGCCTCAACAACCAGGGTCCACCTCCTTCAGGGCGGGCCCCGTCGCAGCGACGAACGTTGTCTGGAAGACTTGGTCCACATGTCTCCAACAACCGGTGACGAGCTGCGTCACAGCAAGTGACGTCGTTGCCCTCTGGGGCACGACGTGCCCATACCGCATCTCGGCTTTCGACACACGATCTCCGGGCGGAGCTTGATCGCCGATACCGCCAACAGGATGGCCGTGTCCACATCGAGCGAGCTCGAGAAAGACGAGATGCTCAAGACCTTTCTACTCTGGAAGGAGTAGGAGGAGGCTGTTCTGCCCTAGCCATGCATCTACGCATGGTTAGATGGCCACAAAAGTTCCGGCCACATTTGCCGGAAAAATTCGACGGGACTGTCAATCCCGTAGAATTTCTGCAGATATACTCCACTGCGATCCTAGCAGCTGGAGGAAACGAGGCTGTAATGGCCAACTATTTTCCAGTGGCCTTAACTGGGACCGCCAGGTCCTGGTTTATGAGCCTTCCACCCAACTCTATTGACAGTTGGGAGGAGCTGTGCCGTCAGTTCACTGCCAACTTCGGGAGTTCATACACCCGACCAGGCACTGAACTAGACCTTTTTGCGGTCATGCAAAAAGGAGGAGAATCTTTGCGGTCATTCATCCAGAGGTTCTCTCAGGTACGTAACACAATCCCTTCTATCTCAAGCGCTTCTGTCATTGTGGCATTCAGACAGGGTGTGCGAGACAAGAAGATATTGGAGAAGTTGGCGATCAAAGAGATCACCAGCGTCACGGAGCTCTTCAGCTTGGCAGACAAATGTGCCAGAGCTGCGGAGGGCCGTGAAATGCACTCCAAACCAGCCTTGGAGGATCATAAAAAATCCTCCAAAGAAGAAGCCGCTACCTCCGGGAGTGGCAAGAAGAAAAAGAAGACCAACGGCAAGAAGAAGCCGTCGGCCGGCACATCCAACGTTGCAGCCACTGCAACTCCTGGTGGCCGGGGGCCACGCCCCGAGAAGCGACCTCGACCGTCTTCTGAAGACGGTGGCAAACCCAAGATGTGGTGCCCCATTCACAAAACGGGCAGCCACAGGCTGGAAGACTGCCGGGAGGTCCAAAACCTTGCCGAGCGCTACCACAAGCGCCGGGAAGGGTCTCCCTTTCGACAGAGGGAGGGAAAACAAAAGGTCGATGAAGCTCCGGCTGAAGAGGAGTTAGGGTTTCAGGACCCCAAAAAGGTCCTGAAAGCCGTCTACACCTCCGTCGACGATGACTCCGACGTCTCCGACAACGAGCGTCGAAAAACCATGAACACCATCTTTGGTGGATCATGGGACATCACTTCCCGTCGTGTCATCAAGACTATGCGACGGGATATGGCTGCTGTAGCTCCTACAGCTAGACCGGAGCCACATCGAAAGTGGATGGACATACCCATCACTTTTGATGCTTTGGACTGTCCTCAAAGCATGGTCGGAGCTGGCCAATTACCCTTGATGGTATCTCCTACCATCAACAACATCCAGCTCCATCATGTCCTGGTAGACGGAGGTTCGGGGCTTAACCTCATCAGCTTCGAAGCTTTCACTAAGCTTCAGCTCCGACCTTCGGACCTCCAGCCCTCTCGACCTTTCTCCGGAGTAGGTCCGGGGGCCATCACTCCACTCGGAGCTATTACTCTCCCCGTTACCTTCGGGACCTGGGAAAAGTATCGCACCGAGAAGTTGGTCTTCGACGTCGCTCAGATCAACTTACCATTCAACGCCATCTTGGGTAGACCTGCCTTGTACAAATTCATGGCAGCTGCTCATTATGGATACCTGGTGTTGAAAATGCCAACACCAGTAGGCGTTCTCCGGATCCGCGGAGATCGCACTGCCGGAGTAACTGCTCTGGAGGAACTCCACGCACTCACCACAGCGCAAGAGGAGGACTCCAGACAGAAGCAAGCTCCACAACCTCCGAGCATTCGGCAACGAGGCTCGACCTCTGCATCCCGTGCGCAGCCAAGCGGCGACACCGACATTTCCGTCAAAGTCGTCCAAATTGGTTCCGATGCCGCTCAAACCACCCGTATATCAGGAGGTTTGAACGACAAATAGGAACTCACGCTCATCACTTTCCTCCGGGCTAACATTGACGTGTTTGCTTGGCAACCGTCACAAATGCCTGGGATCCCCAGGGAAGTGATTGAGCACAATCTGAAGATTTACCCTGACGCTCGGCCTGTGCATCAGAAACCTCGGAAGCAATCTGTAGAGCGACAGAACTTCATCCAACAAGAAGTGAAGAAGTTGCTTGAAGCCGGATTCATCCGAGAAGTTTACCATCCAAAATGGCTGGCAAACCCAGTCGTTGTGCCCAAGGCCGGCGGGAAACTTCGGATGTGCATCGACTACACCACACTGAATAAGGCATGTCCAAAAGATCCATTCCCACTACTTAGAATAGATTAGATAGTGGATTCCACCTCCGGGTGTGAATTACTGTGTTTTCTAGACGCATATTCTGGATATCATCAAATCAGGATGTCTAGGGAAGATGAAGAACACACTTCATTCATCACAGTGGATGGATTGTATTGTTACACAGCCATGCCTTTTGGTCTCAAGAATGCAGCTTCAACTTTTGTACGAGCTATGTACAAAACTTTCGAAGAACTCATCAGAGACATAGTGGAAGTGTACGTCGATGACATCGTGGTCAAAGTCAAGAACGAGGAGTCCCTCTTGGACACCTTGCAGGCTGTCTTCGATAAGCTGCGGGCCACCCGCACGAAGCTAAACCCAGACAAGTGCGTATTCGGGGTTAGTTCCGGAAAGCTTCTTGGTTTCCTGGTAAGTCACCGGGGCATAGAGGCCAATCCGACGAAGATAAAAGCCATTGAAGACATGCGGCCACCAACCCGCATCAAAGACGTCCAAAAATTAACCGGATGTCTAGCAGCCCTCAGCCGGTTTATTTCAAGACTGGCGGAAAGGGCACTTCCCTTCTTCAAGTTACTAAGGAAGTCCGGACCATTCCAATGGTGTGAAGAAGCAGAGAAGGCATTCCAGGAGCTGAAACAGTTCCTCACCACCCTACCAGTCTTGGTAGCTCCGAACCCTGGTGAGCCTTTATTGCTTTACATTTCAGCAGCTGACGAAGTCGTCAGTATGGTTCTGGTTGCGGAGAGACCGGAACTACCCAATACTCAGGAATCCAGACCCCTTCGGGAGGGTCCGGAGGTTCCTAAAAGCGGGTCTGAGTCCCAGCTCCCAGACTTGAACCCACAAGAAGCCACTTCAGAGGACCCTGATTCCTTCGAGAGGATCCAGGTCATTCCTGAAGAAGCTCCGGGTTCCTCCACCCAGGACCCGGAGGTCCCCGAAGAGAGTCTGGACCCCTCCGAGAGGGTCCGGATCAATGAAGAGGAAGCTCCGGACCCCTCCGAGAGGGTCCGGACCATTCAACGCCCGGTATACTTCATCAGTGAAGTGTTACATGATGCCAAGACTCGATACCTAGAGGTGCATAAACTGCTCTATGCAGTTCTTATTGCCTCAAGGAAGCTTCGACATTATTTCCAAGCTCACAAAGTCTCAGTGGTGACTTCATATCCACTTCGAGCGATCCTGCATAATCCCAATTCAACTGGAAATATTGCAAAGTGGGCAGCGGAACTGGCTGAATTCGACCTCGAATTCATTCCAAGACAAGCAATCAAGAGTCAAGCATTGGCAGATTTCGTGGCAGAATGGACTCCCTCTCCATTAAACCCTGGGGGCCCCAGCGAGCAGAAGACGGAACCTCAAGTTCCAGCCTTCACTAAGCCTCACTGGACCCTTTACTTCGACGGCTCCATGCAGAAGCAGGGAGCCGAAGCTGGAATCCTTCTCCTTGCACCAACCGGGGAGAAGGTGAAATACATGGTACACCTTGACTTCAAGGCAACCAACAACATGGCGGAGTACGAAGCACTCATCTATGGATTAAAGGTGGCACTTTCATATGGTGTCAAGCAATTGCTGGTCAAAGGAGATTCACAACTCGTCATCAAGCAGGTGAAGGGTGAATGCTCCTGCAATAATCTCCAGCTGGCTGCTTACCTCCTTGAAGTCCAGAGGCTTCAGAAGGACTTCGAAGTCCTAGACCTTCACCATGTTCAGCGTGCTCACAACGCTGAAGCTGACGAACTCTCGACCAAGGCGTCAACCGGAGCTCCGGCTCCTGACGGAACCTTTGTCCGGAGGTTGTCAAAACCCACAGTTCAGCCTGCCGAACTGAACGAAGGGGGCGAGATCAGCATCCCGAAGCTGACGGTCCCGATGGCCCTGTTACCATGGCAGCCATCAAGGGTCGTAGGTGCTGCCGGAAGCTCCGAGCAACCCAGCACGCAAGACTCAAATGCTCAAGTCAGTTCCGACGCATGGATCTCGGAGATCCGAAACTACTTGAAAGACAACATCCTTCCTGACGATGATGTGTCCGCTGACCGGGTAGTCAGATTGGCTAAAAGATACACGTTGGTAGAAGGGGATCTCTACCGGCGCGGTGCCAACGGCATCCTAATGCGGTGCATCATAAGGGAAGAAGGCTGCGAGCTCCTCGCAGAAATCCATGGAGGCGAGTGTGGGAACCACGCATCTTCCCGCACGCTGGTCGGAAAAGCCTTTCGACACGGCTTCTATTGGCCTACAGCGCTCCAGGATGCCACTGAGCTAGTGAAGAAATGCAAAGCATGCCAATTTCATGCAAAGCAAATTCATACACCTGCTCAGTCCTTACAAATGATACCTCCTACATGGCCTTTCGCTGTGTGGGGGATGGACATCTTGGGACCCTTCCCAAGAGCCGTCGGAGGTTACAAGTTCCTGTACGTCGCCATCGACAAGTTCACCAAGTGGCCGGAAGCTACTCCTGTTGTGACGATCAACAAACAATCTGCAATCAATTTTCTACAATCTATCGTGAGCAGATTCGGAGTCCCAAATAAGATCATCACTGATAATGGGACTCAATTCACAAGCTTCGCATTTCAAGGATATTGCGAAGACCTCGGCATACAAGTTTGCTACGCTTCCGTAGCTCATCCTGCCAGCAATGGACAAGCCGAGAGAGCAAACGCAGAGATCCTTAAAGGACTCAAAACACGCACTTATGAGCGTTTGAAAAAGCACGGAGCCAATTGGATCGAAGAGCTTCCGCCCACTCTATGGGCCAACAGGACTTCTCCAAGTCGGGCAACCGGAGAAACACCCTTCTTCCTGGTGTACGGAGCTGAAGCGATCCTTCCTCCGGAAATCACCTTGGGTTCCCTCCGAGTCCGGACCTTCGACGAAGCCGCGCAGGACCAGCTCCGGCGTGAAGACCTAGACCTCCTCGAGGAGGGAAGGTGCCAAGCAGCTGTTCGGAACGCCCGATACCGCCAAGCTTTACGGCGCTATCACCAGCGGCATGTACACAACCGACAGCTCGAGGAAGGCGACCTGGTGCTACGGAGAATACTATCCAGAGAAGGGCAAAACAAACTCTCCCCCGGCTGGGAAGGGCCCTTTCGAGTGATCAAAGTATCCCGTCCCGGAAGCGTTCGCTTGGCTACCGAGGATGGGACACCTCTCCCAAATCCTTGGAACATCGAGCACCTCCGTAAGTTCTACACTTAATTCCACGGAGGTGAGTCTTAAGTAACTTGAAATGTATGTTATAGAGTCATTGTACAGAATCGGGTAGTTCCTCTGGGAGAGCAGCCGGACCTTTCCCGAAAGGTTTGAAGAGCTCATGCAACACTTAATACAGTCTCCGGACTAGAAGTGTGGCTAACTACCCTGGGTCAAACGAGAAACCAAACACACTTAGCCTGGTTCCGTACCCTAAGAGTGTACTTGTTTCCCCTGTACCCCGGACCTATAATGAAAGACATCTTCATGTGAAATAGACTCCACGTGCATTCATTTTTGCATAGGCTCGACATTTTTATTTTTCTCTTTCTTGTCTATAACAGAAACGTGCAATTCTTAAGAAGTTCTAGTTTGACCGGTTTACATACGATTCGAGTCGAATTGTCGGATTTTTTAGATTTAAATATCGTCTGTGGCCAACTCGCCTGAAAGCCGCCAAGCCATTCTAGGGCCGGAGTGCGCTATCGACTTAGCCTGGTCAAGCACCCTAAGTACGCCACTCTACCTACATCCCGGCAGGCCAAAGTAAGGTGGGTCCATGGACAATTGGATCTAAAAGAAAAGACAATTCATCCAGTCGTACTAAAAATCGTGTTCAAACTTAAAATTTTCTTGAGAACCATAAGCCGCGACGAAGTTATAGATAAGGAACGAATTTTACTATTTTTCTTGGCTTAAGTGTGCAGGAAAAATGAACCCAAAGTTGAGGGAGAAAAACCGGAGCTAACCAAGCTCCGACTCCCACCAGAGCGTCAACCGCCGGCGTTAACTTAAAAATGGTGAGAAGACCCTATCACTAGAGTCTGTTGCCAACAAACCAGGCGTGGCAAGGGTCATTGCCGGAGCTACTAAGCTCCGACACCTTGGAGTATTAACTATCGACGCTCAACGTGTTGGTAGAGGCTATTGCCGGAGCTACTAAGCTCCGGCGATGGACAGTGCCGGAGCTTCTAAGCTCCGACGACTTCAAGGGACCTTCACTATCAAAAACTTCGGACCTAAATTATACGAGTTCGAAGCAAATTTGTCTTCAACAAAACTCAACATCCTTTTGGTACATGTCCACAATCAAATTGTGGACATCTACCAGGGGGCCAAGTGAAGATAAAGACGTTGAAGACAAAAAAATGAAATTCGCAAAAAAGTGAAGATTTCATTTCATTTGAAGACCGGAGATTACATCTGGAGACAAGGGATTACAAAATTGAGGAAGAAGAGAAGATACAAGTAAAGGCTAAGAGAGACAGTCCTAGACCCTATGGAAGAACTCGGCGACCTTCTGGGCGACCTCCGACACGCTGGCTCGGGTAGCTTCGCCTTCTCCTTCGACGGGGCCTTCAAGCACCGGGTCCAGAGGGAATCGAGGGTTCCGGCTAGTGTAGCACGTCAACACATACTCTGTGACGTTTCTAGCCAGGGATTGCCCCTCGACCTCCAGCTGGTCCGCGATGACGTCGCCCACCTTGGAGAGCTTGCTGCCCGCAGCGCTCAACGCTTGCAACGCAAGGTCCGGCTCCGGCTCCGGATCATCCAGGAGCACCGGGCTGAAACCCATCGGCGCCAGCGCATCGTCGGCCTTGCTCAGGAACTCCCAAATTTGCAGGGAGTCCGTCTTCCTCAGGCCCTTCATCTCTTCCAGGGATCTCCGGGCCGTCGCCAGCTCCGAATTCTTGCGGGAGAGACGCTCAACTTCTTTGGCGTTTTGCTGAATCTTCGCAGCAACCCGCTTCTCAAGTCTTCCGAGCTCCTCCTCCCGGAGGTGGATCTTGTTCCGGCGGTCGACCAGGTCCTTCTCCCTAGCCTCTATTTTCTTCTCCCGGGCGACAAGGGCACACTCGTACTCGTAGAGTTCCTGCCCCCGCACCCAGGTCTTCTCCTCCTCCTCGAGGCAGCGCTCTTCCAATTTTTTAGTGCGCTCCTCGAGGCCCTTGTCCGCCAGAGCTGTTTTCTCGGCGAGCTCCTCCTCCCGTCGCAAGACGTCATCCCGTAGCTCCAGGAGTTTTTGCTCCTCATCCTCGAGCCGCCTTTCCCTTCCTTCAAGTGCCTCTCGGCGCTTGATGAGTGCGGTGCTGATGGCTTCGAGTTGATCGAACCGAGCGTTGGCCGCGTCGTTAGCAGCCTTAGCTTGGTCATGGAAATCCCGGGATTGAGCGTCGAGGGCGTGAGTCATGCTCTCCCTCTCGTCCAGCAGCTCACCCCAGAGCTCCAGGCGGACCTTCTCCTGCCTGATCCATTCCTTGTCATCCGTAATCCTCGACTGCGCCAGCTTAGTCTCAAAGTGGAGCCGATTACGCCGCCTCCTAAGGGTTTGGCGCTCCTCTTCAAGAGTTTTGCTGTCGTGGAAGAAGGCCAGTTGGACCTGACGTAGACTGGAGCAGGCATTGTCGATGGACATCGACAGAGAGATGGGCTCCGGACCTGCCGGGGTCTCCTCCGCTGGTTCCAGCGGGTCTTCACTTACAAAAATTGGGTCCCACTCTACAAGAGTGGAACCCCGAGCTTCCAAAGCACTAGGGCACTCCTCCGGGATGGCCTCAGTCGCCACCGAAGAAGGTCCCGCCACCAAGTCTTCATCTGCCCCCTCGGGCTGGGGGCCGGCGACTTCATTCAGGCACTCTGGCTCCGCCACGGGTACCATCGACGTCGTCGCCTCCACTGGCTCCGGCCGGGACACTTCTTCTGAGGGAGGCTCGAGCTCCCTCGCCTCTTCGACCACCGGCTCTGCGGCCGGCGCTTCCACAATCACCGGCCCTGCAGCCGGCGCTCCAGTAATTACCGGCTCTGCGACCGGAGCTTCGGAAGTAACCGGCTCAACTGCCGGAACCACTTCAACTTCCGGCTCGCATGCCGGGGCTTCAACTATCTCCGGCTCAACCGCCGGGGCTTCAGCACTTTCCAGCTCCGAAGCCGGGACCGCTACTTCCTCCGACTCAACAGCCGGAGCTTCTACTTCTGCAGCACCAGGACCCGGAGCATCAACCTCCGGAACGGGTGCCGCTGGCGCATCTTCAATCCCGTGGTCCGGCGCTACCACGGGAACTTCTGGAGACGAGTCGAGGTCCATGACCATGACAGCCGGCGCCGGAGCTGTCGCAGCCTCCGCTTGGGGCGGCACCGGAGCTGGAGCAGAAGCCCCCGCAGCCTCAGACACTGTGGCTGAGGGCGGAGCTTCACTCCCCTTCTTGGGAACGCTGCAGATAAAGAACGAAGAAATTGAGCAAACAGATGCTATAATTAAAAGTTAATCGAGGTAAGCAAGAAAAATTACCTTGGGAGGCTCACGCACCAGCTTGCGCGGAACCTCTTTCCCGGACGTTCCGGGCTGGCCACAGTCGGTGTAGGAGCTCCGGGAGGACTCCCAGGACTTGTCGTGGCTGCGGGCGTTTCCCGGGTCGGAGCTCTCCTTGATCGGGAGGAACTCCTGGACCTGGAGGCCCTCACCGCTTCTCGTACCGGAGTCGCCTGCCCGGAGCTGGCACCTCCGGAGGGACCCACCACGGGGACAGCCGCACTCCGGGAGGATCCCACCGCCGGAACAGTAGCGCTCCGAAAAGACCCCACCACGGGGACAGCCGCCACGGCGGCGGAGGATCTTCCTTCCTGAGGACGGGGAACTGGGGGGGAAGTGGCAAGCCCGACGGACCTTCCGTCAGCATGTCGCAGCTTTCTCTTCCGGCTCTCCGGCTCCTCCGCCAGCTCCTTGCCCTTGCCAATGACCTCAGCTCTTGGCTGAGAGACAGGGGCGGAGCCGCCTTCGGACAACCCGGGGATCGCCAACCGGGCGGTTGATCTTCTCTCGACGACGCCAAGGTCGTCAAGCGCGGGCATCTTCCGCCGGAGCTCCCTGCTGAACTCAACTTCCACGTTCAGGGGGAGGAAAGCCGGCGGCGGAGTCAAGTACTCTCCGTCAACATCGATGCCGTGCTGGAATTTCTTGAGGTGAAACTCCAAGGACTTCCCCACCATGCTGGACTTCAACCCGGTCTCAACCCGGTCCTCGTCCATCACGCTGTTGAGGGCCCAGGCGAGCTTCTCCCTCCTCTTCAGCGGCGCCCACCTGTTGGACAAGAAGTTGCAGAACACCGCCTGGGGAGTCAATCCTCCCTCCACACATTGGCGGATCCTGGTCAGGACGGGGTCGAAAGCTGCCGCCAGCACCGGAACTTCGCTCCACACCGACGTGTCAATGCCGGGCAGACCGTCTGGCAACTCCAACCTCTCATGCTCCTCCACCCGGACGACAACCCAATCCTTCTTCCAGTCATCCCACTTCCCGGAAGGGAATGACCGGAGGTACTTGAACGGGCACTTCTTGCGCTTCACAAAGTAGTAGAAGCCCAGGTACTCATCGCTTCGGCCGGTGGTTTGGACAGTGAAGAAGGTGCGGAAGAGCTCGATGCAGGGAGGGATGCCCACCCACATCTCGCAGAAGTGGACAAAGATGGACACAAGGAGAATGGAGTGAGGGCCAATGTGGTATAGCTGCAGACCATAGAAGTCCAGCAGCATCAAGAAGAAAGAAGAAAACGGTGGGATCAGCCCCACCATGGCGTACGATGAAAAGTACACCATCTCGCCGGAGTGCTCCTTTTTAAAGGGAAGCTCTCCGCCGGCGCGGACCGAACGGTTGAAGAAGTCCGACGACCACCCCATGAGGGCTCGGACCTTCTTCAGATCGCTCTCCGTCTTCAAACGACTCTCACGCAGACCCAACTCCATCGCAGCACAGCTAGGCAAGAGAAGAGGAGCAAAGCACGAGTTGGGAGTTTGAGCGCAAGAACAGATGGAAAGCGTAAAGAACTCCCGACGGTGCGCTTTCCTTCTTAAGTAAGCCCTCGCAACGCTTGGATGGAAACTGCAGGGGGGTCAAGGATACTACTCAAGAATTCAACCCTGCCGATGACAAGAGGGCCCGGGACCACCCTGACGATCAAGTCGAGGTTCTTACCCAGGCGAACAGTTGTCATCACGAGGCGGGAAACCCAAAGGCGGCGGACTGACAAGGCGCGCGGAACCGATACGGTTTTCGTATCGGGAACCGGCGACCTTCAATTGCGAGAGATCTGCACGCCAAAGATCCTATCTGCCGCCTGAGGTGCGCCACGCGTCGAGACTTAACCGTAAAGCCCCGCCGAAGGCACCTCCGAAGACCCTTGAAGACCCAGTTCAAGAGTCACAAGTGTGGACCCACCTCCGGCGGAATGACTTCATCCCGTTGGCCTTCCCCGGAGGTAGGTCCAGGGGGCCACTGTCGGTACCCTAAAAACCATACACCCCCTGAGGTTGCAAAGATCTCAAGGGAAGGACATCTACTCAAATTAAAGACCCTCGGGGGCCCACCTGTCAGACATAACCGGACCTGCTTCTCCAACATGGTTAACCCCTAGGTTGCCACGTGTACTGTCAGACCGGAGTTATTACCCGCAAGGGTGAAGCTCCGGGCTAGCTACTGAAACGGCACCTCCGGACTTAACCCCTGACCGAGAGAAGCTCCGGACCTAACACGTGCCAGGCCGCCCCGGAGCTTCCCGCTTCCCACAAGCAAGCTCCGGAGCTGCCACGTGTCCATACGTCGGAGCTGGCCGCTTTAAACCTCCGAGAGACATTGTAACGGCTCCGGATCTTCGAAGGACAGCCGCGGACTTCAAGACCTGATTAATTATCATTAATTCCACGTTAATGATACTTAATCGGACGATCTTAACACCTGTAACGGCACTGTCGGAGCCGTTACAGGGCTATTAACAACAATCAATCTCGTGTATCAATACTAGTAACCGCCAGGGCCACATGTCGGGCCAGGCTGACTTGTAACGGTTTGTCCTTGTACTATAAAAGGACAAACCGACGATACACGGAAGGAGGACTCTCGAACGCTCTGAAGTTCACAAGTGAATACAACACACACACACCCGTGGAGTAGGGTATTACGCTCAGGCGGCCCGAACCACGTAAACCACTGTGTCACTCGTGTCCAATCGCGTTTCACCTTCTTGAGTCTCCGCGCGCCCAAACCGAACCACAAACTCCTTCAACACTTTCATAGTGTCAGGGGATCTGCCGACTCCAACAGTCGACAGTAGTGATCTTAAGATCTTATGTCTGGCATGAAAATACATGTACATTGGTGGAACCAACATGGTAGCCGGCAGCTGCAATGCAGCAGACAAACTAACTCCATCGTACTTACAACATGCTCATCTCAAATTAAATGAACGAGTCGTGATTAGTCTGAACAAAAGTGCATCTGCAACTACAAGCTCTGAAGGGCAAAAATGTCATTTTATAATACAGATATCATGCCATTAAAATGAAATAAATGACGTGTCATGCCTACTTGGCACTAAAATGGCAAATATATGATCAAAAATTCGTAAAGATGGCAAATTATATATACTTTTCGTAAAAAGGGTAATTGACTATTGGTCATCCGTAAAAGTGGCAAATGTTGAATTGCCCCATAACACCTACGATCGGAATCTGCACTTAGCGCTGGCGACGCAAGAACACGTTGGATTTATTTGTCATTGTCAGATACTGGCAAGATCGCCACTTACTCTACATTTGCTTATATTAGTAGGCAACAATAATTGTTGAATGAGTATTTTCTGCAATAACTTTAGTGAAAATGAAATTAAGAAATAAGATGAATGATAGTCTTTTAGATGACTGTCTTGTCACATTGACTGAGCGGAATATTTTCTTCATAGTTGATCAAGATGATATAATCAATACATTCATATCATTTAGAAAGCGGTGACTAATTTTTGGGAAAATAAGTAGTATTATAAGTCTCTTTATGCATACATTTTTAAAATATCATATTATATTTGAACTATTTATATTGTCATTTGATAAATTTAATATTTACCATCTTATTTTCTGCATGTATATGAACTGTGTTAAAATTTTTATAATTATTTACTAAATTGATAAATAGATTTAATGAAAAAATTTGTGTAGCATACCCCCGTTGATAAAATTCTAGATACACTACTGGATGGAGAGAGTAATATGGAAGAACTAGGATATCTTAACTATTGAATTATGCATTTTGCTCGCCGTCATCGTTTTGTCACCGCAGCATCATTTGTCGACTCGACGGATCGGGAGTCGCTGCTTCATTTGTCGTCAATGGCAGGCGTAACCAAAAGTGCCCTCATTTCTTCAGACTACTACGTACTAACTGAGGCATCACATCGATCGTGTCCTCTTCGCCAGTTGCCGGTGAAGTGGCGAGCCAAGTGAACTGCGACGCATGGGCGTAGAAGGTTATATCCACGCCAAATTCTTCGACGCCCGTCAATTCGGCACCGGTACGTTTGACATGCCCAGCTAGCGTTGCGACTCTCTGCCGGTGAACCGGCGGCACTCAGAATTGTTTGATGTACGTCTAGTTTATATACAAAAAAGGGGAAAAAATTAGAACCAGCGAATGCTAGCTTCGCATTACTTATCACGACACTCATCTCCAAACTAGTACAGTATAAAATTAAAAACTAATTAACCTAGTTTGCTCTCTGTCCTACAGATCGATACGATACGCATGGCAGCGGCTAACCGTCGGCCGCCTCGGCCGGGCACTCGACGATGCTCTCGAGGCTGGGCCGCCACCCGTCGGCCTCGGCCCGGCCCTCGCGCTTCTTGCTGCGCGCCGCCATCTCGCGGAGCACGTCCTCGAGGCGTCGGTCGCCGGCCCTGAGCCGCGCCACGAGCCACCCCAGCTCGCCCTTGGTCAGCACCATCTTCACCTTCACCACCGATGGCGGTGGCGCGCCCTGATGACCTTCAACAATCGCCGCTTCTTCGCATCTCCTCTGCCCAAGGAGGCCGCCTTCACCTCCACCAGCTCCGGCGCTCTGGCGGCAACCACCACTGCCGCTACTGCTCTGGACGCAGTTGCCCATGGCGACTGACGTGCTCTCGGGCCGTGACCGTGTGGACCTAGTAGCTACTAGCTCAACTGCTCGAGCAGGTTTGGCCGGTTGGTTGGGTAGACGAGCTGGTGCAGGTGACCAAACGTGAGGTGCAAGAGCTTGTGGGTTGGGAGGAGGAGGCGGCAGCTCTACCGTGAATATATATTTTGGACATTGCTGCTGCAAGTGCAACTAACACACTGTTGTTTTGTGTGCAAGCGTGTGGTGCTCAGTGCTCTGGTGGTATGGCAGTAGCCAAGAAACCAAGAAATGCCAAACGACTGCCTTGAAAATAAGTGGACAAGAAATCGAGAAATGCTATCAACATGATGCCAGATGGTTACAAATTAAGCTGTCATTGCTAGCTGTGAGAACATGAGCTAAGCTGTCTACTGCACAGTGGGCGAAGCAACTGCTGAAGCTGATCCTGACCATGCAATCAATCGTACAGCTTGTTTCGCCCGACGAAAGGTCAAATGGTCATCAGCTGACGTGGGGAAACCATTAGGCTGATGCAACCTCAGGACTTCAGAGAATACCGAAATACGTAATGAACCAGTTAACAATGGTCATATATATTCAATCTATAATGCATGCATGTTCATCAGTGTACCATTAGCAAGCATCTCTTGCCAGTACTACGGAGTATAGTAAGCAATGTCGTATGCGAGGGGTCGACAAGACGAGGAGATGAAAAGACGGGCGGAGATGGTGATCCCCGCCGCAGCAGCGCAGCTCTACTAGAATCCGTCAGGAATGTGTGATCGTATAGCCAACGTTCCGGGAATAAAAAAGAAGGAAATAATTAAGTTTCTATCCAATAGAATAATTTTCTTTGTAATTAAAGGAATAATATCACTAGCCATACACTTAAGGAAGGACATATTTCTTTATTAGGTGTTGTGCATTAATTCGTTTTTCAAATGAAATAGAAGGCTGGTAATATTTAGGGAAGGGAATAGGACATTTTGTAATTACGAAATTGATGACCTTCTCTAATTACGAATTTATTTTCTTAATTTGCATGCGCCTTGATCAGAGGTGCAACCTACCATATTTGGTCGCGGCCCCGACCCGCAGCAGTGCATATATAAATAGGGGGAACTGGTCACTCTAATGATCAAACAATATTAGAAGTGCAGTGTAACACCCTCAATTTTCGCATCATGCATTGCATACATGATCATGCATTAAACATTAGTAGGATAAAAGAAAGATAATAAAAGATAAAACATACATATATGCTGTAGCAAAAAGAAGAAAAAAATAGTAATTATAGCCTAAAACTTGTAATAGGGAATAAGTATAATAATAATAATAATAATAAAAAATATATAAAAAGTATATATAAATAATATAAATAATATATATATAAAATAAAATAAAATATAAATAATAAAATATATTATAATAATAATAATATAAAGGAAAAAATTAAAAGAAAAAGAAAGAAAAAAAGAAGAAAGTAAAAAAAAAAGAAAAAGACTGCTGGCCAGGCGGCCGAGCCGGCCCAACCAGCAACCCCGCGCGACCCTGGCCCCACCCAACGCGCCGACCGCGCTTTACCCCGCCGCCCGCAGCCCCGCACTCCCACGAGCCCCGCCCGACCAGCCAGCACGTGCGACCCGCGCGCCGCCGGGCCCCACCCTGCGCCCCAACGCCGCACCGCGCGCGCCAGCTCCCGTGCCCGGTCCCACCCCGCCGCCCTCCCGCGCAGCGCCCGACCGCCCACGCGAGCCGCCGCCGCGTGCCCTGCTGGGTCCCGCACCCCGCACCGACGCCTCGGCCGCGCGACCCCCGAGCCGCCTACCGCGCGTTGATCCCATCGCCCGATCCCGCAGCGCGCGCCCCGCACCGCGTTCCGCGCGTTCCGCGCCGCGCCGGCCCTAGGTGCCGCGTGCCCTAGCCGCCCGGTATAAAAAGCCCGAGGCTTCGCGTTTTTTCGACGCCAGAGACAAAGCGCCGCCAGAGACTCCAAAAAAACACCCTAGCTACGTGAGGAAAAAGAGAACAGAGGAGGGGCTGCGCCGCCAGAGGAGAAGAGGAAGAAGAGGAAGAAAAAGAGAGGGAAAAAAAGAGGAAGAAGAGGAAGAAAAAGAGAGGGAAAAAAAGAGGAGGGTGCTGTCGTCCACCGGAGATCGTCGCCGTCGTCGTGCCGCCGAAGGACTCGTGCGCCATCCACTTCGTCTACGCGTTGCCTTCGTTCCGCGATCGTCAAGCCGTCACATCTACGGTAGGATTCGTTCCCGATGCGAATTTTAGCGACCTTATTGAATCTAATAGACGTGAATTGATTTTTGTTGCATCGCCTTTTTATTTTCAGCAGCATTAATCCACTCTAAAACCCCTGTAAACTCGTATGAACACGTATGAACTAGTTGCATCTAATTAATAAACAACTGTAGTTAATCAATTATTAAACTTTGCATGCATGCATATCATCGCATGTTGAATAATGAGTATGCATCATGTTGATTTGTATGTATTTTCTTGTATGTGTGATCACGAGTAGAGGGAAGTGCTCAAGAGATCGTGTACGAGGATTTTCAGAATCAAGACTTCGAAGCGCTTGAGCAACCCTATCCGCCGGAACAAGGCAAGTGTCCTTGAAGCATATTGATCCTATTTTAAAATAAATGTTTTGTTTGCAAAACTGCATGCTTGTGTCAATTTGATGGGAATCCTATGGTAGGAAGTTTACTAGAATTGTTTAACCACCCTTGTCGCCTGGAATTATGGTAGAGAGTCGGAATGGTTTTTTTTACCTTTTTGCTTCGCCTAATTAATTGGGATGGCAAACAACACTACACATTTAATTATGCATCAATGATATTATGGTTAATGTGAACTGGTCAACACGATGAGTGATCTAAGCAAGCCTGGTATGTGGATGGGTTGGATGTTATGGTGGTTTGCTTGCTTTAGATCTAAGGACCGGTTCATGCGAGAATATGCCAGGTCAACAGTGCCACCACAAGGCCAAGTATGGGTGTGGCGTAGCTGAATAATTAGGAGCGCTGCTAGTATTGTATGGACTATTGGATGGCGCGGGGAATGGGAGTCGAGGAGGACTGCCCTGATATCCGCATGGCACACGAGGGGGCCCGTGGGTGGGAGAATAGAGATTCAAGCCTGCTGGTGAAACCTTAGTGGGCTCGTACATACTAGTAGTCCCTTTTGAAAGGCTATTTTGTGATCTCTTGGCCACACACCTACGGAAGTGTGAGATGGCATAATGGAGGGTTCTTAGTCACCGAAAGGTGATGAAATCACGAACGTGTGGGTAAAGTGGTACAACCTCTGCAGAGTGTTAAAAACTATCATGATAGCCGTGCTACTGGTTATGAGCGCCTAGATGACCTACATGATTAGAGGGAAATTGGGATTTGGGATGGTTATGGTTTGGTAATGGTAATGGTTATTGTAATGGTTATGGTAATGGTTATGGTGATGGTTATGGATGGGTATGGATTTATTTCTGGTATTGAATATGATTATTGGCAATGGTGAAATCTGGAGTTATTGATGAGGATGGTGAATTATGGACTGATATTATGATATTATTTATGATTATGATGGGTTTACTTCACATACATATAATATGTTGCTTTTCCAAATGGTTTTACTATACTTTTCAGCACTTAGCCATTATTACTGTCGTCATTTGAATCAGCCACATGCCATACTTTCCACACTTGCTGAGTACGACATGTACTCACTCTTGCAATCCCCCCCCCAACAGTTGCAGGTCAGGATTGTGAGTTTTATGGTGATAATGCGGAGTTCTAGGCCGTGTCTACCGTCAGCTTTGCCTGTGGTGTTGCATGGAGCTGCACTATCCCTTTTGCTTAGTTTGCTTAGTTGCTTAATTAGTTTATTTCCGCTGCATTAGTTGAACTTGTCATTAATATTCATTAGAGATTGTATTCGAGGATAATATGGTTTGTGTAATAAAATTTGATAATTAATCTTGTTCTCTGGTAATTTTCTGTATACTCTTTTGTGATTGCACTCGTGTATGTGTGTTGAACATCCTGCGCACACATATGCGTTAGCTTGGTTCAGTTTCGGAACCGGGTGTCACAGATTGGTATCAGAGCCACAGGTTGACCGTAGAACGCAGCCTAGATAGAATGGACACTTTAGATCACATAGGAGCACTCAGGAATCGATGTGCTTTTGCTTAATGTGTTGTTTGCTATATATATATTGTTTGCTTGTGTGCTTAATAGAGGATTTTGGGATGCCTTAGCAATGCCATATCTACCTAAGCTAGTACAGCTAGTTGGTTAGCTTCATATCCCTTGATGCATATAGTTGGGGACGTTTCTAAATTCTTACCTATTGCTCTCCTTCAGATGGTGAGGACTCGCAACCAGAGGGATGTAAATGATGAGGAGGAGAACCATGGAGTACCTCAGAACAACAACGGACAAGGACCTCCTCATGGAGCCGTCAATATCGAGCAACTACTGGCTATGTAGAACCAGCTCATGCAGACCATGATACAGACAATGGGACAGCTGCAGGCTGGCAATAACATCAACAATCAGCCCCACATGCCTCCACCGCCACCCCCGCCTCCTCACAACCGATTGGGAGAGTTTATGAGGACTAGACCGCCAACCTTTGCTCAAGCCGCTGACCCTATGGATGCAGATGATTGGCTCAAGTCCATGGAGAAGAAGCTAGCTATTGTCCAATGCAGTGACCGAGAGAAGGTCTTGTTTGCTTCTCATCAACTAGTTGGAGCAGCTGCGGATTGGTGAGATGCTTATTGCAATGCTCATGAGAACCAAGAGAGAATTACTTGGGCCGAATTCAAGGAGAATTTCCGTTCTCATTATGTGCCGGAGGGTGTTATGATCTTGAAGAGGTAAGAATTCGAGAATTTAAGGCAAGGAAGATCAAGCATGAGTGAATATATCAACAAGTTCACTCAACTCTCAAGGTGTGCGCCTGAGGATGTTAGTCGGGACAGCCGAAAACAGTACTTGTTCATGAGGGGCTTGAACAATGAGATCCAAGTGCAACTACTCAACTGCGATTATGCCAATTTTCAGAAGCTTGTGGATAAAGCAATTGTGGTTGAGAACAAGATCCGTGAGATGGAGCAAGAAATCAAGAGGAAGGCGCCATATCAAGGATAGAAACAAGGAAGTAATGTGCGCCCTCGCTTTGCGCCGCCCAATGCGCCTCATTACAGCTGCTCTATTCCTGCTCAGCGCCCAAGTTATGCACCACACCCAACTCAGTTCGTGCAGCAACGCCCTGTCATGCAAGCACCTAGGCCTCCGATGCCTTATGCACCTCGTGCTAACTTTTTTGGTGCCAATGTTCAGAACCAAGCTCGTCCCAATAATTCTGGTGGAGTTAAGAAGTGCTATACTTGTGGAGAAGCTGGACACTTTGCGCATCAATGTCCTAAGTCAGGCCTGGGTCAAGGAAGCAATGCACCGAGGCAAAACCCAAGACCTAATGGAGGACAGTCATAAGAGAACCGTGGACAGCAGAATTTCGCTCGTGGCAACATGAGCCATGTCTCTACGGAGGATGCTCAACAAGCGGATGACGTGGTCATTGGTATGTTTCTCGCCAACTCCAACCCCGCAACTATGTTGTTGATTCTGGAGCATCACATTCATTCATTGCATCAAAGTATGTTGCCAATTATAGTTTGCCAATCTCTCATATGAAGTTTACTCTATTGGTTAAGTCTCCTGGAGGAGAGATGAGGACAAATATAGTATGTCCAAAAGTAAGCCTTAGAATAAGGGGGGTAGAGTTCTCTGCCAAGCTCATTGTTTTAGATTCTCTAGGGTTGGATATTATACTTGGTATGGACTGGTTGAGGAAGCACAATGGAGTTATTGAGTGTTCCACGAAGATGGTGAAGTTGACCAATGAAGAAGGGATCACCATAGAATTTGAAGAATCTCAAACCGCACCAAAGCAATTGGAGCTGAATCATATGGATGGTGCGGCAATTGAGGAGATTCCGGTAGTGTGTGAATTTTTGGATGTGTTTCCGGATGAGTTGCCAGGTATGCCACCTGATCGAGACATTGAGTTTGTTATTGATTTAATACCTGGAACTGCACCTATAGCTAAGAGGTCGTACCGGATGCCTCCTATGGAATTAGCGGAGATCAAGAAGCAGATTCAAGAACAACTAGAGAAAGGTTTTATTCGCCCAAGCTCTTCACCTTGGGGAGCGCTCGTTCTATTTGTGGACAAGAAGGATGGAACACAAAGGATGTGTGTGGATTACCGAGCTCTCAACGAGGTGACCATCAAGAACAAGTACACCTTGCCCCGTATAGAGGATTTGTTTGATCAGATAAAAGGTGCCTGTGTATTTTCCAAGGTTGATTTGAGGTCGGGGTACTTTAAAATGAAGATTAGACCATCGGACATACCCAAAACAGCTTTTAAAACACAGTATGGTTCTTATGAGTACACCATGATGTCATTTGGATTGACAAATGCGCCTGCCTACTTTATGTACCTCATGAATAAGGTCTTCATGGAGTACTTGGATAAGTTTGTTGTGGTGTTTATTGATGATATTATGATCTACTCGAAGGATGAGAAAGGGCATGAGGAACACTTGAGGCTTACGTTGCAGAAATTGAGGGAGCATCGATTGTATGCCAAGTTCAACAAGTGTCAGTTTTGGTTGAGAGAGGTGTCGTTTTTGGGTCACATCATCTCAGGAGAAGGAGTGTCGGTTGACTCTGGAAAAGTGAGAGACGTGTTGAAGTGGGAACCGCCGCAAAATGTCAAGGAAATAAGGAGTTTTCTTGGAATGGCTGGATATTACCGTCGATTCATCAAGGACTTCTCCAAGATAGCCAAGCCAATGACGGAATTGCTAATGAAGGGAAAGGCTTTTTGATGGACTCAAGCTTGTCAAAATAGTTTTGAGGAGTTGAAGAAGAGGTTAACAACAGCCCCAGTTTTGGTATTGCCAGATGTAAGCAAGAGTTTTGATATTTATTGTGACGCATCAAGACAAGGACTCGGATGCGTGCTTATGCAAGAAGGTCAAGTGGTCGCCTATGCGTCCAAACAATTGAAGAAACATGAGCAGAATTACCCAACACATGATTTAGAACTTGCAGCCGTGGTACATGCATTGAAGATTTGGAGACACTATATTCTTGGACATAGGTGTGAAATTTACACGGATCATAAGAGTTTGAAGTATATTTTCACACAAACGGATCTGAACTTGAGGCAACGAAGATGGTTGGAGCTCATCAAAGATTATGATGTGGGGATCAACTATCATCCAGGAAAAGCCAACGTAGTGGTCGATGCCTTGAGTCGGAAAAGAGTAAGTAATCAACTCACAGTTCGAGAGTTACCGTCCGAGTTATGTAAGCAGTTTGAACGGCTGAACCTCGGGTTTGTAAATGAGATGGAGATGATGGAGTTAAATCCGACCTTGGAGCAAGAAATTCGAGAAGCACAAACCACAGATGAAGAGATCAAGGAAATCAAGGAAAGGACTAAGGAAGGGAGAGAATTCAGATTTGATGAAGACGAACATGGTACCTTATGGCTTGAAAAGAGAATTGTTGTGCCTAATGTAAAGCATATTCGGGAGACAATATTAAAGGAGGCACATGACTCGCCGTACTCAATTCATCCCGGTTGTACAAAGATGTACAAGGACTTGAAGACATGCTATTGGTGGGCCAACATGAAAAAGGACATAGCCGAATATGTTGCACTTTGTGATGTGTGCCGACGAGTTAAAGCTGAACATCAAAGGCCAGCAAGATTATTGCAGCCATTAAAGATTCCGGAGTGGAAGTGGGAAGAGATTGGTATGGACTTTATAGTTGGATTACCACGTACACAGTTCGGATATGACTCGATTTGGGTAATCGTGGATCGATTAACAAAATCAGCTCACTTCATTCCTATCAAGACCACATATACCACCGCGAAGCTAGCAGAATTGTATATGGAGCAAATTGTGTGCCGACATGTAGTTCCAAAGAAAATAGTCTCGGACTGAGGTTCCCAGTTCACCTCTAGGTTTTGGCAGAAACTGCATGAAGCTATGGGTACAAGGTTAAATTTCAGCTCAGCATATCACCCTCAAACGGATGGACAAACCGAGAGGACCAATCAAATTTTAGAGGACATGTTAAGAGATTGTGCTTTAAAGCATGGGAAAAGTTGGGATAAGAGCTTGCCATAAGCAGAATTTTTGTACAACAATAGTTACCAAGCTAGCTTGAAAATGTCATCCTATGAAGCACTATACGGAAGGAAGTGTAGGACACCTTTGTTTTGGAATGAGACAGTAGAGAATCAAGTATTTGGTCTGGATGTGTTACAAGACGCTAAAAGACAAGTTCAAATAATACGGGAAAACCTAAGGGCTGCCCAATCCCAACAGAAGGGTTATGCGGATAATAGGCGAATGAGTCTGACTTTCGAAGTTGGAGAGTTTGTATACCTCAAGGTGTCACCTATCCGAGGTCAGCGACAGTTTAACGTCAAAGTAAAACTGACACCTTGCTATATCGGGCCATTTAAGATTCTGGACAAGCGAGGAGAGGTAGCTTATCGACTTGAGCTGCCGGCGTATCTCTCCGATGTACACGACGTGTTTCACGTGTCTCAACTCAAGAAGTGTCTCAGGGTACCGGAAGAACAAGTGCCGATGGACAAGTTAGAACTTCAGGAGGATTTGTCCTATGTCGAGCAACCTATCAAGATCTTGGACGTAAAGGAAAGAGTCACGAGAAATAAGAGGATCCGTTAGTGCACAGTGCAATGGAAACACCATACGGAAGCCGAAGCTACGTGGGAACGTGAAGAAGACCTGAAGGCAGAATTCCCGCATCTTTTCTCCACGTTGTCGAATCTCGGGGGCGAGATTCACTTTAAGGAGGTTAGGATTGTAACACCCTCAATTTTCGCATCATGCATTGCATACATGATCATGCATTAAACATTAGTAGGATAAAAGAAAGATAATAAAAGATAAAACATACATTTATGATGTAGCAAAAAGAAGAAAAAAATAGTAATTATAGCCTAAAACTTGTAATAGGGAATAAGTATAAAAATAATAATAATAAATATATATATATAAAAAGTATATATAAATAATATATATAATAATATATAAAAAATAAAATAAAATATAAATAATAAAATATATAATAATAATAATATAAAGTAAAAAAATAAAAGAAAAAGAAAGAAAAAAATAGAAGAAAGTAAAAAAAAGACTACTGGCCAGGCGGCCGAGCCGGCCCAGCCGGCAACCCCACGCGACGCTGGCCCCACCCAACGCGCCGACCGCGCTTTACCCCGCCGCCCGCAGCCCCGCACTCCCACGCGCCCCGCCCGACCAGCCAGCACACGCGACCCGCGCGCCGCCGGGCCCCACCCTGCGCCCCAACGACGCACCGCGCGCCCTCACGCGCGCGACGCGCGCGCCAGCTCCCGCGCCCGGTCCCACCCCGCCGCCCTCCCGCGCAGCGCCCGACCGCCCACGCGAGCCGCCGCCGCGTGCCCCCTGGGTCCCGCCCCCCGCCCCGACGTCCCGGCCGCGCGACCCCCGAGCCGCCTGCCGCGCGTTGACCCCGTCGCCCGATCCCGCAGTGCGCGACCCGCACCGCGCTCCGCGCGTTCCGCGCCGCGCTGGCCCTAGGTGCCGCGTGCCCTAGCCGCCCGGTATAAAAAGCCCGAGGCTTCGCGTTTTTTCGACGCCAGAGACAAAGCGCCGCCAGAGACTCCAAAAAAACACCCTAGCTATGTGAGGAAAAAGAGAACAGAGGAGGGGCTGCGCCGCCAGAGGAGAAATAGGAGAGAAAAAGAGGAAGAAAAAGAGAGGGAAAAAAGAGGAGGGTGCTGTCGTCCACCGGAGATCGTCGCCGTCGTCGTGCCGCCGAAGGACTGGTGCGCCATCCACTTCGTCTACGCGTTGCCTTCGTTCCGCGATCGTCAAGCCGTCACATCTACGGTAGGATTCGTTCCCGATGCGAATTTTAGCGACCATATTGAATCTCATAGACGTGAATTGATTTTTGTTGCATCGCCTTTTTATTTTCAGCAGCATTAATCCACTCTAAAACCCCCGTAAACTCGTATGAACACGTATGAACTAGTTGCATCTAATTAATAAACAACTGTAGTTAATCAATTATTAAACTTTGCATGCATGCATATCATTGCATGTTGAATAATGAGTATGCATCATGTTGATTTGTATGTATTTTCTTGTATGTGTGATCACGAGTAGAGGGAAGTGCTCAAGAGATCGTGTACGAGGATTTTCTGAATCAAGACTTCGAAGCGCTTGAGCAACCATATCCGCCAGAACAAGGCAAGTGTCCTTGAAGCATATTGATCCTATTTTAAAATAAATGTTTTGTTTGCAAAACTGCATGCTTGTGTCAATTTG
The DNA here is from genome assembly GCA_036927565.1 of Tuctoria greenei. Lineage (NCBI taxonomy): Eukaryota > Viridiplantae > Streptophyta > Magnoliopsida > Poales > Poaceae > Tuctoria > Tuctoria greenei. Next base: position 170,791,192 of record JAYESD010000007.1, on the reverse strand, counting down.
ATGGGAATCCTATGGTAGGAAGTTTACTAGAATTGTTTAACCACCCTTGTCGCCTGGAATTATGGTAGAGAGTCGGAATGGTTTTTTTTACCTTTTTGCTTCGCTTAATTAATTGGGATGGCAAACAACACTACACATTCAATTATGCATCAATGATATTATGGTTAATGTGAACTGGTCAATACAATGGGTGATCTAAGCAAGCCTGGTATGTGGATGGGTTGGATGTTATGGTGGTTTGCTTGCTTTAGATCTAAGGACCGGTTCATGCGAGAATATGCCAGGTCAACAGTGCCACCACAAGGCCAAGTATGGGTGCGGCGTAGCTGAATAATTAGGAGCGCTGCTAGTATTGTATGGACCATTGGATGGCGCGGGGAATGGGAGTCGAGGAGGATTGCCCTGGGATCCGCATGGCACACGAGGGGGCCCGTGGGTGGGAGAATAGAGATTCAAGCCTGCCGGTGAAACCTTAGTGGGCCCGTACATACTAGTAGTCCCTTCTGAAAGGCTATTTTGTGATCTCTTGGCCACACACCTACGGAAGTGTGAGATGGCATAATGGAGGGTTCTTAGTCACCGAAAGGTGATGAAATCACGAACGTGTGGGTAAAGTGGTACAACCTCTGCAGAGTGTTAACAACTATCATGATAGTCGTGCTCCCGGTTATGAGCGCCTGGATGACCTACATGATTAGAGGGAAATTGGGATTTGGGATGGTTATGGTTTGGTATTGGTAATGGTTATTGTAATGGTTATGGTCATGGTTATGGTGATGGTTATGGATGGGTATGAATTTATTTTTGGTATTGAATATGGTTATTGGCAATGGTGAAATCTGGAGTTATTGATGAGGATGGTGAATTATGGACTGGTATTATGATATTATTTATGATTATGATGGGTTTACTTCACATACATATAATATGTTGCTTTTTCAAATGGTTTTACTGTACTTTTCAGCACTTAGCCATTATTACTGTCGTCATTTGAATCAGCCACATGTCATACTTTCCACACTTGCTGAGTACGACATGTACTCACTCTTGCAATCCCCCCCCCCCCCGAACAGTTGCAGGTCAGGATTGTGAGTTTAATGGCGATAATGCGGAGTTCTAGGCCATGTCTACCGTCAGCCTGTGGTGTTGCATGGAGGTGCGCTATCCCTTTTGCTTAGTTTGCTTAGTTGCTTAATTAGTTTATTTCCGCTGCATTAGTTGAATTTGTCATTAATATTCATTAGAGCTTGTATTCGAGGATAATATGGTTTGTGTAATAAAATTTGATAATTAATCTTGTTTTGTGGTAATTTTCTTAATACTCTTTTGTGATTGCACTCGTGTATGTGTGTTAAACATCCTGGGCACACATATGCGTTAGCTTGGTTCAGTTTCGGAACCGGGCGTCACATGCAGTCTCTCCCGATACACCCACACCCGATCCTCATGGCGCTGCCAACGGGACGAAGGTCGTTGCCTCAACCTAAAGTATGACGACGATGCCCGTTATCGGACAGTGCCATTGGCAACCCGAGGGACGCCGCTACCCCAAGCGCATCGTTGACGCGCCTGCATCAAGCAGGCACGGGTCTTCGCTTGGCCTTATGGCTTCATCTGGGGACAGTAAGTGTTAATCTATCTATATGTGTTGGTATTCATGTATGAGGCTAGACAATAATCATGTTTGAACTGATGTTTATGCAAAGTATGTTCTATCATTTGGTATCAGTCGCCATTCTAGTCTCTGCATGGATCCTTAGTATTATTTTTATGTTTAGATAGATCACGTCTAAGATTGGGATTAGCAAAACTTACAAATAATATTATATTTCTGTCCATGCTAGTCCCCTAATTGTGATATCATGTGAATCTAATGTCTTGGTCTGAATCTAGTTAGCGAACATAAAGAATTTGGATAAAAAACTATGTTCATGTTGTTTTTTCTTCTAGACCCGAACAAGTAATGGGCTGTTAGAATTTGGACCAAACTTACGAATTTTATCAGGATTTTTATTTTCATTGTGTTAATTATGTTAATATTTTCTTTCTACTAATGACCATATTGTTAATTACTTAATAATTATTATTATTTTCCGTTGCATATTATGTTTATTCTCTAAATTAAACTGAACCAACGAGATATTTATTTAGAGAATTTATGTTAAATCTTAATGTTATGGCATGTAATTAATTTCTGACTAAAGTTATTTTAATTATATGTTGTACTTGTTAATTTTGTTTCTGCCCAACGGTGATATGAAAACTTTATTTAATGTGTTAATTTTCACTTCTGCACAATGGTGATGTGAAAAATTTATTTAGCTTAATTTTATTATTGTTTCTTCATTTTATTAAGCTCCGAACATCATTTCTGCTATTAGTGGAATTGAAAAACTTCATGGAACCAACTTCCTCACATGGAATAATAATGTTGAGATTGTTCCTGGTGTTTTTGAGCTTGACTATGCATTTGAGCATGATGTTCCACACCTCCCGCCACCGACGTGGAAAATTATGATGACAAACTTAAGACCTATAAGGAAAATGTTGCTAAGTGGGAGCGCTCTAATTGCATGTCACTAAAGATTATGAAGGGTCAATTTCTGAAGGGATAAAGGGAGCAATCCCGGATTCCGAAAATGCTAAGACTTATTTGACATCTATTGAAGAGAAATTTAAAGGCAATGGCAAGTCATATGCCTTGTCACTCATGCGTAAGCTTTTAAACACTAAATTTGATGGTGTTGGCAGTGTTAGAGAGCACATCATGTTGTTGTGTGACACAAGTGCTAAACATAAAGCTTTAAAGATGGGTTTTGATGATTCTTTTCTCGTTCATCTTGTTATCCTGTCTTTACCTGAAAATTATAGTGCACTAGTTGTCTCTTACAAAAATATGAAGGATAAGTGGACTATTGATGAATTAATTGCTCATGTTGTCCAAGAGGAGGACAGCATCAAGGCTGCCAAACATGACTATATTAATCAAGTTGGCTCCAGTAAGAGGAAGTTTCATGGTAATGATAATCATGGTGGCAAGAAACACAAGCACAACTATTACGGTAATGATAAGTATAGGCAACTTCGCCCTAATAATTATGCAAAGAACACTGCTGATGGTTGTCACTTTTGTGGCAAACCTAGTCATTACTAAAAGGATTGTGTTGGTTTTCTGAAGTGGCTTGCTAGAAAGGGTGATGATGTTGTTACTTTTATTGATGAATCCTTTTATGCAAATTATTCACTAAATACTTGGTGGATTGACTCAGGTGCCACCGTGCACACCACTAATTCATTACAGGAATTCAATATGAAGATAAATGTAATAAAGGGGGAGAAAAGCCTAAAGGTCGCTGATGGAAAAGAAGTTAAAGTTGAAGCCATTGGATCACTATCACTTCGTTTAGATAGCATCTTCTTACTTGATCTTAATAATGTTTTATTTGTTCCTAGCATGAGGAGAAACTTGATTTCTGTTTCCTTATTAGACGATGATGGATTTGAATGTTATTTTGTGAACAAAAAGTGTTTAATTAAGTATAATAATAATGATGTTGGTCTTGCCTTTCGACAAGACAAACCTTATTTGCTTTCCCTTTATGAATCTTCTGTGATGAATATAAGTTATGTTCGTAATGATAAATGCAATCGTGTTACTAAGAATGAGACTTCTTCGAAATTGTGGCCCTGTCATCTAGGCCACATTTCGAGAGGGGGGGGATTGAACGTCTCATTAAGGAAGAAATTCATTTCTCTAATTTTGATCAATGCATCGACTGCATTAAAGGAAAATTTGTTAAACAAATTAAGAAAGGAGCGATAAGAAGTACAAGACTTTTAGAATTAATTCATATGAATATATGTGGTCCTTTTCCAATAATGACTGTGGATGTTTTTTGTCGGTACCCTGCGTACCGGATACCCCACGATACTGCAAGAAGTGCAAGAGAGTTCCATCTGTCAGAGTTGAAGGCCTCCGTAGGCCCCACGTGTTACACGGCACTGGACCTGCCTCCCTCATATGGGTAGCTCTGGCACTACCACGTGTGATATAAGACCGGAGCTAAACTCCGTACGTAGGGAAGCTCCGTGCTTAACACATGTCCAATGACCCCGGATCTAACCCTCGGTAGAGGAAAGCTTTGATGCCGCCACGTGTGTAACGACTCCGGACCTACCTCCCTGCAAGGGGAAGCTCTAGAGCTGCCACGTGTCGAGCCTCCAGACCTACGACACCAACGGGAAGACTAGCGGATCTCCAACGGCACGAACATTAAAAGGATAGTTAGTGCTACAGTTACATGACCTGATTATGTGTCTTTAAGGCGATATTAATGACCCACGATCAGAGGACCCTTAGTACTGGTAACGCCGCCATTAAGGCGCATTATCACACTATTAAGGGTGCTTAAACACACAAAGATCATGTATTAGGCAATAATAACTGCCGGGGCCACATGTCGGGCCAGGCAATTGATGTAACGACCAAGCCTTATATTATAAAAGGATTGTGCCGCACGATACAAGACAACCAAGCTCAGACACACGCAAGCACTAGTGAATCTCTAATACAACAACACACACCCCGTGGAGTAGGGTATTACGCGCAGGTGGCCCGAACCACGTAAATCCTCTGTGACATCATCTTGTCTAGAATCTCCGCACGCCCAAACCGATCAAAGAACCTCCACGGGCTACAATTTAGTAGTACTGAGGGAAGTGTCGTTCGTACGATTCAACATTTGGCATGCCAGGTAGGGGCGCCTGAGATCACAAGATGGTGAACTCCGCCGCAGGATCATCCAACGGCAACAATGTTGTGCAACCTGCTCGAGGGAATTCTTCCAACATGCAGCAACCAGCGGATGCCGTTGTCCCAGCGGGCGTCGCACCACCACCACCACCATCTGTTCCAGCAAACAATGCTAGACAACAGGATGAAGTACTCGTGTCGATCACAACATCAATGAAAAACAACTCTGGGCACGCGCTTGTTGATGCACGTACTTTACTCCAACGTCCACCACCTCTTGGAGCACCCCAGGGTGCGATGGAGCTGTGGAAGACTGATGTTGAACATCTGGTTGCAGCTGCAGCCGATGGCATCAGCAACCAAGGTCCTGCTCCTTCGGGGCAGGCACCTTCACAGCGCCGGATCTTGTCAGGAAGACTTGGTCGCAAGCTTCACAGCATAAGAGACGTGCTGTGTCTCAACAGGTGACTTCGCTGCCCTCCGGGGCACGTCGCACCCACACCGTGTCGAGGCTTTTGACGCATGACTTGCGGTCGGAGCTCGACCGCCACTACCGATAGCAGGATGACCGCGTCCACATCGAGCGTGCTCGCGAGAGGCGAGAAGCTCGAGACAACCCTGCTCCAGCGGGAGTAGGAGGAGGCTGTTCTTCCCTAGCTATGCATCTACGCTTGGTCAGATGATCACAAAAGTTTCGGCATCATCTGCCAGAGAAATTTGACGGGACTGTCAACCCCGCTGAATTTCTTCAAATTTATTCCACCACTATTTTGGCGGCGGGGGCAATGAGGCCATGATGGCCAATTATTTTCCTGTAGCTTTGATTGGAACTACTAGGTCCTGGTTCATGAGCCTCCCGCCTGACTCCATCAACAATTGGGCGGAGCTATGCCAACAGTTCACTGTGAACTTTGGGAGTTTTTACACCTGACCCGGTACACAACTGGACCTGTTTGCTGTGAAGCAAACATAGGGAGAAGCGCTGCGGTCCTTTATCCAGCGGTTTTCTCATATACGCAATACCATCCCCTCTATCTCAAATGCTTCTGTTATCGTCGCTTTCAGATAGGACGTCTGGGACAAGAAGCTGTTGGAGAAGCTGGCGACAAAAGAAGTCACCAGTGTCATGGAGCTCCTCAGCCATGCTGATAAATATGCCAGAGCCGCGGAGGGCTGTGAGATGCACTCCAAGCCAGCTCCGGAGGCCAACAAAAAGTCCTCTAAGGCTGAAGCCACTATCTCCGGTAGTGAGAAGAAGAAGAAAAAGTCCAATGGCAAGAAGAAGCCGTCGGCCGACGCACCTACTGCAGCAGCTTCGGGTGGCCGATGGCCACGCCCCGAAAAATGACCTCGACCATCGTTAGAAGATGTGGTGTCTGATCCACAAGATGGACAAGCATAGTCTGGAGGATTACCGAGAGGTCCAGAACCTTGTCGAGCGCTACAACAAGCGCCGAGAAGAAGCTCCTTTCCGTCAGCAGGAAGGAAAACAAAAATTTGACAAAGCTCCGACTGACACGGATCTAGGCTTTCAGGACCCCAAGAATGTCCTGAAAGCTGTGTACAACACAATCTACGATGAATCCGGCGTCTCTGACAACGAGCGTCGGAAGACCCTGAACACCATCTATGGTGATTCTTGGGACATCACCTCTCGTTGTGTACCCAAGAAAATGCGGCGGGACATGGCCACTGCAGCTCCTACCGCTAGGGTGGAACCTTGTCGGAAGTGTATGGACACTCCCATCTCCTTTGATGCTACGGACTGCCACCGGAACATGATCGGAGCTAGCCAATTGTCATTGATGGTGTCTCCTACCATCAACAATGTCCAGCTCTACCATGTTCTGGTGGACGGAGGTGTGGGGTTGAACCTCTTGAGCTACGAAGCCTTTGTCAAGCTACAGCTCCGACCATCGAACCTTCACCCCTCACGACCTTTCTCTGGGGTAGGTCCGGGGGCCATTAGCCCTCTCGGATCCATTACACTCCCGGTGACCTTCGGGACTCGGGAGAAGTACAGGACCGAGAAGCTGGTCTCTTACGTGGAGCGGATCAGCTTACCCTTCAACGCCATCGTAGGCAGGTCTGCCCTGTATAGGTTCATGGCCGCAGTCCACTACGGCTATTTGGTGTTGAAGATGCCGACATCTTTGGGCGTTCTCTGGATCCGTGGGGATTGCACTACAGGAGTCGCTCTGGAAGAACTCCACATGCTTGCAACAGCGCATGAGGAAGCATCCGACAAGGAGCTAGCTGCTCAACCTCCGAGCACTCGTCATCGAGGCTCAACCTCTGCACCTCACGTGGAACCAAGCAGCGACACCAACGTTTCTGTCAAAGTCGTCCAAATTGGTTCCGATGCTGCTCAAACCACCCGTATATCGGGAGGTCTGAACAACAAATAGGAACTTGTGCTCATCACTTTCCTCCGGGTGAATGTTGACGTGTTTGCCTGGCAACCGTCACAAATGCCTAGGATCCCTAGGGAGGTGATTAAGCACAATCTGAAGATTTACCCCGACGCTCTGCCAGTACACCAGAAGCCTCGGAAGCAATCAATAGAGCGGCAAAATTTCATTCATCAAGAAATCAAGAAGTTGCTCGAAGGTGGTTTCATCTGGGAAGTTTTTCATCCAAAATGGCTGGCAAACCCAGTCGTTGTACCCAAGGCCGGCGGGAAGCTTCAGATGTGTATCGACTACACCACACTAAATAAGGCATGTTCAAAAGATCCATTTCCACTACCTAGAATAGATCAGATAATGGACTCCACCTCCGGGTGTGAGCTATTGTGTTTCCTACATGCATACTCCAGATATAATCAAATCCAAATGTCTAGAGAAGATGAAGAGCATACTGCCTTCATTACAGTAGATGGGTTGTACTGTTATACTGCCATGCCCTTTGGTCTCAAAAATGTTGCTTCAACCTTTGTGCGAGCTATGCACAAAACTTTTGGAGAACTCATTAGGGACTTGGTAGAGGTGTATGTCGATGACATCATCATGAAGGTCAAGAACAATGAGTCACTCCTTGACAACTTGCAAGCTGTCTTCGACAAACTTCATATCACGCGCACCAAGCTGAACCCAGACAAGTGCATCTTGGGGGTTAGCTATGGGAAGCTCCTTGGTTTCTTGGTGACTCACTCAGGAATTGAGGCAAACCCGGTGAAGATCAAGGCCATTGAGGACATGCGGCCACCAGCTCGCATCAAGGAGGTCCAGAAGCTAACTGGATGTCTAGCTACACTCAGCCGGTTCATCTCAAGATTGGCAAAGCGGGCACTTCCCTTATTCAAGCTGTTGAGGAAGTCTGGGCCATTTCATTGGTCTGAAGAAGTAGAAAAGGCATTTGAAGAGCTGAAGCAGCTCCTCACCACACTAACAATCCTGGTAGCTCCAAACCCTAGTGAGCCTCTACTGCTTTATATTTCTGCAACTACAGAGGTTGTCAGCATGGTCCTGGTCGCAGAAAGACCGGAACCACATCCGGTTCAGGAGCCAGACCCCTTCGGAAGGGTCCGGAGCTACCTGAAGGCAAGTCTGGGTCCCAGCCCCCAGGCATGGATCTTCAAGGCAAAATGCCAGAGGATCAACCTCTCTCATTTGAGGGAGTTCACACAGCTTATCAAGAAGATCTGGACCCCTATGGGGGGGGGGGTAAGGATTGAACAAGAAGAAGTTTTGGGCACCTCTGGGAGGGTCCAGGAAGAAGGACAAGAAGGTCCGTACCCCTCCGGGAGGGTCCGGGTCGATGGAAAAGAAGATCTGGATCCCTCCGAAAGGGTCCGAACCGTCAAACGCCCAGTATACTTTATTAGCAAAGTATTACATGACGCCAAGACTCGATACCTTGAGGTGCATAAGCTCCTTTACGCAGTCCTTATCGCCTCTAGAAAGCTTCATCACTACTTCCAAGCCCACAAGATTTCAGTGGTAACTTCTTATCCACTGCGAGCAATATTACATAACCCCAATTCTACTGGGAACAACACAAAGTAGGCAGCGGAGCTGGACGAGTTCGATCTTGAATTCGTACCACGACAAGCAATCAAGAGTCACGCATTGCTGATTTTGTGGCGAAATGGACTCCCTCTACATCAAATCCCGGGGGCCTCAGTGAGTAGAAGCTGGAACCCAAGGTCCCGGTCTTCACCGAGCCTCACTGGACTCTCTATTTTGATGGTTCCATGCAGAAGTAGGGGGGGCGGAGCTGGAATCCTTCTCCTCGCTCTGACCAGAGAGAAGGTCAAATACATAGTTCACCTTGACTTCAAGGCGACCAACAACATGGCAGAGTATGAAGCTCTCATATATGGGCTCAAGGTGGCGCTATCTTATGGCGTCAAGCAGATGCTAGTGAAGGGTGATTCGCAACTCATCATAAAACAAGTCAAAGCTGAATGCTGCTACAACAACCCCCAACTAGCCGCTTATCTCCTTGAAGTCCAGAAGCTCCAGAAGGACTTTGAAGTCTTGGATCTCCACCATGTTCAGTGTCTCCACAATGCTGAAGCTGACAAACTCTCTATGAAGGCCTCAACCGGAGCTCCGACTCCTGACGGGATCTTCATCCGGAGATTGTCAAGACCAACAGCTCAACCTGCCAAACTGAGTGAAGGGGGCGATACCAGCACCTCGAAGTTGGTGGTCCTAGTGACCCTGTTACCATGGCGTCCACCAAGGTTCATATGTGCTACGGGAAGCTCCGAGCAACCTAGCACGCAAGACTCAGAAGCTTAAGATAGCTCCGATGCATGGATCTCGGAGATCCAAAGCTGCTTGAAAGATAACATTCTTCCTAAAGACGGTGTATCCACTGACCGGATCATCAGATTGGCTAAAGATACACACTGGTAGAAGGGGATCTCTACTGGCGCGGTGCCAACGGCGTCCTAATGCGGTGCATCGCAAGGGAAGATGTTCGTGAGCTCCTCGCGGAGATCCATGGAGGCGAGTGTGGGAACCACGCTTCTTCTCGCACGCTGGTCGGCAAAGCCTTCCGGCATGGCTTCTACTGGCCTACAACACTCCATGATGCGGTTGAGCTGGTAAAAAAACATGAAGTGTGCCAGTTCCACGCGAAGCAAATTCACACACCGACTCAGCCACTGCAAATGATACCTCCAACATGGTCATTCGCTGTGTGGGGGGTGGACATTTTGGGACCTTTCCCAAAAGCCGTCGGAGGTTACAGGTTCCTGTACGTCACCATAGAAAAGTTTACCAAATGGCTGGAAGCAACTCCAGTTGTGACAATCAACAAGCAATCAGCCATCAAGTTCTTAAAGTCCATCGTATGCAGATTTGGTGTTCCGAACAAAGTCATAACAGACAACGGAACCCGGTTTTCAAGTGCTGCATTCCAAGAGTATTGCGAATACCTCGGCATTCAAGTCAGCTACGCCTCAGTAGCTCACCCGGCAAGTAATGGCTAAGCCGAGAGAGCAAATGCAGAAATATTAAAAGGACTCAAGATGTGCACATATGAGTGCTTAAAAAAGCATGGAGCCAACTGGATCGAAGAGCTTCCATCCACCTTGTGGGCTAACAGGACAATGCCTAACCGGTCAACTAGAGAGACACTCTTTTTCCTAGTGTACGGAGCTGAAGCAGTCCTTCCTCCGGAGATCACCTTGGGGTCGCTCCGGGTCCGGACTTCGACGAAGCCACGTAGGAGCAGCTCCAGCTTGAAGACCTTCACCTCGTCGACGAGGGAAGGTGCCAAGCAGCTATTCAGAATTCACGTCACTGCTAGGCGCTCTGGCGCTATCATCAAAGGCACGTGCACAACCGACAGCTTGAGGAAGGTGATCTGGTGTTGCGAAGAATACTGACTTGAGAAGGGTTGAACAAACTTTCCCCCAGTTGGGAAGGTCCCTTCTGGGTGATCAAAGTATCCCATCCTGGATGCGTTTGCTTGGCAACTGAGGATGGGACCCCACTTGCCAATCCTTGGAACATCGAGCACCTCCGTATGTTCTATGCTTAGATTCATGGAGGTGAGTCTGTAATTACACATAATGTATGTTATAGAGTCAATATACAGAGTCGGATAGGTCCTCTGGGAGAACATTCGGACCCCTCCTGGAGGGTCTGGTAAGTTCAATCAACACTTGATACAGTCCCAACACTAAAAGTGTAGCTACCTGTCCTGGGTTAGAACAAGAGGTATAACACATTTAGCCTGGTTCTGTACCCTAAGTGTGTCCTTGTCTCCCCTGTAATCCGGACATATAATGAAGACATTGTTGTGTGAAAACAGACTCCACGTGCATTTATTTTGTACAGGCTCATTCTTTTGAATTGTCATTCTTTTCCTTCTTGTCTATAATGAAGGTGTGCAATTCTTGTTGGCTTTTATCCCAAGTAATTCATATGTTGTGCAAGTTGCATTATTGATTTCTTCGCATCTTAGCATTGTCGGACGGTCTACTCGCCTGAACGCCAATCCAACATAGGTCCGAAGTGAGCTATCGACTTAGCCTGGTCCTGCACTCTAAGTACGCCACTCTACCTACATCCCGGCAGGCCTTAGTAGGGTGGGTCCAGAAGGCATTCAGATCTGGAGAAATTAATTCAGTGCACTTGTTTACATATCGAATTCTTATGGATCTAAAGTTCAAATAAGAATAGTAAGGCAAAATGAGTTATAGACGAGAAGACGAATTTTACTATTTTTCTTGACTTTAGTGTGTAGAAAGATGGAAAATTCATGCAGATGGTGGACAATACCGGAGTTACTAAGCTTCGACATTCCCCAAGGGGGCCCGCCGTCGACGTTTCATGCGTTGATAGTGGGTGTCGTCAAAGCTAACAAGCTCTGACAACCCCAGAGAGGCCTGGCGTTGATGTCAAGAAACCAAGAAAATCGAAGTGAACATGGTGAAAAAATCACCCCGAGGGGGCCTTGCCGTCCACGTTTCATACGTTCACAGTGGGTGTCGTTGGACCTATCCAGCTCCGACAATTCCCAGGGGGCCCGCCGTCGACGTTCCTACACGTTGACAGTGGGTGTCGTCGGACCTATCCAACTCTGACAACCCTAGGGGCCCACTGTCAATGTCCCTACGCATTGAAAGTGGGTGCCGTCAGACCTATCCAGCTCCGACAACTCCCAGGGGGCCCGCTGTCGATGTTCCTACACGTTGACAGTGGGTGTCGTCGGACCTATCTAGCTCCAACAACCCCAGGGGGCCCGCCGTCGATGTCCCTGCGTGTTGATAGTGGGTGCCATCGGACCTTTCTAGCTCTGACAACCCCGAGGGGGCCCGCTGCCAACGCAATAAAAGCTCCCTGGAGAAGTTGGAGATAAAAACTTCAGACCTGAAGTCTACAAGTTCGAAGCGCTCAAGTCTTCAACACATAGTCAAATCCTTTTGGTACATGTTCAAAAATAAATTGTGTACATCTACCAGGGGGCAAACAAGATGAAGGACAATGTATTGAAGACAAAATGGAATTCAATCATTCAAAAAAGTTTGTATTTCATTCATTTGAAGATTGAAGATTACAAAATTGGAGAAGTTACAAGCGGGAACTACGGGGTAAAGTCATAGGTCCTGCGGAAGTATGAGGCGACTTTCCGGGCAACCTCTTGAACACCGGCCTTGGTGGTGTCCTCCTCTTCAGCAACGAGACCTTCGAGCACAGGATCCAGAGAGAATTAGGGTTCTCGGCTCTTGTAACATGTCTGTGACGCCCGGTTCCGAAAACTGAACCAAGCTAACGCATATGTGTGCCCAGGATGTTCAACACACATACACGAGTGCAATCACAAAAGAGTATACAGAAAATTACCACAGAACAAGATTAATTATCAAATTTTATTACACAAATCATATTATCCTCGAATACAAGCTCTAATGAATATTAATGACAAGTTCAACTAATGCAGCGGAAATAAACTAATTAAGCAAACTAAGCAAAAGGGATAGCGCAGTTCCATGCAACACCACAGGCAAAGTTGACGGTAGACACGGCCTAGAACTCCGCATTATCACCATTAAACTCACAATCCTGTCCTGCAACTATTGGGGGGGGGGGGGGATTGCAAGAGTGAGTACATGTCATACTCAGCAAGTGTGGAAAGTATGACATGTGGCTGATTCAAATGACGACAATAATAATGGCTAAGTGCTGAAAAGTACAATAAAACATTTGAAAAGCAATATATTATATGTATGTGAAGTAATCCCATCATAATCACGAGTAATACCATAATACCAAACTGAGTTCATTACCATCATCAATAAGTCCAGATTTCACCATTGCCAATAACCATATTCAATACCAGAAATAAATACATAACCAACCATAACCATCACCATAACCATTACAATAACCATTACCAATACCAAATACCCTATAATCTTGGAAGTTGTCCAGGTGCTCATAACCGGGAGCACGGCTATCATGATAGTTTTATTTGACTCTGCAGAGTTTGTACCTCTTTACCCACGTGTTCGTGATTTCATCACCTTTCGGCGACTAAGAATCTCCCTTATGCCCATGACCCGTCAGTCATATTACACACTTCCATTGGTGTGTGGCCAAGAGATCACAAAATAGCCTTTACAAAGGGAATACTAGTCTATTCAGACCCCACTGAGGTTTCACCGGTGGCGATGCCTCCAACTGAGCACATCTTCAATAAAGGGCTCCCTCTTGAGCCATTCGGATCCCAGGGTAGTCCCACCAATCATCAACAAACCCAATCCGACTACCCCTTCCCCGAGCATCCACAATGGTCCAAACAGCACTAGCAAAGCCCTAATTAATCAGCTACGCCGCACCCATACTTGGCCTCGTGGTGGCACTGTAGTCCTGGCTTATTCTCGCATGAACCGGTCCTTAGATCTAAAGCAAGCAAACAACCATAACATCCAACCCATCCACATACCAGGCTTGCTTAGATCACCCATTACCATACCATATTTAACCAGTTCATGTTAACCATAATCTCTTCCATGCATAATTAAATTGAGTGGTATAGTTATTCCCATCCCAGTTGATTAAGCGAAGCAAAAGGTAAAAACCATTCCCGGCTCTCTACCATATATTCCAGTTGATAAGGGTGGTTAAACAAATCTAGTAAACTTCCTATCATAGGATTCCCATTAAATTGACACAAGCATGCATTTTTGCAAACAAAACATTTATTTTAAAAACAGGATCAATATGCTTCAAGGACACTTGCCTTGCTCCGGCGGATAGGATTGCTCAAGCGCTTCGAAGTCTTGATTTTGGAAATCCTCGTATGCGATCTCTTGAGCACTTCCCTCTACTCGTGATAACACATACAAGAATATACATACAAATCAACACAATGCATACATACTAATCAACATGCAATGACATGCATGCATGCACAATTCAATAATTAATTAACTATGGTTGTTTATTAATTAGATGCAACTAGTTCATACGAGTTTACGGGGGTTTTAGAGTGGATTAATGCTGCTGAAAATAAAAAGACGATGCAACTAAAATCAATTTACGTCTATTAGATCTAATACGTTCGCTAAAATTCGCATCGGAATGGGGTCTACCGTAGATGCGATGGCTTCGAAGACCGCGGGATGGGTATGATGCGTAGACGAAGTAGATACGCAGCAGTCCCTCGGCGGCACGACGACGGCGACGATCTCCGGTGGACGACGGCGCTCTCCTCTTTTTCCTCCTTTTCTTCCCCTCCTTTTTCTTCCTTTTCTTCCCTGCGGTGCAGCCTTCTGGTGCTCTTTTTCCTGCTGCTGGCGGCGGGATCGGTAAAAATCGGTACCGACTCGGTACCGTGGCCAGGGTCAGGCGTGCGGGGTGGGGTCCAGCGAGAGTCGCGGGCGGATCGGGGCGCGTGAGCGCGGTGCGGGGCCCAGGCGGGCGCGCGGCGCAACGCGGGAGCGGGGCGCGCTGGCTCGGTCGGGTGGGATCGCGCGGGGTTGGCGGGGCCCAGGCGCGGGGCTCGGGCGCTGGGGAGCGGGGCCGGCCGGGGTCGCGCGCGTGCGCGGGAGCGGTCGGCGGGATCGCGCGATTCGGCGCGGGAGCGAGGCGTGCGCTGTGGGATCGGCGCGTGGGAGCGTGGGGCCCGGGGCGCGTTGCGGGAGGCTGCGGGCTGGGCCGGTTTGGCCTGGCCGGCAGTGGCCCCCCCTTTTTTTTGTGTATATACTTTTCTTTTTTCCCATTATATTATTTATTTATTTATATTTTTTTGATATTCATTTTTTTATTTTTATATATATATATATATGATTATTATATATATTATTTATATACATATATTTATATATATATTTATTATTATTTTTATACTTATTCCCTATTACAAGTTTTAGGCTATAATTATTATTTTCTTTTTCTTCTTTTGCTACTCATATTTGTATATGTATATTTTATGTTTTATTATTTTTCTTTTATCCTATTAATATTTAATGCATGAACATGTATGCAATGCATGATGCGAAAATTGAGGGTGTTACAAACCTACCCCCCTTAAAGTGAATCTCGCCCTCGAGATTCGACAGCGTGGAGAAAAGATGCGGGAATTCCGCCTTCAGGTCTTCTTCACGTTCCCACATAGCTTCGGCTTCTGTATGGTGTTTCCATTGCACTTTGCACCAACGGATCCTCTTATTTCTCGTGACCCTTTCCTTCACGTCCAAGATCTTGATAGGTTGCTCGACATAAGACAAATCCTCATGAAGTCCTAACTCGTCCATCGGCACTTGTTCTTCTGGCACCCTGAGACACTTCTTGAGTTGGGAAACATGAAACACATCATGTACGTCTGAAAGATGAGCTGGCATCTCCAACTTATATGCTACTTCTCCTCTTTTGTCCAAAATCTTAAATGGTCCAATATAACGAGGTGTGAGCTTGCCTCTTATGTTAAACCTCTTATGACCTCTCATAGGTGACACCTTGAGGTAAACAAAATCTCCTATTTCAAAGGCTAATTTCCTTCTCCTATTATCCGCATAGCCTTTGTGCCTTGATTGGGTAGCCCTCAAGTTTTCATGAATTATCTGGACTTGCTTTTCGGCTTCTTGCAACACATCCGGACCAAATACTTGAGTTTCTCCTGCCTCATTCCGGAATAAAGGTGTCCTACACTTCCTCCCATAAAGCGCTTCATATGGTGACATTTTCAAGCTTGCTTGGTTACTATTGTTGTATGAAAATTTCGCGTATGGCAAGCTCTTATCCCAACTTTTCCCATGCTTTAAAGCACAAGCTCTTAACATGTCTTCGAAAATTTGGTTGGTCCTCTCGGTTTGTCCATCTGTTTGAGGGTGATACGTCGAACTGAAGTTCAACCTTGTTCCCATTGCTTCATGCAATTTCTGCCAAAATCTGGAGGTAAAGTGAGAACCTCTATCCGAGACTATCTTCTTAGGGACTCCATGTCGGCACACAATATGCTCCATATACAATTCTGCTAGCTTCGCGGTGGTATATGTGGTCTTGACAGGAATGAAGTGAGCTGATTTTGTCAATCGATCCACGATTACCCAAATTGAGTCATATTCGGACTGTGTACGTGGTAATCCAACTATAAAGTCCATACCAATCTCTTTCCACTTCCACTCCGGGATCTTCAATGGTTGTAACAATCCGGCTGGCCTTTGATGTTCAGCTTTAACTCGTCGGCACACATCACAAAGTGCAACATATTCGGCTATGTCCTTTTTCATGTTGGCCCACCAATAGCATGTCTTCAAGTCCTTGTACATCTTTGTACATCCGGGGTGAATCGAGTAAGGTGAGTCATGTGCCTCCTTCAATATTGTTTCCCGAATATGTTTTACATTAGACACAACGATTCTCTTTCCAAGCCATAAGGTACCCTGTTCATCCTCATCAAGCCTGAATTCCCTTCCTTCTTGGGTCTTTTCCTTGATTTCCTGTATTTCCTTATCCTTTGTCTGTCCTTCCCGTATTTCCTGCTCTAATGTTGGGTTGACTTCCATCGTTCCCATCTCATTTATGAATCCAAGGTTCAACCGTTCAAACTCCTTGCGTAACTCGGATGGCAGCTCCTGGACTGTAAGTTGGTGGCTTACTCCTTTTCGGCTCAAAGCATCGGCCACTACGTTGGCTTTTCCTGGATGATAGTTGATCCCCACATCATAATTTTTGATGAGCTCCAACCATCTTCGTTGCCTCAAGTTCAGATCCGTTTGTGTGAAAATATACTTCAGACTCTTATGATCCGTGTAAATTTCAGACATGTGTCCAAGAATATAGTGTCTCCAAATCTTCAATGCATGTACCACGGCTGCAAGTTCTAAATCATGTGTTGGGTAATTCTGCTCATGTTTCTTCAACTGTCTGGGCGCGTAGGCAACCACTTGACCTTCTTGCATAAGCACGCATCCGAGTCCTTGTCTTGATGCGTCGTACAAATCCAAACTTCTTGCTCACGTCTAGTAATACCAGCACCGGTGCAGTTACAAATCTCTTCTTCACCTTCTCAATGTCGTCCTAGCAAGATAGAGTCCCTTTGAGAAGATTTCCCCTTGTTAGCAACTCAGTCATGCGCTTCACTACGTTGGAGTAGTCCTTGATGATTGGTTAGCTTTGATATTTATTGCGACACATCAACTCCAATGCTAACTTCCTTATCACTTGTCGATTGCTTTGTCCTTGTGGCATATTGGACCACTCCATCATGCTTCCGTAGTCAATCCATTCTAAGCGTCATGTCCGATCCTTGTGAATCCAAAACAATAAGGTTGGCGGAAAAGTCTACCCCCCTTATTCTAAGGCTTACTTTTGGACATACTATATTTGTCCTCATCTCTCCTCTAGGAGACTTAACCAATAGAGTAACTTCATATGAGCGATAGGTAAACGATACTTGGCAACATACTTTGATGAAATGAATGAATGTGATGCTCCAGAATCAAATAACATAGTCGCGGGGTTGGAGTTGGCGAGAAACATACCAATGATCACGTCATCCGCTTGTTGAGCATCCTCCGTAGAGACATGGTTCACGTTGCCACGAGCAAAATTCTGCTGTCCACGGTTCCCTTGTGGCTGTCCTCCATTGGATCTTGGTTTTTGCCTCAGCGCATTGCTTCCTTGACCACGGCCTGACTTAGGACATTGATGCGCAAAGTGTCCAGCTTCTCCACAAGTATAACACTTCTTAATTCCACCAGAATTATTGGGAGGAGCTTGGTTTTGAGCATTGGCTCCAGGAAAATTAGCACGAGGTGCATAAGGCATTGGAGGCCTAGGTGCTTGCATAACAGGGCGCTGCTGCACAAACTGAGTTGGGCGTGGTGCATAACCAGGGCGCTAAGCAGGCTCAGAAGAAATGAAGTAAGGCGCATTGGGCGGCGCAAAGCGAGGGTGCACATTACTTCCTTGTTGCTGTCCTTGATACGGCGCCTTCCTCTTGATTTCTTGCTCCATCTCACGGATCTTGTTCTCAACCACAATTGCTTTGTCCACAAGCTTCTGAAAATTGACATAATCACAATTGAGCAATTGCACTTGGATCTAATTGTTCAAGCTCCTCATGAACAAGTATTGCTTCCGACTGTCCCGACTAACATCCTCAGGCGCATAACTTGAGAGTTGAGTGATCTTGTTGAGATATTCACTCACGCTTGATTTTCCTTGCCTCAAGTTCTCAAATTCTTGTCTCTTCAAGATCATAACACCTTCCGGCACATAATGAGAATGGAAGTTCTCCTTGAATTCTGCCCAAGTGATCCTCTCTTGATCCTCATGAGCATTGCAATAAGCATCCCACCAATCTGCAGCTGCTCCAACGAGTTAATGGGAAGCAAATAGGACCTTCTCTCGGTCACTGCATTGGACAATAACAAGCTTCTTCTCCACGGACTTGAGCCAATCATCCGCATCCATAGGGTCGGCGGCTTGAGCAAAGGTTGGCGGCCTAGTCCTCATAAACTCTCCCAATCGAATATGAGGAGGCGGGGGTGGCGGTGGAGGCATGTGGGGATGATTGTTGTTATTGCCAGCCTGCAGCTGTCCCATAGTCTGTATCATGGTCTGCATGAGCTGGTTTTGCATAGCTAATAGCTGCTCAATGTTGATAGCTCCATGAGCAGGTCCTTGCCCATTGTTGTTCTGAGGTACTCCATTGTTCTCCTCCTCACCATTGACATCCCTCTGATTGCGAGTCCTCACCATCTGAAGATGAGCAATAGGTAAGAATTTAGAAACATCCCCAACTATATGCATCAAGGGATATGAAGCTAACCAACTAGCTATACTAGCCTAGGTGGACATGGCAATGCTAAAGCATACCAAAATCCTGTATTAAACACACAAGCAAACAATATATATAAATATATAGCAAACAGCATACTAAGTAAAAACACATCGATTCCTGAGTGCTCCTATGTGCTCTAAAGTGTCCATTCTATCTAGGCTGCGTCCTACGGTCAACCTGTGGCTCTGATACCAATCTGTGACGGCTTGACGATCGCGGAACGAAGGCAACGCGTAGACGAAGTAGATACGCAGCAGTTCCTCGGCGGCACAACGACGGTGACGATCTCCGGTGGACGACGGCGCTCTCCTCTTTTTCCTCCTCTTCTTCCCCTCCTTTTTCTTCCTTTTCTTCCCTGCGCGCAGCCTTTTGGTGCCCTTTTTCCTGCTGCTGGCGGCGGGATCGGTAAAAATCGGTACCGACTCGGTACCGTGGCCAGGGTCGGGCGTGCGGGGTGGGGTCCAGCGGGAGTCGCAGGCGGATCGGGGCGCGTGAGCACGGTGCGGGGCCCAGGCGGGCACGCGGCGCAACGCGGGAGCGGGGCGCGCTGGCTCGGTCGGGTGGGATCGCGCGGGGTTGGCGGGGCCCAGGCGCGGGGCTCGGGCGCTGGGGTGCGGGGCCGGTCGGGGTCGCGCGCGTGCGCGGGTGCGGTCGGCGGGATCGCGCGATTCGGCGCGGGAGCGAGGCGCGCGCTGCGGGATCGGCGCGTGGGAGCGTGGGGCCCGGGGCGCGTTGCGGGAGGCTGCGGGCTGGGCCAGTTTGGCCTGGCCGGCAGTGGCCCCCCCTTTTTTTTCTTTTTTTGTGTATATACTTTTATTTTTTCCCATTATATTATTTATTTATTTATATTTTTTTGATATTCTTTTTTTATTTTTTATATTTATTTTTTTATATATATATGATTATTATATATATTATTTATATACATATATTTATATTTATTTTTATTATTATTTTTATACTTATTCCCTATTACAAGTTTTAGGCTATAATTATTATTTTCTTTTTCTTCTTTTGCTACTCATATTTGTATATGTATATTTTATGTTTTATTATTTTTCTTTTATCCTATTAATATTTAATGCATGAACATGTATGCAATGCATGATTCGAAAATTGAGGGTGTTACAATGTCAGCATATATTCTGCGATGTTCTTAGCCAGAGATTTCCCCTCTGTCTCCAGCTGGTCCACGATGACGTCACCCATTGCGTCGAGTTTGCCGCCAGCACAGTTGAGAGCCACCAGCGCTTGGTCCAGCTCCAACTCTAGATTGTTCGGATGCACAGGACTGAAACCTAGTGGCATCAACGCATCATTGGCTCGCCCCAAGAAGTCCCACACCTGTATAGACTCAGCCTCCCTCAAACTCTACAGCTCGTCCAGTGACCTCCGGGTAGCCGCAAGCTCTAAAACCTTCTCGAGCGAGGCGCTCGACCACTTTGGCATGTTGCTGCATACTCTCAGCTACTTGCTTTTCGCGGTCGGCTAGCTCCATCTCTCGAAGGTGGATGCGGTTCCGCCATTTGGCCAGGTCCTTCTCCTTGCCTCTTACTTTCCCTTCTCTGGTGGCAACATCAGCTTCTCTTTTTGAGAGCTCCTGCCCCAGTTTCCAGTACTTCTCTTCCTCTTCTTTGCTCCACAGATCAAGCTTCTTAGCGCGATCTGCCAAGTTTTGCTCTCCTAGAGTCAGCTTCTGGGCGAGCTCCTCCTCTCTTTTCAAAATATCCTCCTGCTGTTCCAGGAGTTTCTCTTCCCTCACATCAAGGTCTGCTCGGCGCTTCAGGAGAATCTCGTTTAATTCATTGAGGTTGTCGTGACGTTCGTCAGCAGCATCATGCTTTTCCTTGGCTTGCTCGAGAATTAGCGTCGAGGGCCCTGATGGCAGCCTCCTTTTCCTCCAACAACTTGCCCCAATGTTGACGGCTGTTATATACCAATTTCATCCGTCAATTTAACTCAATTATGTGAAGGATTTGTCATTTCTTGCACACATCACCTTTCTATCTAACCCAATTTCACTTGGACTTGGAGAAATATGTGTATGCAGCATTTTATGCAGGAAATGAGGAAATGTAGAGGGACCAATCCTATAAAATATCATCCCAGTCAATCATACGACGACACGTGGCATCCCATGGATCAAATGGTCCACAAACAGAAGTATCCGAGGAGATCCAACAGTATACCACCCAGATACATCAAGGGGGCCCACCTGGCAGCCATCTGGAGGAAGCACTCCACGTTTGGAGTGCTGACCAGGTCGGCCGAACCAGGGGTTTGGCCGACCTCTTAATGGCACCAAACGCGGTCAAACGACGCGTGTTGGCTCCTCCTGGCTTGAAGGAGTTAATGGTGACTAATTTGCGCGCTTTTGGTGGCGGGAACCGACCTCAACACTAGTATAAATAGGACCCCCTACCCCTCACTTCAACACACACCACTTGAGCTTCATCTCTATTGTATACACTATCATCCATAGTCTTAGAGGAGTTAGGTTGTAGAGAGGAGAGTCTCTAGTCCCAAGTCCAAATTGGGAAAGGAGTAAGGAGTCTCTCTCTTCCCAATCCTACATTGAGAAAGGTATGGCTCATGTATTCTTTCTTGTATTTGTGACTTTATGCATAATAAAGATAATATCTTTAGTCTCTACTTATACATATACTTGGGCAAAGCGTTTCTTGTTTGATTGTGGAGTCCATGTATGTGGAAGGTATAGCTTCTATGACTGTTTCATCATGAACATATCTCATTATCATAAAACCTATAGACCCCCACTATAGTCTAGTTAATTATAACATAACTAGGTTAGTGTTGGTATTTCTTGACACCACAGAGTTATCCGCAAGTGCACGGAAATACTGTTGTAGCACTTTGCCTTAGGAGTATTCCCAAGGGTATCAAATCCAAAGAACGTGTGCGCTAATCTTTCAAACTAGCTCACCCAAGGACACAAAGTTGTTTGGTAGGCAAGGAAAGGAACAGAGAGGAATTCAAAGTATTGATCCTAATTCAAGGTAGTTTGCAGTAGATGCTTGCTTCGGGCACGGGCTTACTCCTAGCAATACTAGGACGACTCCCCGCCCCCCCAAGAGCCTATGGCATAGCCGAACATGGAGGATTACGAAGGATAGATAGGGATGTCACCACCTACTGCCTACCTCTTCAATCCGTGGGTCTACGAGATACCCACTGATGATTTATAACCTAAGCACCACACTTACATTCTAAATCACTACTCTATTTGTTTTGAACACAAAGCTACAACTAGAGCCTCTAATGAATTAAAGCAGTGAACCCACAAGTAACTACTTGTGCAAACTACTAAGAATAAAAGATCAAAATTGTATTGGATTCACAAAGTCTTACTTGATTGAGTAAAATCTTTGTAGGGGTACAAGTGTAGAAGAGGGACTTGGCAAGCCCAAGCCTCCTTCTCCTAGACTCTTCACCACACTCTCCTTCTACTTTGGTAGCCTCTAGGACTACTCTAAACCTTTGGAGTGTAGCACTATTCTCAACTTTTAGTGTGTGTGAGAAGTGAGGTGAGGGGGTCTATTTATAGGTGGAGAAGGGTTGGTTCCCGCCACAATTAACGCGCGAATCAGTCACCATTGACTCCAGGGAGTCGGGAGGATCCAACACGTGTCGTTTGACCGAGTTTGGTGCCAGGAAGAGGTCGGCCGAACCCCTGGTTCGTCCGGCCTGGTCATGGCTCCCCTCGGGGAGTGCTTCCTCCAGGTGGCTTCCAGGTGGGCCCCCTTGATATATATGGGTGCAACACCGTTGGATCTCCTCGTATTCTTCTCTTTGTGGGCCATTTGGTCCATGTGTTGCCACGTGTCCTCGCCTGATTCGTTGAAATCCATTTTCATGGATTCATCCCTGCATGTTTTGGTATTTTGGGTAATAATTCACCTGCATACATATAAACACCAACACTTGTGGAATTGGGTTAGTGTATAACCCTACCACTATGTTTTGTGTTTCTTTTATGCACATTATGAGGTGAATTGACGGTCAAAATGTGGTACTTAAGGATCGTCAACAAACTCCCCCACACTTAGTCCTTTGCTCGTCCTCGAGTGAAGGCAAGAAGAACTAGAGTGTTGTCATGAATTTGCTATAAGGTAGAAAATAAGGATACTAGATATTTCAACTTTTACCTGAATTCATGGATCCCCTTTGTGTATGTGGCTACCACATCAATCTTGGGTGTTTGAAAAGTGGAACGGTTAGAATGAAGTTCCCTTGGATCATTCTCCGCTGAAATGATTAGGCAATTGCTATATTTGAAAGTCATAGGAACCTTTGCCCTTGCCTTCTCGATTGGAGTCTCTCAAATCTCTCAAAGTGTTTGAGTCCTCACCATGGCATGTTTTTGCCAATTCTTGTCCCTATACTAAAAGTGTCTATATCTGGAGCTTGGTAGGGATGAATGTGGCACACATTTGCAATTCATATGTTACTAAGTCAAAAACTTTATCCTATGAGAGACTTATGCAATAAACAAAGTGAAGAGAAAATTCTTGTGCACATGAATGGAATGGAGTGGCGAGGTGATAACTCCCATGAATTTGCTCTCTCTTAAGGATGAAACATGGCTACTACTCTTTTTTTTTAGCATTCTTACTCTTTTTCAAGAGTGGATGCTTTTTCTTTTTCTTGTAGCCATGTCTTCTACTCCTTTTTATTTTTGTAGAGAGGCTTACATTTGTATTGTATGGAGTTTCTTTTTGGCAAATTGGTAATCGATGGATGCAAAATCTCAATGTGAGAAATTTTGCATGAATGGAGTGCACAAGAGTTTTCAATTCAAAAAGTTCATGCATGTCACTCAATTGGGTCACGAGTTTGACAAAGTTCAATGAAAAGCAAAGTGGCATATGCTTGTGTTTTCAATGAATGTATCATATGGCCTTGGTAGGTATATAAATTTCCAATGAGAGGTTTAGGCAAAGTTCAAGACTTCAAATAGTTACAAATGTCAAAATCAAATTCAAGCAAAAGGATGATTTCTAAAGAACTCATTTACTATATCACACTAGTCAAATACCTAGATGATGTGTTTTTCCTATTGAATTATGGGAATCATAAACAAGGTAATGAATTGAAATATAAAGTATTCAAATTTTTAGCTTAAGCAAATTCTTGACTACCAAATTTTATTTCAATTTGTTGAGTTGATTCATTTTAGATATGCAATGAAAATAATGAAATCAACTCAAACAACAGGGTAGCGCATAAAAGTGGGGATAGGAAATCCTGTGACGCCCGGTTCCGAAAATGAACCAAGCTAACGCATATGTGTGCCCAGGATGTTCATCACACATACAAGAGTGCAATCACAAAAGGATATACAGAAAATTACCACAGAACAAGTTTAATTAACCAAATTTCATTACACAAACCATATTATCCTCGAACACAAGCTCTAATAAATATTAATGACAAGTTCAACTAATGCAGCGGAAATAAACCAATTAAGCAACTAAAGCAACTATGCAGCATAAGCGACAGGGTATATATGCGCAGCTCCAATCAACACCACAGGCAAAGCTGACGGTAGACACGGCCTAGAACTCCGCATTATCGCCATTAAACTCCCAATCCTGACCTGCAACTGTTGGGGTGGGGGATTGCAAGAGTGAGTACATGTCGTACTCAGCAAGTGTGGAAAATATGACATGTGGCTGATTCAAATGACGACAATAATAATGGTAAAGTGCTGAAAAGTACATTAAAACATTTGAAAAGCAATATATGTATTATGTGTATGTAACCCAACATTAACCATGTAACCATAATAATACCAGTCCATAGATCACCGTTACCAATAACCATAATCAATGTCATAAACCATAATTCCGTCCATAACCATAATCATAATCATAATATCAACCATAACCATTACCAAACCATAACCATCCCAAATTCCAATTTCCCTCTAATCATGGAAGTTGTCCAGGTGCTCATAACCGGGAGCACGGCTATCATGATAGTTTTAGTTAACACTCTGCAGAGTTTGTACCTCTTTACCCACGTGTTTGTGATTTCATCACCCTTCGGCGACTAAGAACCTCCCTTATGCCCATGACCCGTCGGTCACATTACACACTTCCGTTGGTGTGTGGCCAAGAGATCACAAAATAGCCTTTACAAAGAGATTACTAGCCTATTTAGACCCCACTGAGGTTTCACCGGTGGCGATGTCTCCCGCAGAGCACATCTTCAACCAAGGGCCCCCTCTTGAGCCATTCGGATCCCAGGGTAGTCCCACCAATCATCAACAAACCCAATCTGACTACCCCTTCCCCGAGCATCCACAATGGTCCAAACAGCACTAGCAAAGCCCTAATTAATTAGCTACGCCGCACCCATACTTGGCCTCGTGGTGGCACTGTAGTCCTGGCTTATTCTCGCATGAACCGGTCCTTAGATCTAAAGCAAGCAAACCACCATAACATCCAACCCATCCACGTACCAGGCTTGCTTAGATCATCCATTACCATACCATGTTTAACCAGTTCATGTTAACCATAATCTCATCCATGCATAATTAAATTGAGTGATATAGTTGTTCCCATCCCAGTTGATTAAGCGAAGCAAAAAGGTAAAAACCCTTCCCGACTCTCTCTACCATAAATTCCAGGTGACAAGGGTGGTTTAGAAAATCTAGTAAACTTCCTACCATAAGATTTCCCATCAATTTGACACCAGCATAAAGTTTTGCAAACAACATTTATTTTAAAAACAGGATCAATATGCTTCAAGGACACTTGCCTTGCTCTTGCTGTTGATTAGGGTCAAAGCCTTCAAACTCTTGATGTTGTAGATCCTCCGCGGCACTCTCTAGCGCAAATCCGTCTAATCCACACAATAAACATACAAAACAAGAAACACAATCAAAGAGTGCACAAATATTACTCAATATGTCATGACATGCATGATTGATGCAAATGCAAGGTAGAACTTGTCACTAGATTGCTTTTAATGATCACTAACTAGCTCTAATAGATTTTAACAAGTTTATACAGGTTTGAATTCGAGTAGATCAAATTTTAGAATTAATTCAACACAATTTAACCAGAAAGATCGGACTAGTCCGCTAGGGACCGGACAAGTCCGCACTTGACGAGATCAGCAGATTAGGGTTTTCTAGATCGACGTGAATTTGGAGATTAGGGGTTGAATTCACATAAGGAAAAGAGAATAGAAGGTATACCAGGTGTTTAGAACTCCAATGAACCAAGAAACTTGGAGGTAACACTTGGATCTTGATGATCTAGGGTTGGTGATGAACTTGGAGATGAATTGGTGGTGAAGGACGAAACTTGGTGGAGATCTTGATCCTCCTTTGTTTCCTCCTCTTCTTCTTCTTGTTTGGGATCTTCTCCTCCCTCCTTGATGGTGGCTCCCCACGAACTAGGGTTTGGGTGGGTGGAAAAGTGGCAAATAGATATCAAACCAAGGGGTGGGGTTGTTTATATAGGGGTGGAGGCTAGGGTTAGATGGATTTCGAGTTTTGGGATGAGTAGAGGCCGGTTTAGAGTCCCACATGGGCTCTAAAAGAGTTGGGCACGACGTCCATAGGCCCACTTAACGTGAAACCCAAGAAACAAGTCGTAAAACAAAAGGTCAATCTCGGAGTCACGAAATATCGGACAAATCCGGACAGGACCGGACTAGTTCAAAGTCGTCCAGAGAGAAAATCGGACAAGTCTGGCCAAAAATCGGACAAGTCCGATCTTAGTCAGAAAGGAAAACGGACAAGTCCGCTGGAACACCGGACTAGTCCGGAAAAGTCTAGGGACTTAGCAAATTTTCAAGGATTCATGGATATCGGACTAGTCTTCACAAAATCGGACAAGTCCGAAAGTTTCCAGAGCCAAAATCGGACTAGTCCGCAGCAAAAACGGACAAGTCCGTTTTTAGTCAGAGAGAAATCGGACTAGTCCTCAGTAAAATCGGACTAGTCCGCACTTTCCTGCGTTTTAAGTGCGGTTTTGCTCCAAATCAATTTTAAATGCTCCGAATCAATTTTAAACTCGTTCCTCTTGTTGTGGGCTAATGTTAAACATGTATGTGAGTGCATGTAGGGCATGATGCATGAAAATGAGGGTGTTACAAACCTACCCCCCTTAAAATGAATCTCGCCCTCGAGATTCGACGCGGAAGAGAAGAGATAGGGAAATTCCTTATTGAGATCATCTTCTAGCTCCCAAGTTGCTTCTTTTTCGGTATGGTGCTTCCATTGGACTTTACACCATCAAATCACCTTGTTCCTTGTGACCCTCTCCTTGGTTTCCAAGATTTTGACCGGTTGCTCGACATACGTCAAATCTTCCTCTAGTTCCAATTCTTCCATTGGCACTTGATCTTCCGGTACCCTGAGACACTTCTTGAGTTGGGAAACATGAAACACATCATGTACGTCTGAAAGATGAGCTGGCATCTCCAACTTATATGCTACTTCTCCTCTTTTGTCCAAAATCTTGAATGGTCCAATATAACGAGGTGCGAGCTTGCCTCTTATGTTAAACCTCTTATGACCTCTCATTGGTGACACCTTGAGGTAAACAAAATCTCCTATTTCAAAGGCTAATTTCCTTCTCCTATTATCCGCATAGCCTTTTTGTCTTGATTGGGCAGCCCTCAAGTTTTCACGAATTATCTGGACTTGCTTTTCGGCTTCTTGCAACACATCCGGACCAAATACTTGAGTTTCTCCTGCCTCATTCCAGAATAAAGGTGTCCTACACTTCCTCTCATAAAGCGCTTCATATGGTGACATTTTCAAGCTTGCTTGGTAACTATTGTTGTATGAAAATTCTGCGTATGGCAAGCTTCTGTCCCAACTTTTCCCATGCTTTAAAGCACAAGCTCTTAACATGTCCTCCAAAATCTGATTGGTCCTCTCGGTTTGTCCATCCGTTTGAGGATGATATGCTGAACTAAAATTCAACCTCGTTCCCAAAGCTTCATGCAATTTTTGCCAAAATCTGGAGGTAAATTGAGAACCTCTATCCGAGACTATCTTCTTAGGGACTCCATGTCGACACACAATATGCTCCATGTATATTTCGGCCAATCATGCAGCTGTATACTTGGTTTTCACAGGGACAAAATGAGCTGACTTGGTTAAGCGATCCACAATTACCCAAATTGAGTCATACCCGGACTGAGTACGCGGTAACCCAACTATGAAGTCCATTCCAATTTCTTCCCACTTCCATTCTGGAATCTTCAACGGTTGCAATAATCCGGCTGGCCTTTGATGTTCCGCCTTGACTCGTTGGCACACATCACACAGTGCTACATATTCAGCTATGTCCTTCTTCATGCTATTCCACCAATAGCAAGTCTTTAAGTCTTTGTACATCTTCGTACAACCAGGGTGAATTGAGTATGGCGAGTCATGTGCCTCCTTTAATATTGTTTCTCGAATATGCTTTACATTAGGCACAACAATTCTCTTTCCAAGCCATAAGGTACCATGTTCGTCTTCATCAAATCTGAATTCTCTCCCTTCTTCGATTCTTTCCTTGATTTCCTTGATCTCCTCATCTGTGGTATGTGCTTCTCGAATTTCTTGCTCCAAGGTCGGATTTAACTCCATCATCTCCATCTCATTTGCAAACCCAAGGTTCAACCGTTCAAACTCCTTGCATAGCTTGGACGGTAACTCTCGAACCGTAAGTTGATGGCTTACTCCCTTTCTACTCAAAGCATCGGCCACTACATTGGCTTTTCCTGGATGATAGTTGATCCCCAAATCATAATCTTTGATGAGCTCCAACCATCTTCGTTGCCTCAAGTTCAGATCCGTTTGTGTGAAAATATACTTCAAACTCTTATGATCCGTATAAATTTCACACCTATGTCCAAGAATATAGTGTCTCCAAATCTTCAATGCATGTACCACGGCTGCTAGTTCAAGATCATGCGTGGGGTAATTCTGCTCATGTTTCTTCAATTGTCTCGGCGCAT
Source organism: Tuctoria greenei (assembly GCA_036927565.1). Lineage (NCBI taxonomy): Eukaryota > Viridiplantae > Streptophyta > Magnoliopsida > Poales > Poaceae > Tuctoria > Tuctoria greenei. The sequence continues at coordinate 170,762,196 of JAYESD010000007.1, read as the reverse complement.
AGGCGACCACTTGACCTTCTTGCATCAATACACATCCAAGCCCTTGTCTTGATGCATCGCAATAAATGTCAAAACTCTTGCTTACATCCGGCAATACCAAAATTGGGGCTGTTGTCAACCGCTTCTTCAACTCCTCAAAACTCTCTTGACAAGCTTGAGTCCATTGGAATGCCTTTCCCTTCATTAGCAACTCCGTCATAGGCTTGGCTATCTTGGAAAAATCCTTGATAAACCGACGGTAATATCCAGCCATCCCAAGAAAACTCCTTATTTCCTTGACATTTTGTGGCGGTTCCCACTTCAACACATCCCTCACTTTACCAGGGTCAACCGATACTCCTCCTCCTGAGATGATATGGCCCAAAAATAGCACCTCTTTCAACCAAAACCGGCACTTGTTGAACTTGGCATACAATTGATGCTCCCTCAATTTCTGCAACGTAACCCTCAAGTGTTCCTCATGTTCCTTCTCATTCCTCGAGTAGATCATAATATCATCAATAAATACCACAACGAACTTATCTAAGTACTCCATGAAGACTTTATTCATGAGGTACATAAAGTAGGCAGGCGCATTTGTCAATCCAAAAGACATCACAGTGTACTCATAAGATCCATACCGTGTCCTAAAAGCTGTCTTGGGTATGTCCGATGGTCTAATCTTCATTTGAAAGTAACCTGACCTCAAATCAATCTTGGAAAACACACAGGCACCTTTCATATGATCAAACAAATCCTCTATACGGGGCAAGGTATACTTGTTCTTGATTGTTACCTCGTTGAGAGCTCGGTAATCCACGCACATCCTTTGGGATCCATCCTTCTTGTCCACGAATAGAACGGGCGCTCCCCAAGGTGAAGAGCTAGGGCAAATAAAACCCTTCTCTAATTGCTCTTGAATTTGTTTCTTGAGCTCCGCTAATTCCATAGGAGGCATCCTATACGGCCTCTTAGCTATAGGTGCAGTTCCAGGTATTAAATCAATAACAAACTCAATGTCTCGATCGGGTGGCATACCTGGCAACTCATCCGGAAAAACATCCGAAAATTCACACACCACCGGAATCTCCTCAATTGCGACACCGTCCATATGATTCAGCTCTAATTGCTTCAGTGCATGTTGGGTTGCTTCAAATTCTACGGTGATCCCTTCTTCATTAGTCAACTTCACCGTCTTTGTGGCACATTCAATAACTCCATTGTGCTTCCTCAACCAGTCCATACCAATTATAATATCCAACCCTTGAGAATCTAAAACAATGAGGTTGGCGGAGAAGTCTACCCCCCTTATTCTAAGGCTTACTTTTGGACATACTATATTTGTCCTCATCTCTCCTCCAGGAGACTTAACCAACAGAGTAAACTTCATATGAGAGATAGGCAAACTATACTTGGCAACATACTTCGATGCAATGAATGAATGCGATGCTCCAGAATCAAATAACATAGTCGCGGGGTTGGAGTTGGCGAGAAACATACCAATGACCATGTCATCCGCTTGTTGAGCATCCTCCGTAGAGACATGGTTCACGTTACCACGAGCAAGGTTCTGCTGTCCACGACTTCCTTGTGGTTGTCCTCCATTGGGTCTTGGGTTTTGCCTCGGCGCATTGCTTCCTTGACCAAGGCCCGACTTAGGACATTGATTCGCAAAGTGTCCAGCTTCTCCACAAGTATAGCACTTCTTAACTCCACCAGAATTATTGGGACGAGCTTGGTTTTGAACATTGGCTCCAGGAAAATCAGCACGAGGTGCATAAGGCATCGGAGGCCTAGGTGCTTGCATGACAGGGCGTTGCTGCACAAACTGAGTTGGGCGCTGAGCAGGAATAGAGGAGCTGTAATGAGGCGCATTGGGCGGCGCAAAGCGAGGGCGCACATTACTTCCTTGTTGCTGTCCTTGATATGGCGCCTTCCTCTTGATTTCTTGCTCCATCTCACGGATCTTGTTCTCGACCACAATTGCTTTGTCCACAAGCTTCTGAAAATTGACATAATCACAGTTGAGCAATTGCACTTGGATCGTATTGTTCAATCCCCTCATGAACAAGTATTGCTTCCGGCTGTCCCGGCTAACATCCTCAGGCGCATATCTTGAGAGTTGAGTGAACTTATTGAGATATTCACTCACACTTGATCTTCCTTGCCTTAAATTCTCAAATTCTTGCCTCTTCAACATCATAACACCCTCGGGCACATAATGAGAACGGAAACTCTCCTTGAATTCCTCCCAGGTAATTCTCTCTTGGTTCTCATGAGCATTGCAATAAGAATCCCACCAATCTGCAGCTGCTCCAACGAGTTGATGAGAAGCAAATAGCACCTTCTCCCGGTCACTGCATTGGACAATGGATAGCTTCTTCTCCACGGACTTGAGCCAATCATCCGCATCCATAGGGTCAGCGGCTTGAGCAAAGGTTGGCGGCCTAGTCCTCATAAACTCTCCCAATCGGTTATGAGGAGGTGGGGGTGGCGGTGGAGGCATGTGGGGCTGATTGTTGATATTGCCAGCCTGCAGTTGTCCCATAGTCTGTATCATGGTCTGCATGAGCTGGTTTTGCATGGCCAAAAGCTGCTCGATGTTGATAGCTCCCTGAGTAGATCCTTGCCCATTGTTGTTCTGAGGCACTCCATTGTTCTCCTCTTCATCATTGCCATCCCTCTGGTTGCGAGTCCTCGCCATCTGAAGAAAAGCAATAGGTAAGAATTAGAAAACATCCCCAACTATATGCATCATGGGATATGAAACTAAACAGCTAGCTACACTAGCCTAGGTGGACATGGCAATGCTAAAGCATCCCAAAATCCTCTATTAAGCACACAAGCAACCAATATATATAGCAAACAACACTCCAAGCAAAAATACATCGATTCCTGAGTGCTCCTATGTGCTCTAAAGTGTCCATTCTATCTAGGCTGCATCCTACGGTCAACCTGTGGCTCTGATACCAATCTGTGATGCCCGGTTCCGAAAATGAACCAAGCTAACGCATATGTGTGCCCAGGATGTTCATCACACATACACGAGTGCAATCACAAAAGGATATACAGAAAATTACCACAGAACAAGTTTAATTAACCAAATTTCATTACACAAACCATATTATCCTCGAACACAAGCTCTAATAAATATTAATGATAAGTTCAACTAATGCAGCGGAAATAAACCAATTAAGCAACTAAAGCAACTATGCAGCATAAGCGACAGGGTATATATGCACAGCTCCAATCAACACCACAGGCAAAGCTGACGGTAGACACGGCCTAGAACTCCGCATTATCGCCATTAAACTCCCAATCCTGACCTGCAACTGTTGGGGTGGGGGATTGCAAGAGTGAGTACATGTCGTACTCAACAAGTGTGGAAAATATGACATGTGGCTGATTCAAATGACGACAATAATAATGGTAAAGTGCTGAAAAGTACATTAAAACATTTGAAAAGCAATATATGTATTATGTGTATGTAACCCAACATTAACCATGTAACCATAATAATACCAGTCCATTGATCACCGTTACCAATAACCATAATCAATGTCATAAACCATAATTCCATCCATAACCATAATCATAATCATAATATCAACCATAACCATTACCAAACCATAACCATCCCAAATTCCAATTTCCCTCTAATCATGGAAGTTGTCCAGGTGCTCATAACCGGGAGCACGGCTATCATGATAGTTTTAGTTAACACTCTGCAGAGTTTGTACCTCTTTACCCACGTGTTTGTGATTTCATCACCCTTCGGCGACTAAGAACCTCCCTTATGCCCATGACCCGTCGGTCACATTACACACTTCCGTTGGTGTGTGGCCAAGAGATCACAAAATAGCCTTTACAAAGAGATTACTAGCCTATTTAGACCCCACTGAGGTTTCACCGGTGGCGATGTCTCCCGCAGAGCACATCTTCAACCAAGGGCCCCCTCTTGAGCCATTCGGATCCCAGGGTAGTCCCACCAATCATCAACAAACCCAATCCGACTACCCCTTCCCCGAGCATCCACAATGGTCCAAACAGCACTAGCAAAGCCCTAATTAATTAGCTACGCCGCACCCATACTTGGCCTCGTGGTGGCACTGTAGTCCTGGCTTATTCTCGCATGAACCGGTCCTTAGATCTAAAGCAAGCAAACCACCATAACATCCAACCCATCCACGTACCAGGCTTGCTTAGATCATCCATTACCATACCATGTTTAACCAGTTCATGTTAACCATAATCTCATCCATGCATAATTAAATTGAGTGATATAGTTGTTCCCATCCCAGTTGATTAAGCGAAGCAAAAAGGTAAAAACCCTTCCCGACTCTCTCTACCATAAATTCCAGGTGACAAGGGTGGTTTAGCAAATCTAGTGAACTTCCTACCATAAGATTTCCCATCAATTTGACACCAGCATGCAGTTTTGCAAACAACATTTATTTTAAAAACAGGATCAATATGCTTCAAGGACACTTGCCTTGCTCTTGCTGTTGATTAGGGTCAAAGCCTTCAAACTCTTGATGTTGTAGATCCTCTGCGGCACTCTCTAGCGCAAATCCGTCTAATCCACACAATAAACATACAAAACAAGAAACACAATCAAAGAGTGCACAAATATTACTCAATATGTCATGACATGCATGATTGATGTAAATGCAAGGTAGAACTTGTCACTAGATTGCTTTTAATGATCACTAACTAGCTCTAATAGATTTTAAAAAGTTTATACAGGTTTGAATTCGAGTAGATCAAATTTTAGAATTAATTCAACACAATTTAACCAGAAAGATCGGACTAGTCCGCTAGGGACCGGACAAGTCCGCACTTGACGAGATCAGCAGATTAGGGTTTTCTAGATCGACGTGAATTTGGAGATTAGGGGTTGAATTCACATAAGGAAAAGAGAATAGAAGGTATACCAGGTGTTTAGAACTCCAATGAACCAAGAAACTTGGAGGTAACACTTGGATCTTGATGATCTAGGGTTGGTGATGAACTTGGAGATGAATTGGTGGTGAAGGACGAAACTTGGTGGAGATCTTGATCCTCCTTTGTTTCCTCCTCTTCTTCTTCTTGTTTGGGATCTTCTCCTCCCTCCTTGATGGTGGCTCCCCACGAACTAGGGTTTGGGTGGGTGGAAAAGTGGCAAATAGATGTCAAACCAAGGGGTGGGGTTGTTTATATAGGGGTGGAGGCTAGGGTTAGATGGATTTCGAGTTTTGGGATGAGTAGAGGCCGGTTTAGAGTCCCACATGGGCTCTAAAAGAGTTGGGCACGACGTCCATAGGCCCACTTAACATGAAACCCAAGAAACAAGTCGTAAAACAAAAGGTCAATCTCGGAGTCACGAAATATCGGACAAGTCCGGAGAGGACCGGACTAGTCCGAAGTCGTCCAGAGAGAAAATCGGACAAGTCTGGCCAAAAATCGGACAAGTCCGATCTTAGTCAGAAAGGAAAACGGACAAGTTCGCTGGAACACCGGACTAGTCCGGAAAAGTCCAGGGACTTAGCAAATTTTCAAGGATTCATGGAATATCGGACTAGTCCGCACAAAATCGGACAAGTACGAAAGTTTCCAAAGCCAAAATCGGACTAGTCCGCAGCAAAAACGGACAAGTCCGTTTTTAGTCAGAGAGAAATCGGACTAGTCCTCAGTAAAATCGGACTAGTCCGCACTTTCCTGCGTTTTAAGTGCGGTTTTGCTCCAAATCAATTTTAAATGCTCTGAATCAATTTTAAACTCGTTCCTCTTGTTGTGGGCTAATGTTAAACATGTATATGAGTGCATGTAGGGCATGATGCATGAAAATGAGGGTGTTACAAATCCAAACCGATTTTTTGGAGCGAAACGAAGTCGTGTGGAGCAGAAAACAGGTCGGCCGACCAGGGGGTTCGGCCGACCTTCTGGTGTCTCTTCTGAGGCTCTGTTTCTTGGGTCGTTTTGTTTATTCGGTCGCGATGTGTTTTGATATGCAACGTTAATTTTTCACGTCGGGATTTCGTGACTTGGGGACATGTTTCCCCCACACTTGTTTCCTGAATTCTTTATTCAACAAGATAAACTAAAGGGGGAACTTTACCGGTGTTAGATGATCCGATAAGTTCACTTTATTGAAATCAAAATATGGGGATGCTTACATTATCCAACCTAGATTTTGAAAAAAAATGATTGGAAAAGAATAAAAATCCTAAGTAGTAAGCATCCTATGCTGTCGGGACAGGAGGAAGATGATGATTCAATGAGGTGCATAACTTTCCTCTCTGTTTCCGTCCTTTAAGTCGGCGGGGAACGACGCGTTTCACCGAGGATTTTGTGGAGGATATCGAGGAGGATCAACACGAGAAAACAGAACGCGAACGGCGCGAAGGGAGAGTCGGCCGACCCTAGGGTTCATCCGACCCCCTTCTGACTCCATTCGGGCCACATTTTCTCGGGTCTATTAAATGGGCCTCATAGATGAAGAATTGGATGGGCCCATTAGTTGGACGTGAAGAATTTAAACAGAATTGAAAGAAATGGCATGGAAATCGATTAGATTTACCACATCAAATTCTTTTTCTGTATCCCTTTGGGAATCAAGAAATAATTTGAGTCAGTGCCCATTCACTTTGAATAGTTGACCGTCACCTCCTTGGAGTGTGATAGCTCCATGGCATGAAGTCTCTACTACAGTGAAGGGTCCTTCCCATTTACTTCTAAGCTTCCTATGTCCAAAGAGTTTAACCCTAGAGTTAAAGTGTAAAACTTTATCTCCAGGTTTGAACTCTTTCAGCGTAATCCTCTTATCGTGCCATCTTTTGGTTCTCACTTTATAAATTCTGGCATTGTGGTACGCCTTATCTCTCCATTCATCCAACTCAGAGATTTGCTTCAATCGGTGATTCCCAACTTCGTTAAGATTCATGTTCTACCGCTTGATGGCCCAATACGCTCTATGTTCCAATTCTACAGGAAGATGGCAAGTCTTCCCATAGACAATGTAACACCCTCATTTTCATGCATCATGCCCTACATACACTCATATACAATTTTAACATTAACCCACAATAAGAGGAACGAGTTTAAAACTGATTTGGAGCATTTAAAATTGATTTGGAACAAAACAGCCCTTAAAATGCAGGAAAGTGCGGACTAGTCCGATTTTACTGAGGACTAGTCCGATTTCTCTCTAACTAAAAATGGACTTGTCCGTTTTTGCTGTGGACTAGTCCGATTTTGCCTCTGGAAGCCTTCGGACTTGTCCGCTTTTGTGCGGACTAGTCCGATATTCCAAGAATCCTTGAAAAATTGCTAAGTCCCTGGACTTTTCCGGTGTTCCAGCAGACTTGTCCGATTTCCTCTCTGACTAAAGTCGGACTTGTTCGATTTTAGGCCAGACTTGTCCAATTTTCTCTCTGAACAACTTTGGACTAGTCCGGTCCTTTCCAGACTTGTCCGATATTTCGCGACTCCGAGTTGATATTTTGTTTTACGACTTGTTTCTTGGGTTTCACGTTAAGTGAGCCTAGGAATGTCGTGCCTAACTCTTTTAGAGCCCATGTAGGACCCTAAACCGGCCTCTACTCCTCTCAAACTCGAAATCCATCTAACCCTAGCCTCCACCTCTATATAAACAACCCCACCCCTTGGCTTGACATCTATTTGCCACTTTTCCACCCCACCCAAACCCTAGTCCGTGGAGAGCCACCACCAAGGAGGGAGGAGTAGATCCCAAGCAAGAAGAAGAAGAGGAGGAAACGAAAGAGGATCAAGATCTCCACCAAGCTTTCGTTCTTCATGACCAATTCATCTCCAAGTTCATCCCCAACCCTAGATCATCAAGATCCAAGTGTTACCTCCAAGTTTCTTGATTCATTGGAGTCCTAAACACCTGGTATACCTTATATTCTCTTTTCCTTACAAGAATTCAACCCCTAATCTCTAAAGTTTACGTCGATCTAGAAAACCCTAGTTCACTAGTTCTGCGAAGTGCGGACTAGTCTGGCCTTCTGCAGACTAGTCCGATTTTTCTGACTAAATTGTGTTGCATTAATTCTAAAATGGGATCTAATCAAATCCAAACCTGTATGAACTTGTTAAAATCTATTAGAACTAGTTAGTGATCATTAAAATCAATCTATTAACAAGTTCTACCTTGCATTTGCGTCAATCATGCATGTCATGTCATATTGAGTAATATTTATGCACTCATTGATTGTGTTTCTTGTTTGTATGTTTATTGTGCGGATTAGACGGTTTTGCGCTAGAGAGTGCCGCGGAGGATCTACAACACCAAGAGTTTGAAGGCTTTGTCCCTAATCAACCGCAAGAACAAGGCAAGTGACCTTGAAGCATATTGATCCTGTTTTAAGATAAATGTTTTGTTTGCAAAATTGCATGCTGTGTCAATTTAATGGGAAATCCTATGGTAGGAAGTTTACTAGAATTATTTAACCACCCTTGTCACCTGGAATTATGATAGAGAGAGTCGAGAAGGGCTTTTTACCTTTTGCTTCGCTTAATCAACTGGGATGGGGAAACAACTACACCACTCAACTTAATTATGCATGGATAAGATTATGGTTAACATGAACTAGTTAATACGGTATGGTAATGGGTGATCTAAGCAAGCCTGGTATGTGGATGGGTTGGATGATATGGTGGTTTGCTTGCTTTAGATCTAAGGATCGGTTCATGCGAGAATAAGCCAGGACTACAGTGCCACCACGAGGCCAAGTATGGGTGCGGCGTAGCTGATTAATTAGGGCTTTGCTAGTGCTGTTTGGACCATTGTGGATGCTCGGGGAAGGGGTAGTCGGATTGGGTTTGTTGATGATCGGTGTGACTATCCTGGGATCCGAATGGCTCAAGAGGGGTCCCTTGGTTGAATATGTGCTCAGTTGGAGGCATCACCACTGGTGAAACCTCAGTGGGGTCTAAATAGGCTAGTAATCCCGTTGTAAAGGCTATTTTGTGATCTCTTGGCCACACACCAACGGAAGTGTGTAATGTGACCGACGGGTCATGGGCATAAGGGAGGTTCTTAGTCACCGAAAGGTGATGAAATCACGAACACGTGGGTAAAGTGGTACAAACTCTACAGATTCTAATAAACTATCATGATAGCCGTGCTCCCGGTTATGAGCACCTGGACAACTTCCATGATTAGAAGGGTTTTGGATATGGGATGGTTTGGTATTGGTAATGCTTATGGTTTGGTAATGGTTATGGCTGGTTATGGATTAATTTCTGGTATTGAATATGGTTATTGGCAAATGGTGAAATCTGGAATTATTGATGAGGATGGTGAATTATGGACTGGTATTATGATGAATATATGGTTTATGATGGGTTTACTTCACATACATATAATATATTGCTTTTCAAATGTTTTCATGTACTTTTTAGCACTTAACCATTATTATATTCGTAATTTGAATCAGCCACATGTCATACTTTCCACACTTGCTGAGTACGACATGTACTCACTCTTGCAATCCCCCCCCCAAAAAAAGTTGCAGGTCAGGATTGGGAGTTTAATGGCGAAAATGTGGAGTTCTAGGCCGTGTCTACCGTCAGCTTGCCTGTGGTGTTGATTGGAGTTGCGCTTTACCATATCGCTTATGCTGCCTAGCTGTTTAGTTTGCTTATTTAGTTTATTTCCGCTACATTAGTTGAACTTGTCATTAATATTCATTAGAGCTTGTATTCGAGGATAATATGGTTTCTGTAATAAAATTTGGTTAATTAATCTTGTTGTAACACCCTCATTCTCATGCATCATGCCCTACATGCACTCATATACATGTTTAACATTAACCCACATCAAGAGAAACGAGTTTAAAATTAATTCGGAGCATTTAAAATTGATTTGGAGCAAAAACACAATTAAAACGCAGGAAAGTGGGGACTAGTCCGATTTTGTGAGGACTAGTCTGATTTCTCTCTGACTAAAAATAGACTTGTCCGTTTTTGCTGCGGACTAGTCTGATTTTTGGCACTGGAAACTTTCGAACTTGTCCGATTTTTTGCGGACTAGTCCGATATTCCATGAATCCTTGAAAAATTGCTAAGTCTTTGGACTTTTCCGGACTAGTCTGGTGTTCCAGCGGACTTGTCTGATTTCCTCTCTGTTTAAAGTCGGACTTGTTCGATGTTTTGCCAGACTTGTCCGATTTTCTCTCTGGACGACTTCGGACTAGTCCGATCCTTTCTGGACTTGTCCGATATTTCGCGACTCCGAGTTGATCTTTTGTTTTACGACTTGTTTCTTGGGTTTCATGTTAAGTGGGCCTAGGGGCATCGTTCCTGACTCTTTTAGAGCCCATGAGGGACTCTAAACCGGCCTCTACTCATCCCAAACTCGAAATCCATCTAACCCTAGCCTCCACCTCTATATAAACAGCCCACCCCTTGGATTGACATCTATTTGCCACTTTTCCACCCACCCAAACCCTAGTTCGTGGGGAGCCACCATCAAGGAGGGAGGAGAAGATCCCAAGCAAGAAGAAGAAGAGGAGGAAACGAAAGAGGATCAAGATCTCCACCAAGTTTCTTCCTTCATCACCAAATTCATCCCCAAGTTCATCACCAACCCTATATCATCAAGATCCAAGTGCTACCTCCAAGTTTCTTGATTCATTGGAGTCCCAAACACCTTGTATACCTTCTATTCTCTTTTCCTTACGTGAATTCAACCCCTAATCTCCAAATTCACGTCGATCTAGAAAACCCTAATCTGCTGGTCTCGCAGAGTGCGGACTTGTTCAGTCCCTAGAAGACTAGTCCGATCTTTCTGGTTAAATTGTGTTGAATTAATTATAAAATTTGATCTAATCGAATCCAAACCTGTATAAACTTGTTAAAAGCTATTAGAACTAGTTATTGATCATTAAAAGCAATCTATTAACAAGTTCTACCTTGCATTTGCATCAATAATGCATGTCATGTCATATTGAGTAATATTTGTGCACTCTTTGATTGTGTTCTTGTCTTGTATGTTTATTGTGTGGATTAGACGGATTTGTGCTAGAAAGTGCCGCAGAGGATCTACAGCACCAAGAGTTTGAAGGCTTCGATCCTAATCAACCGCAAGAGCAAGGCAAGTGTCCTTGAAGCATATTGATCCTGTTTTAAAATAAATGTTTTGTTTGCGAAATTGCATGCTATGTCAATTTGATAGGAATCCTATGATAGGAAGTTTACTAGAATTTTTTAACCACCCTTGTCACCTGGAATTTATGGTAGAGAGTCGGGAAGGGATTTTTACCCTTTTGCTTCGCTTAATCAACTGGGATGGGAAAGCAACTATACCACTCAATTTAATTATGAATGAATGAGATTATGGTTAACATGAACTGGTTAAATATGATATGGTAATGGGTGATCTAAGCAAGCCTGATATGTGGATGGGTTGGATGTTATGGTGGTTTGCTTGCTTTAGATCTAAGGACCGGTTCATGCGATAATAAGCCAGGACTACAGTGCCACCACGAGGCCAAGTATGGGTCCGGCGTAGCTGATTAATTAGGGCTTTGCCAGTGCTATTCGGACCATTGGGGATGCTTGAGGAAGGGGTAGTCGGATTGGGTTTGTTGATGATTGGTGGGACTACCCTGGGATCCGAATGGCTCAAGAGGGGGCCTTTGGTTGAAGATGTGCTCAGTTGGAGGCATCGCCACCGGTGAAACCTCAGTGGGTTCTAAATAGGCTAGTAATTCCTTTGTAAAGGCTATTTTGTGATCTCTTGGCCACAAACCGATGGAAGTGTGAGACGGCATAATAGAGGTTCTAGTCATCCAAAGGTGATGAAATCACGAACACGTGGGTAAAATGGTACAAACTCTGCAGAGTATAACAAAACTATCATGATAGTCGTGCTCCCGGTTATGAGCACCTGGACAACTTCCATGATTAGAGGGAAATTGGAATTTGGGATGGTTATGGTTTGGTAATGGTTATGGATTTATTTCTGGTATTGAATATGGTTATTGGCAAATGGTGAAATCTAGAATTATTGATGAGGATGGTGAATTGTGGACTGGTATTATGGTATTACTTATGATTATGATGGGTTTACTTCATGTACATATAATATATTGCTTTTCAAATGTTTTTGTGTACTTTTTAGCACTTTACCATTATTATTGTCGTCATTGAATCAGCCACATGTCATACTTTCCACACTTGCTGAGTACGACATGTACTCACTCTTGCAATCCCCCCTCCCAACAGTTGCAGGTCAGGATTGGGAGTTTAATGGTGATAATGCGGAGTTCTAGGCCGTGTCTACCGTCATCTTTGTCTGTGGTGTTATTGGAGCTGCGCTATACCCTATTGCTTATGGTGCCTAGCTGCTTAGTTAACTTAGTTGCTTAATTAGTTTATTCACACTGCATTAGTTGAACTTGTCATTAATATTCATTAGAGCTTGTATTCGAGGATAATCTGATTTGTGTAATAAAAATTGGTTAATTAATCTTGTTCTGTGGTAATTATCTGTATATCGTTTGTGATTGCACTCGTGTATGTGTGATGAACATCCTGGACACACATATGCGTTAGCTTGGTTCGTTTTTCGGAATCGGGCGTTACAGATTGGTATTAGAGCCACAGGTTGACCGTAGGATGCAACCTAGAGAGAATGGACACTTTAGAGCACATCGGGGCACTCAGGAATCGATGTATTTTTGTTGGCTTGCTGTTTGCTATATATATTGTTTGCTTGTGTGCTTAATAGAGGATTTTGGGATGCCTTAGCATTGCCATGTCCACCTAGGCTAGTGTAGCTAGTTGTTTAGTTTCATATCCCTTGATGCATATAGTTGGGGACATTCTCTAATTCTTACCTATTGCTTTTCTTCAGATGGTGAGGACTCGCAACCAGAGGGATGGCAATGATGAGGAGGAGAACAATGGAGTACCTCAGAACAACATTGCACAAGGTTCTACGCAGGGGGCTATCAACATTGAGCAGCTATTGGCTATGCAAAACCGGCTCATGGAGACCATGATACAAACAATGGGACAGCTGCAGGCTGACAATATCAACAATCCTCCCCACATGCCTCCACTGCCACCCCCACCCCCTCATAACCGATTGGGAGAGTTTATGAGGACTAGGCCGCCAACCTTTGCTCAAGCCGCTGACCCTATGGATGCGGATGATTGGCTCAATTCCGTGGAGAAGAAGCTAGCTATTGTCCAATGTAGTGACCAGGAGAAGGTCTTGTTTGCTTCTCATCAACTAGTTGGAGCAGCTGCGGATTGGTGGGATTCTTATTGCAATGCTCACGAGAATCAAGAGAGGATTACTTGGGCCGAATTCAAGGAGAGTTTCCGTTCTCATTATGTGTCGGAAGGTGTTATGCTCTTGAAGAGGCAAGAATTTGAGAATTTAAGGCAAGGAAGATCAAGCGTGAGTGAATATCTCAACAAGTTCACTCAACTCTCAAGATATGCACCTGAGGATGTGAGTCGGGACAGCCGGAAGCAATACTTGTTCATGAGAGGCCTCAACAATGAAATTCAAGTGCAATTGCTCAATTGTGACTATGCAAATTTTCATAAGCTTGTGGACAAAGCAATTGTGGTTGAGAACAAGATTCGTGAGATGGAGCAAGACAACAAGAGGAAGGCGCCATATCAAGGACAGCAACAAGGAAGTAATGTGCACCCTCGCCTTGCACCACCCAATGCGCCCTATTACAGCTCCTCTATTCCTGTTCAGCGCCCTGGTTATGCACCATGCCCAACTTAGTTTGTGCAGCAGCGCCCTGTTATGCAAGCACCTAGGCCTCCAATGCCTTATGCACCCCGTGCTAATTTTCCTGGTGCTAATGTTCAAAACCAAGCTCGTCCCAATAATTCTGGTGGAGTTAAGAAGTGCTATACTTGTGGAGAAGCTGGACACTTTGCACATCAATGTCCTAAGTCAGGTCTTGGTCAAGGAAGCAATGCACCGAGGCAAAACCCAAGACCCAATGGAGGAGCGCCACAAGGAAGCCATGGACAGCAGAATTTTGCTCGTGGCGACGTGAACCATGTCTCTACGGAAGATGCTCAACAAGCGAATGACGTGGTCATTGGTATGTTTCTCGCCAACTCCAACCCCGCGACTATGTTATTTGATTCTGGAGCATCGCATTCATTCATTGCATCGAAGTATGTTGCCAAGTATAGTTTGCCTATCTCTCATATGAAGTTTACTCTATTGGTTAAGTCTCCTGGAGGAGAGATGAGGACAAATATAGTATGTCCAAAAATAAGCCTTTGAATAAGGGGGGTAGACTTCTCCACCAACCTCATTGTTTTGGATTCCCAAGGATTGGACATTATACTTGGTATGTACTGGTTGAGGAAGCACAATGGAGTTATTGAGTGTGCCACAAAGACGGTGAAGTTGACCAACAAAGAAGGGACCACCGTAGAATTTGAAGCATCTCAAACCACACCGAAGCAATTGGAGCTGAATCATATGGACGGTGCCGCAATTGAGGAGATTCCGGTGGTGTGTGAATTTTTGGATGTTTATCCGGAAGAGTTGTCAGGTATGCCACCTGATCGAGACATTGAGTTTGTTATTGATTTAACACCTGGAACTGCACCTATAGCTAAGAGGCTGTATGGAATGCCTCCTTTGGAATTGACGGAGCTCAAGAAGCAAATCAAGAGAAATTAGAGAAGGGTTTTATTCGCCCAAGATCTTCGCCTTGGGGAGCGCCCGTTCTATTTGTGGACAAGAAGGATGGGTCCCAAAGGATGTGCGTAGATTACCGAGCCCTCAACGAGGTAACAATCAAGAACAAGTACACCTTGCCGTGCATAGAAGACTTGTTTGATCAGATGAAGGGTGCTTGTGTCTTCTCTAAGATTGACTTGAGGTTGGGATATTTCCAAATGAAGATTAGACCATCGGACATACCCAAGACAGCTTTTAGGACACGGTATGGATCTTATGAGTACACCATGATATCATTTGGATTGAAAAATGTGTCTGCCTACTTTATGTACCTCATGAATATAGTCTTCATGGAGTACTTGGACAAGTTCGTCGTGGTGTTCATTGATGACATTATGGTCTACTCGAAGGATGAGAAGGAACATGAGGAACACTTGAGGCTTACGTTGCAGAAATTGAGGGAGCATCAATTGTATGCCAAGTTCAACAAGTGTCAGTTTTGGTTGAGAGAGGTGTCGTTTTTGGGTCATATAATTTCAGGAGGAGGAGTATCGGTTGACCCCGGAAAAGTGAGAGACGTGTTGAAGTGGGAACCGCCGCAAAACGTAAAGGAAATAAGGAGTTTTCTTGGGATGGCTGGATATTATCGTAGATTCATCAAGGACTTCTCCTAGATAGCCAAGCCTATGACGGAGTTGCTAATGAAGGGAAAGGCGTTCCAATGGACTGAAGCTTGTCAGAACAGTTTTGAGGAGTTAAAGAAGAGGTTGACAATAGCCCCAGTTTTGGTATTGCCGGATGTAAGCAAGAGTTTCGACATCTATTATGATGCATCAAGACAAGGGCTTGGATGTGTATTGATGCAAGAAGGTCAAGTGGTCGCCTATGCATCAAGACAATTGAAGAAACATGAGCAGAATTACCCCACGCACGATTTGGAACTCGCGGTTGTAGTACACGCATTGAAGATTTGGAGGCACTATATTCTTGGACATAGGTGTGAAATTTATACGGATCACAAGAGTCTTAAGTATATTTTCACGCAAACGGATTTGAACTTGAGGCAACGAAGATGGTTGGAGCTCATCAAGAATTATGATTTGGGAATCAACTATCATCCGGGAAAAGCCAATGTAGTGGCCGATGCTTTGAGTAGAAAGGGATTAAGTCATCAACTCACAGTTCGAGAGTTAACGTTCGAGTTATGTAAGGAGTTTGAAAGGTTGAACCTCGGATTTGTAAATGGGATGGAGATGATGGAGTTAAACCCAACCTTGGAGCAAGAAATTCGAGAGGCACAAACCGCAGATGAGGAGATCAAGGAAATCAGGGAAAGGATCGAGGAAGGGAGAGAATTCAGATTTGATGAAGACGAACATGGTACCTTATGGCTTGGAAAGAGGATCGTTGTGCCTAATGTAAAGCATATCCGGGAGACAATATTAAAGGAAGCACATGACTCGCCGTACTCAATTCACCCTGGTTGTACAAAGATGTACAAAGACTTGAAGACTAGCTATTGGTGGGACAGCATGAAGAAGGACATAGCTGAATACGTAGCATTGTGTGATGTGTGCCAACGACTCAAGGCAGAACATCAAATGCCAGCCGAATTATTGCAACCGTTGAAGATTACGGAATGGAAGTGGGAAGAAATCGGAATGGACTTCATAGTTGGGTTACCACGTACTCAGTCTGGGTATGACTCAATTTGGGTAATTGTGGATCGCTTAACCAAGTCAGCTCATTTTGTCCCTGTGAATACCAAATATACAGCTGCACGATTGGCCAAAATATACATGGAGCATATTGTGTGTCGACATGGAGTCCCTAAGAAGATAGTCTCGGATAGAGGTTCTCAATTTACCTCCAGATTTTGGCAAAAATTGCATGAAGCTTTGGGAACGAGGTTGAATTTTAGTTCAGCATATCATCCTCAAACGGATGGACAAATCGAGAGGACCAATCAGATTTTGGAGGACATGTTAAGAGCTTGTGCTTTAAAGCATGGGAAAAGTTGGGACAAAAGCTTGCCATACGCGGAATTTTCATACAACAATAGTTACCAAGCAAGCTTGAAAATGTCACTGTATGAAGCGCTTTATGGGAGGAAGTGTAGGACACCTTTATTCTGGAATGAGGCACGAGAAACTCAAGTATTGGTTCGGATGTGTTGCAAGAAGCCGAAAAGCAAGCCCGAATAATTTGTGAAAACTTGAGGGCTGCCCAATCAAGGCAAAAAGGCTATGCGGACAATAGGAGAAGGAAATTAACCTTTGAAATAGGAGATTTTGTTTACCTCAAGGTGTCACCAATGAGAGGTCATAAGAGGTTTAACATAAGAGGAAAGCTAGCACCTCGCTATATTGGACCGTTCAAGCTTTTGGACAAAAGAGGAGAAGTAGCATATAAGTTGGAGATGCCAGCTCATCTTCCAGACGTACATGATGTCTTTCATGTTTCCCAGCTCAAGAAGTGCTTGAGAGTACCAGAAGAACAAGTGCCAATGGAAGGATTGGAATTAGAGGAAGATTTGACTTATGCCGAGCAACCGGTCAAGATCTTGGAAACCAAGGAGAGAGTCACAAGGAACAAGGTTATTAGATGGTGTAAAGTTCAATGGAAGCACCACACCAAAAAAGAAGCGACGTGGGAATTGGAGGATGATCTCAAGAAGGAATTTCCCTATCTCTTCTCTTCCGCGTCGAATCTCGAGGGCGAGATTCATTTTAAGGGGGGTAGGTTTGTAACACCCTCATTCTCATGCATCATGCCCTACATGCACTCATATACATGTTTAACATTAACCCACATCAAGAGGAACGAGTTTAAAATTGATTCAGAGCATTTAAAATCAATTTGGAGCAAAACCGCACTTAAAACGCAGGAAAGTGTGGACTAGTCCGATTTTGTGAGGACTAGTCCGATTTCTCTCTGACTAAAAACAGACTTGTCCGTTTTTGCTGCGGACTAGTCCGATTTTTGGCACTGGAAACTTTCGGACTTGTCCGATTTTGTGCGGACTAGTCCGATATTCCATGAATCCTTGAAAAATTGCTAAGTCTTTGGACTTTTCCGGACTAGTCCGGTGTTCCAGCAGACTTGTCCGATTTCCTCTCTGTTTAAAATCAGACTTGTCCGATGTTTTGCCTGACTTGTACGATTTTCTCTCTGGATGACTTCGGACTAGTCCGATCCTTTCCGGACTTGTCCGATATTTTGCGACTCCGAGTTGATCTTTTGTTTTACGACTTGTTTCTTGGGTTTCACGTTAAGTGGGCCTAGGGGCGTCATGCCTGACTCTTTTAGAGCCCATGAGGGACTCTAAACTGGCCCCTACTCATCCCAAACTCGAAATCCATCTAACCCTAGCCTCCACCTCTATATAAACAGCCCACCCCTTGGATTGACATCTATTTGCCACTTTTCCACCCACCCGAACCCTAGTTCGTGGGGAGCCACCATCAAGGAGGGAGGAGAAGATCCCAAGCAAGAAGAAGAAGAGGAGGAAACGAAAGAGGATCAAGATCTCCACCAAGTTCCGTCCTTCATCACCAAATTCATCCCCAAGTTCATCACCAACCCTAGATCATCAAGATCCAAGTGCTACCTCCAAGTTTCTTGATTCATTGGAGTCCCAAACACCTGGTATACCTTCTATTCTCTTTTCCTTACGTGAATTCAACCCCTAATCTCCAAATTCACGTCGATCTAGAAAACTCTAATCTGCTGATCTCGCAGAGTGCGGACTTGTCCAGTCCCTAGCGGACTAGTCCGATCTTTCTGGTTAAATTGTGTTGAATTAATTCTAAAATTTGATCTAATCGAATCCAAACCTGTATGAACCTATTAAAAGCTATTAGAACTAGTTATTGATCATTAAAAGCAATCTATTAACAAGTTCTACCTTGCATTTGCATCAATCATGCATGTCATGTCATATTGAGTAATATTTGTGCACTCTTTGATTGTGTTCTTGTCTTGTATGTTTATTGTGTGGATTAGACAGATTTGTGCTAGAAAGTGCCACGGAGGATCTACAGCACCAAGAGTTTGAAGGCTTCGATCCTAATCAATCGCAAGAGCCAGGCAAGTGTCCTTGAAGCATATTGATCCTGTTTTAAAATAAATGTTTTGTTTGCGAAACTGCATGCTGTGTCAATTTGATGGGAATCCTATGATAGGAAGTTTACTAAAATTGTTTAACCACCCTTGTCACCTGGAATTTATGTTAGATAGTCAGGAAGGGATTTTTACCCTTTTGCTTCGCTTAATCAACTGGGATGGGAAAGCAACTATACTACTCAATTTAATTATGCATGAATGAGATTATGGTTAACATGAACTGGTTAAATATGATATGGTAATGGGTGATCTAAGCAAGCCTGGTATGTGGATGGGTTGGATGTTATGGTGGTTTGCTTGCTTTAGATCTAAGGACCGGTTCATGCGAGAATAAGCCAGGACTACAGTGCCACCACGAGGACAAGTATGGGTGCGGCGTAGCTAATTAATTAGGGCTTTTCCAGTGCTATTTGGACCATTAGGGATGCTCGGGGAAGGGGTAGTCGGATTGGGTTTTTTGAGTATTGGTGGGACTACTTTGGGATCCGAATGGCTCAAGAGGGGGGCCCTTGGTTGAAGATGTGCTCAGTTGGAGGCATCGCCACCGGTGAAATCTCAGTGGGGTCTAAATAGGCTAGTAATTCCTTTGTAAAGGCTATTTTGTGATCTCTTGGCCACACACCGATGGAAGTATGAGACGGCATAATAGAGGTTCTAGTCATCGAAAGGTGATGAAATCACGAACACGTGGGTAAAGTGGTACAAACTCTGCGGAGTCTAACAAAACTATCATGATAGTCGTGCTCCCGGTTATGAGCACCTGGACAACTTCCATGATTAAAGGGAAATTGGATTTTGGGATGGTTATGGTTTGGAAATGGTTATGGATGGTTATGGATTTATTTCTGGTATTGAATATGGTTATTGGCAAAATCTGGAATTATTGATGAGGATGGTGAATTGTGGACTGGTATTATGGTATTACTTATGATTATGATGGGTTTGCTTCACATACATATAATATATTGCTTTTCAAATGTTTTTGTGTACTTTTCAGCACTTTACCATTATTATTGTCGTCATTGAATCAGCCACATGTCATACTTTCCACACTTGCTGAGTACGACATGTACTCACCCTTGCAATCCCCCCCCAACAGTTGCAGGTCAGGATTGGGAGTTTAATGGTGATAATGCGGAGTTCTAGGCTGTGTCTACCGTCAGCTTTGCCTGTGGTGTTATTGGAGCTGCGCTATACCCTATTGCTTATGCTGCCTAGCTGCTTAGTTTGCTTAGTTGCTTAATTAGTTTATTTCCGCTGCATTAGTTGAACTTGTCATTAATATTCATTAGAGCTTGTATTCGAGGATAATCTGGTTTGTGTAATAAAAATTGGTTAATTATTCTTGTTCTGTGGTAATTATTTGTATATCGTTTGTGATTGCACTCGTGTATGTGTGATGAACATACTGGGCACACATATGCGTTAGCTTGGTTCATTTTTCGAAATCGGGCGTCACACTTGTTCTGTAGTAATTTTCTGTATACTCTTTTGTGATGCACTCGTGTATGTGTGTTGAACATCCTGGGCACACATATGTGTTCACTTGGTTCATTTTCGGAACCAGGCATCACAATTTGGTATCAGAGCCAGGTTGACCGTAGGACGCAACCTAGATAGAATGGACACTTTAGCACATAGGAGCACTTAGGGACCGATGTGTTTTGGTTGGTGTGTTGTTGCTATATATTGTTTCCTTGTGTGCTTAATAGAGGATTTTGGGATGCTTTACCATTGCCATGTCCACGTAGGCTAGTTAGTTGTCTAGTTTCATATCCCTTGATGCATATAGTTGGGGACGTTTTCTAATTCTTACCTATTGCTTTTCGTCAGATGGTGAGGACTCGCAACCAGAGGGATGGCGATGATGAGGAGGAGTAAAATGGAGTGCCTCAGAACAACATTGGACAAGGATCTACTCAGGGAGCTATCAACATTGAGCAGCTTCTGGCTATGCAAAACCAGCTCATGCAGACCATGATACAAACTATGGGACAGTTGTAGGCTGGCAACATCAACAATCAGCCCCACATGCCTCCACCGCCACCCCCGCCTCCTCATAACCGATTGGGAGAGTTTATGAGGACTAGGCCGCCGACCTTTGCTCAAGCTGCTGACCCTATGGATGTGGATGGTTGGCTCAAGTCCGTGGAGAAGAAACTTGCTATTGTCCAATGCAGTGACTGGGAGAAGGTCTTATTTGCTTCTCATCAACTAGTTGGAGCAGCTGCGGATTGGTGGGATTCTTATTGCAATGCTCATGAGAACCAAGAGAGAATTACTTGGGCGGAATTCAAGGAGAGTTTTCATTCTCATTATGTGTCGGAAGGTGTTATGATTCTTAAGAGGCAAGAATTTGAGAACTTGAGGCAAGAAAAATCAAGCGTGAGTGAATATCTCAATAAGTTCACTCAACTCTCAAGATATGCGCCTGAGGATGTTAGTCGGGACAGTCGGAAGCAATATTTGTTCATGAGAGGCTTGAACAATGAGATCCAAGTGCAACTACTCAACTGTGATTATGCCAATTTCCAGAAGCTTGTGGACAAAGCAATTGTGGTTGAGAACAAGGTCCGCGAGATGGAACAAGACAACAAGAGGAAGGCACCATATCAAGGACAGCCAAGAGGAAGTAATGTGCGCCCTCGCTTTGCAACTCCTAATGCGCCATATTACAGCTCTTCTATTCCTGCTCAACGTCCTGGTTATGCGCCGCGCCCAGCTCGGTTGTGCAACAGCGCCCTGTCATGCAAGCACCTAGGCCTCCAATGCCTTTTGCACCTCGTGCTAACTTTCCTAGTGCCAATGCTCAAAACCAAGCTCGTCCCAATAATCCTGGTGGAGTTAAGAAGTGCTATACTTGTGGAGAAGCTGGACACTTTACGCATCAATGTCCTAAGTCAGGCCTTGGTCAAGGACGCAACGCGCCGAGGCAAAACCCAAGACCCAATGGAGGACAGCCACACGGGAATCGTGGACAGCAGAATTTTGCTCGAGGCAATGTGAACCATGTCTCTACGGAGGATGTTCAACAAGCGGATGACGTGGTCATTGGTATGTTTCTCGCCAACTCCAACCCCGCGACTATGTTATTTGATTCTGGAGCATCGCATTCATTCATTGCATCAAAATATGTTGCCAAGTATAGTTTGCCTATCTCTCATATGAAGTTTACTCTATTGGTTAAGTCTCCTGGAGGAGAGATGAGGACAAATATAGTATGTCCAAAAGTAAGCCTTAGAATAAGGGGGGTAGACTTCTCCGCCAACCTCATTGTTTTGGATTCTCAAGGATTGGACATTATACTTGGTATGGACTGGTTGAGGAAGCACAATGGAGTTATTGAGTGTGCCACGAAGAGGGGGTTCGGCCGACCTCCTGTTGGCTCTTCTGTGGCTCTTTTTCGTCGGGTCGTTTTGCTCATTCAGTCGCGACGTGTTTTGATATGCAACGTTAATTTTTCACATCGGGATTTCGTGACTTGGGGACATGTTTCCCCCACACTTGTTCCCTAAATTCTTTATTCAACAAAATAAACTAAAGGGGGAACTTTACCGGTGTTAGATGAACTGGTAAGTTCACTTTATTTAAATCAAAATATGGGGATGCTTACATTATTTATCCTAGCTTTAGAAAACAAATGTTTGGAAAATATTAAAATCCTAAGTAGTAAGCATCCTATGCTGTCGGGACATCAAAACTATGGTGCGTTGTAGATGTCGGGCTCCCCGACGGCATTGCACAAGCGCTGCAGCTTGGCGCTCATGCCACGACGAACACCGTCAATCTCCTCCTTGAGGGCCATGATATCGTCCTTCAGTTTCGCCCTCTCGATGTGCCCTTCAGCCACCAAGTCATTCAGCTTCTTGTTCTCCAAGCAGAGAGAAGCGAGCTCATTGGTCAGCTGTGCCACTTTAGGGGCACGAGGGGAGTCCTAATCACTTCCCTCAAACTGACCGGGTGGCCCGTTGATGGTAGGTGGTGGGATGTGTCGCCTAATCTTGGAGGGCGACGAGCCTGTCATCTCCTCTATCGCCAGATTATCCACGCGCTTGAATAGGTCCTTAGCGTAGCCTCCTTCGGGTTTGCGCACCTCGTGGATAAGAAAGCAATCTCCCATGCATTCCGGCGAGGTACAGGTGGGCGTCTTGTAGTGGTGGCTCACAACATCGCCCGTCTTAGTCTTCAACGTATACATGAACTCCTCGCCGGGCTGCAACGATGGGAGAGACTCGTCTTTTCCGTGGAAAAGACGTGTCTTGACTGGGCTCAGCCCAGCCAAAGTCGAACGGCCTGGCGTCATCGACTTCATCAGCATTCTCTGAGGGGAGAGCGATCGGACAGCGCTACAAGGTGTAGGGCTGCGCCCGTGCGGAGTCATCGCAGGCGGGATCATGGCAAGGGGCTTGGCATCGATAGCCATGACGGACTCCAAGGCGAGGGAAGTTTTGTCGTTGGTCGGCTTAATGTCTTCGCTCAGGTTGAAGGTTGAGTTGGAGGCATGAGGCACAATCTTCTTGTCGGCCATGACGAGGATGGGAGGAGGATGACGATTCAATGAGGTGTACGACTTCCTCTATGTTTCTGTGCTTTAAATAGGCGGGGAACAACGCGTCTCACCGAGGATTTTGTGGAGGATATCGAGGAGGATCAACACGAAAAAACAGATCACGAACGGCGCGAAGGAAGAGTCGGCCAACCCTAGGGTTCGGCTGAACCCCTTCTGGCTTCGTTCGGGCCACATTTTCTTGGGTCGATTAAATGGTCCTTCTAGAAGAAGAATTGAATGGGCCCATTAGTTGGACGCGAAGAATTTAAACGGAATTGAAAGAAATGGCATGAAAATCAGTAAGATTTACCATGTCAAATTCTTTTTCTGTATCCTTTTGGGAATCGAGAAATAATTTGAGTCGGTGCCCATTCGCTTTGAATAGTTGAGTGTCATCACCTTGGAGTGTGATTGCTCCATGGGATGAAGTCTCTACTACAGTGAAGGGTCCTTCCCATTTATTTCTAAGCTTCCCATGTCCAAAGAGTTTAACCTTAGAGTTAAAGAGTAAAATTTTATCTCCGGGTTTGAACTCTTTCGGCGTAATCCTCTTATTGTGCCATATTTTGGTTCTCTCTTTATAAATTTTGGGACTGTGGTATGCCTTATCTCTCGATTCTTCCAACTCAGAGATTTTCTTCAATTGGTGATTTCTAGCTTCGTTCATGTTCCACCGCTTGATGGCCCAATACGCTCTATTTTCCAATTCTACGGGAAGATGGCAAGTCTTCCCATAGACAAGTTGGAAAGGAGACATGCCGATAGGTGTCTTGTAGGCAGTACGATATGCCCACAAGGCATCGAGTAGCTTTTGCTTCCATTCCGTTCCCATTTCCAAGATAGTCTTTTGCAGAATATTCTTAATTTGCTTATTAGATGTTTCTGCTTGACCACTTGTCTTTGGGTGGTATGGGGTAGCAATGTTATGCTAGACTCCAAGTTCCCTTAAAAAGTTCTGGAAGGTCTTATCTATGAAATGAGACCCTCCATCACTTATAACCATACGGGGAGTTCCAAAGTGTGGGAAAATGATCTCATGGAACATTTTCCTTTCTTTCTTGGAATCAGCATTCTTGCATGGTAATGCTTCTACCCATTTTGATACATAATCGACGGCAACCAGAATATACTCGCAATCATAAGACCTAGTAAAAGGTCCCATGAAATCAATACCCCATACATCAAATAATTCCACTTGGAGATTGTATGTTAGGGGCATCGCATCGGGAGTAGAGATTCCTCCATGCTTCTGGCATTTCCAACATCTGTGAATGAATTCCTTGGTATCTTCATACATTGAAGGCCAATAGAATCCACTCTGCCAAATCTTTGCCTGAGTACGGTAAATACCGTAATGACCACCATAGGGGCCAGCATGGCATTTCTCTATAATTTTGGTGCCTTCGATTGATGGGACGCACCTTCTAAGAAGGCCATCGGCACATATTAGATAGAGGTAAGGGTCATCCCAAAGGTGTCTACGACTCTCATAAATGAGTTTCTTTTTGTTCTCCCCTGGTGGTACGTATTCCGTGACCAAAAAGTTCACGATATCCGCATACCAAGGGTGACAGTCTGTCACCTTGAGGAGCATATCATCTCGTAGGAAGTCATTGATAGGTATGTCCATGGTTTGTGTGACTTCCATACGTGAAAGATGATCTGCTACTGAATTATCTGCTCCTTTCTTCTCTCTTATTTCCAGATCAAATTCTTGGAGTAGAAGAATCCATCGCATTAGCCTGGGTTTAGCATCCTTTTTGGTAAGCAGATATTTTAAAGCAGCATGGTCTGTGTAGACTATGACCTTTGCACCAACCAAATAGGATCTAAACTTGTCGATAGCAAAAACTACTGCTAGGAGCTCTTTCTCAGTTGTGGCATAATTGAGTCGGGCTCCTATCAGAGTTTTGCTAGCGTAGGCTATTGCGTGATGTTTTTTATCTTTGGTTTGGCCTAAGACCACACCAACAGCAAAGTCACTGGCATCACACATGATTTTGAATGGCAGCGTCCAATCAGGAGGTTGGATAATTGGAGCTGAGATGAGTGCCTTTTTGAGTATATCAAATGATTTAAGGCATTCATCATCGAAATCAAAGGGAGCTTCTTTAGCTAATAGGTTGGTGAGGGGTCTAGCAATTTTGGAGAAATCCTTGATAAATCGTCGATAGAACCCCGCATGACCTAAAAAGCGGCGGATTCCCTTAACATTGATAGGAGGTGGAAGTTTTTCAGTAACTTCAATTTTAGCTTTATCCACCTCTATCCCTCTCTCGGACACCAAGTGTCCAAGAACGATGCCTTCCCGGACCATGAAATGGCACTTTTCCCAATTAACCACAAGGTCCTTCTCCTGGCATCTTTGTAAGACCCTGTCTAAATTTTCTAGACAATGATCAAAAGTTTTATCATAGACGGAGAAATCGTCTATGAAAACTTCCATGATATCCTCGATCATGTCAAAAAATATAGACATCATGCATCTATGGAAAGAGGCAGGAGTGTTACATAGTCCAAAGGACATACGCCAGTAGGCATAGGTTATGTAGGGACATGTGAATGGTGTCTTACTTTGATCATCGGGATGGATAGGAATTTGATGATATCCCGAATACCCATCAAGGAAACAGAAGTAGGAGTGTTTTGCCAATCGCTCTAAAATCTCATCGATGAATGGCAATGGAAAATGGTCTTTCCTTGTTGCCTTGTTAAGTTTTCAGTAGTCAATGCACATCCTCCATCCTGTGACGGTCTGTTGAGGAATTAATTCATTCTTCTCGTTTTGAATGACCGTCATACCTCCCTTCTTAGGCACTACTTGAACTGGACTTACCCATTCACTATGAGGAACAGGGTAAATAATCCCGGCATGTAGAAGTTGCAAGACTTCTTTCTTGACAACTTCTCGCATCGAATTATTCAATCGCCTTTGAGGTTCCCTTGAGGGGACACTCTCAGGGTCAATAGGAATACGATGGGTGCATAACGCTGGACTAATTCCCTTGAGATCCTGAAGTGAATATCCAAAAACAGATCTATGTCTTTCTAACATGGCTATGAGTTTGAGCATTTCATCATCTGAAAGCTTGTCACTTATGATGACAGGGGCTTCCAAATCGCCATTTAGAAAGGCATAAAGTAGGCCTAGAGGTAGAATCTTGAGCTCAACAGGAGGTTTTGGGGAGGGCTCTTCTTTTGGCAATTCTATTTCCTCCTGAAATTCATCCTCCTCTTGGATGAAGTCTTCTTCTCCTTTAATTTCAGGGGGTTCTAAAAATTGAAGAGTCCTAACCTCCTCCAATGGCTCATCTTGGATGGGAGATTCTGTAGATGTGTTCTTTGAACGCAGAATAGGCATGGAGAAATTTCTCCCTCCAAGATTTATATTGAGGCTTCCTTCCAAAGGAACTTCCATGAGAAATTTCTCTATGGAAATCCCTATCATGATGTCGAAATCTTGGATTTCGAACACGTGAAAATCTAGGAGAGCCTCAACATCTTTGTGTCTAACAGACACTTGATGCAGAGCCCCACATCCTTCAAGAATGGTTCCGAATGAATCTCAAAAGGATTTGCGTGTTGGTACCAATGGCACATCGCCAAGAATGGCGACAGCACAAGAATCGGAAATGAGATTTGCTCCAACAGTAGGGTTGTATAGGATTCTCATTGGTGTCCCTCTAATAGAACATAAAATGGTAGCCAAAGGTGAGGTCATCCGAAGAATTTCGGGTGAATTCTCGACTTCAGTTGTCCACTCTCTGCTCAGGATAGAGGTCAACTCCTTGATCGTCTGACGGACGAACACCCCGTCAAGTGGTTCAGGTGGAGTTGGTGGCAATGAAGGTTTCCTATAGCAACAATACTTCAAGGTATTTCCATAATCTTCAAAAAGCTATTCCTCGAAGTAAAATGGAAATTGCGAGGGTTGAATTTCTTCTACGTTCGTAGTCTCAGGTTCGGGAGAAGATTCCTCTCCCAAGGCTTGGGGTAAACAAGAAATGGGTTCATCCTTGTCCAAGAGTGTGTCCTCCATTCTTGAGACGACTTCCTCTTGGGTAGGCTCATTAAGACCCATAATGAATGAAGAATTTTCTAGAATTTTGTCCATAAGATCCTTGCCTTCTTCTGGAGTCTTATAGAGGAAAGATCCTCCAGCCGTAATGTCAAGATATAGGGCAGACTCTTTGTTCGATCCCATGAAGAAGTGTTGCAAAAGCATTAGATCAGGGATTAACAAATTTGGGCCAGAATTTTTCAAAAGAGAAAATTTGTCCCAAGCTGCACCTATGGATTCCTTCTCCATCTGCTGGAAGCATAGTACTTCCTTTCGTAAGGAAACAATTCGGGCAATGGGAAAGAAAGCAAGACAAAAGTTGTCTCGTAATTCGCTCCAATCACCGTTTGTCTTCCCAACATAGTGGTTGTACCATTGTTTGGCTTTTTCCTTGAGGGAAAAAGGAAACAGCTTCCATTTTAGAGTTTCATGTGTCATACCTTTGATTAGAAGGCATGAACACAGTTGTTCGAACTCTCGTAGATGGTTGTAAGGGTTTTCAGTGTTCCTCAGAAGGATTGTTCCCGAACCATGGCTATAAAGCCAGGGCGAAGTTCATAGCTGGTTGAACAAATAGGTTCCACCGAAGGCGGTGGCTCACAGAACTTGCCCTTCGGAGCAGAGTAAGAATGAATGGTGGGTTGCTCCATTTATATGGTGGTGGTAAGGTAAGAATAAGAAAGGTAAGATGATAGATAAGGGGGATACGATACGAGGGTGATCTTGGTTCGAAGATTAACAGCAACCGTTCCCCGGCAACGGCGCCAGAAATGCTTGTTGGTATTTATTAACACCATAGAGTTATCCGCAAGCGCACAAAAATACTGTTGTATCACTTCCCCTTAAGGAGTATTCCCAAGGGTATCGAATCCAAAGAACATGTGTGCTAATCTTTCAAACTAGTTCACCCAAGGACACGAAGTTGTTAGGTAGGCAAGGATCAGAGAGGAATTCAAAGTATTGGTCCTAATTCAAGGTAGTTTGCAGTAGATGCTTGCTTCGGGCATCGGCTTACTCCTAGCAATACTAGGACGACTCCCGCCAAGAGCCTATGGCATAGCCGAACGTGGAGGATTACAAAGGACAGATAGGGTTGTCACCACCTATTGCCTACCTCTTCAATCCATGGGTCTACGAGATATCCACTGATGATTTATAACCTAAGCACCACGCTTACGTTCTAAATCACTACTCTAGTTGTTTCGAACACACAAGCTACAACTAGAGCCTCTAATGAATTAAAGCAGTGAACCCACAAGTAACTACTTGTGCAAACTACTAAGAATAAAAGATCAAACTTGTATTGAATTCACAATGGCTTACTTGATTGAGTAAAACCTTTGTAGGGGTACAAGTGTAGAAGAGGGACTTGACAAGCCCAAGCCTCCTTCTCCTAGAATCTTCACCACACTCTCCTTCTACTTTGGTAGCCTCTAGGACTACTCTAAACCTTTGAAGTGTAGCACTATTCTCAACTTTTGGTGTGTGTGAGAAGTGAGGTGAGGGGGTCTATTTATAGGTGGACAAGAGTCGGTTCCCGCCACAATTAATGCGCGAATCAGTCACCATTGACTCCAGGGAGTCGGGAGGAGCCAACACGTGTCATTTGACCGAGTTTGGCGCCAGGAAGAGGTCGGCCAAACCCCTGGTTCGGCCGACATGGTCAAGGCTTCCCTTGGGGAGTGCTTCCTTCAGGTGGCTTCCAGGTGGGCCCCCTTGATATATATGGGTGCAACATCGTTGATCCCCTCGTATTCTTCTGTTTATGGGCCATTTGATCCATGTGTTGCCACGTGTCATCGCCTGATTCATTGAAATCCATTTTCATGGATTCATCCCTGCATGTTTTGGTATTTTGGGTAATAATTCACCTGCATACAAATAAACACCAACACTCGTGGAATTGGGTTAGTGTATAACCCTACCACTATGTTTTGTGTTTCTTTTATGCACATTATGTGGTGAATTGACGGTCAAAATGTGGTACTTAAGGATCGTCAACACCGATGCCCTAGACTCTCACATCACGTGTGAAGTCTGTGGCAACACGGGTCATATGGGCAATGATTGCCCAGAAACTCGTGAGGGTGCCCTATACCTCACCAACAACAGAAATTTCAACAACAACAACGGCTATCGTCCAGGAGGTCAAGGGTGGGGTCAACAACGCCCATTCTTTCAAGGAGGGTACAACAACAATGGAAACCCTGGAAATCAGCCCAACTTGAGAGAACTTGCCATTAGCCAGCTCAAGATCAACGATGCCCTATCCAAGAAGTTGTCAGCTAATGACAAGACCCTGGAAAACATCAATGGCAAGATTGAAGGACTATCCTCAGCATTCAAGAATCAACTAAGCTTCAACAAGATGTCGGAGACTCAGGTGGCACAACTTGCTGCAGTTGTCCCTCCATTGGAAAACAACAGAATTCTGGGGTAGCCAGAAGCCCTAGTGGAGAACGTCAATGCAGTGGTTACGAGAGGAGGAAAGACCACTCGTGACCCACCATATCCCACACAAGAAAAGAGGACAATTGAGCCTGAGAAGGAGGATGTCCCAAGTGAATTACTTGGTGAGAGAATGGCCAAACACTTTGAAGACACCAACTTATTGCCATTCCCTCACAAACAAAGGAAGCCAACAGTGGATGAGCAATTCAACCGTTTTGTTGAGATCATCCAAAAGATCCACATCAATGTGCCCTTGATTGATGCAATGCAAGTACCCACTTATGCTCGCTATCTCAAGGACATATTGAACAACAAACGGCCATTGCCCACCACTAAGGTCGTCAAGCTTACGGAAGATTGCAGTGCAGCCATCCTCAATAGGCTTCCTGAAAAGAATAAGGACCCCGAATGTCCTACCATTTCATGCTCAATTTGGGCTCACCACTTTGACAAGGCACTTTGTGATCTGGGAGCAAGTGTCAGTGTGATGACCAAGGTTGTGTTCGACTAGCTGAACTTCACAGAGCTGACTCCAACATCAATGCAGCTACAACTGACTGACTCTTCAGTCCGTTATCTAGCGGGTATTACTGAAGACGTCCCGGTGAAGATCCGAAACTGCTTCATACCCGTTGATTTTGTGGTGCTAGACATGGACACTGAGAAGGATACACCACTCATTCTTGGGAGCCCATTCCTCAGCACTGCAAAAGCTCGCATAGATGTGGGAGCTGGAGAAATCCACTTCCATATCAATGGCAAGGAGGAAATGTTTAACTTTCAGCTAAGATCAGAGCAATGCTCCATGATTCGAATCAAGTATGGGCCGAATGATAAACACATCAGAGAGGTCAAAGTTACACCTCCAAAGGTGGACTCACTCATTGCATTCATGAGAAGATTAATCTACGAGGACAATTCGTCGTTTCGACCACACCGATATCCAAAGGCGACAGAATCATTTGGACCTTCCCGAAGGCCCAAGTCCACCAAGCCGCCAAAGAAGGAATGGCGGAAGAAGAAAGAAAAGCTGTCCGAGCCCATCCCTCCGGGCCCGGATGTGAAATGAAGACGGAGGAATGTCCATCTCATCGGACGGTGGTGAGACCTATGCCAATAGGTTAAATTGGTAATTATCCCACTTTATTTTTCTTTCTTTCTTTTTTC
The DNA here is from genome assembly GCA_036927565.1 of Tuctoria greenei. NCBI lineage: Eukaryota > Viridiplantae > Streptophyta > Magnoliopsida > Poales > Poaceae > Tuctoria > Tuctoria greenei. The sequence goes on along the minus strand of JAYESD010000007.1, from coordinate 170,731,188 downwards.
CACCCCATTTTGATTTTTCCCATTGTATATTTGATTTTTCCTAGCAAGTGAGAATCTTATATTCTCAACTATCATTTTCCTTTCTTTTCAAAAGAAATTTTTTTTATTGGATTTGAAAAAAGGTTTTTTATTTGAAAAACAATTTTTTGAGCTGCACATGTGGCATTTCACCAACATGCTAACTTTATAGCCGTTGGGGAGCCACTTGCCAAAAGGGGAACCAAGGGGGGCCACCGGTCAGGTCAGCCAAACCCCCTAGTCGGCCGAACAGGGAGTGGAGCCAAATTGGCTCCCCTTCCTCCAACGGCTATATTTTGAACCCCAAGTGACCGTTAGAGGGTGCACCCTATAAATTGTGGCCGTGAGGAGCACTCTCTTCACACCCCACATCATTTTACACCTCCCCAAGTCACTCTCTAGCTCACCTTGTTTTTCTTGCTCTTCATTGCAACACTCTTGCTCAAATCCATCCCCAAAAAGATTTTATTTTGTTTGCATTTGCATTTTACACTCAAGCTTTCAGGAGGAGAAAATTTGTTGAGAGTTTTGTTTTCCAAATATCGCTTCTTTTCGGATTTTTCTCTCCTTGTTTTGTTCTTGCTTGTTGAACTCAAAAAGACATGAAGAGGTTGTTCGGAAGGAGGAAAGGGGCTGCAAGCTCAAGCCATGGTGAAGGTTCTAGTGCACGCCTCTCTTCCATGAGTACAAGCCCAAGGAGGAGAAGTGTGTGTGAGGACACTCCCATGGAAGAGAGAAGCAACCCACACCAACTTCTTTATGACAACGACCTCAACATACGAAGCAAAGTTGAAGATCAAGCACGTAGGCTTCTCCAAGATCGTGAGTTCCGGCACACCAAGGCTTACGATCCACATTTGATCTCCAAAATAGGTATGGACTCCGAATTTCTTTCCATTTGGCATGCAATTGGATTTGATGACTTTGCTCACATGGAGGAGAAAGGTTCACGCCTTCTCACTATCCAATTCCTTTGCACACTAAGAATAGGATTTGATGGTATTACTTTTAGATTATTTCAAAAAGAATACAACATCCTATAGAAAGAATTAGGTAGCATTCTAGGCTTCCATAAATGGTGTTTGCTAGATTTAGACAATTTGCCTAAGTTTAACAAACAAAGTTTTTGCATGAGCTAACTAGTGAGGTCACATGTAGGGCTCCTAGGAATAGCCACATCTAAAACCCTACCTTACGCATCATGCATAGATGGGTGGCTATGACTATGTTCCCTAGGGGAGATGTTAGGGTTGTGTGAGATGATGAATTGAAAATTTTGTTTGCCATGACTAAAAAGATAAAAGTTGCTCCAGTCAAAGCCATGATGACACAATGGTTAGATTACATTTCAAAATCAGGACCAATTGAATGCACTTCATTGATTACTCATATTGCTGATAGGGTAGGAGCACTTAAATACTCTTCATTTGAATATATTGAAACTGAAAGAGAATTAATTGATGAAGACTATTTAGTGCAAGGACATACCCTTAAGCATGATCATGATGGCTCCTTGATATTTTTCTATCCCGGCTTTGTCAATGAAATTCGGTTACCTAACTCGGATTTTTATTTGTACAAATGCCGGAGGCTAACCATTAATCTTCTTCCCCTTGAGGAAGCAAGAAGAAGTAATGTCTCTGGCAGGGTAACAAGGAATCGTGTGAGGGCTGCAACCACAGGCATGCCATCGATAATCTCTCCGGTCCATGAATACCAAGAGGAAGAGAACCCAACGAGTTATGCGCCCGGATGGACTCAACCTCCGACGTATGAGACTGGGGGATCATCTTGGCAAGAATGGCAAAGGGATCCACCCTTATCCACTTCAAGCTCTAGCAGCTTGCCCCCAACGTCCATGAGAGGACGTCGTTCCTTTTCGGCTAGAAGTCATCATGACTATAGCCAAGAAATGACGGACCTCACTAGACTTATCGGAGAACTTGAAGTGAGAACGGGTAAAATCTACAGCACACTCCAGGAGCATGTTAAAGGTACCCAGGATTGGCAACAACACATCGATGCTCAATTCACCAACTTCAACACGGCGCTACAACTACAACAAGCCGATCTTGCAGCGTACTTCTGTCATCAAGGGTTCAAACCTTATCACGGAGGTAGTTGAAGAACAAGCTTGGGGGAGGACCCCCACTTGAGGTAACATGTATCACATTCCTTGCATAGTCATTTTCCATCCGTCCATCATCCACCTTGCATTTAAAAAAATGTATATATATAAATAGGTTAGATTTGCTTTCATCAAATAAAGATGTGCGGTAAGAATGATTTAGAATTCACATAGATGAAATGATGAATAGTTGCTCTATTTTATTTTCCGAAGTCTCTAGTTTACAACTTGCTACTCTCCAAATATTGCTTTCATTGGTTTGAAATACTTTTACCTTAATTTGGAAGTTGTGGGTAGCAAAAGCTTAATCTAATTCTAGGTTGTTGCAAGATTAGAATTAGTAATAGGACTGCTAGTCCTAGTTTGAAAGTAAAACTTAGATTTCCGGAGAAATTCTAAAAAGATTTAAGTTTCCCTCAATTGATTGGAAATACCTACCAAAGCCATATGATGTTCATACATAGACAAAACCTTATGCATATGCTATTTGCTTTCACATTGAGCCTAGTCAAACTAGTATAGACCTATGTGAGAAATCATTCAACTCTTTTTGAATTCAAGACTTCACTTGCACATGCTATACTTCTACACTAGAAGTAAGAAAAACGTCCATCATATCCACTATACCACAACAAAAAGAAAAACTCCATGTTATTCATGTTTAGCACTCTCTTCAAAATTGCATACATCATAAGCATGCTCTTGGCGGGAGTCGCCCTAGTATTGCTAGGGGTAAGCCCGTGCCCGATGTGTTGAACCACATAGCATAAGTATTCACTATTGATCTAGCTTATGGATAATTAGTTTAGACTATGTCTATGTACAATAGAGCATAGTAGGAGTACCTCCATAACTCTCAACCTTAACTAACCTCTAGGATCCTCTTACCCCCCTTAGACTTGAAAGATTTTGTGTGTGTCACACTACCTCCACGATTATTTTATCCATCCTTACTAGATTCTTACCTGGACCTTTGTACCCTTTCCACTTGATGATTGTTATATCTCTTCCCTGCCTTCCTTTGGGATCAAATAAATGACACCCTTGGGAATACTCTTAAGGAGAAATGCTACAATGATATTTTTGTGCGCTTGCAGAATTCACTCTACGATCCAATAGAACCATTAATAAGCATTTCTGACACATTAGTTGGAGATGTTTAGTTAATGGTGCATAAGAAATACCAACAAGCATTTCTGGTGCCGTTGACGGGGATAATTTGTTAGTATATCTTAGGAGCCGTCAACACCCAATATTCCATCTGGGCCTTCTCTTTCTCGACCCACTCCTTCTGATCAGCAAGCCTCGTCTGTGCAAGCTTGGTGTCGAAGTGGAGCCTGTTGCGCCAACGCCTCAAGGTATGACGCTCTTCTTCAAGGACCTTGTTGTCATGATCAAAGGCAAGCTGGACCTGTTGGAGGCTCGAGTAGGCATTTTCAATAGACAATGCCAAAGGAATAGGCTCCGGACCTGCCGAAGTCATCTCCGCCGGCTCTAAAGGGTCTTCAAGAACAAAAATAGGGTCCCACGCCACAAGATTGGTTCCCTGAGCTTCTACGGCATTAGGGCCGCCCTCCAGGAGCTCCTCGGTCGCTGCTGAGGAAGATCCCGCTGGGGGGACTTCTACCTCCGGGGATGACGCCGAAGGACCAGCCACAGGGTCTTCCGCTGCTGGCTCTGCGGGTGGAGAGCCTACCGCCACTTCTGCAAGATTTTCGACTCGGGTATGGACACCCCCGGAGCAAATACCTCCGGAACGGTCGTTGGAGCTTTGAACGAAGCCACTTCCACTGGCGGCTCTGGCGCCGGTACATCAACCACCTCTGGCTCAGCTGCCAGAGCTTCAGGAACTTCCGGCTCAGCAGCCGGAGCTTCAACTATCTCCGGCACAAAGGTCGGAGCTTCGGGCACCTCCGGCTCAATCGTCGGATCTCAACCACTTCTGGCAAGGACACCGGAGCTTCGGGTACCTCCGACTCAAGTGTGAGAGCTTTAGACACCTCTAACTCCTGCATCGGTGCCTCAGTCTCTAGCGCTGTTGCTGGTGGTGCATCTTCGACAACTTCTCCCCCATGGTCCGGCGCTACCACGGGAGCTTCTGGCGTCTCTTTTGGATCCAAGTCCACGACAGCTGGCGCTGGAGCTGCCGTGTCTTCTGCCACCACCTGGGGAGTCTCAATGGTTGAAGCCGGAGCTTCAGCGTGCACAGCTCCACTCGCTGTAGCAGATGCCGAAGCCTCGGACTTTTTTCTTGTCACCCTAGAAATAAAAGGTTGAGAAGATTAAAAATATAATAAAAACAATATTAGCATTTCAAGGTTAGTTGGTGATGCTTACCTGGGGATGCTTCTGCCCCAGTCGCCGTGGAATTTCTTCTTCTGGGGTCCGGAGTCAAAGCTAACCAAATTTGGTGAGACAGTAACTTTGGACCTTGGTCGGGGGCCATCTGCAGCAGCTGGAGTCTTTTCAGCCAGAACCCTCCTCGGCGGGGAAGGACCTCCGGACCCGGAGCCCACAGCCAGGACCGGAGCCGGAGTTGACCTGCCGGAGCTTGAGTCCCTCGAGGGCGCTAGCACCGAAGCAGGTGTGGTCACCGAAGGTCTCCTACGCCGGGGAGAAGGGGCTGTTGGAGTTGGAGTAGACTCGATGGGGCTCCCGTCAACATGTCTCAACTTCCTCTTGCGGCTGGAAGATTCAGTCGGTTCCTGTACTTTACCCTTTCCCTTGCCGACGTCATCGACTCTCTGGCTCGCGGCAGGGGTAGTCACCCTCTCAGAAGCTCCGGTGATTGTAACCCTAGAAACAGGGCGCCTCTCTACAACGTCTAGGTCATCCAATGCCGGCATTCTCCTCCGGATCTCCCTGCTGACCTCCGGAACCATGTTCAGAGGAAGGTAGCCAGCGGAGTCACGACGTCACGAGAGACACCTCCATTTTGAAATTTTTTGAGATGGATCCTCAAAGCTTCATCGTCCAAGTTGGTGTTCAAACCGACTTCAATTCGGACATGATCCATCTCACTATTGAACGCCCATGCGGGCCGTTCCCTAGTCTTCAGCGGGGCCCACCTGTTTACCAAGAAATTGTCGAAGACCATTTGGGGGGTCACTCCTCACTCTATGCATTCTTCGATCCTTTCCAGGACGGACTTGTATTCATCCGACAGCTCCAGAACTACGTTTCAAGCGTCGGTGTCGACATTGGGAAGGCCCTCGAGCAGCTTCAGCTTCTCATGCTCCTCCACAGTGATGATCACCCAATACTTCTTCCAATCGTCCCACTTGCCGGAAGGGAAGGACTTCAAGTACTTGAAGGGGAAATTCTTCCGCTTCACGAAATAGTAGAAGCCGATGAGCTTCGTCCCCTTGCTGGTGGTGTGGACTGTGAAGAAGGTCTGGAACAGCTCGATGCAAGGAGGCATGCCCAGCCACATCTCACAAAAGTTGACGAAAGTCGCCACTAGCAAGAAGGAGTGGGGGCCGATATGATAAAGTTGGAGGCCGTAGAAATCCAACAACACTAGGAGGAAGCTTAAGAAAGGTGGGATCAGACCCACCATGGCATACGCCGAGAAGTACACCATATCTCCAGTGTGCTCCTTCTTAAAGGGGAGATTGCCAAAGCGGATGTCTTTGTTGTAGGAGTCGCTGAACCAACCCATGTATTTCTGGACACTCGCCATCTCCTCTTTGGTCTTGACCTTACTGCGAGGGAAGACCCAACTCCATCGCGGCAAAGTGGAGCGAAAGTTGGAAGGCTATACGAGCATTGGGAGGCTCTGAGCACGATTTTGATTGAAAGCGTGAAGAGTCCCAAAACCTTGCAGGCTTTCATTCTTAAGTAATCCTCTGCAATGCTTGGATGGAAACCGCAACGAGAGCAAGGCCACATTTCAAAAATCTACCCCGTCAATGACGAAGGGGCCCGGGGCCACCCCGACGAGCAAGTCAAGGTTATTACCCCAGGCGAACCGTTGTCATGATGGGCAGCGGGAAGCCCGAGGGCGGCAGCCTAACAAGGCGCTCGAAACTGATACGGTTTTCGTATTGGGAACCGGCGACCTTCAATTTCATGAGATTTGCCGTGCAGATATCACCTGCCACATTCAAAGAAAGCCATGCAGCGATGTTCAACAGCGAACCATCACCCCAAATACACTTTTGAAGTCACAGCGCGAGAATCGAAGATGGCCCCACCTCCGGTAGAATAACATAACCCAAAGGGTTTCTCCCATAGGTGGGCCCGGGGGCCACTGTCAGTACCCTGTGTACCGAGTACCCCACGATAGTGCAAGAAGTGCAAGGGAGTTCCACCTGTCAAAGTTGAAGGCCTTTGTAGGGACCATGTGTTACACGACACTAGACCCGCCTCCCTCATATGGATAGCTCTGGCACTACCACGTGTGATATAAGACCAGAGCTAAACTCCCTACGTAGGGAAGCTCCATGCTTAACACGTGCCCAGTGACCCCGGATCTAACCCCCCGTAGAGGGAAGCTCCAATGCCGCCACGTGTCTAACGACTCCGGACCTACCTCCCCGCAAGGGGAAGCTCCAGAGCTGCCATGTTTTGAGCCTCCGGACCTACGAAACCAACGGGAAGACTGGCAGATCTCCAACGGCATGAACATTCAAAGGGCAGTTAGTGCTACAGTTACATGACCTTATTATGTGTCATTAAGGTGATATTAATGACACACGATCAGAGGACCCTTAGTATCGGTAACGCCGCCATTAAGGCGCGTTATCACACTATTAAGGGTGCTTAAACACACCAAAATTGTGTATTAGGCACTAATAATTGTCGGGACCACATGTCGGGTCAGGCAATTGATGTAACGGTCAGTCCTTGTACTATAAAAGGATTGTGCCACACGATACAAGACAACAAACCTCAGACACATGCAAGCACTAGTGAATTCTAATACAACAACACACACCCCGTGGAGTAGGGTATTACGCTCAGGCGACCCGAACCACGTAAATCTTCTGTGTCATCATCTTGTCTAGAATCTCCGCGCGCCCAAACCGATCAAAGAACCTTTGCGGGCTACAATTGTAGTACCGGGGGAAGTGTCGTTCGTACGCTTCGACAGTTTTGATTCTTTCATAACATTCACGGATGACTTCTCAAGATACGGCTACATTTATCCAATAAAGCATTGATCTGAATCATTAGATAAATTTAAGATGCTTAAAGTTGAAGTTGAGAACCAACAAAATGTGAAAACAAAATGTTTGCCATAATATTATGGCAAACATGCGCCTTATCGCCAAATTTCTGGTCCTTATGCAAGGTATCTTCAGAAGAATAGCATAATAGCCCAATATTCTACACCGGGTGAACCACAACAAAATAGAGTAGCCGGAAGGCATAATCGCACACTTATGGACATGGTGAGAAGCATGTTAATATACTCTAATTTACCAGTTAACTTATAGATGGAAGCACTAAAGACAGCTACACATATACTAAATCGAGTTCCCAGTAAATCCGTACCTAAGACGCCTTATGAATTATGGACTAGGAGAAAACCAAACTTACGCTATTTACGTATATGGGGCTGTCCCGCTGAAGCCAAATTCTTCAATCCAACTATTGGAAAATTAGACCCTAAGACTATTAGTTGCCACTTTATTGGTTATCCTGACAGGTCGAAGGGATATCGGTTCTATTGTCCAAATAATGTCACTAAATTTGTGGAAACACGACACACTATGTTTTTAGAGAATGATGAGATCAGTGGGAGTATGACCCCTAGGAAAATAGATCTTGAGGAAAAATGGGTTTATGTTCCATCCCCAATGATCCAAGAGATCGTTATTCCTATGCATAATGTTGCACCTTCAGTTGTTGCACCTCTAGTATATGTACCTTCCGATGTTCCTCCTTTAGTAGTTGTGCCACCTGAGATCGCACCTTCAATGGATCCCGTTGTTGTTGCACCTCAAGTGGGGGAGAATGCAAACACTGACGAGGCACCTATTAATAGTTCACAACAACCTCTTGTTGTGAATAATGAGCAACATGATGAGCCTCTTAGGAGATCACAGCGAAATAGGAGATCAGCCATCTCCGATGATTATGTGGTATACATGTATGAAGATGTGAATGACATAGGAAAGGAGGTGGATCCTACATCATATAAAGAGGCTATGAAGAGTAAGCACTCATCTATGTGGCTCGAAGCTATGAAGGATGAAATAAAGTCCATGAGCACTAATGATGTATGGGACTTAGTAGAAATTCCTAATGGAGTAAAAACAGTTGGTTGCAAATGGATTTACAAGACCAAACATGACTCCAAAGGAAATATCAAAAGGTTCAATGCGAGGCTTGTGGCTAAAGGCTTCACACAAAGAGAGGGCATTGATTATAATGAAACCTTCTCTCCAGTTTCTAGCAAAGACATGCTAAAATTATTATGGCGCTTGTAGCTTATTATGATTTAGATTTACATCAGATGGATGTAAATACTGCATTCCTAAATGGTGGCTTGCATGAGGATGTTTATATGGCTCAACCGGAAGGTTTTGTCATGGAAGGCAAGGAACATATGGGATGTCGACTTAAGAAATCTCTTTATGGGTTAAAACAAGCGTCCAGGCAATGGAACCTCAAGTTTGATGATGTACTAAGGAAATTTGGTTTTAATGAAAATAAGGTGGATAATTGCATCTATATTAAGTTTAAAGGAAATGACTTTGTCATTTCAGTTATGTATGTTGATGATATACTTTTGGCAAGCAACAATAAGAATATGTTGTATGAGACCAAAAGTTTTCTCTCCTTTAAATTCGATATGAAGGATCTTGGTGATGCCTCTTATGTCCTAGGCATAGAGATCTTCCAAGATAGGTCCAAAGGAGTATTAGGATTATCACAAAAGGCATACATAGACAGAGTACTTAAGAGATACAATATGCATATGTGCTATGCCTCACCTGCCCCCATTGTCAAGGGCGATAAGTTTGGAAAATTTCAATATCCAAGGAACCAATATGATGTTGATCAAATGAAGTCGGTTCCTTATGCTTCTGCTGTCAGAAGCATCATGTATGCTCAAGTATGTACACGTCCTGACTTAGCGTTTATAATTGGGATGCTTGGCAGATTTCAGTCAAATCCAGGACCGGACCACTGGAAGACCGTAAAGAAAGTCTTGTGATATATGCAAGGTACTAAAAATTTCATGCTTACGTATAGAAAGTTTGATGAACTAAAGATTGTGAGACATTCAGACGCAGATTTTACGGGTTGTGTTGACTAAGAAATCCACGCCAGGCTATGTCTTCACACTCGTTGAGGGAGCTGTCTCGTGGAAAAGCTCCAAAAAAACTATAACTGCATCATCGACAATGCAGGCTGAGTTTATAGCATGTTATGAGGCCGTTGGGCGGGCTGTATGGCTAAAGAAAATTTATCCACAGATTAAGAGTGGTAGACACCATTTCGAGACCACTAATGATATATTGCGATAATCAATCTGCAGTTTTCTTTTTGAGTAACAACAAGTCAAGTTGTGTTGTCAAATACATTGACATTAAGTACTATGTTGTGAAAGATAGAGTTTAGGATCAAACCGTTAAAGTTGAGCATATAAGTAATAAGCTAATGCTTATGGATCCGCTAACTAAAGGCTTAGCACCTAATATTTTTTGTGATCATGTTGCTGGCATGGGTTTGCTAGGAAGCCTTTGATCCTGGAATGAAGGGCTAATAATGCAACCAATTCCCGTAAGAATAATGTTTCCCATTTCAAGAGAAAGAGAGTGTACTATGAGTACTGAAGTTTCAACGGCGTTTAATTTGCTGTTGCGACGCTTTACTTTGGTACACCATCTTTTTCGAGAATGGACTTATGACATTAGTCTTGCGATCAAGTGGAAGAATGTTGGAATGTGTGATCGCATGGTCAACGTCCTGTGAACAATAAGGAAGAAAATAATTAAGTTTCCATCTAATAGATAATTTCCTTTGTAATTAAAGGAATAATATCGCCAGCTATACACTTAAGGAAGGACATATTTCCTTATTAGTTGTGCTTTAATTTGTTTTCAAATGAAATGGAAGGCTGGTGATATTTAGGAAAGGGAATAGGACGTTTCCTAATTACGAAATTGATGACCTTCCCTAATTACGAATTTATTTCCTTAATTTGCATGCGTCTTGATCGGAGAAGCAACCTAGCATATTTGGTTGTGACCTGGCCCTCGGCAGCGCATATATAAATAGGATGAGCTGATCACTCTAATGATCAAACAACATTAGCATGCGAAAATGATGTGGGGCTGGCGCGTGAGTGCGTCTCTGGACCCTGCATTGTTATTTGGTCCAGTAGTCCCGGCCAATCCATCGCTTAGCCCAGAACGTGGCGTACGTGTCGACAAGAAGAGCAGTTAAGGCATCGCAATCACAACGATACCAGATCGAAATGGCAGGATTGCAACGCATTCCATACTGTACGGTTGGAATGGGAACATGGTGATGAGGAGAGGATGCGAAACAAGGATTTCCTCATCTCCTGCCAAATAATAAACCTGAATTATATTTCAGAGTGGAAGCTAAGGCACCATCGATAAGTTCAGTCTGTATTCTCTTCAGGTTGAGAACTAGGACACGAATGAAACTAACCAAATATGATTTAGTGCTGTAGAGTGAACTTATGAGTTTCCAATACGAAATGAACAAAGTGCAAGAACGATGGTGAAACGATAACTAACCCTATCTTAGGGTTAGGGGGGGGGGAATACAAAAATAACACCAGGTTAACAAGTTGCTGTCAACACGTACGTCACCGCTTTTCAACATCACCACAGATCCTAGCCGATAACAGAGTGACGCTAGCTCATCCTCTCCACTGTCTAAATCAGGAAATGTACCAGCTCAGTGGCCGTAGAAGGTACATGACCATAAAAGGCAGACCTCCAAACTAGAACTAGAAGAGTGACGACCAAGCTTTCACACGGACGATCGACGACAGTGCTCATCAGACATCCGAATAGACGCAATGAAATTCATCATTCACCTTACAGATATCAATATATACTACGAATGAATGAAACAGCGTAGAATCGTTTCATTCGTGTGTGTCATCAAAGTTCGTACGTGTTCAGTGGTTGCAGTCATCCCTTTTCCAGGTACTGGCAGTCAGGCCCCCTTTGGCACAGCTCCACAAAGCTGATTCTCTGGATTCACTTCTGATTCTCTAGTGAAGTGATTTTGTGTCTGAAAATGATTCTCTATAATTTTCTATAATAAACTCTTAAAATCAGGACAGGGAATCACTTCACAGAATCGGGAGAAGCTACTTTTTTTTAGCTTCCAGCCTCTTAGATCATTTCAGAGAATCACTTCACAGAATCAGCCGAGAATCACTTCTTTTGAAAAACAGTGTTTGGCATAGCTTCCCTGATTCTGCCTGAGAATCAGCTTCGTGAAGCTCTGCCAAAGAGGGCCTCAAAATTATCCCAACACTGTTAAATAAGCCAGATGCTAAACTTTCTGTGCAGTCCAATACTCTCAAGACTCTTACCGCACTGGCCATTCACAAACCATTTTCCTTGAATTCTAGTGCAACTCTATTGCCTTTCCTACTATAGTCCTGCACTCCTTGATCGCCAGTCGTTGATCAGTACTCCCTCCGGTGTACAAAAAATTGTCGTTTTGGACATGTTCTCGCATACCAAGGAAGCATCAAATAGATTTCTTTCTTTTATAATACAACTCTCCTTAGTGGTCCGAGTGGTCTTCTTCACGTTTTTCCAGCCAATCTGATGCAAGTTTGATTCCTAGGTACACGTTACCCCCATTTTTTACACAATTTTCCATGGCATGCAGTGTAAAATGACAATTGTTTGTGCACTCTTGGCTCTAGTGTAGAACAACAATATTTTGTACACCGGATGGAGTAACCTAACAGATTCTCAGAAACCAATCGTATATCTTCAGATATGACAACCAGTTTTGACAGATCGAGGGGTTCCTATTCCAAGTTTGAAAAAAAAAAAGGAAAGAACTACAGATAGGTGCATCTATATCAATTATAGCACCAATCGCATTCGTATAACAGTGCCAGAGGCGACAAATTCGAGCTACACCACCTTGTTGTGGGGAAGTACAGGACGATGAAAAGGATATATGAATATGAATGGACGAGTTATTAAAAGCCAATATAGTTACATGACTCATCACCCGTAAGTGGTAAGTCCAAGATAGGCATCTGAAAAAGGGACTTGTAATGCCACAAAGTTCAGAATTCTGCTGAGAGCACATGGATTTGTTTCAGATAATGTGTTTACTTTTATTACAAATCATTGATGCATATATACAAACAGATGGCAAGTAGTGTGGGCAATTACTCCAAAACACAGTTCCTATATGCATGGGCCAGGTGATGATGATTCAGACACGCAAGTTTGGAATGAAGAGAGGTTCATTCCCAAACGACCACCTCAACCATTCTGTGATTTAGTACCACCTCGCCAGTTAAAGTAAGTTGACACCATCTCAAGTATCAATCCTGTTGAAGTGTGTGATCGATACTTCCCTGGGTACTACTAGACTGTACTTCGCGGAGGTTCGTGATTAGTTAGAGCGCGCGTGAGATTATGAACAAAACAGTGACACGGAGAATTTTACGTGGTTCGGGCCGCCTGAGCGTAATACCCTACTCCACAAGTGGTTGTTGTATGTATGAGTGTCCGCGTATGAGCTTGGTCGAGTGGACTTTAGAGAGTGTGTCCCTTTGTACCGTGCGGCGACGCTCTTTTATAATTTAAGGACTGATCATTACATTGTCAGCCTGATCCAACATGTGGCCCCAGCGGTTTTAAGTACCTAATATACGATCTATATGTATTAAGCATGATTAATATTATGATAACGCGCCTTAATGGCGGTGTTACAGGTACTAAAGGTCCTCTGATCGTTTGTTATTAACATTGTATTGCTTTAACTGCCTCTTGAATGTCCGTACCGTTGGAGATTCGATAGTCTTCCTGTTGCAGGCTTAGGTTCGTAGGCTCGACACGTGGCAGTTCTGGAACTTCCCTCTGTGGAGGCAGGTCCGGAGCCGCTATACACGTGGCAGCACCGGAGCTTCCCTCTATTGGGGTTAGGTCTGAGGCCACTGGACATGTGACATGATCGGAGCTTCCCTATACAGGGAGTTAGGTCCGGCCTTAATTTACACGTGGCAGCGCCGGAGCTACCCCAATGAGGGAGACGGGTTCAGTGTTGTAGGACATGTGGAGCCTTCGCAGATCTTCAGTGTTGTAGGACACGTGGAGCCTTCGCAGATCTTCAACTCAGACAGATGAGACTCCGTAAGTTTACTTGCAGTATCATGAGGTACCTGATATGCAGAGTACCGACAAATCCTAACCACAGACCTTCGGCAAGCCCAGTAGCGCAGGCTTGTAACCCATGTGGGGGTTTTAAGGTGGTGTGGATGTTTGATGTTTGTTCTGGACCGGGTTGCAATGTGTTGCGCTTAGTCTGGCCTGCCCTGGTCTGGCTAAGTAGTGGGCAGTGCACTCGTCCATTGCTGCGCTTAAACATACCACCATCTTTTGGAATTTTTTCTTTGGTAATTCCCTCTTCTCTTGCGCTGACCATTTCTTTTTGAAAAAATCTATTTTACTACCTTCAAGTATCAGCGTTGTTCACTTAACCCCCTAAAGAAAATTTTGGTTTACCCCTCAGACTATTTATATTGGTTCAATTCAATCCCTAATGAAAATTTTCTAATTTGTTTCTCTTTGTAAACATCATTTAAGAAGGTACAATTTTATGAAATTATACGTTGCAACATACAACATATTAGAAAAATATTTTTTAATCTTTTATGTATTTTTTGTATTTTTGAAACATGTAAACAAATCTTCCTTGGAAGATGAAATAATGCATGAAAAAGTTTATAAAAAATTATAAAATTATTTTTTTGGCATAGTTTGTGATATCATCTACCATCCTACAAAATTTGAACTTCAAATATAACTCATACAAAGAGAAACAAAAAAGAAAAGATTCAGTGTGGATGAATTGAACCAATCAAAATAGTTTGTGGGGTAAAATGAACTAAAAATTCTTTAAAGGGTTAAGTAAACAAAGCTAATTCTTGAGGGTAGTAAAATGAACTTTTTCCTTTTTCTTAATATGCGAGACTTCTGGCTCGTAATATTCTGTTTTTATTTGGATTTTTTCCTTGCAGGCTATCTTGTAAAATCTAAGCCAAAATCTCCCTATTTATTTGCACTTGGGATTGTACAAGCAGAGAATCTCAAAATCAGTAGTGCAAACAACCAAGGCCAGGGCTGGATAACCACCATGTTATAAGCAGCAATAGAGCCTCTGGGCGAGCGAGCATGTACCTAAGCTGTATGTTCTCCTGACTGTTTATCGATGTAATTCAACGCTAAGTGACAAGGCATGACAGTGATAAAGAACTACTATCTTTTTTAGTTGTCGTTTTGGACAGCCAAAAGAACTAAAATATAACTAAACATCAAATAACTTGATACTAGAGGTAGTATCTGAAATCGCTTGGGTAACAAAATGCCAACCGACCATAGAACAATATCCTCTGGCTGATCCAGGCCCTAAATTCGAATGAATCATATTCATAATCTGGCATTGGCGGTGACAACATACAATCTAGTAGAGACGGTGCCAACGCATAGAAACCATGATAAATGAAATGTGAGATGCATCAAGCAAACCTCAAGTCATATCGTACATTGCTGCCACATCGTCTTCTTTTGTTAAGGATCTCATCTCATTGTTCAGAACACGTTACTTCCTCCGTTTTCAAGAGTTTGTCATTTTCTAGTTCAAAATCACAAAAGCAGCACATCTCCATCCTTATAGTCACAAAATGTAATAGTACAAGGCTAGATATCCTACGCAGATATTAGAGGCGGGGATGGCTTCTCGGTATCCATGATGGTTCACCACGAGCCGCTACCCTACAATGCAGTAAGGATCTCACTATTTGGCGCCACAGGTATCTTTGGTGCTGTTGCCATTGTTTCCTCAGGTTGTTCCTGTGAAATGGTGCACAGATTCTACCCAGGTGAGTTTGCTTATCTCCCTCCTTATCTTTCTAATTGTCGTTCGGACAGCACATTCAAGCTCATTTTTAGTTCATATCTTTGTCGGGACTTGGGAAAGACAAAATAAAAGAATAAAGGAGGGAGTATTGAAGCATGGTTACATTTGATACAGTAGAATGATTTTATAGTTGCACACATTAAGGAAATAACATTTCTAAATTCTAGCAAACACTACAACCTAAGAACATTATTAGCCACCATACATTATAGTTGCCTGATGCCTCTACCAAAATAAATTTTAACAATCCAATTTAACAATGTGTTTGTATCCTGATACCAACCACTGCGAATTGTACGAAAAAAGAAGAGAATTTCATTAAAGAGTGTTGCTTAGATTATGTTATCATGGTAAAAGGCTGCCAATGGAAGAAAATAAATGTCACTTACAAAACAATCTTAAATTGGGCAATCATTACTAATAAGAATTTTAAAAAATCTTACTCTTTCCTTGGAAGCACAATATGCTTCTAGTTCTCGCTTTGCGAAGGTTGGAAGAACAAATGCTGCACGATGCATCTGTTCAACAATGAAATTAATCAGGATGCATAGACATTGAACTGAACAAAGAATATGAATTTTAATGCAAGAGATTTCACATCTGAGTGTCAATTAACTGTCAAAAAGTGGGACCAATAATTGTAAAAGCCCCGTATGGTACAGAGGACAACAAAATTTATCATTATGAATAAATAAATTCTGCATACTAGGACTAAAGCAAGGAAATTTCAAATTGAAATATGGGAAAATATGTAGTGAAATATGGCACAAGACATCCTATGTAATTCTAATTGAGAACAAACCTCCGAATTATAAAATCTGATTTCTCTTCCAGCTTTGGTAGCACCATCCAGTTTCTCAATTGGATTGATAGGGGCCAGGAAGTTGACCGGTGGACCTTCTTTGGCACATAGCAAAAATCCAATGACCCCACTGCAAAATCCATGTAAGGAACTTATAAAATCTAGGTTCCATATACTGAAACAACTAATACTGCAAAAAAAAATCTTCATCTATAGCAGCAGATCCGAGAATCTCCATTATTGACTCTTAAACACAATATGTTGAACCCACGCTATAAATAGTTTCTCAAGTGTTACAGTAAGTGTCATGTGTTTATTTTCGTGTCTATATTTTTTTGTAATGGTTTTCTCTCTACAGTTAAGTCTACTAGAAACCATTTGTCGCTTCAACAATGTCAGATACAAGTGCCATCTAGATTCAATATTTGTTTCAATTAGATGTAATTAAAAGGAAATAGATACTATCACCTTGTTCACATCAACCACCTAGCATGACTTGATCATTCAAAATATATAGATACTTTAGGAAATAATTGCTCACTAATGTTTTTGTCAGGCTAAAACCAGTTCCTTGTTTGAGCTGATGAACTAAACCAGAAATATCCTATGATTGCCGAATGGACAAGCAATGCCACCACTTCAGTGTCAAACAATAGTGACACAAAAAAGTAGCTGAATATGATATAAAGTTCTTATTTTTTTATGAGAAACAAGTTCTTATGTTAGGGTCCACAAAAGACGAGTTCTGAAGCTAGCATGCCAGCAGAGGGGAAGGGGGGGGGGGGCAGAGAAATAAAATGCTCACAAAACCATTCAAATTGCTCAAAAACACATTCATTAGTCTAGAAGAAGCACTAGACATACTTGAACAATTGCACTGAAGGGCTCCACAAAAAATCAAGCTGATATCCATATGTATAGTGCATACTTCATTATGTATTAAAAAATTGCAAGTGTTCGTAAAATGGGGGCATAAAGGCGTAAAACATCATGTGTTGAGCCCTTCTTATGAAACAGAAATAGTTGACACATTCCAAAAATAATGGACCTATGGTGGGCCAACATATTTGACTTTGAAGGCCAAAATTTGGAAAATGATAAACTACGGAGAATATAGAATGTAAAGAACCTCGGGTATGTTGGGACAGTAGTCCAAGCATAGTGAACAGAACCCTTGAAAGTTTCATGGCAGATCGAGAGCATATCCTGTATCAAATGTGTATGCAACCACAGACTCTCAGCTTGATTACAAAGAACTCCACCAGGCCTCAAAGCTCTAGCAATCATATCAAAAAAAGGTTTCTCCACAAGCTCCTGAGCAGGTCCTGCAATAGAGAATGTGTAGTAGTATAAGAACGATAACATTTGTCTGAATGACTGAATCTTACTTTTGTCGTTAGGTCACAAAAACTTAGTAACATAGAAGAAATGTGTTCACAAATAGTAAATAACAGCTCTGGTCTACAGATTTACCAACCCAGTTCAAGAATAATATAATATGAACCAAGAAGAATTGAAATGTACATAACAGATATGCAGCAACAAAGACATAATGCCGTATGAAAGAAAAATTATGGTGTATGGTAGCATAATCTCACCTATTGGGTCTGATGAATCAACTATGATAGCATCATATGTCCCCTCGGATGCATTTCTCAAGAACTCCACAGCTGAAATAGAAAAAAAGGATTTCAACTACGAAGTTAAATATAAAGAACTGAAATTACTAGCCATGGGGTTATTGACATACCATCGCCAACATGAAGTTGAACACGAGGATCTTCAAACCCAACGGATAACTGTGGGAAGAAATCTTTACATACCTACAAAGTTAAGATGTAGGTCAGCAAAGTATATTTAAAAAAAAAACACTTTAAGATCAAGAACAAGGTCTCAAAGGAGAACTTTACATCAATAACTAGCTGATCAATTTCACATATGTCAATGGACTCCACTGAACTGTGTCTGCAAATCTCTCGGAGTACACCTCCATCACCACCACCAATGACCAAAACCTGCAACGTAGTTCCTAAAATATAAATCACAGTGTGCTTTAAATGTAAGTGGAAACAAAAAATAAATGTTCTTTTTGCTGCTATATATCAGCAAAATATCATCAAATTTGATTTTTTTTTTCTCAAACGTGCATCATCCAATTTAGTTCAGTCACTAGACTCCATGACAAGTTAATAGCATAACAGAGAAAAACAGAGATCAGAAGATATTACCTTTTTAGGGGATGGAATTGAACAAAGTGGGAGGTGAGTAATCATTTCTTGGTATGCACATTCATCCTTATCAGTCAACTGAACAATACCATCAAGCACAAGGACTTTCCCATAGGTTGAAGACTGCACACAAACACAAACTAACAGGTTACACAATACAAGCTAAAGATGGCAGATAAACAGAAATCACAAATGGGGACATATCTAGTGTAAAAGGGGCTTACGATGCTAACATGTCAATAAACATTAGTGGCCATTTGATCTATCATCATTCATCAGCGACTAAGATTATTGGAGGTGAATGTGCAATCCAGCAGCAATAAATGTCCTTGAAAAAAAACTTGTAGTTAAGACTTTGTTGCACCTCCACCTCACCTAATCTTAGCCACTGGTGATAAATTGGATGACCACAAATGTGTATTAGCATGGTAGCATCGTAAGCCCCTTTTACACAAGATATGTCCCCATCGCAAATTAACATTCTGCGTTGATGAGAACCTCAAAAACTATGACTTCTTGGTATGGTGATTTCCCCTGGTACAAGATCTTCTCCACCTTCAAAGAATGAGCCTCTCCTGTATAGCAGAAATAAAATCATGAGGGAAAGAAGTAAAACCGTTTCATTCTAGTGCAAAATACAGTCCAATGTCAAAAGAGCATACGAGCATACCAAAAATTGACATCCGCACAAGACTTTAAATACTGAAAAACAAGGAGTCCATACTGCAGAGTAAAACTAACATAGAGATCATCTACAGATTTACTAATGGATCATAATTTAAACACAATGCCACTAGCCGATTCAACGCACTCCAGAGGTGTCTTAAAAAGAATAGGAAATGGTCATGCGTGTTATGGTAGAATAGCTTTTCCCACTAAACTTTGTGAGAATTATGTAAAGGTGGCGAGTTAACTTGATAATGGTCTTTTACTCTTTTATATAATTCCAAACCATTATCTGAACACTAGTATGAGTTTGTGTATTTTTAATTAATCAAACTCAAGGAAGTTTCTTTAGACAATGAGACAGGCTACACTAATTCCCTCAGATTATCCATGTTAAATCATCTGATTCAAAAAATTTGATATGATGATTCGGCACTACAATCGTACCCCAATGTCAATTCAGGCACTCATTTGTCCAACGAAGAACTAAATTGTTTCAAAGAGTCGAAATTTGAATTTTAGATAAAAATTCCTCTGGAGCATTACAGATATATCCATCAAGTAATATATTCAAATAACAGTGATGTCCAGAAAAGTACCTGGCCACATTGGGTTGTTGTAATACTGAACTTTGCTCGCTTTCCCTGCATAGGCCGAAAGTGTGATTAGATAAAATAACATAAGACTGAATAATGATAATAATTTGTATTATCTAAGTTATCAAACAATACGATCGGGACTGTGGCACGCAGCCTGAACGCACCACAGCGTGAGCGGGGTTCGGTGAACCAGCCGGACACCACGGTGGCATGGCACTTGGCCTCAGATTCAGGCGCCGCGGCCCTGGCCTTGACGCAGCAAGGGGGCAGTGGCTTGGCGGTGCCATCATCCCCACTTCCCTTTATCTGTGCTGTCCCAATCAAACCATCTCCTGCGCCTCCACCCTCCATGGACCCTGTTCCTCTTTGAAGTTCCCAGCCTCTGAACCGAAGCAGCAGCAGGAAAGATTAAGCATCATAGCCAACAGAAAGCAACGCAAGTGTTTATTTGCTTAACTGTTTATTACTGTAGGATAGCCAACAGAACAATAAACGAGCAGCAACTGTTTTAAACAGATAACAGGTGGCAGACCATCCGTAGCAAACGTAGGCCACGAGCATGGACCAGAGGGTTGTGCCACTACGGAGTGTCCACCCACCCACGCCAAACCAAACATATGACAAGGACACGACCAAACATCAAACTGATTAACCAATTCATCCGAGAGCACCCAAACTTCCGCAAATAAAAAATAACAAGAAAGCACAAAGAGAAAACGTTTTCCTAATCTCCACTGCGCGTGCGTGCTTCGCTCGCAAGGGTACCGACTCAAAAATCAAAACAATCACAGAGAAAGAGAACAGACGAACTAAACCCCCAGGCATCACCGCCCTGCTCCCCAACACGAAGAGGCGATTCGGCTGGCCCGACAGCGAGTCGGAGACGGCCAATGGGAAGTTCGAAACGGCGAGCGCCGGTGCGCGGGAGGGTTCCGCGAGCCGGGGTATGGACGCTTCTAGAAGCTCCAGGGAGGATGAAAGGGAAGAGAAGGGAAAGGGCTGCTCACCTGGGGTGTGAGTGATGAAGTGGGGCGGGGCGGGGCGAGGCGAGGAGGCGGCGGCAACGCGAGGGGGAGAAGAAATAGAGGGAGGCGGAGGAGGAGGAGGGCGCCGGTGGTGGTGACGGCCTCGTGACAACTTCTCTCTCTCCACTTTATTTCCCCTTTTCTTCCTCCGGAATCTGTGCTTTGTGCTCGGGAAGGAGGTGAAAAAAAGGAGAGGTGACGGAGAGGAGGCCGTCAGATGCTCAACGGGTGGCTCTGATTATTTTGGAAAACGAAAATCCAATGGAAAGTTTCGTTGATTGAAATGTGACGAGAAAACCCTTCCATAAATCCAGATCACTTCTTCCGTGCTTAAAATATGTATGCCATACATATGCACGCTAATAACAACAGCAGACGACCTTATCTATGAATTATTGAACAAGTTGGATACATTGTACTCCATCATTCTTCAAAATTTTATCATTTTTTAAATAAAAAATGAATTAAATAACAAACTTTTAGAGATAGAGGGAGTACCATTTTGCTCTTTTATATTTCGCGCAGGATACATCAAACTGAGCTACCTAAAATTAATTATACACTTTTACAATGGCTAGTGTTTCGTAGAGAGAACTATGGGTGCAATTCCTCGTGTATGCTTCTCTTTACAAAAGCTTATGCTTCTTTATCCGAAGTACACGTATACCAATCGATCTTTCTTTTTGCTTCCAAAGCCAAACTTTTTACTTCAAATTGATATGTGCACTATTCCAGTTCAGATCCTGTCATGACCACCTTTTAATTAGCCCTATGTTCGACCAGTTCCTATCACAAATTCAAGTAGTGATTTCACTTGACGTAATAAGAAACAAAAGGGACTTAACATCCCAGCTGCGTCTGCGTGCGCACCTAACAAAAGCTTCCGAAAGCGATGCCGTGAGCATATATTCGAATTCGAGGCAAAGTCAAAACAGAGCTGCCAATTGGACTCCCTTTTTCGATTTTCTCATGCCGGTACAATTGATCATTTTCAGCTGGTACAATCTGTTCTGCTGGCATGTGTACTCAGATGTCACCGACTGCAAAACTCCGAAGGCTGGTGCCCAGCCTTTGTCGCTGACGGAGGCTTCTTCCTAAAAATCCTGAGCAACCTATCGGATGATGTAGGAAACCAAGCAATGAATGTTGCAACAGTCCTTGCCTCCATCTACGTCCTATCGCCGTCGAGTTCACGCTTCCTTTTGCATATTGCAAGCCTGATAAAATGAAATGCAGCAGCGTGAACTCCACGCTAGGCCACTCCATCGTCCGAGCAAGGTGGCACCGCTGGCCTCCTGCCCACCGGCCCACCGTTACAGTGCGCTTCAACGACGTTCGGCTGGCACTTGTAGTGCCGGCGATCCACGCACCGCCGGATGTCGTTGCCGACTACAGCGACGATGCGTCGTCGTCTGCCTCCACGTTATATCATGGATTTGGTCATTTGGACGCGTGGGTCAGTCTTTATAGCATCCCTATCATGGAATATGAACCGGTTGGATCACTGACCTTCGGCGACATAATGATCACAGCAGCAGTTGAAGCGGGCGGCTGAGCCACACGCCACCGGTGCCAAGAACTGCGGTCGGTTAATTTATCGGGCATGCTTCCGGGAACCGTTTTAAGGCTATCTACAAGCGTCCTCTAAAACATACTATATACACTATTTTCCTTCTACTTTTACAGTATGTACTCTAAATTGCATTGCGAAACATTATATCTAGTATGATTTACAGCGTGCCACTGCGGATGGTCTAAACTCTATATACACTATTTGTCTTCTTTTTTCAGTATCTATTCTAAATTTACACACGTTCAGTATACTTTACAGTATGCCCATTATTAAAAAACACAGGTGCCTCATTTTTTTACACAGTCGGACCGTTAAAAATTTCTCCTGTGTAAGTTAAAAGCCACCTCTTCAAAAGCGGCTCACAATAATGAGCTGCCTGTGTAAATTAATCTAATCGTGCAAATGCATTTTGAAGAACGAGCCGTCTGTATAGTATCTATTAATACAAGCGGCTGGTGCGACCGTGCGCACCGGGCGTGCTCGCCAGTTAATGAGATGTCTTAAACACGCGCAGCGCATGCGCGTTTTTCGAATTCAATTTGAACTGCTCTGCGTCCTATCATGTCGAGAGACGAACCGTTGAGTTGCTGCTATAAGATCACTTGCGCGCGCCATCGTCTTCTCCGGCACAGTCACTCTTCCTCTCTTCCCAAAACTACGCCAAGAACAATATGGCTGACAAGAAAATGCCGCCGCCAAGTCTGTCGAAAGACCCCAAGAGGAAGCGTCTTTGGCTGGACTTCCCCCGACAAGGAGTGGGCTCTGCGGAAGGTGGCGCGCGATGTATTTGACAATACATCGTGCTTCATGTGTTGTCTTGGGCTTAATCCCCTCCAGAGTATACTGTAATAGGAACCATAAATCACTAAGTCTTCGTCATGATGCATTTGGTCGGTCGCTTCAACGCCCTCCAGGACACGATGGCGGTCGAGCTCGGTGTCAGCGACCGCAACGATTTGGTGGCGGCGACGTCCAGAAGACTGGGCTTCCCGTCTCCGCCGCAAGAGGCGCTCCAGGCTCCTCCGCCCCGCTAGGAGCCCAATGAGGAGGAGCAGCAGGAGGAGAAGAAGTAGTTTTTTATTCTTTATTTTTAGTTGTGTTGTTTTTCTTTTCTTGTTTTTAGTTTGTGTTTTTCTTTTTTTCTTGTTTGTAATATATCATTTTAAGGTAATGAACTTTATTTTGCTGTTCATTGGTGTGCAAAAATAGTTCTAATATTGTCGTCCTAATGATAAATCACTAAAAATGAATTAATAACATCTTGTCTTAACGATAAATAAAATCTTTATAGATATGTATTATAAGAACATAAAATAGTGAACTATTTATCTCTTTTATGGATGTGTTACACATTGTTGACGTAGAAAATCATTATAGATATCACTTAAGTTGATCAAAAAGTGTCTTATATTTTCACATATGGATATTAAGACTACACAGACTGAGAAAATTAGTTTTATAATTTATTTAAATTATTTTTTCCAAGTGGTGATTAAGAAACTGCCGTCTGTGAAAATATTTTCTCTATAAATGAAGTATCGGTCACGCCCTACAACCCTATTTTCATTTTGTCGCCAAGCCCCCCCCCCCCCCCCCGGCGCTCCCAAACCCTCACCCTCGGCGTCCTCGGCCTCGCCGTCGCAGTAAACGTCGAACATCATTCTCACCCTCGACATCGCCGCCGAGCGTCGTCCTCGCCTTCGCCGTCACCGTCCACGTCGAGCGTCATCCTCACCCTCGGCGGCGACACCGAGGGTCGTCGTCGCCGGGCGACATACTCACTCTCTGCATCATCGGCGAGCGTCGTCCTCACCCTCGTTGTCGCCGTCCATGCCAAGTGTCGTCCTCACTCTCGGTGTCACCGCCAAGTGTCGTCCTCACCCTCGACGTTGCCGTCGAGCGACGTACTCACCCTTGTTGTCGCCGCTGAGCATCGTCCTCACTCTCGCCGTCCACACCAAGTGTCATACTTACCCTCGGCGTCGCCGCCGAGTGCTGTTCTCACCCTCGCCTTCGCCATCAGGTATGTTCCTCTTCATCCTTCACGTATCCGCCTTCATAAATACTTATATTGCAGTGAAATTCTATTAAATACTTATCTTCTGTGACAAAATTTGTTCTTTTGTATTGTTACGGTCACAATTAGCGTTCTTAGACTTGCAGTAAGATATGTTGCACAATTTATTTTGCAGAAACAATTAAAAGGTTATGTGAGATTGAACTTGATATAGACAATCAGTATGTACAACTAGTTTGTCAATGCATCAATCCTAATTTCAATATAGACATTCAATATTTTGAAAATGTTGCCCTTAAAATCAATGTGAAGGTCAGTGCATTCGACAACCATATTGTGTCCTTTAGCAATGTTATTTATCTGTTCTGGATATTAATATGTATATATTGTATTTATCAAGTTGGAGGACACAACTGCGAGAAAACTACCATTCATCTCGGAAGACTATGAAGAATTTACTAGTCCTCCTTGATGGCTATGGTAATGTGAAAGTAGTGTCTTTCCTCTTTGTCTTCATTAGACACCAAGCTGGAAACGGAGAAGACATTGATGCTACAAAGTTAGAGGTGGAACTTCAACAATCATATCTTTCAGATTGCAACACGATCTAGATTAAAGGGGACACATCTGTTTTCTATTCATAAAAACACAACCATTTCCTATTCATTGCAATTTAGGTAGAGCAAGCTATGAATTACAATGTATGAATTGTGAATTATAGATGCAAGCTGAGAGAAACTATAAATTGCTATGTATTGAACTATATTTTGCAATGTACACACTATAAATTGCAATGTATGAAGCTATGATTTGCAATGTATGACCTATAAATTGCAATATATAAATTATGAATTGCATTGAATATATTTGCGATTGTTGTTATTTAAATTTGATCAAAAAATTAGAAACAATAGCGTTTAATAGTTGTATATTAGGACTTGTCTGAGATAATACATCATCACAGGCGACGTTGTACGTGAACAACCGCATGTGAAAAATCATTAACACAAACGATTTCTAGAGCCGCATGTGAAAATAACCTATTTTCACAGGCTCTTCGTTTCAGATGGTTTTTAAATCCGCTTGTGATAATATGTTTAGAGCCGTCTGCAATGATGCTTTTCGTAGTAGTGGCCACTGCGGACAGTCTTATGTGCGACAGAAACAGATGACACTAGTTTAACCGAATTCAAAATTATTGGTACAATACAGGTAGGTGCTCCTAAAGTTTATGTTATGGACATAGGGGCTGTTTGGATTGTATACTAAGTTTGCCACACAATTTTGCCTAGGATGACTAAGGGTAGTCTTGCCACACTTTTGTGGTAATAAGAGTCTGTTTGCTTTGAAGTCAAAACTTGCCACATTTTGTCACGCCTAAGTTTAGTCAAGTTTGACTAACTTAGTCATTGTTTGGTTCATAACCACAATTGTGACAAGATTCCTTACCATCTAACTGAGTCCCACGTGTCAAAGATTCAAATAAGTGTGGCAATATTCCCTTAGGCTTGCCAAGTTGTGGCTGAAAATTTGAGCACCTGACCTTAGTCAAGTTAGACAAAAATTTGTGACAAATTGTGGCAACCTTAGTACATAAACCAAACAGGCCCTAAAATTGGTCAACTAAGCTTAGGCAAAATGTGGCAAAAAAATTGTGTCTATGACATGTGGGACAAAGCGTGGGAAAGTTAGTCAGCCTTAGTTGTGGCTAGAATCAAACACTGACTAAGAAAATTGTGGTTGACTAAGTTTAGGCGTGGCAAATTGTGGCCTCAATCCAAACAGACCCGCATTGAACTAGGGAAGAAAACAGGGCAAATGAAGCAGAAAGGACATTGGAGTTGCTATAATACACATATAGGGTCCTAAAAAATACACATATAGAGTTGTATCTGTAGAAAATTCGAATAAGATGGACGTATATCAGAATCAGAAGGGGTAGCAGACAGCTCGATCATGACAGGTCAAATACCCAAACGTGGGGCAGAACTGAACAGGTAGCAAATCGACCGGAAATATGTCGACAGAACTGAACTCCTATTTAAAATGTATCACACCTTGATCAAACTCTCTAGAAGAAGGGGCAATAAAGCCTGTTCTGAACTGGAAAAAATTTAATATGAAACAAATAGAAGATATCTGTGGGAAAACACAGGATGCTCGCTGCCTCTTTCAGATTCTCATCTAGACATCGGCAGTTTTGTCACCATCAATCATCGGGATATACTCCCCCCGGATGGAAAAGATTGACGCTAGGACAGTCGCAACAACTTATTTTTGACCCGCTTCTTTGTCGGAAACGTCAATCTTTTCGATCAGGAGAGAGTACTGTATAAGAACAATATAATGGGCCTTCGAGGATCCAGTACTCTTTGTCTTGGGCGCTTTCTTTTGCTCTGATGTTGAAGAGTTCCAGAACGTGAGGGGTTCACAAGGAATGAAAAGGCACCTGCAGTTGTACTCCTCTATTTTTATTTTAGATGAACTAATCAAAGTCTAATAGCGTAGCCAAAGACCGAATGCGCTCGCCGTGAAACCACCCTGTCCGAACCAACAGATTGTTCGAATCTCCGGTCCTGAAACCTGGTCATATTAAACAGAAACAAAAAACAAAAAGAACTTGTGAACTCGCGGAGGTGGAGCTCGCCGGTCGGCAGGCCGGCAGCGGCGCGGAATGGGAGGAATGGCTCCATAGATCATGCACGCCGCGGACCCGGTCGTCGCGTTGGGTGTGGACTCCACCTCGACCAGGCCCAGTAGCCGTTCCCCGGCCTGGATGTGAGTCAAACGCCGACCTGAAGTTGGAGCATAAGACCATCCGCACTGGTATACTTTAAAGCATATTCTATATACTATTCTCTTTCAGTTTTTACAGTATGCACTCCAAATTACACTGCGAAACAGTGTATCCAGTATGCTTTACAGTGTGTCACTGCGAACATGGTCTAAGATTGCTCACACTCATCAACCTCTATATCAGACCTCTATATCATATTTTATATCATCTTCAAAAGATTCTTAGCTTTACAGTTTGGTTCTCCGCACTCGTTCACCTATAAATCATACCTCTATAGTCTATATATTATACCATCTATTTTTTATTATAACCCTCTCTTTTCTTATTTTTTCTCTCCTATTCTCTCCTTTTTCTCTCTCCTTTTTGCTTCAACTGGCTGATAGCAAGCACGTCAAATATTGAGGTCTCCTGTTCCGGCCGGAAAGATAGCGAGCCATATAACGGCGCTGCTGCGGCAGCACGCGCCGCTAAACACACGATAGAGGTGGGTTTACAGTTCCCAGTGCGCTCAGTCTAAGGTCCACCGTAAAAGTAATTCTAGCATTCAATTGATGGTGCACCCAAGTAGTAGTATTCTCTTGCTCACTAATTTCAGTGCTTAATCTTTAGGGACTTGTGCAACATTGATACTACCTCCGCTCTCAAATAATTGTCGTTTCATACAATGAAAAGAATTAATAATAATTTTCCCAACGACAAATAAATTGATACCAAAGGAGTACTTCATTTACTTTCTTTAAATTTTGGTCGACAATATTAGAATTTGAGCTTGGAAACAAGTTCTAAGAAAGATTATCTTGTCAGAGCATAGCGTGGCTTTATGTTTGAAATCATTGAGAAAGTGGATGGATCTCCAGCTAGGTACAACAGAGACACCCAATTGTTTTTTAGTACTCCATAGTTTTCTCTCCTTTTGCCTATTCTAAACACTGGTTTGTGTAAGAAATGAATTATAGTAATAGGAAAAAGTCTACATACCCCCTCAACTATAGGCTAGAGACTATTTTAGCCCTCAAACTACTAAACCGGGTTTTTAACCCCCTAATGTATTTAAAACCATCTAATTAGTCCCCTAAGATGGTTTTACAGGGTGATTTTGCCACCTAAGCTGCTGACATGGCGTTGCCTTGCATGTGTTGTTCTTTGGGACCTGCCTGTCATTCTCAGGTGTCATATGTAAAATTTGAACTATCTTTCTCTGTTTCTTCTCACCATACGCGATCGATTCAGTGATCACATACCGGCAGCACTGCTTTTCTTGCGAGTGAAGCGATCGATCCGACAACCGTAGCTTTGCTCCCCTGCGGTACTTCTTCATCGTCATCACTCACTCACAGACGTCGGTAACACTAGTTCGACGGCATTAGCTGGGGCTTGTTCTCGCAAGGTGTGTTTGCCAGGTTTCCGCAAGGTGTTTATAGCAACTGTCTGTTGCCGTGCTTAGATATATTTTATCTTTATCTATAAAATGCAAGTTAGGTGCTTATTTCTCAAGTTCTGTTTATTTTTGCAGTCTGTAGAATTTCAATTAGGGAGCCGCAAGAGCTGTTGTCTGCTTCGTGAAAGGTGTGCTTGCTTGGTTCCCACAAGGAGTTTCTTGTTGCTCACTAAGTGTTCGTAGATGTTGTTGCCTATACGTCATTAGTTTAGGAGCTGGCATTTTGTTCCACAATTTGGTCCGCGGATATCAGAAGTTGCCGATCAGTACCGATGGAAGAAGGAAAAAAACCAACTGATTCAACCTGTCAATCAGCAAACAGCGGCAAGAAAAAAATTGATGCAGTCTACACAGTCAGCACACTCAGCAAGTTATGTGAATGACATGCGGGTCTCAAAGGACAACACATGCAAGGCAACACCATATCAGCAGTTTAGGTGGCAAAACCACCCTGTAAAACCACCTTAGGGGATTAATTAGATGGTTTTAGATACATTGGAGGTTAAAAATCCGGTTTAGTAATTTGAGGGGTAAAGTAGTCTGTAAGCTATAGTTGATGGGTACGTAGACTTTTTCCTATAGCAATATTATAGTAACACGAAAACCAGCAATAAAAATCTAGCGCGGAGGAGGGAGGCAGGCGCAGGCGAATCTGGCACCGGCCACGACGAACCCCCTCCCACCCTCCCGCCGCTTCCTCCTCCCTGCCCTCCCTTTTCCCCAGATCCGAAACCATTAAACCAGCGGATCTCGCCTCGGGCAGAGCGACGTGGAGAGGGGAAAGCCAGCGGAGCCGTAGCCATGAGATGGTATGCATCCGTAGCCTCCTGAGGGAGCTGGTGCTGCGTGCGGGTGGTGACGGCGGCCGGCGCTGGGCGCCCAGGGTCCTGTGCGGCCGGGCGGCGGATGTGCGCGTGACGCACCGGCACTTGCGGCGCGGATTCCGGGCGGTTGCGGGAGCGAGGGGCAGGATGATGCTCGACTCCTCCGACTCGGCCGCTGCCGCGGCGGCTGTGGCGGAGGTCGGAGGCGGGTCCGGGTCGGGGCAGGTGCAGCCGCAGCCGCTGCCGCAGCGCCGCGCGGCGGGGGCCCTGGCGCAGGCGCACGACGCCGCGTACGCCAGCGGCGCCTGGGACAGGTAAATGCGTGCGCGATTGTTTCTCCTCCTGTGCGGCATCTCGCTGTTCAAATGTTGTGGTGCGACATGGAACTGGTTACGCTGTGACATTGACCTGAATACTACGGGAATTGGGATGTATATAATTTATAAACATCGAGATTATATTTATACATCACCACACAAGAATATCTGGATTCTATGTTTCAGCTGTTGATGCCCTCTTTATGTGCCACTCCCGTTGTTATACAATGCCTAACATAATGTAAAATAAATTGTGTCAGGGAAGATGGTAAACTGAGATGTGGCTATTCAAGTTTTAGAGGGAAGAGAGCTACTATGGAAGATTTCTATGATGTAAAACTAACTGAAATTGATGGACAAGCTGTTAGTCTCTTTGGTGTTTTTGATGGTATGATGTTCAGTTTTTCCCTATTTACTTCTGCGATTCCCTTCCCACCATATTTTTCTTTTGAAGATCTGGTGCATTAGGTCATGGAGGATCACGTGCCGCTGAGTATTTGAAGGAACACTTGTTTGAAAATCTTATGAAGCACCCTGAGTTCTTGACGGATACAAAGCTTGCCATAAGTACTTCCCCTCTGAGGATTCTCTGTACATTTTTTTATGTGAGCATTCTTGTCATTGTGAAATGTTTTTGTTCTGAACCTTGTTTTCCCTTAACAATACTAGGTGAAACATACCAGAAAACAGATACAGATTTCTTAGAATCAGAATGCAGTGCCTTCAGAGATGATGGCTCCACAGCTTCAACTGCAGTTTTGGTGGGTGACCATCTATATGTTGCAAATGTTGGTGATTCCCGTGCTGTTATTTCAAAAGCTGGCAAAGGTATTGCATACTGCACATAGGTTTTCTAAGTAGTTTGTTTGATTTAAATTGCCGTTTTCTTCATGAACTAAAAAGTATTCACTCATATTTAACAACACTGTTTGGTTTTTCTGTCTATAATAAGGCCTCATTTGACACAGTTCCACAAAGCTGATTCTCTGGATTCAGTTTTGATTCTCTGGTGAAGTGATTCCGTGGCTGAAAATGATTCTCTATAATTCTCTAGAATAAACTCTTAGAATCAGGATAGAGAATCACTTCACAGAATCAGGAGGAGCTATTTTTTTTTCAGCTTCCAGCCCTTTAGTTCATTTCAGAGAATCACTTCATAGAATCAGCCAAGAATCACTTCTTCTGGAAAACAGTGTTTGACACAACTTCCCTGATTCTGCCTGAGAATCAGCTCCGTGAAGCTCTGCCAAAGGAGGCCTAAAATATACTGTGTTAATTCCCTAGAAAGGAGAGTTCTTTTGCTTTAATTAAACTGTGAATAATGACCCCTTTGTAGAGTGCTATAGTGATACACCCAAAATGTTTCTGATTGGGCCATTTAAGTGATTGAATAATTGTTTATGTTTCTTATCACTAATTAGTAATGAAGTTCTGTAATATAATTGTCCATAGGTTCTTCCTTCCACATTCTTTCCTTGATTACTTGTATGGAATCTAAGTTCATCAGCAAAATTTTATTGCATTCTCAACGCCGTATCAATAAAATATACAGATAATCTTGACATTCTTTTTCTTACATACAGATGTAACCTTCTTCTAGTCATACACTACAACAACAACAACAACAACAACCAAGTCTTTGTTCCAAACAAGTTGGAGTCGGCTAGAAATGAAATCCAACAATTTTTAAAGAAAAATAATAGAAAATAAGATGAGTAAAAAATACAAATAAACTAAGATTCTACACTTTATTTATTTTATAAATGGATTAATAAGAAAGAAGATAAGAGTAAAAAAATACGAATAAACTAAGATTCTGGTATATGAATTGCTAATTTCCATGCGGTCCTATCATGAGCCAAATCTCTAGGTATGTCCCACTCCTTTAAGTCACGTTTCACCGCCTCCTGCCATGTCAACCTTGGTCGACCTTTACCTCACTTAAAATTTTCTCTACTCTTTATAATCCTACTGTTAACCGGTTCTTCTGAAGGTCTCCGCTTGATATGCCTAAACTACCGTCGGCGATGTTGGACTAGCTTCTCCTCAATCGGTGCCACCCCTACCCTATCACATATCACCTCATTCTTAATTTTGTCTCTTCTTGTGTGACCGCACATCCACTGTAGCATACGCATCTCAACAACACTCATTTCTTCGACATGTTGCTTTTTAGTTGGCTAACATTCTGTTTCATACAACATCGCAAGTCTGATCACTATCCTATAGAGTTTTCCTTTCTGTTTTTGTGGAACTTTCTTATCACATAAGATTGATAAGATTTCAGATGCCTGTCGCCACTTCATCCACCCGATCTTGATCTTGATCCTGTGGCAAACATCTGGTCATACACTAGTTTGCTAGATTAAAAGTCCCTAACCACCTGTCCTGAATGCATAATAGAGTTTTGTTGATATTGTTTACGGTTAAGTTCCTATGCCTTTATCCATTGCCCTAACATTCATCTTTTCTTTTTCTAGCTGTGGCACTCTCAAATGATCACAAACCCAACAGGAGTGATGAGCGAAAGAGAATTGAGAATGCTGGAGGCATCGTTATTTGGGCTGGTAAGCATATGCTCCTCATTCTTACCCCAGTGGCATAGTTTCCTTGCATCAGCTCAAGTTGATAACCATAATGCCTTCTTGTTTGTGTATTTCCCCAGGTACTTGGAGGGTAGGTGGTGTATTGGCAATGTCCCGTGCATTTGGCAATCGGCTACTAAAGCCATTTGTTGTAGCAGAACCTGAAATTCAGGTATATAATAATAGTAATTGAGTTATCCCAAGACGAATCCTAATATTGTTTCTTATTGAATTAGTTATAGTTGAAGTCATTTTTTCTTCTCTCTCATAGTTGGAATGCTGAAAATGTGCCCTCTATAAACTTTCAGAAATTGGAATTTTGATTCCAGTTTAGCTATCTAGTTTGGCATTGGAAGTACTCCAATCTGGGTCATTTGTTGGAAGGAAATTATTATTACTATTGCTGATCCTTTAGTAGATAACTACGGCATTGTTGCCAGCGTTATCATATTCGTAACTTGAATGCAATTTTGCTGGTCTATCTATAAATTTCGCATGTGACTTTGGACTGAAGTCTTATCTAAACATCCACAGGAGGAACAGGTCAATGGAGACTTGGAATGCCTGGTCCTAGCTAGTGATGGACTTTGGGATGTTGTGGAAAATGAGGTGACAACTCTATTCCCATGTTGTGTGGTCATACCCTTGAACTTTCAAATTCTTTGAATTGAAACAAGTTGTTGCTTATGTGATATCGAATCAAAGCATGGCCTTGTTATCTTGATTGTTTGGTAGGGGTCCATATTCATATTGTTGAAAAAGTCTGTTTTGCCGTGCTGCTTTTGTCATGTTTTTTTTGTTTAACTCTAGCTATCTCACTATCGTATCGTTAATGCTTTTATTCAAAAGGAAGCTGTTTCGCTCGGGAAATCGGAAGACATGCCTGAGTCTGCTGCCCGGAAGCTGATGGAGATCGCCTACTCTAGGGGCAGTGCCGACAACATTACTTGCATCGTGGTACAATTTCACCATTACAACACTGGGTAAGTAAGACGGACGTGTTTGGACTGGTTAAAGGTTTGCCCTGAAGGACGTGTTTGGACTGGTTAAAGGTTTGCCCATCTTCAGGCTATTATCATCCTGCAAGCTGGGCGGGGGGTTACTTTCAGATTTATTGCTCGTGTGGCAACTGCCAAGAAAAACTGTTACGTTTATCCATTCATGTGTAGGGAATGTGTTTTGTTCCAGCAGGGTAAGAGACATGTTTAATCTGACGATCAATTTGAATAAATCAATCATTTTTTTTACCCGTATAACAGCTTACACATCCCCTGCCTTTTAAACTTCTCGATGAGGGTTGATGCATGAAAAGTATGATACTTCTTTCGTTTCTTTTTATTTATCACTGGCTAATTTATTTTTGAACTAATCGATGATAAATAAAAAGAAAAGAGAAAGAAGTATGTCAGTGCGGCCAGATCTATTGGTCTAAGCGTTTCCAGAGTATTGTTAGAAAGAACTCGTAATTATTCCAAAAATAAAGGGAGGTAGTAGGTGGAGGCACACCATCACTACAACAAAATACCGCAAGCTTTACTCTTCGAATAAATCTACTCGGCTACTGGTCGCTGAATAACGTGATCCGACGATCACTTAGAATGTGTTTGGTTGGTTGTATTGGATTGATTTGAATTGGATGGTCCATTCATATGTTTGTTTTACAGTCAGTTAGACAAAATCATTCAGCTTTGAGGAATAATGCTGGATGAAGTGGTCTAACAAATTTGGTTGGATGAGTCTATCTATGTTATCTAATTATGCTTCTTAGTAGCATAATTAATGATAATTAACTTGTTTATTGTTGATTAATGATTACAATTACAATATTAACATTAATATTTGCTAGTGATATGATAATTAGTATATAAATAATTAGTATCATATGAAATTATTAACTTAGATGATTCAATCCACTCAAGTTTCATCCAACCTATTAAATAAAAAAATGTATTATCTAATTTATCTAACCAAATATTAACTTGAATGATCTCATACATAAAAAATGGATCACTCTTAGTTACCTGTGCGGAGGCGGTAGGTGCGGCTGGCGGCGCGGACGTTGCTGGTCGTGGTGGTGGAGGGCGATAGGTGAGGTCCAGGTGGGGGAGGCGGGTTGGAGAGGCCAGCGGAGGGAGGGGAGCTTGAGCGACGACAGTGGAGCTAGTGTACTGGCAGAGCGACGACGTGACATAGCGTCGCTACTCACGGATGGCGGCCGCGGGCGGTGGCAGGGGACGGCGACGGTGTCAGAGTTCGCCGGGGGAGGGTGCAAGGACGGTGAAGATGGACAGCGTGAGGTTGAAGACGAATGGATGCTCGTGAACCTGGACGGGGAAGTGGACACCGGGAGCTGGTTTCGTCGCGGATGGCGGCCGCGGGCGGTGGCAGGGGACGGCGACGGTGCCGGAGTTCGCAGGGGGGGGGGGGGGGCAAGGACAGTGAAGATGGACATCGTGAGGTTGAAGACGAATGGATGCTCGTGAACCTGGACGGGGAAGTGGACACCGGGAGCTGGTTTCGTCTTTCGTTTTCTTCGGACGGTAATAAGCCATGTCTCGTTTTGGCCGCACGCAAACTACCTCACATACGAACACGTACTACTAGCTTGTCACTGAACAACGACAGTGCATGCATGCGTCAGAACGAAATCTTGTACAGTAACTGCAGTACAGTTACTCTAGGTGACAGATGAAGTCAGGATGCGTGGGGTCCACCTGTCAGCTGCAGTAACTGCAGTTGCAGAGGATTTGAGTCCGCGTGCGTCCCACCACCGCTCCGTGTGGCTACAGGTTAATTAATACTCCAAATGATCTGATGATACTAATACCACGGTGCATTATTAGGTGAGTGACGATGACCCAGTATTCAAATGAAAGTGACGAAACCACACATGGTTTGGTTTGGTTTTGGTGCTGCACACCTCACCTAGCTCGGCCGTCATTGGCCGTCCCAGTTACAGACACGCACGCACGCTGAGATGGGAGATGTTACAAACTTACAAATCTACTATAGCGGAGATAGCACCGGAGATGGCCGGAGATGGATATAAAATTCCCGAGTGTGGCGAGGAGGCTGTCGCTTCGCTGGACGCAACGTTTGTTTGTTTGGACGGTGTCCACGTTCCCCGTGAATGCGACCTTATTAACTAGTATAATCTCCAGGATTAATTAAGAGAGTCATGATTAAGCGAGGCCAATGAGAATGGCATCACAATCTTGCCTTGTCACCACATAAATAATTTTACATAAGGTCGCTGCCGTTGTTGTTTGGCGCTTCGTGTAACCATGAAAACACACAGCATGTTCTTATTTTTCCAAATGTTTAAACTGAAAAACGTTGTAGAAAGGCTATGTTTCTTTAGCTAGAACTTTTTTCCCTATCTAATTATTGTATTGGATTTTGTGGCTTCCATCATGTTACAACTTGCAAGTCATATTTCTGTTCTTTTGAGAACCGGCCAGAGGCCGGGTGGTTGGAAGATCCAGGTGTGACCTCCGATCGTGCGGGTTCAATCTCTGAGATTGTTCGTAGCTCATCTCCTCTAAGTATCTGGACGCTATCTCATGTCTTAAAAAAAAAACAACTTGCAAGCCAGTTGCGGACATTGTGTGATTTGAACAAGGATTTGGCAGACGTGACAGTTGTATAGCACCCTTGAGGAAAGAGAGAAAAAATGTACTAGTCCATTTACATGTGCTGAATCCAGAAATTGAGCTGTTGCTTTCGGATCCGACCTGCCATATTTTGTCCTGCATAGAAAACTCGCACGGTCGATAGGCCCCCTGGCAGCACAGATTCAACCAATCTGAAGCGGCCACGTGTCTCGCACCATGGCCACGGTATGTCACCTAGCTACGCGCCAAATGGAAGTTTATCATGTAATTTCGAGAAAACGTCAAGGGGATAACGATAACAGCAACTATGCAAAATGCAAGCATCATCAGGACAGTGGGGCTACACTGTTATCCTAGCCATTTTGTG
This sequence comes from Tuctoria greenei, assembly GCA_036927565.1. Lineage (NCBI taxonomy): Eukaryota > Viridiplantae > Streptophyta > Magnoliopsida > Poales > Poaceae > Tuctoria > Tuctoria greenei. Next base: position 170,695,077 of record JAYESD010000007.1, on the reverse strand, counting down.
GCGGCCCCCCCCCCCCCCCCCCCCCACACTCCCATGATTTGTTTTCATCTATCCTTTTCTTACGCTGCACCTCTAAAGTTATGATATTTAGTGGGCGTGAAATATGGTCCATTTCTAGCGCCATGTTTATGTAACGCCCCAAATTATATAAAGGGGCTAATGGATTTTTGGATGCTTTGTTTGAGGTTGATTTGAGTTTAAATTTGAAAACATAAGTTAAAATTGGATTGGAAACCTAAACCTGGAATTAGAAAAATAACCTCTACCTCTTAAACTCGTCTTGGGCCGAAAACCCATTTTCCCCGAGACCCACCTTGCTTTTTCATTCAGCCGCACCCCATTCCTTCCTTTTCTCTCTGGGCCGAAACCCACCCTCTCTCCCCCTCCCTTTCCTCCCCGCCGGCCCAACTCTCCCTAGGATGCTCTCCTTCCTTATCTCTTTCTTCCCTCGCCGACAGTCGGGCCCCGCACACCAACTTTCCCCTTCCCAGCTCCTCTCTCTCCCTCGAGCTTGCGGAGTTATGCGAGACGTGTGAACGCGCCGGGCATGGACGCCAAGCCTCGTGGAATTCGGGCCCTTACTGCCTTGCGCCGCACGAAGCTCCTCTCTATAAAGTGTCCCCAACTCTAACCGTCTTCCCTCGCTCCCAATTCCAAGGAGAGCCACCGCCGTAGCCATTTCTGTCAGTGAGCCGCGCCGCTCGCGATTCCCTTCACCCTTGCCACTCTCGACCTCCCCTGCACGTCGTTCTTCTTCTCACGGACGCGTGCGTGCATCCCGCGCCTCCCCCGCCGTGGATCGACATCGTATTCGATGTCCCCGAAGGGATTCCCGGTGAGCTTGCTGCTCTCCTCGTTGTTCCGATCATTTTGCTCGGCTTCTTCCCTCTCTGACCTTTCCCACTCTCACTCCTTGCTCGGGAACATGCTCCAGGCAGGAGGACGGCGAGGAACGACCACCGCGACGCCATCCCGACGAAGACCCGACGCGACCCCGTCGCCTCTTCCCGTCGCGAGCACACCTCCCCGTCGTTCCGAGCCACGTTTCTACCCTTGGTGAGTTCGCGAGACTCTTCCAATCTTCTCTCGTAGATACATTCGTGTTTGATCGCCCTTAGTCGCGGAATAGAACGCGCCGGCGAGCTCGGTGTGCTGCCCATGGCGCACCGCCGTGGTGTGGCCGTCGCCGGTAGCCTGTTTGGCCAGGACATGCTACGGCCGTCTGATTTCTTATTCGTGGTGTGGATTAGATTCGCCCATACCCCTTCGTGTATTGAATCTGAACCCTCCATCCTGAAACCTAGGGTCATGATTAGATGAGCACATCGGTTCGTTTAATTAGAATCTCGACCGTGCATTTTATATCCTAAGGCTACGATTGAGACACGCGTACCCGTAGCCTATTTTAAATATGGGCCACCCATCTAGCTTCCGACAGTCCATAATAAACAGTCGCATACCCCGTCGTTGCTTCTAATCTCATGCGTCCATTTTAAATCTGACGGTCTATGATTTAATGTGGCATACCCCTTCGTCTTTTAGCACCCAGCCCCCTGGAACCTGTTAAATAATTGCAAAACGACCCCTGGCTTTATGAAAATGCCCCTGTGGTGTTCTGTAATTAAATAGAATGATGTTTTAACCCCTCGATCCACTGGAAATTAGCATAGAACCCCCTGATAACTTCTGAATAATTATAAAAATGCCCTTGAGTGCACTGTTTTGCATGTAAACCCCTGTAAACATTATAGAATAGCATTTAAACCCTGTTTGCTCACTATTTCATGCAAAATTTAACCCTGACAAGTTCTGTATTTACACATAGACCCCTGTTAGTGTTGGTATAAGTTAAATTAACATTCTGGCATGCTGATTTCACATTTAAACCCCTACAATTAATATAAAATGACAATATGAACCTTGTAGCTTGCTGTTCTTGCATTTGTAAATAATCCACAACCTAAGCTTAATCTATTATTGCATGCATGATAACATATTGTGTAGGTGCTTGTTAAAGTTAATGGATTTGCCTAAGAGTCGATATAAAAATGGTATAAACCTATCTAACTTTCTTATGAAGTTGTAATATATATTAATTCTTATCATCTTAATCATTAATTTAACTATTCTATTGCACAATAAATATTGATATAACCTGATAAAACCGTGTCGGTACCCTGGATACCAGGTACCCCCTGATACTGCACTTAAAACCAAGGAGTTCCCATGCCCGACGAAAATATAGACAACCAAGGAGTGTGCTGCCTTCGAAAATTCAAATAAGAACAGTAAGCCACAAACAAATATAGACAAGAGGACTAACTTTTTTGCTTTTCTTGTCTTTATTGCGCAGGAAAAATGAAAAACACATGGCGATGGTGGACGATGCCGGAACTGCACACATTTGACAACACTAGGCCCACATCCCTCGTTTGGGTAGCTTCAGTACTACCACATGTCCAGTAAGACCGGACCTACCTCCCTTCACAGGGAAGCTCAGGTACCTCCACGTGTCTAGCAACTCCGAACCTAACTCCCAGTAGAGGGAACCTCTAGTGCCGCTACGTGTTGAGTGGCTCTGGACCTACATCCTTGCAGAGGGAAGTTCCAAAAGTGTTGTACCTCTAGACCTAAGCCAACAACGCCTACAGGATCTCCAACGGCACGGGCAATCAAGAGGCTATTAAGCAGCCGTTACAAGACGCGATTAATGTGTCATTAATTCAACATTAATGACACACAATCAGGGAACTATCAAGACCGGTAACACCACTAGTAAGGCGTGTTATCACACTATTAATCACTATTTATACATGTAGATCATGTATAGGTGATTAATGACAGTCGGGGCCACTTGTAAGGCCAGACAATCCCTGTAACGGTCAGCCCTTGGCATATAAAATTGTTGCGCCGCACAGTAGAGAGGATCAAGCAAGCTCACACACATACTACGCACACAAACTCATCAACAACCACCTCGTGGAGTAGGGTATTACGCTCAGGCGGCCCAAACCACATAAAAATCCTCTGTGTCATCATCTCGTTCATAATCTTACGCGCACCCCAACCGAATACGAACCTTTGCGCACTACGTTTTAGTAGTATGGAGAGGTGTCTTAGTCCACACTTCGACAAACCCCATAACACCGTGTTCAATCGTTATCGCGTGTAGGTTCTCGTTACACCGTAGAATATTTGCGTAGTGCTCTTTATTACTTGTTTTGCTTGCATGGTGTGTTGTTATTGATTATTCTTCTATATCTTTCTTTCCGTAGTTTATTCGTGTTCTTGCCGCGATCGTTATGCGATGAGAAGACTTGAAAGATCAAACGTTCTACCCAGAAGACTGAGCAACTACATGAAATAAATAAAAGGCAAGTGTCCTTGATCACTTTGCATCGGTTAGGAAAAGTTAAGGACGTAGATAGAATTAGATGCATACAAGTCTTAAAATTGAATCATATGTTAGGAAGTTTACTAGAATTTCCATATTATGCCTTGTCGACGATGGGTTTGGATGGTATGGTCAGGACTTGGGTATGTGTTTATGCTTAGCCCTGCTGTCGTTAGTTAGGTGGTAATGATAACTGAATATAATACTATTATTAATTGTATGATTATATATATATATATATATATATATATAGTAGATAGGAATCTGGACATGCATGATGGTTTGATTGGTGCAGTACGCATGAGACTTGGGTCTAAGGACCGGTTCTTGGTGACTCGCGACCAGGCATTACCGTGCCACTACAAGATCGCTATGGAATGGCTTAGCTGAATAATTAGTAGATCTTTCGGTGTGTATGAGCCACTATTCAGCGCGGGGAAGGAGTTCATAGATTTACTGCTCTGGGATCTGCAAGGCTCAAGAGAGGGCTTCTATGGCGGAGGGTGTGAAAGTTGCCTAGAGGGGGGGTGAATAGGCTAATTGACGTGCAAATGACTTAATAAGACGAGATTAAATCACAGGGGGCGGACTAGTCCGGTCTGGGGGCGGACTAGTCCGGTCAGCCTGCGTGAAGAACCCTTAGAAGTGTTTCTAGCAAGTTTTAAGGGGATTTTCTCGAGGCTACAGGTGAGGATATGTTTATGTCAAGTTTAGCAACTACCAACACAAGAGTGATTCAAGTTTCAACAAGATTATGGCAATGTGAAGTACAAGACAAAACTAGCAACCCTAGAACGAAATATTCGATAAACAAAATGCGAAGAACACGGAGACACAAGGATTTTATCCCGAGGTTTGATTCCACACAAGAATCTACGTCCCCGTTGAGGAGTCCACAAAGGACCGGGTTCAACAACCCTTCCCTCACCAAGTTTACCCCATGGGCCTAACTTGGTTCTCCACTATCTCAAAGTGCGAATACAAGATTCGTTGGGGCTTCTCACAATCTGAGGCTCCCACACCACAAAGATGATCAACAACATGAAACACACTCAACACACAGCTCCCAAAGACTCAATGAGTGCAAGAGATCAAACCGGGAGCACAAGCGCGATGTTCTTCCTCTTCTCCACCTCACTAAACCCTAATCCACTCAAGAATTAGTTTTAGAGGGAAAGTTGGCAAGAAAGAGGCTTAAGAGTGCTCCAAGTTGGCTGTGGCGGCGCTAGGGTTCAAGTCACTTTGAAATGAGGCCGGGGGTCCCCTTTTTATAGGGGTCCCGAGCCCAAACTGCTGACCTCAGCAAAAGGGCGGACTAGTCCGGCCTCAGGCCCGGACTAGTCCGGCCTAAGGGACCACTGATCCCTCTGACAACTGTTGCACTGCGCGGCAATCGTCACGCTACCCGCCAAACTTCAAATTCAAACGGTAACTTCGACAACGGACTAGTTCGGCCCTCACCGGACTAGTCCGATCCCACACAGAACCTTTTGTTCCGTGTGAGAACGGACTAGTCTGGAGACCACGGACTAGTCCGGCCCCAAGGGCGGACTAGTACGGCCTTCCCAGACTTAGTCGCAAAACCTCTCTGCACTCGGCAACACGGACTAGTCTGGCCCACGGACGGACTAGTCCGATCTCACACAGGACCTTTTGGTCTGCCCCAAAACGGACAAGTCCGCTCTCTAGGACTTAGTCCCGAAACTCCACTCCAAGGGGTGCCACGGACTAGTCCATCCCACTACGAACTAGTCCGAAGTCACACAGGACCTTCTGGTCTGTGTGAAAACGGACTAGTCTGGCCAGGAGCGGACTAGTCCGGCCCTAAGGCGGACTAGTCCGGCCACTCCTGCCAGACTACTCTAACTTCAACTTTAAATAGGGTTTCTACCTCAACCACCACTCTTGAGCTCCTACTTTGATCTCTTTGCACTTTACGCACACACCCTCCTATTTCTACGGCTAGTCTAACTCAACACGCTAGAAACCCTAGTTTCTATGCTTCGAGTCGACTCCGTTTCCTTCCTTTTCCTTTTTGAGGGTTTGCGTCTCCGATCGAGTCCACACCTGTGCTAAGATCACATGAGCTCATTAGCGACTTAATTGTCGTCATCAATTATCCAAAACCCACGGGGAACCTAGATGCACTTTCAATCTCCCCCTTTTTGGTGATTGATGACAACACATCAAGTCCTTCACAATTAAGAGTAATAATTTTGGTTTTCATAACTTGTGTGCGTATGAATGACTCCCCCTCAAAGTATGCATCATGTAAAAGAGGTGGAGGAGATCTTTCATACCCACACACTTTATGGTGGGGTGCCTACGTGATGTGCTCAACAATTGTGACAAGACATAAGGTACATCAATATAATCATAAGATTGACAATAAGAACATTATATTAATATTAAACAACATTAACAGGTCTTGCACAAAAGTAAACATCCAAGTAGCATGAATAAGTTACAAATTAAGTCCAAATGCCAAAAACACACACACAACATAAAAGACTACTACCTCCCCCAACACCACACAAAGGACTAACTCCCCCTAACTCTCCCCCTTTGGCATCAAGGCACCAAAAAGGAAAAGAAGGGGGACTAGGACCCAAAAGCTAGTCCTCGTCCTCATCACTATCGCCGTCGCGGGAGTCGCTCTCTGTGGCCTCAGGGTCCTCGACGTCTTCCTCATGAACATCGTCGTCGTCGTCGGAGCCCGGTGCGGAGGTACCCTCCGTCTCACCCAAGAGTGCCAACTCATTGGGGGTGAGAAGGGGGTATGGAGTGAGCTCGTCGTCGGAGGCCTCAGGGCTCATCGGGATCTCCATCTTGTCGCAGAGCTTCCTCACGTAGCGCTCAGTCCGCTGAGCTCGCACCTCAGCTTTGCGGCACGAGGTGAAGATGGACCGAAGAAACTTGAGGACTCCGCTGCTAGAGGAGTCACCGGGGGAGTGAGAGGCACGGCGAGAGGCTCCACCACGAGGTTCCTCCGGCTGAGAGGGAGGATCCGCGTTCTTACGGCGCGGAGGAATCGGGACAACAGGTGGCATCTGGGGTCGGAGAGGCTGGTGAGTGGTGTCCTTCACAAACACGAGCCCGAACACCTTCTCGATCAGACACATAATGTAAGGGGCATAGCCACAGGCACGGTTGGGTGTGTGTGAGATGTTGTAGATATCATCGAAGATGTAATCTACAAGGTTGAACATCTCATGTCCATCAATGAGAGCCAACAGGTGCATGAGGTGACCCTGGATGATCCCTGCATCCCCTTCTTTCGGAGCCACTGTCCTCCTGAGAATCCTGTTAAGGATGCTGTAGAACGGGAGGATGTTCCTGGCCAATCCAGCTTCACAGCGGACGCGAGGAGGGTACATATAGCTCATGTCATCCCTGTCCATGGCCTTGAGATTGGAGATAATGATCTCATGGTCCAGGTGACTCTCCAGACGAAGAGCCTGAGCAAAAACCTCAAAGGTGGCATAGTACTGCTCACCGTTGGTCATCCAAGTGATGGCTCGGTCGCCACGAGAGTGGAAGTGAACTGTGGTATAAAACTGTACTATGACCTCCTCATTCCAGTCATACTTGAATCCAAGAATGTCCTTGATTCCGTGGCGCTCAGCTGCCTCAATCACTGCGTCAAACGCCTCGTGTTTCTTCTTGGCCATATAGGTCCAGTCCACCCATTGAGCCTGGATCACTGGCTTCTTCATGGCCTGGTAGACTGTGCGATAGTAATCGCAATGGAAGTCACACCAGAACCGAGGGTCGGCGGTGGACCTCTCATACCTATAGACATTCTCGCCTCTGAGCCTCCTGGCCTTCTCAGCTCCTTTTCCTTTGAAAGTGTTGGCTGAGAGGTTGGGCTGACGGTTTGGGTTGCGTGCTGGACTGTGCATCACAAGAGGGCCAACGGCCTGAGCCTTCCCTTTGTCACGGATAGCTATACCTCCGGGTGCCTTCTTGGCGGGCACCTTGACAGATGGCTTCTTCTTCTTCGGCTCGACTGGAGCCGGAGCCTTTCCTTTCTTAGGGTCACGCTCGACCCTAGGCTCATCTTCCCTTTGGGCTTGCTCCTTGCCCTTTGCCTTCTCTCCAACAGTGACGAGTTTCTTCCTTTTGGGGGCATTGGCCTCAGCGGCCCTGGAGTTGTGAGCCTCCCTATCTTGCCTCTTCTTCCTCCTTAGATCATTGAGGGATTCTGCAGTTGCTTGGGCCATGGCTTCTTCTTCATTGTAGATGGTGGCAGCTACTTTGGAGGCTTCGAGTGCCTTCAGCCGCCTTTCTTCCTTTTCTTTCTGCACCTTAATGAGGGCAGCCTTCGTCCTTGCTTCGACGATCTGAGCTTTGGTGCGGCCCTCCCGGGGCACGTCAGCACCTCTCTCCTCGGTGCGGCCCCGATAGGTCTCAGGGCGTTCTTCCTCGCCCGCGGGGTTGAGACGAGAAGGGGAACGCTCCGAGTTCGACATACTGCAGAAAATACAGAGAAAGGAAGGTATGAGTCTAAGGAGAGGAAGTGTTGCGGAAGAAGTCTCGAGAGAAGACTAGGACTAGGGTTTGCTCTGTGCAAACCGGACTTGTCCGCCAGGGGCCGAACTAGTCCGGGTTGCGCAGGATAAACCCTAACCCTAATCGATTCATCGAAAAATCTTCGAATCAGCGCGCAAAACTCCTAGGCTATGATCACAAGGGTATATGGAGCAACATCAATGAAGGTGTTCCTATCAAAAACCTCAAGAATCAAGAATGAGGAAAGTTTTTGAAAAAGAGGGAATACTGTCGGTACCCTAGAAACCGTACACCCCTTGAGGTTACAAAGATCTCAAAGGAAAGCCATCTACTTGGTTTGAAGACCCTCGGAGGCCCACTTGTCAGACATGACCGGACCCGCTTCTCTAACATGGTTAATCCCTAGGTTGCCACATGTACAACTAACCCGGAGCTACCTCCCACAAGGGGGAAGCTCCGGGCCACGCACCGAAACGGCACCTCCGGACTTAACCCTAGACCGAGAGAAGCTCCGGACCTAACACGTGTCTAGTAGCCCCGGAGCTACCTGTTTCCTACAGCAAGCTCCGGAGCTGCCACGTGTCCAATCGTCGGACCTCCAGCTTCTAACCTCCGGAAGACCTTGTAACGGCTCCGGATCTTCAAAGGAGAGCCAAGGACTTCAAGACCCGATTAAGTGTCATTAATGCCATATTAATGACACTTAAATGGACGATCTTAAACCCAGTAATGGCGCTATTGGAGCCCGTTACAGGATCATTAACAGCAATTAATCGTGTATCAATACTAGTAACCGCTGGGGCCACATGTCGGGCCAGGCTAGCTTGTAACGGCCTGTCCTTGTACTATAAAAGGACAGGCCGACGATACACGCGGGGAGAAGACGTTCACACACGGACGATCATACACACCCCACACGTTCGTGATAAGCTCTTACCGCTAATACAACACCAACACACCCGTGGAGTAGGGTATTATGCTCAGGCGGCCCGAACCACGTAAATTCTTGTGTCTCCTGTGTCAAACTCCTATTCACCTTCTTGAATCTCCGCGCGCCCACACCGAACTTCAAACTCCCCAATCACTTTAGCAGTGTAGGGAGATCTGCCGGCTCCAACAGTCGACAGTTGGCGCGCCAGGTAGGGGCGCCTGAGATTTTCAGGAATGGTGAACTCCGCTGCTGGATCATCCAATGGCCAACCTGCTGCTCAGGCTTTTGGGGGCAATCCCTCCAACAGGCAGCCACCAGCAGGAGCCTCAGCACCAGCAGGAGCCACACTCCCACCACCACCATCTTCTCCAGCAAATCGTGCTGGGCAACGTGATGGTGCGCCGGCGTCGCTAACTGCGTCGGCGAGTCATGATAACCCGGAACATGTGCTCCATGCAGCGCGTGCTCTTCTCCAATGTCCACCACCTCTGGATGCATCTCGAGATGCACTGGAGCAGTGGAGGGCCGATGTGGAGCATTTGGTCGCAGCAGCGGCCGAACGCCTCAACGACCAGGGTCCTCCTCCTTCAGGAAGAGCCCCGTCGCAGCGGCGGACTTTGTCTGGAAGACTTAGTCCACATGTCTCTAACAGCAGGAGATGTGCTGCGTCACAACAAGTGACGTCGTTGCCCTCCGGGGCTCGACGTACTCACACGGTATCCAGACTTTCGACTCACGACCTTCGGGCGGAGCTTGATCGCCGATACCGCCAGCAGGACGACCGAGTCCATATTGAGCATGCCCGTGAAAGACGGGAAGCTCAGGACCTTTCTACTCTGGAAGGAGTAGGAGGAGGCTGTTCAGCCCTAGCCATGCACCTGCGCATGGTTAGATGGCCACAGAAGTTCCGGCCTCACCTGCCGGAAAAATTCGACGGGACTGTTAACCCCGCCGAATTCCTTCAGATATACTCCACTCAATCTTGGCAGCTGGAGGAAACGAGGCCGTGATGGCCAATTACTTTCCAGTGGCCTTAACTGGGACCGCCAGGTCCTGGTTTATGAGCCTTCCACCCAACTCTATCAACAGTTGGGAGGAGCTGTGCCGACAGTTCACTGCCAACTTCGGGAGTTCATACACCCGACCAGGCACTGAACTGGACCTTTTTGCGGTCGTGCAAAAAGGGGGAGAATCTTTGCGGTACTTCATCCAGAGGTTCTCTCAGGTACGAAACACTATCCCTTCTATCTCAAGCGCTTCTGTCATTGTGGCATTCAGACAGGACGTACGGGACAAGAAGATGTTGGAGAAACTGGCGATCAAGGAGATCACCAGCGTCACGGAACTCTTCAGCCTGGCAGACAAATGTGCCAGAGCCGCGGAGGGCCGTGAAATGCACTCCAAACCAGCCTTGGAGGATCACAAGAAATCCTCCAAAGAAGAAGCCGCTACCTCCGGGGGTGGCAAGAAGAAAAAGAAGACCAACGGCAAGAAGAAGCCGTCGGCCGGCACATCCAATGTTGCAGCTGCTGCAGCTCCGGGTGGCCGGGGGCCACGCCCCAAGAAGCGACCTCGACCATCTTCTGAAGACGGTGGCAAACCCAAAGTGTGGTGTCCCATTCACTAAACGGGCAGCCACAGTTTGGAAGACTGCCGGGAGGTCCAAAACCTTGCCGAGCGCTATAGCAAGCGCCGGGAAGAATCTCCTTTCCGACAGAGGAAAAGAAAACAAAAGGTCAACGAAGCTCCGGCTGAAGAGGAGTTAGGGTTCCAGGATCCCAAAAAGGTCCTGAAGGCCGTCTACACCTCCGTCGACGATGATTCTGACGTCTCTGACAACGAGCGTCGGAAGACCATGAACACCATTTTTGGTGGATCATGGGATATCACCTCCCGTCGCGTCATCAAGACTATGCGTCGGGATACGGCCGCTGTAGCCCCTGCAGTCAGGCCGGAACCTCACCGAAAGTGGATGGACACAACCATCACTTTTGATGCTTCGGATTGTCCCCGGAGCATGGTTGGAGCAGGACAGTTACCCTTGATGGTATCTCCTACCATCAACAACATCCAGCTCCACCATGTCATGGTAGACAGAGGTTCGGGGCTCAACCTCATCAGCTTCGAAGCTTTCACTAAGCTTCAGCTCCGACCTTCGGATCTCCAGCCCTCTCGACCTTTCTCCGGAGTAGGTCCGGGGGCCATCACCCCACTCAGAGCTATTACTCTCCCTGTTACCTTCGAGACACGGGAGAAGTACCGCACCGAGAAGTTGGTATTTGACGTCGCTCAGATCAACTTACCATTCAACGCCATCTTGGGTAGACCTGCCCTGTACAAATTCATGGCAGCTGCTCATTATGGATACCTGGTGTTGAAGATGCCAACACCAGTAGGCGTTCTCCGGATCCGCGGAGATCGCACTGCCGGAGTAACTGCTCTGGAGGAATTCCACGCACTCACCACGACGCAAGAGGAGGACTCCAGACAGGTGCAAGCTCCGAAACCCCCGAGCATTCGTCAACGAGGCTCGACCTCTGCACCCCGTGTGCAGCCAAGCGGCGACACCGACATTCCCATCAAAGTCGTCCAAATTGGTTCCGATGCCGCTCAAACCACCCGTATATCAGGAGGGTTGAACGACAAATAGGAACTCGCGCTCATCACTTTCCTCCGGGCTAACGTTGACGTGTTTGCTTGGCAACCGTCACAAATGCCTGGGATCCCCAGGGAAGTGATTGAGCACAATCTGAAGATCTACCCCGATGCCTGGCCTGTGCATCAGAAGCCTCGGAAGCAATCCGTAGAGCGGCAGAACTTCATCCGACAAGAAGTGAAGAAGCTACTCGAAGCCGGATTCATCCGAGAAGTCTTCCATCCAAAATGGCTGGCAAACCCAGTCGTTGTGCCCAAGGCCGGCGGGAAGCTTCGGATGTGCATCGACTAAACCACACTAAATAAGGCATGTCCAAAAGATCCATTCCCACTACCTAGAATAGATCAGATAGTGGATTCTACCTCCGGGTGTGAATTACTGTGTTTCCTAGACGCATATTCTGGGTATCATCAAATCAGGATGTCTAGGGAGGATGAAGAGCATACTTCATTCATCACAGTAGATGGATTGTACTGTTACACAGCCATGCCATTTGGTCTCAAGAATGCAGCTTAAACTTTTGTACGAGCTATGTACTAAAATTTTGAAGAACTCATCAGAGACATAGTGGAAGTGTACGTCGATGACATCGTGGTCAAGGTCAGAAACAAGGAGTCACTCCTCGACACCTTGCAGGCTGTCTTCGATAAGCTGCGGGCCACCCGCACAAAGCTAAACCCGGACAAGTGCGTGTTTGGGGTTAGCTCCAGAAAACTTCTTGGTTTCCTGGTAAGTCACCGGGGCATAGATGCTAATCCGGCGAAGATAAAAGCCATTGAAGACATGCGGCCACCAACCCGCATCAAAGACGTCCAAAAGTTAACTGGATGTCTAGCAGCCCTCAGCCAGTTCATATCAAGACTGGCGGAGCGGGCACTTCCCTTCTTCAAGTTATTGAGGAAGTCCGGACCATTCCAATGGTCCGAAGAAGCAGAGAAGGCATTCCAGGAGCTGAAACAGTTCCTCACCACCCTACCAATTCTGGTAGCTCCGAACCCTGGTGAGCCTTTACTGCTTTACATTTCAGCTACTGACGAAGTCGTCAGTATGGTTCTGGTTGCGGAGAGACCGGAACTACTGCATACTCAGGAATCCAGACCCCTTCGAGAGGATCCGGAGGTTCCTGAAAGCGAGTCTGGGTCCCAGCTCCCAGATTCGAACCCACAAGAAGTCGCTTCAGGAACTTAGACCCCTCCGGGAGGGTCCAGGTCATTTCTGAAGAAGCTCCGGGTTCCTCCAGCCAGAACCCGGAGGTCCCCGAAGAGAATCTGGACCCCTCCGAGAGGGTCCGGATCAATGAAGAGGAAGCTCCGGACCCCTCCAGGAGGGTCCGGACCATTCAACGCCCGGTATACTTCATCAGTGAAGTATTACATGATGCCAAGACTCGATACCTAGAGGTGCATAAGGTGCTCTATGCAGTTCTTATTGCCTCCAGGAAGCTTCGACATTACTTCCAAGCTCAAAAGGTCTCGGTGGTGACCTCCTATCCACTTTGAGCAATCCTACATAATCCCAATTCAACTGGGAATATTGCAAAGTGGGCAGCGGAATTGGCTGAATTTGATCTTGAATTTATTTCAAGACAAGCAGTCAAAAGTCAAGCTTTGGCAGATTTTGTTGCAGAATGGACTCCCTCTCCATCAAATCCAGGGGGCCCCAGCGAGCAGAAGACGGAGCATCAAGCTCCAACCTTCACCGAGCCTCACTGGACCCTCTTCTTCGACGGCTCCATGCAGAAGCAGGGAGCCGGAGCTGGAATCCTTCTCCTTGCACCGACTAGGGAGAAGGTGAAATACATGGTACACCTTGACTTCAAGGCAACCAACAACATGGCAGAGTATGAAGCACTCATCTACGGACTAAAGGTGGCACTGTCATACGGTGTCCGGCAACTGCTGGTCAAAGGAGATTCATAGCTCATCATCAAGCAGGTGAAGGGTGAATGCTCCTGCAACAATCTCCAGCTAGCTGCTTACCTCTTAGAAGTCCAGAGGCTTCAGAAGGACTTTGAAGTCCTAGACCTCCACCATGTTCAGCGTGCTCATAACGCTGAAGTTGACGAACTCTCGACCAAGGCGTCAACCGGAGCTCCGGCTCCTGACGGAACCTTTGTCCGGAGGTTGTCAAAGCCAACAGCTCAGCCTGCCGAACTGAGCGAAGGGGGCGAGATCAGCATCCCGAAGCTGACAGTCCCGATGGCCCTGTTACCATGGCAGCCATCAAGGGTCGTAGGTGCTGCTGGGAGCTCCGAGCAACCCAGCACACAAGACTCAAAAGCTCAAGCTAGCTCCGATGCATGGATCTCGGAGATCCGGAGCTACTTGAAAGACAACATCCTTCCTGACGATGATGTATCCGCTGACCGGGTAGTCAGATTGGCTAAAAGATACACGCTGGTAGAAGGGGATCTCTACCGGCACGGTGCCAACGGCATCCTAATGCGGTGCATCACAAGGGAAGAAGGCTGCGAACTCCTCGCAGAAATCCATGGAGGCGAGTGTGGGAACCACGCATCTTCCCGCACGCTGGTCGGAAAAGTCTTTCGACATGGCTTCTACTGGCCTACAGCGCTTCAGGATGCCACTGAGCTGGTGAAGAAATGCGAAGCATGCCAATTTCATGCAAAGCAAATTCATACACCGGCTCAGCCCTTACAAGTGATACCTCCTACATGGCCCTTCGCCGTGTGGGGGATGGACATCTTGGGACCCTTCCCAAGAGCCGTCGGAGGTTACAAGTTCCTGTACGTCGCCATTGACAAGTTTACCAAGTGGCCGGAAGCAACTCCAGTTGTGACGATCAACAAGCAATCTGCTATCAACTTTCTGCAATCCATTGTAAGCAGATTTGGAGTCCCACACAAAATCATCACTGATAATGGGACTCAATTCACAAGCTCCGCATTCCAAGGATATTGCGAAGACCTCGGCATACAAGTTTGCTACGCCTCCGTAGCTCACCCAACCAGCAATGGCCAAGTCGAGAGAGCAAATGCCGAAATCCTTAAAGGACTCAAAACGCGCACCTATGAGCGTTTGAAGAAACATGGAGCCAACTGGATCGAAGAGCTTCCGCCCACTTTATGGGCTAACAGGACATCACAAAACCGGTCAACTGGAGAGACACCCTTCTTCCTGGTGTACGGAGCTGAAGCAATCCTTCCTCCGGAAATCACCTTGGGTTCACTCCGGGTTCGGACCTTCGACGAAGCCGCGCAGGACCAGCTCCGGCGTGAAGACCTAGACCTCCTTGAGGAGGGAAGGTGCCAAGCAGCTGTTCGAAATGCCCGATATCGTCAAGCTCTACGGCGTTATCACCAGCGGCATGTACACAACCGACAGCTCGAGGAAGGCGATCTGGTGCTACGGAGAATACAATCCAGAGAAGGGTTAAACAAACTCTCCCCCGACTGGGAGGGGCCCTTCCGAGTGATCAAAGTATCCCGTCCCGGAAGCGTTCGCTTGGCCACCGAGGATGGGACACCTCTCCCAAATCCCTGGAACATAGAGCACCCCCGTAAGTTCTACACTTAATACCACGGAGGTGAGTCTGGAGTAACTTGGGGTGTATGTTATAGAGTCATTGTACAGAGTTGGGTAGTTCCTCCGGGAGAGCAGCTGGACCTTTCCTGAAAGGTCCGCAAAGCTCATGCAGCACTTGTCACAGTCTCACGACTAAAAGTGCGGCTAATTACCCTGGGTCAAACGAGAAATGAAACACACTTAGCCTGGTTCCGTACCCTAAGAGTCTACTTGTTTCCCCTGTACCCCAGACCTATAATGAAAGACATCTTCATGTGAAATAGACTCCACGTGCATTTATTTTGTACAGGCTCAACATTTTTATTTTTCTCTTTCTTGTCTATAACTAAGACGTGCAATTCTTAAGAAATTTTAGTTCGACCGGTTTATATACAATTCGAGTTGTATTGTTAATTCTTTTGGATTCAAATATCGTTCATGGCCAACTCGCCTGAAAGCCACCAAGCCAATCTAGGGCCGGAGTGTGCTATCGACTTAGCCTGGTCAAGCACCCTAAGTACGCCACTCTACCTACACCTCGGCAGGCCGAAGTAAGGCGGGTCCATGGACAGTTGAATCTAAGGGAAAAGACAATGCATCCAGTTGTATTTAAAATCGCGTTCAACTTAAAATCTTCTTGAGAATCGTAAGCCGCGACGAAATTATAGACAAGGAATGAATTTTACTATTTTTCTTGACTTAAGTGTGCAGGAAAAATAAAGTCTACGTACATGGAGAAAAAGCCGGAGCTAACTTAGCTCCGACTCCCCTAAGGGGGCCAAACGTCGACGCTGAATATAAGATGGTGAGAAGACCCTGTAAATAGAGTCTGCTGCCAACAAACCAAGTGTTAGCAAAGGTCACTGCCGGAGCTACTCAGCTCCGACACCCCGGAGGACTAACTATCGACGCTCTACGTGTTGATAGAGGCTATTGCCGGAGCTACCAAGCTCCAGCGATGGACAATGCCAGAGCTTCTAAGCTCCGACAACCTCAGGGGACCTTCACTATCGAAGACTTCAGACCTAAAATTCTACAAGTTCGGAGCAAATAAGTCTTCAACAAAACACAATATCCTTTTGGTACATGTTCACAATCAAATTGTGTACATCTACCAGGGGGCCAAGTGAAGATAAAGGGTGTTGAAGACAAAAAGTGAAATTCACGAAAATTTTGGGGATTTCATTCATCTGGAGACAAGGGATTAAAAAATTGAGGAAGAAAAAGAGAAAATACAAGTGAGAGCTAAAGAGATGGTCCTAGACCCTATGGAAGAACTCGGCGACCTTCTGGGCGACCTCCGATACGCTGGCTCGGGTAGCTTCGCCTTCTCCTTCGACGGGGCCTTCAAGCACTGGGTCCAGAGGAAATTGGGAGTTCCGGCTGGTGTAGCACGTCAACACATACTCTGTGAAGTTCCTCGTCAGGGATTGCCCCTCAACCTCCAGTTGGTCCGCGATGACATCGCCCACCTTGGAGAGCTTGCTACCAGCTGCGCCCAACGCCTGCAGCGCAAGGTCCGGCTCCGGCTCCGGATCATCCGGGCGCACGGGGATGAAACCCATCGGCGTCAGCGCGTCATTGGCCTTGCCCAGGAACTCCCAAATCTGTAGGGAGTCCGCAGTCCTTAAGCTCTTCATCTCTTCCAGGGATCTCTTGGCCGCCGTCAGTTCGGAATTCTCACGGGCGAGGCGCTCAACTTCTTTGGCGTTTTGCTGAATCTTTGCAGCAACCCGCCTCTCGAGTCTTCCGAGCTCCTCCTCCCGGAGGTGTATCTTGTTCTGGCGATCGACCAGGTCCTTCTCCCTAGCCTCCACTTTTTTCTCCCGGGCAACAAGGGCACACTCGTATTCGTAGAGTTCCTGCCCTCGTACCTAGGTCTTCTCCTCCTCCTCTTGGCAGTGCTCTTCCAACTTCTTAGTGCGCTCCTCGAGGCCCTTGTCCGCCAGAGCTATCTTCTCGGCAAGCTCCTCTTCCCTCCTCAGGACATCATCCCGCAGCTCAAGGAGTTTCTGCTCTTCATTCTCGAGCCGTCTCTCCCTCTCTTCAAGTGCC
Organism: Tuctoria greenei; assembly: GCA_036927565.1. Classification (NCBI taxonomy): domain Eukaryota; kingdom Viridiplantae; phylum Streptophyta; class Magnoliopsida; order Poales; family Poaceae; genus Tuctoria; species Tuctoria greenei. The sequence continues at coordinate 170,678,005 of JAYESD010000007.1, read as the reverse complement.
TCTCGACGCTTGATGAGTGTGGTGTTAATGGCCTCAAGTTGTTCGTGCCAAGCATCGGCCGCGTTATTGGCAGCTTTGGCCTGATCGTAAATCTCCCAGGATTGAGCGTCGAGGGCATGAGTCATGCTCTCCCTGTCATCCAGCAGCTTGCCCCAGTACTCCAGGCGGATCTTCTCCCGCTTGATCCACTCCTTGTCATCCGCTAGCCTCGACTGCGCCAGTTTGGTCTCGAAGTAGAGCCGGTTACGCCACCGCCTAAGGGTTTGGCGCTCCTCTTCAAGAGCCTTGCTGTCGTGGAAGAAGGTCAGTTGGACTTGACGCAGACTGGAGCAGGCGTTGTCGATAGACATCGACAGCGGGATGGGATCCAGACCTGCTGGGGTCTCCTCCGCTGGTTCCAGCGGGTCTTCACATACAAAAATTGGGTCCCACTCTACGAGAGTGGACCCCTGAGCTTCCAAGGTGAAAGCATCTAGGCCCCCGTGAGGTATGATTTTGGTGATTAATGACAACCATTCGTAATTACTAATGAGTTTGTGGATGCAAGGTTTCACATATATCACATCAAGCGTTAACGACTATCTATTCAAATCATCTACCACTCATTGGATACGAATGGAGACCCCTCAAACAACCTATTCTAAGGGGGTTATTCAATTCTCATGAAGGCTAAATGAAAAACTCACACAACGACTCTATTCTATCAAAATTGGCAACACAAGAAGATCAATATTCATCAGAACATTATTTGCAACAAGTGTCAAAGAGGTCACTCGAGAAGCTTCTAAAAGTTCAACTCAAAGCAAACAAATTACACTCACCGGATCGTCCGATGGTCTGGAAAATGTACACATCGGTCGATTGGGGCTCAACAGAAGAAGAAGACCTCAGAATGAAGTGCACACCGGATCATCCGATGCTAGAGACAAGTGGACATCGGTGAAGTTCAACAGAAAGATTAATTTGTCTCAACAATTCTGGAGAAACACTCACCGGATCATCCGATGCAGAAGCAAAGTGTACATCGGTCTAATTCAACAGAAACATTATTTCTGGACCAAATCTGAAGACAAAGCTCACCGGATCATCCGATGATTGAGAAGGGGCAGCATTGGTCGAATAACGGTCACTTCTGACACAGTGACGTCAGCTAATCTAATTACACCGATGCTCAAAAAAGGTGGTCATCGGATCATCCGATGTACACAGAAAAAGTAATCAGCCAACTTTTTCAACGGCTAATTCAGTTGGGCTGGCTATTTAACCCCCTTCCACCAGTCATTTCGACAACACTTGACAACCAGAGCATGCCTACACATCCTCAAGTGTCCAAGACCTAGAACAATCATTTACACACCCTTTCCGTCCATCTACACCTCAAGATATAGGCTAGACCTAGCTAGAGAGAAGCTCGTGTGCGTCCTCTCTGGGTGAGTGGAGTCTCTAGACCAGTGAGAGCCGTGAGGGAGTGCATTCTTGGTGATTGCATTCATCTTGTATCAAGAGGAGAGTATAGAGATTGCTCCGGAGCTTGCCGAGACAATTGTGGAAGCCCGGAGCATCGAAGTTGTACAAGGTTTGAGCTCCACCTTGCCGGAGATGGCGAACGGAGAAAGTTAGTGGATTCCCTCGTCTTGGTGACTTGGGAGTGGCAATACCCTTTGGTGGGTGCCACAACGTGGATGTAGGAAGATCCTAGTGATCTTACCGAACCACGGGAAAAATCGCCGTGTCTCCGCGTCTTCGAGCGTTTGCATTCCTCTCCCTACCCCTTTACGATTACGTTTTACTATTCCGCACTTAACTCTCTTGATTGCGTAGTTGACTTGCATAGGGAATTGGGCTTAACAATTAAAGTTTTTAAATTGCCTTAAAATTTGAAAAAGCCCAATTCACCCCCCCCTCTTGGGCGTTTCGATCCTTACAATTGGTATCAGAGCTTGGTTGCTCATAGGATCATTCTAGCTTCACCGCTAGAGAGCTTAAATGGCCAAGAATGGGGGTTCGGTTCCCACCTTCGAGGGCAAGAACTTTGCCTATTGGAAAACACGCATGCGTGCCTACCTAGAGGCTATTGCTCCCGAAGTTTGGGAAGCGACCCATGCGGGATTTGGAGATCTCAATTATGTTGGTGATCAACTAAAATGGGATGCTAAGGCTAGAAATGCTATCTACGAATGCATAAGCCAAGACGTATTTGCTAGAATTGCTAGTAAGGAGAAAGCATGTGAAATTTGGGCATGTTTAATTGAAATACATGAGGGCTCATCTCGTGTTAAAGAACTCAAATATCACTTGCTTAAATCCAAGTATGATGAATTCAAAATGCTTCCTCATGAGAATGTTAACCAAATGTTTTCCCGTCTAAATGTACTCATTGAGGAGATTAACGCACTTGACATTGCCTCTCTTGGTAAGGGACTTATTAACCGCAAGATCCTCATGCTTCTACCCAAGCTCAAGTACAACATTATCAATTCAATGCTCCAAAAGGAATCGCTTGACAACATTGAAGTCTCGGAGCTTATTGGAGAAATTCATGCTCATGAGATGAGCGTTCTTGGAATGATGGAGGAGTCATCGTCAAAGACCATTGCTCTCAAGGCCTCAACCAAGAAGACAACTCCCAAGAAGAAGAAAGTAGTTGAGCCTAGCTCAAGTGAAGAAGAGCAAGCAACAAGCGAAGAGGACGATGACGAGCTTGCATTGATGATGAGGAAATTCTCACGGTTAAACTCCAAGATTGCAAAGAAGGGTTACTCTTTTGATCCCAAGAAGAAAGCCTTCCTTCCAAGAAAAGATGAAAACAAGATATGCTATAATTGTGGTGATCAAGGCCACATATCGTATGATTGTCCAAAGCCGGACAAGAGGAAGGACAACCACAAGGGAAAGCATCGAAAGCTAGAAGAAAGTGATGAAGATGAAGAAGGGGTCAAGCCCAAGCGCTCCTTTGGAAAGAAGAAATTTGACAAAGGCAAGAAGACCAAGCTCTTTCCAAAGAAGAGAAGAGGGCCTCAAAAGGTCTTCATGTGCGAAGCCAATGAGTGGGTCACCGATGAGGAAACAAGTGACGATGATAGTGAACATGAGGAAGAAAACTTGGCAAGCCTCGCCATCGTCAACAAGGATCACTCACCTCTTCCCCCACCGCCCATGTGCCTCATGGCGAAAGGTAACACCAAGGTATGTGATGACTCTAGTGATGATGATGAACTTTCTCCCGAAGAATTAGCATCTATGATTAATGAATATCATGCCATCATAAAAAGGGAAAAGGGCAAGGTTAAGGCACTTGAACAAGCTCGTGCTAAGCTTGAGAGTGCTAACCTCAATTTGCATGACAAGTATGAAAGCATACTTAAGGAGCATGACATGCTCAAATCTCATGTCAAGCAAGTTGAGGAAGAGAAGGCTCAAATCAAGCTTGATCACCATGAGCTTGACTTAGCTCATCAAGCACTCTTGGGCAAGCACAATGAGCTGGTTCAAGAGCATCAAATACTTAACCTTGCTTATGAAGCTATTGAACTAAAATTGAAAAACTTGAAGAAAGAAACCCTTGATGGCAAAATACCCGCTAGTTCACATGCCACTAACAATTTGCATGAGTCTTTGCCATTGAAAGCAAATGCTAGGGAGAAGGAGCTAATGGACGAGATTGAAAGTCTCCATGCTAGCGTGGCAAGACTAACCAAGGGAGAGGACAAGCATAAGGAAATCCTCTTCCAACAAGCCAAAGGCTTCAACAAGAGAGGACTTGGATCCTTCCCGGTGCCAAACAAAGGGAAGGTGCCCTCACCGGAGCTTAGGACAAGCTTCATCAAGGAAGTTGGTTCCTATTGCCAACATTGTGAGGTCACCGGACATCACACAAGGGAGTGTCCTCTTCCTAATCGTCCTTCTCCCAAATTGCCTCCTAACTATACATCTACCTTTGATAATCACTATTATCTATTGAGCAAAGTAGGTGGGAAGGTGAAGGCAAAGTTCATCGGCAAAGACATCAAGGGCATGAAGGGGAAGCTCCCCAAGTAACTTTGGGTCCCAAAATCACTTGTATCACACATACAAGGACCTAAGTTGGCTTGGGTTCCTAAACTCAAAAACTAACTTCATGTGTGTAGGTGAACTACAAAGCCGGAGGAAAACATTGGGTACTCGATAGTGGGTGCACTCAACACATGACCGACAATGATGGTATGTTCACCTCCATAGAGGACCCCGGAAATCACGAACAAGTCACCTTTGGTGATAACTCAAAAGGGAAGGTAATTGGTTTAGGTAAAATTGCTATTTCTAATGATTTGTCTATCTCTAACATGCTTTATGTTAAGTCTCTCAGTTTCAATTTACTCTCTATTGCACAATTATGTGATCTTGGACTAACGTGCACATTTGACAAGAATGGTGTTGTGGTGTCTAGTGAGTCTAGCAAAGAACTAATCTTCAAGGGGTTTAGGCATGGACATCTTTACTTGGTAGACTTCTCCAACAAGAACGCTAGCTTGACCACTTGTCTTTTCACCAAGACAAGTTTGGGTTGGCTATGGCATCGACGCATTGCTCACATAGGGATGAGCAAGCTCAAGAAGTCATTCAAGCTTGGGATGGCGACCGGCGTGAAGGACGTCACATTTGAGAACAACAAGCTTTGTAGCGCATGTCAAGCCGGGAAGCAAGTTGCCTCGCACCATCCGATGAAGAGAATGGTGTCAACCTCCAAGCCACTTGAACTGCTTCACATGGACCTCTTCGGACCGTCCACATACCAAAGTCTTGGCGGTAACCTTTATTGTCTCGTTATTGTTGATGATTATTCTCGATATGCTTGGACTTTGTTTCTAGGTGACAAGGGTGAAACTCCGGAAGTCCTCAAGACCTTTGCAAAACGAGCTCAAAGGGAATTTCAACTTCCCATCATCAAGGTCCGGAGTGACAACGGCACCGAGTTCAAGAATTACAATATTGGGGAGTGGTGTGACCGTGAAGGCGTGAAGCACGAGTTTTCGGCCACATACACCCCTCAACAAAATGGTGTCGTTGAAAGGAAGAACAAGACTCTCATCACCCTTGCAAGAGCAATGCTTGATGACTATGGCACGTCGGAGAAGTTTTGGGCCGAAGCAATCAACACGGCGTGCCATGCCGCTAATAGGATCTATCTTCATCGACTACTTCAAAAGACCCCCTATGAGCTCCTCATTGGGAGAAAACCCAACATCTCCTACTTCCGAGTCTTCGGATGCAAGTGCTACATCTACCGCAAGAAGAGGCTTGGTAAGTTTGAAAGAAGGTGTGATGTTGGTATTTTTCTTGGTTATGCATCAAACTCAAAAGCATATCGAGTATTCAACCAAACCTCCGGGTTAGTTGAAGAAAGTTGTGATGTTGAGTTTGATGAGACTAATGGCTCACAAGAGGAGAGTTTTGGTCATGATGATATAGATGATGAGCCTCTGCGAGAAGCCATGAAGAACATGACCATTGGAGACATCAAGCCCGCAGTTGAAGAGAGCCATGATCAAGGGGGAGCCTCAAATGCTAACACCGACACCTCCATGGCGCCTCAAGGTGACGAAGAAGAAGAAAAAGATGATCCATTGCCTACGCAAGATTCACAAGTCCTACAACATCTAGATGAAGAAGAAGAAGTCCAAGATCAAGTCCATCCACAAGACGAGCAAAACGCATCACCACCGCCAAGTGCTTCACAACCACTCATGAGGCATGGGCGCATCTCCAAGGCGCATCCGATGGATCAAATCATCGGAAGTCCGTCACGGGGAGTAAGTACTCGTTCTCGCCATGTCGCTTCGTTTTGTGAGCACTACTCGTTTGTTTCGTGTGTAGAACCCACTCGCATCGAGGAAGCACTTCAAGATCCAAATTGGGTGATGGCAATGCAAGAAGAACTCAACAACTTCACCCGCAACGAAGTTTGGGTGTTGGAGGAGCGACCCAAGGACAAGAATGTCATCGGAACGAAGTGGGTGTACCGCAACAAGCAAGATGAGAATGGCGTTGTGGTCCGCAACAAGGCAAGACTTGTGGCCAAGGGTTTTGCGCAAGTTGAAGGACTAGACTTTGGAGAGACATTCGCTCCGGTCGCTCGGTTAGAAGCTATTCGTATACTCCTTGCTTTTGCTTCACATCATAACATAATGCTTTATCAAATGGATGTGAAAAGTGCCTTTCTTAATGGCTATATTAACGAGCTTGTTTATGTTGAGCAACCTCCCGGGTTTGAAGATCCGAGGAATCCTAATCATGTGTATAGGTTACACAAGGCGCTCTACGGACTCAAGCAAGCACCTAGGGCGTGGTATGAACGACTAAGGGATTTCCTAGTCATGCAAGGATTCAAGATCGGGAGGGTGGATACTACACTCTTCACCAAGGACATCGACGGAGATTTATTTCTCTGTCAAATTTACGTTGATGACATTATCTTTGGCTCAACTAACAAAGCTCTTAGCCATGAGTTTGGCAAAATGATGTCTAGGGAATTCGAGATGTCAATGATTGGAGAGCTCAATTTCTTCCTAGGATTTCAAATCAAGCAACTTCAAGAGGGGACCTTCATCTATCAAGAGAAGTACACAAAGGACCTCTTGAAGAAATTTGAGATGGGAGATTGTAGCTCAAGAAGCACTCCAATGGCGACAAATTGCCATCTCGATGCGGACATGGACGGTAAACCTATTGATCAATCCCATTACCGTTCCATGATTGGCTCATTGTTATATCTTACCGCATCTAGGCCCGATATTATGTTTAGTGTGTGCTTGTGTGCTCGCTTTCAAGCGGCACCTAAAGAATCGCACAAGAAGGCGGTCTTTAGGATACTCCGGTATCTCAAGCATACCCCAAGTGTAGGTTTGTGGTACCCCAAGAACGCTAGTTTTCATCTCTTAGGCTACTCGGATTCGGACTTTGCCGGATGTCGTGTGGACCGCAAGAGTACCTCCGGAGGGTGCCACCTACTTGGGCGTTCCCTAGTATCTTGGTCTAGAAAAAAGCAAAATTCCGTGGCTTTGTCCACCGCGGAGGCGGAGTATATAGCGGCCGGTGCATGTTGTGCCCAAATTCTATATATGAAGCAAACCCTTTTGGACTTTGGAATTAAGTTTGGTTGTGTGCCTCTCCTTTGTGACAATGAAAGTGCGGTTAAGATAGCTAGAAACCCCGTTCAACACTCCCGCACCAAGCACATTGATATTCGCCATCACTTCTTGCGGGACCATGAGGCTAAGGGAGACATCTCTTTGCAAGGTGTTAGGTCCGAAGAACAATTGGCGGATATCTTCACCAAACCACTTGATGAGAAAACTTTTTCTAGGCTTAGAAGTGAATTAAATGTGCTAGATGCATCTAACGTCATGTAAGTTGCCATGTTCATGTAAGGTTGCATATCATATAGGTCTTGCCTAACTCCCAAAGGATAGGGGCGAGCTAGGAATAGTTTTCCCTGAGGAAGCCTTTGGAAGGTTTAAACTTGGCAAGATAGATTTATTTTATGCCTTGCATGATTCCTGCCATATAAACTTGCACTCATTTAATATCTTGCATTAACTTGTTTGGCATTGCATACGGTAGATTGTCACAAAGGGGAACCCACATCATGAGAAGAAGACTTGTTTGAAATGCAATATCTTAACTCATATGATGTGGAAAGAGCAAAATTCTAAAGGAACATGCTTTAAAGAGATAGAAGTCTCCATACTCTAGCTCACAAAGCATGGACCTTACATTTTCTTGTTTTTTTTCCTCCAAATTTTCCTTGTGTGCTCTTTTTGTTTAAGGGCTTAGCCAATATGTGGCACTATATTGAAAAGCCTATTATTAGGGGTTAGGAGGTGCCCAAAAGGTCCTAAGACTCTTTTTCTCTTTGTGTGTTTTAAGTCAACGGACGTATATGGGCGTTCTTAGGTTTTCCGTAGTCATCGGACTATCCGATGCTAGGGTCAGCAGCTACATCGGATCAATTGATGCTTCAGTTCATCGAACAGATCAGTCAGAACCAAGAAATCGACCGATGAGTTCATTCCAGGAAACATCGGAGCATCCGATGTTCAATCCTCTGCTACCCTGCCGAATTAGACCGATGATCGACGTAGCAACGTCGGATCATCCGGTGTGCAAAGAGAGTTTTTGGACCAACTCTCTGTTGAACTCGACCGATGACCCCCCCCCCCCCCCCCCCCGATGCACATTGGTCGATCCGGTGTTCGCGTAACCGTTAGGTCATCGGTTTCCCTTTTAAAGACGTACGGGCGCTTCGTCTTCTTCACTCCGCGCCGCCACCTCCTCGCACCGCCGCCGCGCCTCCCGCCGCCACCGCGCCTCCCGCGCCACCACCTCCTCGCGCCGCCGCCGCGTCTCCCGCGCCGCCACCTCCTCGCGCCGCCGCCGCGCCTCCCTTCGCCGCCGCGCCTCCCGCGCCACCACCTCCTCGCGCCGCCGCCGCGCCTCCCGCCGCCACCGCGCCTCCCGCGCCGCCACAAGCCAAGCCGCAGCCGCGCCTCCATCGCCGCCGCGCATCCATCGCCGCCGCCTCAGACCACGCCGCCGCCGCCGCCTCTTCAGGGCGCCACCTTCGTCGTCACCTCTCCATCACCACCTCGTCGTCTCTCCACCTCACCGCCGGCAGCCCTCCTTCCGTTCGATGACTTTCGTCGCTAGGGTTCCCACGAACCGCGCGACATCATCCCGATCGCTGCGTCGCCGTTCATCGTTCGTGTGATCCTTTTTCTTGCTAAGGTTTGTACCGTACCATGCGACATCCATCCTTGTTTCTCATCGATCATGTTTCCACTAACCCTAGGCCTCTCTTTTGCATCAAGATGGGCCGTGATCGCAAGGTAAAAGGCAAGGCCATCGAGGAGCCCGCAGCGAAGAAACAAAAGCTCTTGAAGGAAGCTCGCCGGGCAGAGTTGGCCGCTCGCGCCGCCGAGGAGCGTGAGCGCGGCCATCGCGGTTCCTTGCGGCTCCGCGAGTCTCGGCAGAGGCAGCAGCGGCCCACAGTGCAGCCCGTGCCGCCCGACGACTGTGAGGATGAGGAGGAGACTGCGGTGACGCCACTGGTTCGCCGGCGCACCGTCAGGACCCGAGGGGGAGGTCAGACCCCCACCGCGAGTCAGCGCCCCACTGCTGCCGACCGCGCAGAGGACAGAGAGGCCCAGAGGGCCATCTACGAGATGGATACCGCTGCCAGAGTTGTCGAGGATGTCAGGCTTACAGACTATCGCAAGTTCAAGGCAAAACAACTGAAGAAGCTCAGATGGACAGCGTTGCCAGAGGAGTGGTTCCCGCAGCCCAGGGACACTAGGGTTGATCCCCGCTTTTGGACCCTGACACAGGCGTCCCTGTACGAGACGTACAGGCGTCGGGGCCATAAGCTGTTCCAGCACACTTACATCGACTGGAATCAGCTTGCAACAGCAGTTGGACACGGGATCAGGCCATTCTTCGAGAGGTACAGAGGCCTTGTGGAGCTGCTCTCACGCCAGAGGAGCGCTTACGTGGAGGAGTGGGTTCGAGTCTTCTACGCCACTCTCTATATCTCAGAGGGTCGGCGCTCGATCCACTTCATGTTTCTGGGGCAGCAGCACACCGTGTCTCGAGAGCGACTGGCACAGCTGCTTGGAGTGGACACACACCTCACTTGTCTGCACGAGGTGGTCTACGGAGGAGCCGACCCGCCAAGAAGGCCGCTGACAGGGGGAGTGTCACCGCCGTTTGAGGAGATCAGAAGTCTGTTCACCCCTCCTTTCACGCCAGACCAGTCGAGGGTGCCAGCTCTCCTCACTCCAGCCGCTCGGACAGTTCACCACATCCTAAGGCGTACCCTTCTACCGAGGTCCGGCTACCTAGAGGGCTTCACGAGCCTCCAGCAGACCATCCTGTTCTATGTGATGAACGGGATGGAATTTGATATCGTGGACATCTTGATCTGCGAGATGGAGGACGTGATCACTGACGGAGTCGGGATGTTGAGGCAGTTGGTCTACGGGCATTGGATCTGCCGTCTGCTGTTCTTGCTAGCACCTGAGGACTCGCCAGCCACTGCTCCTCTGACAGAGCTCCACGCCACTCGGTTCGGCCACTACCGAGTGCCTACTCCTGGAGACCGCCGCCTTGGCCGTCCAGTCGAGCGTCAGGTCAGAGCCCGTCTCTCCGAGGAGGACTAGACCGAGCTAGCCCAGGAGGACGAGGCGCTCGCCCAGGCAGAGGCACAGGGTGAAGGACTGGAGCACGTCTGGTCGGACAGCGACACCAGCGACAGCGTCGAGGAGTACTTCCCTCTTCCACCTCCTTCTCCGAGGCAGCACAACGCGGAGGCGGGAGGTTCGACTGCTCCACCACCTCCCCGAGTGCTCCGGAGTCCTAGGTACTCATCTTCCCTTTTTGGTGTCTTGATGCCAAAGGGGGAGAAGAGTTAGAGTCAGGGGGTGTTTAGCTTTAGGGGGAGTCAGTCTTGGTCTTAGGGGGAGTTTGGGGAGTTTTACCTTTATCTATTTGGACTTATTGTCATTTGCTTCGATTTGAGTTTTGCTTGTTATCTTTTGCTTCTATTGTAATTCAGTGTGCTATTTCATGACTTATTTGATCACTGGTTGAGCCTTCGAGCTCCTTGTGTTGCATTTTGTTCCAGTTACAATCTTTCATGAGCATTGTGTTATTAAATTCATTTACTTCTATGCTCTACTCGTTGTGTTGTCATCAATCACCAAAAAGGGGGAGATTGAAAGCATCTAGGCCCCCGTGAGGTATGATTTTGGTGATTAATGACAACCATTCGTAATTACTAATGAGTTTGTGGATGCAAGGTTTCACGTATATCACATCAAGCGTTAACGACTATCTATTCAAATCATCTACCACTCATTGGATACGAATGGAGACCCCTCAAACAACCTATTCTAAGGGGGTTATTCAATTCTCATGAAAGCTAAATGAAAAACTCACACAACGACTCTATTCTATCAAAATTGGCAACACAAGAAGATCAATATTCATCAGAACATTATTTGCAACAAGTGTCAAAGAGGTCACTCGAGAAGCTTCTAAAAGTTCAACTCGAAGCAAACAAATTACACTCACCGGATCGTCCGATGGTCTGGAAAATGCACACATCGGTCGATTGGGGCTCAACAGAAGAAGAAGACCTCAGAATGAAGTGCACACCGGATCATCCGATGCTAGAGACAAGTGGACATCGGTGAAGTTCAACAGAAAGATTAATTTGTCTCAACAATTCTGGAGAAACACTCAACGGATCATCCGATGCAGAAGCAAAGTGTACATCGGTCTAATTCAACAGAAACATTATTTCTGGACCAAATCTGAAGACAAAGCTCACCGGATCATCCGATGATTGAGAAGGGGTAGCATCGGTCGAATAACGGTCACTTCTGACACAGTGACGTCAGCTAATCTAATTACACCGATGCTCAGAAAAGGTGGTCATCGGATCATCCGATGTACACAGAAAAAGTAATCAGCCAACTTTTTCAACGGCTAATTCAGTTGGGCTGGCTATTTAACCCCCTTCCACCAGTCATTTCGACAACACTTGACAACCAGAGCATGCCTACACATCCTCAAGTGTCCAAGACCTAGAACAATCATTTACACACCCTTTCCGTCCATCTACACCTCAAGATATAGGCTAGACCTAGCTAGAGAGAAGCTCGTGTGCGTCCTCTCTGGGTGAGTGGAGTATCTAGACCAGTGAGAGCCGTGAGGGAGTGCATTCTTGGTGATTGCATTCATCTTGTATCAAGAGGAGAGTAGAGAGATTGCTCCGGAGCTTGCCGAGACAATTGTGGAAGCCCGGAGCATCGAAGTTGTACAAGGTTTGAGTTCCACCTTGCCGGAGATGGCGAACGGAGAAAGTTAGTGGATTCCCTCGTCTTGGTGACTTGGGAGTGGCAATACCCTTTGGTGGGTGCCACAACGTGGATGTAGGAAGATCCTAGTGATCTTACCGAACCACGGGAAAAATCGCCGTGTCTCCGCGTCTTCGAGCGTTTGCATTCCTCTCCCTACCCCTTTACGATTACGTTTTACTATTCCGCACTTAACTCTCTTGATTGCGTAGTTGACTTGCATAGGGAATTGGGCTTAACAATTAAAGTTTTTAAATTGCCTTAAAATTTGAAAAAGCCCAATTCACCCCCCCTCTTGGGCGTTTCGATCCTTACACAAGGCACTAGGGCCGTCCTCCGGGATGGCCTCAGCCGCCATCGAAGAAGGCCCCGCCGCCAAGTCTTCGTTCACCTCCTCGGGCAGGGGGCCAGCAACTTCGTTTGGGCACTCCGGCTCTGCTGCAGGTACCTCTGACATCGTCGCTTCTGGAGCAGGAGCTGCTACTGGCTCCGGCCGGGACACCTCTTCCGACGGAGGCTCGAGCTCCATCACCTCTTCAACCACCGGCTCTATGACCGGCGCTCCAACAATAACCGGCTCAGCGGCCGGTGCTTCGGAGGTAGCCGGCTCAACTGCCGGAACTACCTCAACTACCGGCTCACATGCCGAGGCTTCAGTCACCTCCGGCTCAACCGCCGGGGCTTCAGCAATTTCCGGCTCCGAGGCTGGAACTACTACTTCCTCCGGCTCAGCAGCCGGAGCTTCCATCACTGCAGCACCAGGACCCGGAGCTTCAACCTCCAAGACAGGTGCCGCTGGCGTGTCTTCACTCCCGTGGTCCGGCGCTACCACGGGAACTTCTGGGGACGAGTCGAGGTCCATGACCACGACAGCCGGCGCCGGAGCTGTCGCAGCCTCAGCCACCACCTGGGGCGGCACCGGGACAGGAGCAGAAGCTCCCACGGCCTCAGACATCATGGCTGAGGGTGGAGCTTCACTCCCCTTCTTAGGGACGTTGCAGATGATGGACGAAGAAAATCAACAAACAGTTGCTACAATTAAATAGTTAACCAAGGTAAAGATTAAAAATTACCTTGGAAGGCTTCTGCACCAGCTTGCGCGGAACCTTTTTCCTGGACGTTCCGGGCTGGCCACGGTCGGTGTAGAAACTCCAGAAGGCCCCCCGGAACTTGTCGCAGCTACGGGCGTTTCCCGGGTCGAGGCTCTCCTCGATCGGGAGGAACCCCTGGACCTGGAGGCTCCCACCGTCCCAGGTGCCGGAGTCGTGCGCCCGAAGCTAGCACCCCAAGAGGGTTCCACCGCGGGGACAGACGCGCTCCGGGAGGATCCCACTGCAGGAACGGTATCGTTCCGGAAGGACCCCACTACAGGGACAGCCGCCACGGTGGTAGAAGATCTTCCTCCCTGGGGAGAAGGGACCGAGGCGGAAGTAGCAGGCCCGACGGATCTTCCGTCGGCATGTCGCAGCTTCCTCTTCCGGCTCTCCGGCTCATCCGCCATCTCCTTGCCCTTGCCAACGACCTCGACCCTCGGCTGTGGGGCAGGGGCGGAGCCATCTTCGGGCATCCCGGGGATCGCCACCCGGGTGGTTGATCTTCTCTCGACGACACCAAGGTCGTCAAGTGCGGGCATCTTCCGCCGGAGCTCCCTGCTGTACTCCACTTCCACGTTCAGAGGGAGAAAGGCCGACGGTGGAGTCAAGTCATCACCGTCGACGTCGATGCCGTGCTGAAATTTCTTGAGGTGGAACTCCAAGGTTTTCCCCACCATGTTGGACTTCAACCCGGTCTCAACCCGGTCCTCGTCCATCACGCTGTTGAGGGCCCAAGCGAGCTTCTCCCTCCTCTTCAGCGGCGCCCACCTGTTGGCCAGGAAGTTGCAAAATACCGCTTGGGGAGTCAATCCTCCCTCCACGCATTGGCGGATCCTGGTCAAGGCGGGGTTGAAAGCTTCCGCCAGCACCGGAACCTCACTCCAGATCGTCGTGTCGATGCCGGGCAGACCGTCGGGCAGCTCCAATCTTTCGTGCTCCTCCACCCTGATGACCATCCAATCCTTCTTCCAGTCATCCCACTTTCCAGAAGGAAACGACCGGAGGTACTTGAATGGGCACTTCTTGCGCTTCACAAAGTAGTAGAAGCCAAGGTACTCATTGCTCCGGCCGGTGGTGTGGACGGTGAAGAAGGTCCGGAAGAGCTCGATGCAGGGGGGGTGCCCACCCACATCTCACAGAAGTGGACAAAGATGGACACGAGGCGAATGGAGTGAGGGCCAAGGTGGTATAGCTGCAGACCATAGAAGTCTAGCAGCATCAAGAAGAAGGAAGAAAAAGGTGGGATCAACCCCACCATGGCGTACGAAGAAAAGTACACCATTTCGCCGACGCACTCCTTCTCCAAGGGGAGCTCTCCGCCGGCACGGACCAAGCGGTTGAAGAAATCCGAGGACCACCCCATGAGGGCCCGAACCTTTTTCAAATCGCTGTCGGTCTTCAAGCGACTCTCGCGCAGACCCAGCTCCATCGCGGCACAACTAGGCAAGAGAAGAAGAGCGAAGCACGAGTTGGGAGTTTGAGCGCAAGATCAGATGAGAGGCGTAAAGAACTCCTGACGGTGCGCGCTTTCCTTCTTAAGTAAGCCCTCGCAACGCTTGGATGGAAACCGCAGAGAAGTCGAAGATACCACTCAAGAATTTAACCCAGCCGATGACAAGAGGGCCCGGGACCACCCCGACGATCAAGTCGAGGCTCTTACCCAGGCGAACGGTTGTCATCACGCGGTGGGAGACCCAAAGGCGGCGGCCTGACAGGGCGCGCGGAACCGATACAGTTTTCGTATCGGGAATCGGCGACCTTCAATTGCGTGAGATCCGCACATCAAAGATCTCATCTGCCGCCTGAGGTGCACCACGCGGCGGGGTCTAACTGTAAATCCCTGCCAACGACACTTTCAAAGACCCTTGAAGACTCAGTTCAAGAGTCGCAAGGATGGACCCACCTCCGACGGAACGACTTCACCCCAGTGATCTTCCTCGGAGGTAGGTCCAGGGGGACACTGTCGGTACCCTAGAAACCGTACACCCCTTGAGGTTACAAAGATCTCAAAGGAAAGCCATCTACTTGGTTTGAAGACCCTCGGAGGCCCACTTGTCAGACATGACCGGACCCGCTTCTCCAACATGGTTAATCCCTAGGTCGCCACGTGTACAACTAACCCGGAGCTACCTCTCACAAGGGGGAAGCTCCGGGCCACGTACCGAAACGGCACCTCCGGACTTAACTCCAGACCGAGAGAAGCTCCGGACCTGACACGTGTCTGGTAGCCCCGGAGCTACCTGTTTCCTACAGCAAGCTCCGGAGCTGCCACGTGTCCAATCGTCGGACCACCAGCTTCTAACCTCCGGAAGACCTTGTAACGGCTCCGGATCTTCAAAGGAGAGCCAAGGAATTCAAGACCCGATGAAGTGTCATTCATGCCATATTAATGACACCTAAACGGACAATATTAAACCCAGTAACGGCGCTGTCAGAGCCCGTTACAGGATTATTAACAGCAATGAATCGTATATCAATACTAGTAACCACCGGGGCCACATGTCGGGCCAAGCTAGCTTGTAACGGCCTGTCCTTGTACTATAAAAGGACAGGCCGACGATACACGCGGGGACAAGACGTTCACACACGGACAATCATACGCACCCCACACATTCGTGATAAGCTCTTACCGCTAATACAACACCAAAACACCCATGGAGTAGGGTATTACGCTCAGGCGGCCCGAACCACGTAAATTCTTGTGTCTCCTGTGTCAAAATCCTATTCACCTTCTTGAATCTCCGCGCGCCCACATCGAACTTCAAACTCCCCAATCACTTTAGCAGTGTAGGGAGATCTGCCGGCTCCAACAGTTGACAAATACCTTCTCAAATCCGCGAGAATCGACGAAATCGACGATGGATTGCGAAGGTGGAGCGCGGGGAAACGATCCCTCACTCCCAAAGACTCCAATACACGGATTGGAATCGAGATTTGGTGGTTGGAGCGAAAAATCGCCGAAGAAGGCGGTTTCTAGCGCGCGTGAGAGTGAGAGGCGGGAGTGAGAGGGGAGAGGAAGGGTCTGGGCCGCCCCTGGGGTTTAAATCCTCAAGGGCCGGACTAGTCCGGTGTCGGGGCGGACAAGTCCGGTGTGCGGACCAGCCGCGGACTAGTCTGGACCCGGACTTGTCCGTCCACAGGGGCGAACTAGTCCGGTCCGACTGGGCTGAAAAACAATGTTTTGAGCTTTGCCCACAAACTATTGGTCCTTTTGGACAACAAGCAATACAAACATGATTAATGAGGAAAAG
Organism: Tuctoria greenei; assembly: GCA_036927565.1. NCBI lineage: Eukaryota > Viridiplantae > Streptophyta > Magnoliopsida > Poales > Poaceae > Tuctoria > Tuctoria greenei. The sequence continues at coordinate 170,661,766 of JAYESD010000007.1, read as the reverse complement.
TATGATAAATTCATGATCAATTTCTAAGAAAAAGTTTTCTTAAGGAGTTTTTGAAGAGAAATCAAGATAGATAAGAGTTTTTCGAAATATAGCTCAAAAATGTGAGGAATGTGGTTTAAGCCACATTCCTAGAGTCCAAAATTTTGAGCTCACTTCTTAGCTCACAGAAACGCTTCTCATCAAGAGGCTTGGTGAAGATATCCGCAAGTTGATGTTCCGTCCTCACATGAGAAATCACAATATCTCCCTTCATTGAGTGGTCTCTCAAGAAGTGATGTCGTATGTCTATGTGCTTGGTCCTAGAGTGCTCCACCGGATTATGGGCTATCTTTATGGCACTCTCGTTGTCACACAAGAGTGGAATGTTGCGCAAGTTAATCCCTAAGGGTTTGTCGCATCCAAAGAAGTTGTGCACAACAACTTCCGGCTGCAACATATTCCGCTTCGGCGGTGGAGAGAGCAATAGAGTTTTGCTTCTTGGAGGACCAAGACACTAGAGATCGACCCAAGAATTGGCATGTACCCGATGTGCTCTTACTATCAACTTTGCACCCCGCATAGCCCCCATCGGAATATCCAATGAGGTTAAACTTAGATCCTTTGGGGTACCAAAGTCCTAGGGAAGGTGTGTGTACTAGATATCTCAAGATCCTTTTAATGGCGGTCAAATGACAAGCTTTAGGTGCCGCTTTAAAGCGTGCACACATACACACACTTAGCATGATATCGGGCCTAGATGCACAAAGATAGAGAAGTGAACCAATCATAGACCTATATAACTTTTGATCCACACTTGGACCATCCTCATTTAGGTCTAGGTGTCATTTGTCCCCATAGGGGTTTTGATGGGTTTTGCCTTATCCATGTCAAACTTCCTTAGAATATCTTGTGTATACTTAGTTTGACTTATGAGCGTCCCTTCTTTGAGTTGTTTTACTTGAAATCCTAGAAAGAACTTCAACTCACCCATCATGGACATTTCAAACCTCTCCGTCATTATCTTGGAGAACTCATCACAAAACACCTTATTTGTGGAACCAAATATGATGTCATCCACATATATTTGGCACACAAAAAGATCCTCGTTGAAGTGCTTTGTGAAAAGGGTATAGTCCGCTTTGCCTATTCTAAAACCATTTTCAACTAGAAAGTCTCTTAGGCACTCATACCAAGCTCTAGGAGCTTGCTTGAGGCCATAAAGGGCCTTTCGCAATTTGTAAACATGGTTAGAATAGTCTTGGTCTTCAAACCCCGGAGGTTGCTCTACATAAACTTCTTCCTTCATTGGGCCATTAAGGAATGCGCTCTTAACATCCATTTGGTAGAGCTTGAAGTCATGATGAGTAGCAAAGGCTAGTAATATCCGAATTGACTCAAGCCTAGCTACGGGGGCAAATGTCTCATCAAAATCCAATCCTTCAACTTGTGAGTATCCTTTTGCCACAAGTCGTGCCTTATTCCTAGTTACCACGCCATGCTCATCTTGTTTGTTGCGGAACACCCACTTGGTTCCAACAACATTGGCTTGTGGGCGCTTGACAAGCTCCCAAACCTTGTTCCTTTCAAAGTTATTGAGCTCCTCTTGCATGGCAACTACCCAATCCGGATCTCTTAAGGCATCTTCAGCCTTATGGGGTTCCAAGGATGAGTCAAAGGAGAAATGCTCACAAAAGTTTGCAACACGTGAACGTGTTGTTACTCCTTTTGTGATATCTCCTAGAATGTTGTCAACGGGATGATCCCGTTGAACACTTTGATGAACACGAGGATGCGGAGGTTGAGCTCTTGAATCACTTGTTTCAACTTCTTCACTTTGGTCTCCCCCTTGATCCATGCCACCCCCTTGATCTTCATTCCCATTATCACTTTGGGGAGCATCTAGTGGATCTCCAACTTGTCCAATGGGGGTTTGACCTACTTCATAGTGATGATGGTCACTTGGGCTTTGAGATGGTTCTTGTGGGCGAACATCTCCAAGTGCCATTCTCCTTAGAGCTTCTAGTGGAGGTTCCTCTTTATCAATGGCATGTTGATCAACTTGCTCCACTTGAGAGCCATTGGTTTCATCAAACACCACGTCACGTGCTATTTCAACAATTCCGGAGGATTTGTTGAACACACGGTACGCATGAGTGTTTGAGTCATATCCAAGCAAGAAACCCTCATCGGACTTTGAAGCAAACTTCGAAGTCCTAGGCTTCTTGTTGAGGATATAACACTTGCTACCAAAGACACGAAAGTAAGAAACATTGGGCTTCTTACCAACGAGAAGTTCATAAGGAGTCTTTTTGAGGAGGCGATGAAGGTACAATCGGTTTACGGCATGGCAAGCGGTGTTAACCGCTTCCGCCCAAAACCGGTCCGATGTTTTGTACTCATCTAGCATCGTCCTTGACATCTCAATAAGCGTCCTATTCTTTCTTTCAGCAATCCCATTTTGTTGAGGAGAATAGGGAGCGGAAAACTCATGCTTGATGCCCTCCTCATCTAGGAACTCTTCTACTTGCATGTTCTTGAATTCGGTGCCATTGTCACTCCTTATAGCCTTTATCCTTAAGTTGAACTCATTTTGAGCTCTCCTTAGGAATTTCTTGAGGACACCGGGGGTTTCACTCTTATCATGCAAGAAGAACACCCAAGTATATCTAGAGAAGTCGTCAACGATGATTAGACCATACTTTCTGCCACCGATGCTAATGTAAGCAATGGGGCCAAAAAGATCCATATGTAGTAACTCCAAAGGTCTAATTGTCGTCATGACATTCTTAGAGGGGTGTTGAGCTCCTACTTGCTTTCCCGCTTGGCACGCACTACATGGCCTATCCTTTTCAAATACCACATCCTTTAGGCCACGAACGTGCTCTCCCTTAAGGAGCTTTTGAAGGTTCCTCATTCCAACATGGGCTAGCCTTCTATGCCAAAGCCATACCATGTTGGCTTTCGCCATTAAGCATGTGTCAAGTTGAGCCTTATCTGTGGTAAAGTCCACAAGATAGAGCTTTCCCTTGAGCACTCCCTTAAAGGCTATCGAGTCATTACCCTCTCTAAGAACGTTCACACCCTCACAAGTAAAAACACACTTATATCCTCTATCACACAACTGTGATATGGATAGGAGATTATAGTCTAGGGAATCAACATGCAAAACATTAGATAAAGTATGTGAAGAGGAGATAACAATTTTACCGGAGCCAAGGATTTTCCCTTCGCTGTTATCCCCAAAAAGATTCCTTCACTTGGGTCCTCGTTCTCCTCATACTCTATGAACATGCTCCTCTCTCCGGTCATGTGGTTTGTACATCCACTATCCAACACCCATTTCGATCCGCCGGAGGAGTAAGCCTACAAAACAAATTTATGCCTTCCTTTTAGGTACCCAAGTGGAGTTGGGTCCTTTCAGGTTAGTGCTTAGGCATTTGGGCACCCACACGCAAGGCTTGGGGCTCTTGCGGAGTGGCCCAACATATCTAGCAAACACCTTGCCATATTTGTTCCTCATAAGCACATAAGATGCATCAAAATCATGGAATAGAGGATGCGGTTCAGATTTAGGCATTTTGTTGCTAGAGGGTGAGTTCTTTTCAATTTTAGTTGTGGATGAACTCCCCTTAACAAAGACAATCATGTCCTTGCCATACTTGGAGGTTTTGGCGTTATGCCTTCCACCTCTAGTATAGCCAAGACCATCCTTGACATGGGGAGGTCTTGTGTTGGTGTATGCACTTCGTGCATACGCCACCTTCTCCTTGTCAAAGATGGCACCCTTAGGTGCTTGCTTGCCTTGCGCTAAGTTGAGTTCATCCTTAAGCTTAAGGATTAAGTTAGAGCACTTGCAAGGCGGTGTTGCATTGGATGAGGCCTTTGAGGAGGTTGAGCTCTTGGAGGAAGAGGCTACATTGTTCTTAAGGGACTCAATTTGAGTCTCAAGTATCTTGTTAACTTTTGTCAAGTTCCCAAGTTCATCCTTGAGCTCAATTGAGTTCTCCTCAAGACTTGAACACGTTTTCTTACTTAGAGCAAGTTCGTGTTCCAATGCCTTGCTCTTCTCTCTTTCAAGCTCAAGGAGCTCATTAAGCTCTTGACATCTCTCCTTCTCAAGGATGAGCATGTCCTCTTGTCTGTTGATGAGATCCTCCTTCTCAAAGATCTCATCCATAAACAACTTCATCCTACGCAGGGTGCTTTTACTTATGTCCTTAAACATGTCCTCATTTTCACTAGCGCTATCAAATTCATCATGAGAGGAAATGGAGGAGGGGGAGTGAGATGTTACCTTTCTCCTTCCCTCCTTTGCCATAAGGCAAGTTGTTTTGTAGTCGTTGTTGAGGTTGGGGAAGAGCTTGCTTCCCTTGGAGCTCCTCCCGATGGCTATGGTAGCCATCTTCTCCTCTTCTTCTTCGGAGGAGGACTCATCGTTAGAGTCCCACTCCTTGCCCAAGTGTGCTTGTCCGGAGGGCCTCTTCTTCCTGAAGAATTTCTTCTCTTGAGGCTTGCCCTCCTTCTTCTTCTTCTTCACTTCTTCATGGGGGCAATCAGCGATGAAGTGACCGTACTCGCCACAATTGTAGCAAGCCCTTTTCGATTTGGGCCTTGCTCTTTCCTTCCCCTTGCCTTCATGGTTGTATCCGCCCTTCTTCCTCCTCATCATCCTCTTGAATTTGTTGATGAAGAAGGCCTCTTCCTCATCGGTGTCGAGGCTCTCCTCATCGCTTTCCTCTTGCTCCTTTGAAGAGGGTGTTGCCTTAAGTGCAACATTCTTCATCTTGGAGGCGGTGAACTTTTGAAGGTCGTTGTAGAAGAGCGCCTCCTTCTCCATGATCTCGTGGTTGATGATCCTACCAAGGACCTCCTCCGGGGTCATTTTAGTGAACCCCGGGCTTTCTCGAATCATGGAGCAAAGAGCGACGTTCCTAGGCATGAATGCCCGGATCATCCTCTTCACCACCTCGTGGTCGGTCCACTTAGTGCAGCCATATGATCGGCTCTTGTTGATGAGTATCTTCAATCGGTTGTACATGTCTTGGGGGGATTCACCATCCATGATGGCGAACCTCCCAAGCTCTCCTTCGATGAGCTCGATCTTGGCCTCCTTGACCACCCGATTTCCCTCATGCGCCGTCTTGAGGGTGTCCCATATATCTTTGGCCACCTCAAGACCATCAACGCGGTTGAAATCATCTCTTGAGAGGGATGAGATGATCACACCCGCAGCTTGAGCGTTGCGGTGGATGAGGATGGCTTGTTCTTGCGTGATGTTGTCCTCATCCTTCGGGATCTCCACCCCGGTCATGACAATTTGCCACAATGCCGGATTGAGTGACACGAGGTGGATTTTCATGTTGTGCTTCCACATCCCGTAGTCGGTTCCATCGAATTGAGGAGGTTTCCCCAATGGGATGGGGAGATAGTGGTTGTTGGCGGCAAGGCGTTCATAGTTGAACCCTTGTCGGTTGTAGTTGACCCCGCCGCCACCGCTTGATGAGCTTGACGGCTCAACCACAGCAATCTTCAGCTTCTCCCGGAGCTTCGCCTTGATCTGGCGAGTCTCCTCATCATCCGTTGGCTTGTCTTGATAAGCCATTGTCTCCTCACGTGTCGGTTGAGAATCATTGGTCGACACCTCTTCAAACACCACTCCGGCCATCTCTCCGAGTTGTTAGACTCTTTGTGGAGAGTCCTGCTCTGATACCAATTGAAAGTTGCCTAGAGGGGGGGTGAATAGGCTAATCGACCTGCAAATGACTTAATAAGACGAGATTAAATCACAGGGGGCGGACTAGTCCGGTCTGGGGGCGGACTAGTCCGGTCAGCCTGTGTGAAGAACCCTAAAAAGCGTTTCTAGCAAGTTTTAAGGGGATTTTCTCGAGGCTATAGGTGAGGATATGTTTATGTCAAGTTTAGCAACTACCAACACAAGAGTGAGTTAAGTTTCAACAAGATTATGGCAATGTGAAGTACAAGACAAAACTAGCAACCCTAGAACGAAATATTCGATAAACAAAATGCGAAGAACACGGAGACACAAGGATTTTATCCCGAGGTTCGATTCCACACAAGAATCTACGTCCCCGTTGAGGAGTCTACAAAGGACCGGGTTCAACAACCCTTCCCTCACCAAGTTTACCCCACGGGCCTAACTTGGTTCTCCACTATCTCAAAGTGCGAATACAAGATTCGTTGGGGCTTCTCACAATCTGAGGCTCCCACACCACAAAGATGATCAACAACACGAAACACACTCAACACACAGCTCCCAAAGACTCAATGAGTGCAAGAGATCAAACCGGGAGCATAAGCGCGATGTTCTTCCTCTTCTCCACCTCACTAAACCCTAATCCACTCAAGAATTAGTTTTAGAGGGAAAGTTGGCAAGAAAGAGGCTTAAGAGTGCTCCAAGTTGGCTGTGGCGGCGCTAGGGTTCAAGTCACTTTGAAATGAGGCCGGGGGTCCCCTTTTTATAGGGGTCCCGAGCCCAAACTGCTGACCTCAGCAAAAGGGCGGACTAGTCCGGCCTCAGGCCCGGACTAGTCCGGCCTAGGGGACCACTGACCCCTCTGACAACTGTCGCACTGCGCGGCAATCGTCACGCTACCCGCCAAACTTCAAATTCAAACGGTAACTTCGACAACGGACTAGTCCGGCCCTCACCGGACTAGTCCGATCCCACACAGAACCTTTTGTTCCGTGTGAGAACGGACTAGTCTGGAGACCACGGACTAGTCTGGCCCCAAGGGCGGACTAGTCCGGCCTTCCCAGACTTAGTCGCAAAACCTCTCTGCACTCGGCAACACGGACTAGCCCGGCCCACGGACGGACTAGTCCGATCTCACACAGGACTAGTCTGGCCAGGAGCGGACTAGTCCGGCCCTAAGGCGGACTAGTCCGGCCGCTCCTGCCAGACTACTCTAACTTCAACTTTAAATAGGATTTCTACCTCAACCACCACTCTTGAGCTCCTACTTTGATCTCTTTGCACTTTACGCACACACACTCCTATTTCTACGGCTAGTCTAACTCAACACGCTAGAAACCCTAGTTTCTACGCTTCGAGTCGACTCCGTTTCCTTCCTTTTCCTTTTTGAGGGTTTGCGTCTCCGATCGAGTCCACACCTGTGCTAAGATCACATGAGCTCATTAGCGACTTAATTGTCATCATCAATCATCCAAAACCCACGGGGAACCTAGATGCACTTTCAGGGTGTACTCTAGTATGTCGTGGTATGCGAAACCTTAAAGTGATTGTGCTCGTAGGGGAACCCTTTGTAAAGGCTTTGTTGTGACCTTCTGATCGCACACCTTAGGTAGTGTGTAGTGTGACTGGCTATCATCGGCATAAAGGAGACTTTAGTCCGTTTGGAGACAGAGGACAAAATCACAACTTGTAGGTAAAGTGGTACAAACTCTGCAGAGTATAAAACTATCTAGATAGCCGTGCTCACGGTCATGAGCGCGCTTGGAGGCACTGTCTTGATTAGTAGGGACTGGATGGTTTGGTTGTTAGCCGGGTGGTGGGAACCCGGTGAGTTGGTAGTCAGGTAGATATAACCCGATGAGTTTGGTAGCCGGGTGGATATAACCCGGTGAGTTGGCTTCCAAGTGGATATAACCTGAACGGTTGTGGGTCGGGTGGATATAACCCGGCGATTTTTTACATTTATTAGATAGATGGATCATTCACCTAGTAAATAGGATGCTAAGAAAAACTTAAGGAATAGGGTGTTGCATAAACACTAAACCCGTGTCAGCCTTCCTCATTGAATAATCTGCACGTCATAATTTCCCACACTTGCGGAGTACATTAGGTACTCACACTTGTTTATTCTCTCTTTTCTTTGTACATGTCATGTTGCTCATGTAAAAGACGATCAAGTGAAGATGGAGTATAGAAGGTCGCGTTGCTACCAGTCGATTGCTTGTGGCGTGCCCTGCTTGTTTCCCCTTTTCCGCCGCTGTTCGAAATTTTTTTAAAGTAATAATTGTTGTTTTATTCGATATAAAACTATTTATCACATTTTGTCATGCATGTATATTCAAACTGATTCTGACATAGATGAATGTTTTGTCCGATTTTACTTTATATTAAACGGAGCGTGACAGTTTAAGGTTGACCAACACCTCTGCATCAAAAATGAGAAAAATGTGGTTTCCGTAAATATCTCTATGAACTTTATTGTTCACGTAATTCAGCAGCACGTACTTTCCTTTTCGTCCTCATACTATTGTCAAAACCATAGTTACACGTAGTAAAATATGTACACAAATGGTGGTGTCGTGGATGAATGCCGAATTTGTTGGGTTCAAACATGGAATTGTAACTGTAGCTATCAGTCCCCTGCCATCATCGTGCATGCATGCACCATGCGATTTCATATACTCTCTCCATTTCTTTTTATTTATCTTCAATTAGTTTAAAAATAAACTTGCCGGTAATAAATAAAAAAACGAAGAGGGTATTATAGAAAATGTCGTTTATGTATTACTATATTCCAACAATCTTCCTTATGAAATTGCCCAAAGACACAAGAATATTCCAGGGGTGAGTATAACCTTTTTCTTGTTCTATATATGTGATATACTCCCCCCATTTCAAAATATTTGTCACTTCTTAGAAGAGAAAGGTCGGTACTTTATGCATCATCTAAAAAAATATGTGATACACGTGACATATCTTCATTAAAAAAATATATACAATTATTGTCTCCAAACACAAAAAGCAAATAGAAAACCAATGAAATAATGATAGCGTTACCATGTCGTAGACCCAATAATCAATTCAAAAGAAACTAAAAAAAGTGATATAAAAGAACAGACAGGAAATACTCTCTTTCCAACGGAGTTTTTTTTTTTTTGAGAACGTGGGACTGTTTCATGTTCACTCTCCATTTCAAAAGTGAGAGCAATTTTGGTGATATAAAAATAATGTTGCATTGTTCTCGCCAACAAATCAAAGTCCCTGCATGATGGGCAGGGGAGTTTTTTCTCACCTTGAACTTAAAATAAAACAACTCACGCCGCTTTACCAAAACCCACCATGTATGGCGGGTCAAAGTTCGATCAACTCACTATCCTCTAGCTTTTAACTAAGATCCTCTTTGGAACCCTAGAAACTATTGTTAGCTGCTAAAAATTAGTTATAGGAGTTCCAAACAGGATAGCTAATAGCACAGCTAATTATTAGCTAACTCTCTAGCTAACAATATTCTCATTAGCTGGTCTGACCCGGCTAATCCCAACTAATTATTGACTAATCTTTATTCTACTCTTGCCCTATCTCCTCCCTCCCTCTCTTCCCGTTACAAAAATGAAAACACATCCCCTCTCGAACTCGCCGCCGCCCCTCCCAAATCGCGCCGCCAGCCCACTGCCCCTCCCGAATCGCGCCGCCAAAAATGAGCACTACTCGTTCTGGATTGCCTATAACATACTAGTAAATGGCAACAAAAATAAAATAGGAGCACTATGGTCAATCGTCTCTATCATCCAAATAATTAAGTATGGTTACAAACAGCTTTCAACTAATAATTAGTTAGTTAATAATTAGTTGACCTAATACAGATAATAGACTATGAATTAGCTAATAATTAGCTCTAGAGGTTCCAAACAGGGCCTAACTTTATCACTATTATGTGAGTGTTGAGACCAACTTTGAAAGGAAAAAACATATTTCTCCCGGATCTTTTTTATTTATTTTCAGTTAATTCAAAAATAAAATAGTTGGTGATAAATAAAAAAATCGAGAGAGTATCTACATCTTGTGTCACCAAAAACAAGCAAGCAAGGAGATAATACCATTTCTCATGTCATGGGGCCACCATCAATTCACAAGCAACCTTGACAACGAAAGGAAATTGATAAAAAACCTGAGGGCACATCTGCCATACACGATCCTTCCAGGTCCTCACCTGCAACTGCCCAATAGCATAACAACCACACCTGAGCCTGCGGCCGCCGTGGCATCCAGAGGTCGTCGTCGTCGTCCCTCTCTCCGAGTCTCTCGTCGAGGCATAAACAAACTAAGCAAAGCAAAGGCAAAACCCCCACTGCCTCCTCCCCTTCCTCTGCTTTTCCTCGGTGCGGCCAAGGCCCTTGCTCTGCTCGCCTCCGTTACCGGCTTGCGCGTCAACGGCTTCGGGTTTGTGGCGGCGGTGATGGTGGAGATGGACGGCGGCGTAGGAGGAGGAGGAGGAGGAGGAGGAGGAGGAGGAGGAGGAGGAGGAGGAGGAGGAGGAGGAGGAGGGGAGGGTGCGGCACGGCATTGGCGTCTGGCGGACGAGCGGTGCGACCCGCGCGCCCTGGAGACGGACTACGTGCGGCGGTTCCACCGGCACGAGCCCCGCGACCACCAGTGCTCCTCCGCCGTCGCCAAGCACGTCAAGGCCCCCGTCCACCTCGTAAGCGCCTCCTCCTCCTTTCATGCCTTGGTGTTGTCACCGATTCAATCACAGCTTCCCGTTCCCTAGCTTGTTGCATGCTCTCTGTTTCTCGGAGTGCTGCCCCATCTAATCTTGAATTAGGAAAGGTGCCGACTTAGTTGCGAGCCACCACTAGTTTGGCCCGTTTCTTGAATCGGGGCGTCCTTACCTGTATTATTTTCGTTTTGCGAGTGATGGGCATCCTTACCTGTAATGGGTCGTGCAAAATTAATCGTGATCGGAACCACGTAGTTTTATAGGAAAATTTTCCATTTCAACGCAAGAAGCATGTGAGTTTTTGGGAGCTGTTCTTGAATCACAGACCCAACTTTTGCTCCCGTGTGTGATAATAGAAGACTGCAGTTGTAGCCACAAAGCCATCAGGATTTTTAATTCACCCTTCAGTGCCACATCTCATGTGGGAAGATGCTTCCCCTGTCCCACCTCGAGATCCCCGCTGGCCGCTGAACCTACTTTCGCGTTATACATCTTGGTATTTCTTGGTGCTCCTGCATTGGCTGGCTTGTTTTGCTTTGTTAGGCTTTGAAGGTTTGCAACTTTATATATTCTGGAATTATTAATATAATAGAGCCGGTGGAGATACGCCTCGCTTGGACTCCACTCCTCTAGATATGAGCTCAGAACTTGTCAGGTAAACTAGATGCTACTACCAAGTAATCTTTCTTTTAGTAGTGTCTTTTGCAGAGCTATGAGATGCCCGTGGTGCACTGAATTGATTGCTTTGGTAGATAAAAATCATCATTTTGAGCCACTTTCCAGCCAACAATATCAACATATGCTGAATGGATGCCTCATCCCAAGTGTGAATGTGTGTATCGTATCAACAGTCCGTAGCACTACCAAGGCTCTACCGCTCTAGTCATCATTTTAAAAAGTTATCTGATTAAAAGAGATGTTCTGTTCTTCAATCGTCTTTAGTTGACTTGTACACCATTCCTGCCATTGGCTTCTGATAATTTCTGGCTTCATGTCAGCTGTTCATTGATAGGACAGGGCTGAGTTATCTGCTGGTACAGTTAACCAGTTAGGATCTTTAATTCGTTGTGTAATACAGTTAATATCGAACTGACTTTTTTTTTTTAAAAAAAAACTCCGATTGCAACAGGTGTGCGGATTGATATCGTTTACCTTCTTAATCATTGCCTGATCAAGTAAATTGTGTGACAGGTTTGGTCCCTAGTGAGGCGGTTTGATCAACCACAGCTGTTCAAGCCCTTTGTGAGCCGGTGTGAAATGAAAGGGGACATTGAGATTGGTAGTGTGAGGGAGGTCAATGTCAAGTCTGGGCTGCCTGCCACACGAAGCACCGAGAGGTTGGAGCTGTTAGATGACGATGAGCACATACTCAGTGTCAGGTTTGTTGGAGGGGATCATCGACTGAAGGTATGCTCTGTTCTTGATCACACTCAGTCCATCACACAGCTTATTTTCTTCATGCAGATTCGTCTAAAGCTTGCATCAGTACTGATAATGGTCTGTTGCATGCAGCTTTCCTATTTGATATGTTGATACTTCCTACTGATCTTTTTATTTATCACCGGCTAGTTTATTTCTGAACTAATCGGTGACAAATAAAAAAGATCTAGAGGGAGTATAAAGAAAACTGACTAGTAGTTATCCTTCCGTAAATTTTTACCTAAAATAGTTATTAATCTATGCTGCATGTTGTAGCATGTAAAAAAACAAGTACTCCTGTCGTTCTAAAAAAATTATCGCTTTGTAGTTTATTTTTAAACTGCAAAACGATAATCTTTTTGGAACGGAGAGAGTGTATGACAGGGAGTTAATCCCTGCTTAATATCACTGCGTTGGATGCTCAAACTATGTGTACAGGACCGGTTGATTCCTACTATTTTCCTTCAATAGCTTTTCATTGGGTACAATGTACCTGTAGTTGCAAACTTGAAACCAATGACAGGTGTACTTGGCATCTCTTGAGCCTGCTGCACCAACAATGAGAGAATATGCTCAGTGCACAAATAATGGTGGGCTTAATCCCTTACTTGTTTATAGGCTAGTGCTCATCCGCCAATGCAAAGCAACCTCTCATAGTCGTTGAACATGGGGAGCTAGATATTTCCCACCTCAATGTCCTGATGCATCTTAATGTGTTGCCAGTCTCAATAGACAGCCTCAACAAACTCTTGTCGTGTAACCACAAAACAAGTTCCGGTTGTTGTTATTTCTGTATGGTGTCTGCGTGTTCTCAACTGCTTGGAGTTGGACTAACAAGTATGGCCCTGATGACTCGCCATCCTTTTGACCTTACATGGCAAATGCGTTCGTTGCATGCGGACATGTCACTCCCATTGTCGTGGTCCACGCGTTTGCTTTCTTGGGTAGTGATGCAACCCAAAGTGGACATGGTCACATGCACTGCATTTGGATATATATATATATATATATATATATATATATATATATATATATATATAATGGGAGGCACTTAACTTGTCGGAGTTATCTGGATGCCGGTTGTGTTAGTTGGAAGACAAGACACCGGCCGAGCCTCTGGCGCTGACGGCTGACTGAGACTAATTGATCTGCTTTTCTCACCTTCAGAACTACTCGTCCATCCTCACCGTCCACCCTGAGGTCATCGACGGCCGGCCGGGGACGCTGGTGATCGAGTCGTTCGTGGTGGACGTCCCCGAGGGCAACACCATGGACGAGACGTGCTACTTCGTGGAGGCCCTGCTCAAGTGCAACCTCAAGTCGCTCGCCGATGTGTCGGAGCGCCTGGTCGTCAAGGATCAGACGGATCCCCTTGACCGGTGATGGCTGATGGACGGACGGGCGGTCGCGATTGTTGGTCGACCGCTCGATTCGGGTCGTTGCATTCCTCGGATTGTGCAGACCTATATTTTCCTGTGGAGCCCCTAAGTTCTTTGGGGCATGGATAAAAAAAGGATTTTTGAGGAAAAAACTGCTGATGTGCCGTTGCTGTTCAAGTTGTGTGTTTCTGTTTCCTCCCTTGAGATTGTGTATGCTGTTCTTGTCCAGCGTTGTACTCTTTCCGTACCAAAAACTTGTTGTTTTGTAGTTCATTTTTGAACTACAAAACGACAAGTTTTTAGCAACGGAAGGATTATGTCTAAGGAGATGGACAGAACGTTGTGTGTTGTTGTAGTCATGAAGTAAAACAAAAGAAAGGACCGCAATGCTCCGAAAGCCTACCTGACTACTCTCCTCATCCCAAAATATTTATTACTCTCTAGTTTTAAATGAACTAGAGAGTGACAAGTATTTTAAGATAGAGGGAGCATATGGTTTCTTAGTAATTGTTAGTGGTAACCACTTTTGCCGTGTTTATTGTCTGATTGTCACTTCAGTGGCACCGGCCAGAAAAGGTTATCCTAGCTAGCTAATGGTCATTTCAGATTTTCAGTGGCTACCACAATAGGAGAGCTTTTCCATATGTTCTCTTGACCTTTTTTGTAGGCAGCAAAGTTTGACGTAAAGGCACCAATGAGGTGCCGGCATCATGGTGTGCTCTTCTTGTAGAGCACTAGTAAAAAGGTTGCTTTCTCTATTTATAAAAGTTTATCGTTTGTTAGTTCAAGAGATAACTTTTTTTAGAACAGAGGGAATACATATTTTGCATGTTTACAATTCTACTACTTCGCCGAGCACCAGCATTTCACTTGGAATAAAAGCTTTTGACGAAAGATAATACAATTCCTGTGCTGGGGAAAAAGATATATTCTCACAAATTGTTCTTCTCCTTTTGCAGTTACAGGAGGGAATGATCAAAACCTAAATCGACACACCTAACAAAAATAAAAATAAAAATAATCATCATAGTCTTTATTTCTTGCCTGAACGGGCGGCCGGGCTGGCCGGACCCCCACGCAGTTACTGTCACGGACGGTGACCTCTCATATTCCGGGCCACCAGCCCTTCCGTTTTGTTGGCCCACCCAAGGGCAACAGCATCGGCCTGCTACTGCTAGGCTAGGAGTCACCACCAAAAAGGCCCACGGCCGCGAATGGCAGTGCCAACCAGGCTGTGAATTTCATTTGATCGGGTTGGCATCACTGTTCTGCAGTAAGCTCATTTGCAGCTGTTCCTGTTTTCTAGTCTGTTTGCATTCGCGACCAGCGGAACGCATGACTACGGCTCTTATTACAAAAGCGACTTGTTTGAAAAGTTGGTGAAAAGCAGTTTCTGCTTATGTTCTGCTTTTAATTTATTCTGAGAAGTAGCTGAACTAATAAGTTGTTACATCCTGTTTGACATACTCTTAGCTTATTTTTATAAAAAAAACTGTAGCAGGTCCCCGGCTCTGCTTTGACGCCTTTATGCATCAAACGATAAAACGGCACGCATAAGATTGCATGCACCCCGCTCCCTGACATCCAAAGCCTGAACCCGTGAAGGGCGCCACAAGATGCCATATCTGCAGATAACGAAGGAGGCAACTAGGATGTAAATGGTTCTTTGGTGTAATGCTGTAAATAGTTTTTTTTTCTTTCTTCCACAAGATCTCCATTTTACAGTCACTATAAGATTCAAATTTCATTTTTTTTTTCAATTTGCGTGCTACATGGAAGAGCTTAAGTAAAAAAAAAAATACAGCTAATGTAGGATGTAGATGGTGTGGTCTATGAGAGCTAATTGCACCAAAAAGTTATTTGCATTCTAGTCATCCCAAGATAGATGGGCATAGCCACATACAGTACTCACCTTAAATGCACTTTGGAGGATAAATGCATGTTTTTCTTCTTTAAAAAACTCGTAACATACATGGTGATGCATAGACGGATCTTTGCTTAAGAAATGGGAAAGAATATGAGATGGATATTTTCCATGCAATAAAAAAGTTGGTAATTTTCTTTCTCTTGTTAAAATGGTTTATGCATGACGCAAAAAACGAAAGCAGATACCTTGAGCGAGTAGTGGCAGAGTTTATCTACACACTCCCCAGTCTCCAAAAGTTTATCATTTTTTAGTTCAAAAAAAATAAACGGGCTGTCTAGATTTCAGATGTTTGAAATTTGAGAAAATTTCATGCACCGAGTAATTAGTAGCTAATTGCTATCATTAATCACTAATTATTGTAATTAATAATTAACCCTTAATTTTATAGGTTAATTAATTACAAAACTTTTATTCTATTATTTTACAATTAACATAATCCTTACAAGAAAACAGATTAACAATAAAAAAGTTAGTTGTATTCCAGCTGTACTGGCCGTTGTTCCCGCACGCTGTGCCCAACACCCGTCGCCTGAAATCACACACCATTTCAAGCGCCTGGTAGAATATCCGTAAACTAAAAGGTGATAAACTTTTGGGGATGGAGTATGTGTTTAGAGGAACTTTTTTTTTTAATATACGTATTTTAATCCAAATTTATATTAATAACCCTCGATTCAAATTTTTTTCAAATCTGACCGGCCGTCGTATGAGTCTCATACGACATAATGGATGTCGTATGAGGCCCATACGACATGCAAATGTCGTATGAGGCCCATACGACATTGGTGGTGGCTCATGCTACGTGTGTCGGCTGGGCCGTCCAGCGGGGCCGAAACCGGCCACGGTGGCATGTCGTATGAGGCACATACGACATGCACAGAACCGTCGTATGTGCCTCATACGACATAAACAGCCAGTTTATTTATTCAATTAAAAATAGATGATGACTTTCAAAAAATATGAAACTTTGTAGATATGTCAAGCGAAACATGCAGAACACAATGGTATGGTCAGATGTTATTTTATTTTTGTAAAATTTTTAAAATTCAGATTTGAATTTCATTGAAATTTCCTGAACGTCTGAAATAAAATAGCAAAAAGGATTCAAAAATCTTGAAACTTTGCAGGGAGGCTATTTGGATTATTCGTCTGACAACTAAGTAGTGCACTGCTACATGTCAGACGAATCTCATACTCCATGTCAGGCGAATCTCGTACAAGAGACATACGAAATTGCACTGCTCCGTGTCAGGCGAATCTCATACTCCATGTCAGGCGAATCTCGTACAAGAGACATACGAAATTGCACTGCTCCGTGTCAGACGAATCTCATATTCCATCATCCACTCGTCTATATAACACTCACCCCGGTAACAGCTTCACCACGCACTACCAACAATCATTCTATATACTTCACTACCATGGACGAGAACTCACCACTCACAAATAGAGAAAAGGTTCCAATCCCCGAGGGATTGCAACCTCCAATGTGTTTCTGTGGCACTGATTGTAGGTTTGTAAGAGATCTTCGATCTGGTTACTCGTATGGTTGCCGGCTTTGGATGTGCGACAACTACGAGTACGATCCTCCTCACAGGACGTGCCCATTTCTTCCAGTGGTAGGAAACAGGTAATATGCAACATTACTTATGTTTTATGCATGCTATAGAATCTAATTTTTTGGACAAACACTTGTGCAGTCGCCGCCACCTCTATGCGACTTCAGGAACTACATCGACCAGGAACAATCGGCAGAAGACGCCGCAGAGGTTGAGAGAATGGCTCGACTTGCATATTGGAAGTTCAAAGAAGAAAGAGAGTGGGATGAAAGAATAGAGCAAGAGAGGAGGAATAGAGCTGCACAGGAGGAGCGTCGTCGCAAGAGGCAAGAAGAAATTCGACAATGGAGAGCAGAGTGTGAGCGCAAAGCTGCAGAGGAGGAACGCGTCGCAGCACAAGCACGAGAGGCTGAGCGAGAACGCATGCGCGAGAGAGCTCGTCGCGCAAAAGAAGCCGGTCCGGATGCTTTGCGTAAGGGAAAATACCCCCGTTGCACTCAGTAGCAACTTGGGTAATTCAACTAAGGCGTGTTAGAATTAGATCGGCGTATATTTAGTGCGTCGTACACACGCCATTTGTATCACCTATTTTACATTTTGTTTCAGAAATATGTGCACTTATGTTTTGCCTCATGTACCGTAGTAGTAGACTGGTAAACAACATGCACATACTTTCGGAACTACGTAATTTCATTTTATGTCGAGCTTACAATTAATTATCTTCAATTATTATGCATTTGTATAAATTTATACATTAATTGTATCATTTTCCAAACTATGCATTTCTAATCACTATAGGATTTAAAAAAAATTGATACTCCCATTAAACTCTCATATATTATATTCATAACTTATTTTTTATACTCCACAAAACTTACATTACAATAACCTATATGAACATTTATGTCGATTCTAATTACAAATATTTGTAAACAAAAAATAAAACTGAATACATTTTACAAATTTGCAGAAACGTGATCGTATTGCCTAATAACACATACAATTACTCTAGTTTCTACATACTAAACATAGATAAAGTTCATTGATTTCAAAACTTCACAATGTATTCTCTATTTTCTACTTTAAAAGTTTTTAGCAAATCGGTCTACAAATATTTTAAATTTTTTGACTAAAATCCATTACAAGATGGTGGTTCAACACGGGCTAGGGTTAGGGCACGGGAAGTACGGAAGTAGCTCGGGACACTCTCGCTGTGGGCCGGCCATACCTACATTGTCAAGTACGGAAAAAATTATAACATGAAGTGCATTTTGAGCTAAAGTTAAATGACATCAACAACATATTAACATATATAACATGAAGTTCATATGCATCTAACTGGAGTTCACATAACATCATAACATAATCCAAATACATAACACCGATACACTCAGTTCACTTAACATCGATAGAGTAAGTGCTACAAATACATAAAATACTTGACATCACATCACATCGCCATCTCCATCCCTAAACGTAGTTTTCTTCCTAGCACGAGGACGCCGTCCACTCTGCGGATCCCCAGAAGGTCCAGCTTCAACCACATTTGGCTCTGTGTTGGTAATGCATTTTTTGTACGTATGGCCAATTTGGTTGCATTTGCTGCATCTTCCTTGGAATCTTGCAAGTTCTGACTCGTCCATATCGTTTCTGATACGACGAGTTTGACGTCGACCTCTTTTCTGCTTCAACCGCGAGATGTCAGGTGCTCGCATAGCATCAAGGCCTAAATCCATGGTAAATGAGCTCAGATTACCAAATCCATATACCTCTGCATTCCATGTACTGACAACAACACTTTTCTGAAAGTAGTATGAAACGTAATTGGTCACTGTCAGGTTAGTAAATGAGCAAGCTGCAATCACATGGGAACATGGTCTATGGAAGAGTTGTGGCTTCATGCATGTGCACGTGCAATCATGCTGATGAAGTATGCACTGTTGAACAACTCTAACACGGTTAGCACCACGACAGTCCTTATCCCTACAAAGGATTTCAAACCTGTGCTCTGCGGTACCCATAGGTCTGACGCGATGAAATCGGGCCTTTTCAATCTTCTTCTCCATGTATTTGCACAGGTATGGTGAATAAGCCAAATTCACATTATTCAGTGCTGAAATAGCAGTCGCATAACGTTGACGAAAATATTTGCATGTCCCATATAAAATGCCCTCAACAATAGCAACCAAAGGTAACCCTCTTAAACCGCGAATGACCCAGTTGTATATCTGCATTTCGTATCACTGCATTAGCATGATGAAATACATAACTAACACAACTAAAACACTTAGGAATGATGGATATTACCTCAGCTAAATTAGTTGTCATGATACCATACCGAGCACCATTGGTGTCGTATAACAAGGACCACTTCTCTTTCGCTTCGCGTCGAATTCAATGAGAGAAGTTTCTGCGTGAAATGTCACGAGGATTGCTAGTGCTTGAAGACGCTTCTGCACTGTCAGAAGTCAATTCGTCGAGACGTTTCCAAAGAGCAATAAACTTACTCTCCTGATTTTGACTACACAACATCTTGAACAAATTCATAAGTTGCTTGTTCTTGAAGTGGCTAAAAAAGTTGGCACCTAAATGCCTCATGCAATATCTTGATTGAATGTCTATCCAATAAGGTTGATGTCCCCGATCCGATGATCCAAATTTCAAATCAGATATTGCTTTAAGCAATCCAGCATGACGATCGTGTATGAGACAGACATCAGGACGTTCTTGAACTACAACCATCTTGACCCGACTAAGGAACCAATACCAGCTTTCAGTGTTCTCACTTTCCACAAATGCGAAGGCCACAGGCAACACCTGTTGGTTCCCATCAACTGCAATAGCAGTAAGAATTTGACCTTTGTACTTTCCAGTTAAAAATGTACCATCAATGCAGAGTATTGGTCGACAATGTCTGAAAGCAGCAATACATTGGCCTAATGCAAAGAATGCACGGTGCAGATACAACTTCCCAGACACACTTCTATGCGGCATGTCCATAATGTCGTAAAAAGTACCAACATTTTTTTCCTGAATGGTCTGCAACAACTTTGGAAGGTTATCATAAGACGCTTCAAAAGTACCAAATCTTTGTTCAATCACTTTCTGTTTGGCCCTCCATGCTTTAGAGTAACTTATGGTGTACTTGAACTCTTCCTCAATAGTGGCTATTATTGATTTTGGTTCAAACTGTATGTTGTCCACTATACGGGCATACATATGATTTGCAATGAAATCTGAGGTCAAAGCACCGTTGCACTTCTCCAATTCCCGCAACTGACATGTGTGATCAACCATTTTTGAAACTTTCCAAAGCTTCGTCCACTTCTCCTCGAAACCATGAACTCGAAAAGGACAAGTTGGGAACACACATTTCACATCATATAATTTTGGACTAGACTTGTAAACTGTAAATGATCTCTGCACAGACAAAGACCAATATTTTACTGCATCTTTTAAACCATCTTTGTCTTTAAAAATATCTCCTTGTGTTAACTGGTTCTCATGATATCCAGATAACCCAGAATATTTTTCTGCAGCTGCTAAATTACTCGGGATTGCATTGTTCCAGTCTGCAGGAATGATAATATCATTCTCATCATCAGAAGAGTCATCTTCAATAACATTTTCATATTCCATGTCCTCAATTCTAATTTGTTCAACTAAATCTTCGATGTGCTCTCCTTCATCAGCGACACCAAGTGGGTCTTCTTGCATCTGGTTCACTCCGCCTTCGACCTCTACCTCAGTATCTTCCATATCGTCTGCTTCAGCTGAATCTTCAACTTCTTTCGTTTCTGCTTGCGCAAGAAACACCAGCGGCCAACCCCGCTCCACAACTGTATCTACCCATTTCCTCCAATTCCGTGTCCCCTTAATAGGAACGAAATCCCAATAACATCCATCTCTTGCTCGATTAATCAATCCTTTCAGTTTTACTTGATATACTTGTTCATCAAGGTTTAACGTTTTAATCAGCCATTTCTCCAGACTACCAAATGACCTCTCATTTGGTCTTGCTATCCCCCTCACCAACGACGTCCAAGCAGACATATCAACCCCAGTTGACCCATAAACAAGCGTGCCTTCTCCGTAGAAAATACGAAACATTAATTTGTCCGACATTCCTACTGTATTCAATATAAACAAACGTATTATAATCTACTCTAACCAAATTAATTTGACTCTATAAAACGTATATATTTGCCACACATTTGTAACTACAGGAGCAATTTTACGCTCCTCTGTAATGTATGACAATATTTTATAACTACTAATAAAACATAATATAATATATATTACACATTTATAAACTGAAAAATCATATCAAAAAACGAGTACATTTTAATTAAACGAATAATACATTAAGAAAACATGCTGCAATAATGTACTCTACCGTAATCATGACATTCGCATGAATATTAACAAAATTCATATTAAACTATATGCATGAACCATATAAATTCATATAATATTGACAACAATCGCGTGCACAACGAGTAACAATATACAATTATATTATATTGACAACAATACACTATATGCATGAACAACGTGTACAAAAATTAAATACAATAGACTATGTCGCGTGTGTTATCAACACTATACATTCATACAAACAAATATCATAATATAATACGCATTCATATTATATTGACAACAAAACAACACAAATGTACGGTGGCAAAATCAATACCGAAGTCGCGAGGATCCGAGGACGACGGATCGGAGACGAAAAAGGTGAGAGTAGCGAGCGTCGGAGGCGCCGTGCGGGAGCGGTGGAGGTCGCGGGCGGCGCGGGCTGGGAGGAAGGCAGGCGGCGGGCTGGGAGCGAGGCAGGGGCGGGGCGGCGCTTTATAACCGGCAGACCGTCGTATGAGCCTCATACGACAGTTCGCCCGTTAGCGCAAGTCGTATGAGGCTCATACGACGTTCGCCGCCGCCTCGTTTTCCGCGGCGACCGTTGGCCGCGTGGCAGACACGTCGGACCGTCGTATGAGCCCCATACAACATTCAGTACGTCGTATGCGACTCATACGACGGTGGGTCAAATCTGCAAATTTTTTAAATCGACGGTTATTAATAAAATTTTGGATTAAAAATCGTATATTAAAAAAAAAATTCGTGTTTAGAGGTACTTGATCTAATCTGTGTCTTACAAATTAAACCAGAGAAAGATTGCCGAAATATTGTATTCCCAGATTCCATATTGTGTGAATGATTTCAGCACTAGGTACACACTTTTTTAGTGTGTTGGCAGATTTGCTTTAAGTTTTCTATACATGTCGAACCCTCAGGGTAGTCACTCAAAGTGCTGAATGAAATGGGCTCGTCAATAACATAGTAAGAGGTATGGTGCGCACAACTAAGATCTGAATAAAGCTGCAATGGATGCCAAAACTGGCCCTCTTCACAAGGCATGCTCCTCTTCGCTCTTCACTCGCTCACTGAAAGCCGAGGTAACCACTCCCCTGAGGGTCCCCTCCCATCCTCTGGACTCATCTGCTTGGCTCTCCTCACGCCACCCTTGGATTCTTGCACTTGTTACATTCCCATCTTCTACCTCCGACGAGCACTTAGATTTGCATTGCTCCTTTTGCCTTAGGGATCGCCACACGCACACACATCGGAGGGAGAAAAACCCCTTCTTGGAGCCCTCTAGTTGGCCTCTCTCTCAGTCGCTGCCGCACTTTGCTAGCTGCTGGGAACAAGAAGCCACAGCATGGCCACGTCGTCGCGTGGCCTCGCGGTGGCGCTCGCAGCGCTGGCCGTGCTCCACGGGACGGTGGTGCGGCCGTGCGACGCCGCGGCGACGTGTGTGGGCACGGCGCCGGCGAAGCACCGGCCGGAGGTGGTGTCCATCACGGACTTCGGCGGCGTGGGCGACGGCCGGAAGCTCAACACGTGGGCGTTCCGCAAGGCCGTGTACCGCATCCAGCACCAGCGGCGGCGCGGCGGCACCACGCTGCATGTTCCGGCCGGTACGTGGCTCACCGGCAGCTTCAACCTCACCAGCCACATGACGCTATTCCTCGCCAGAGGCGCCGTGCTGCAGGCCACGCGGGTACGCGACACCATTCTGAACTGCCAATGCCGCTACTCTGCGTGTTTGTCTTCAGTTCTCGTCGTCGCAGTTTTGAAATTAAGTTTGGCGTTGTGCACTGGGCAGGATACGAGGAGCTGGCCGCTGATGGCGCCGCTGCCGTCGTACGGCCGGGGCAGGGAGCTGCCAGGGGCGCGGTATGCCAGCTTCATCCATGGCAATGGTCTCCGCGACGTCGTCATTACAGGTGAACCGCCATTCTCTCTGGCTGCTGTTGAGATTTTTGCTCCCTGTCGTTCTTGTACTGTTTGCTCGTGACGGTACGTAATTGAGTCCACACAAATGTCTTCGATATCGTCATCGTCACTCATGGCGAGAAACGCAGAAAGTGTCTGCCATACTTACTGAAAGCGGTGCACGAGGCAACATAGGAGTGGGTAAAATGAACACGAAACACTAGGACTTGGAAAGCCTAGGTAACACGAGTTCAGACAGGAAAAGGTATTCCGCCTGAATAAAATATGAGTGCTTTTAACAGTGATTTGTTAAGCTAACTCCCATACCCCCATACTAGTAGGTGCATCAGAACCTGAATTTTTACCTAGCCGATCTCGTTCCCTTTTTTTTTTTTACTTTCTGAACATTGCGATGTGCATGCCATCTGTAAGGCTGCTGAATCTTGTTCAATGCCCTACACCCCACTAACACGACATGTTGGGAAATGCAGCAGTCTATGTGATTCTGAAGCTACTGAACTTACTGTATGTCAACTTGATTCAGAACAAGTAGCAACAGCTAAATGGCAGCATTCTCTGCTCGCCGATTACTGTTTGCACTGATAGTTGGAGAAGACTGGTGCATCACAGACACAGTACTATCTAAATCATGATTTTTTTACCCCCTCTACCTGGCATCATCAGGTGACAAGGGAATCATCGACGGCCAAGGCGAGGTGTGGTGGAACATGTGGAGGCGGAGGACTCTGCAGCATACCAGGCCGAACCTCCTGGAGTTCATGCATTCCAGTGGCATTCACATCTCTAACATCGTTCTCAAGAACTCGCCTTTCTGGAACATCCACCCCGTTTACTGCGAGTAAGCACACACTCCATACCATCCTCAGCGTATTTCCTTTCCCAGTACCGTTCATGATCAATAATCTTGTATCATGGGCTCATAGCAACCATCTTTTGCTGATGTTCGGTGGCCATTCCATCGTCTGATGACGCCGTGCATTCTTCTTTTTTTCAGCAATGTGGTTGTAACCAAAATGATGATCTTGGCACCGCACGACTCCCCAAACACAGATGGAGTCGATCCAGGTATCAACAAATTTTGGTACATGCACGCTCAAATAATTCAGTTCTTTACCTCTGCATTACATTGCTCCCAATCCATGCAAAATAGTTCGACAGAGCTTCATAACAACAAGGCTGACTCATCCTTGGACAGATTCTAGCACCAACGTGTGCATCGAGGACTCCTACATCTCCACCGGCGACGACGCCGTGGCGATCAAGAGCGGGTGGGACGAGTACGGCATCGCGTACGGCCGCCCGAGCTCCCGCATCACCATCCGCCGCGTGCGCGGGTCGTCCCCGTTCAGCGGCATCGCCATCGGCAGCGAGGCCTCCGGCGGCGTGAGCGACGTCCTGGTGCAGGACTGCAGCATCTTCGACAGCGGCTACGGCATCCACATCAAGACCAACGTCGGCCGGGGCGGGTACATCCGCAACGTCACCGTGGACGGCGTGCGCATGAGCAACGTGCGCAGCGGCATCCGCATCGCCGGCGACGCCGGCGACCACCCCGACGCGCGGTTCAGCCGGCTCGCCGTGCCGGTGGTGGACGGCGTGCGCATCCGGAACGTGTGGGGCGTGGACGTGCGCCAGCCCGGGTCGCTGGAGGGCATCCGCAGCGCGCCGTTCACGCGGATCTGCCTCTCCAACGTCAAGCTCTACGGGTGGAGGAGCGACGTGGCGGCGCCGTGGAGGTGCAGGGACGTGCGCGGCGCCGCGCTCGGGGTGCGGCCGTCGCCGTGCGCTGAGCTCGCCACCGGCCTCGCGTCAGGGTCCTGCTCCTAGCTACGAATACTAGCTCCCAGTTGAATGGATGCTCTGCGCTGTAGAAAGAATTTGCTTGCTGTAGACTGGAGTTTTCAGCTAGTATTGTGTGTGCTATTATTTCAGCTTCAGTTTGAGTGTCTGAGCTGTTGTTTTTTTTAAAGGATATGCATCCCCTCCATTTCACCGAAATAGAGATCCAGGATTTACATCCTATGCTCTTTTGAACAGAACATCACACTCTACTACATACTACAGGTTTTGACCTTAACCCAACATCAAAATGGACAAACCTACCATACCAAGCTGACAACGCAGCTATTAGACAAGGTTGATGGATTTAACAGATGCTTAAGATCTTAATCTAGCCACTAATCAATTCAGATTAACCTTAATCTGGAAACTATTTGACTGATTAGTACGCACCTTAGATCGTATCTCGTGTGTGCAGAGAAGGAGACCGCCATGGCTATAGCAGTGGAGGCGGCGATCTGCTGTTGATGGAGGTCGTAGCGGCGGTGAAGCTTTGGAGCACCTTTCCCGATTTCTCCCTCTGCCTGATCGGGTGACCTTAGGTATAGGGTAATCATGTTTATCTCTAAAATTCCCCCCCTTTGAGCACGGAACCAAAACTTAGCAACTCAAAACTAATCTTACGTATATTTCCTTATGCTTGATATAAAGGGCACGACAAATCGAAAACAACGAGTTACGTACTGCTTAACCCGATGACCACGTTATACCTCACACTTAGAAATATAACCCAATTCTGAGTTCGACCCCTAAGTATCCGGCAAATCATAGATTCTTCCTTAAACCCATGCGCATTATGTGTTCATAAAATACATTAGGTAGAAGTCCCTTTTGTATGTGGTACCATGAGGATTCGCATGAATCTAATTGTTCAATAATCAATGCTTAGTATGATCAATGTGTCAATGTGTTTGGCAGCACACAACTGATGTCAATGTGTTTGGCTGCACGTTTGACTTGTTGCTTTAGAAGTACGAATATTTAAGTGGTTTATGTTGTCTACCACTTTGTAGTCTGGGTTTTCTTATTTTGTTCGCTTAGTGGCCTCATTACTAAGTTGATGTGCATCGATTATGATGCACTTACCATTGGTTTGGAGCCTTTTCCACAATAAAGCTCCATCTGCGAGTGTTATTAACTGATGTGGATTTTACTACACATCTCGCAAGAACTTAGTTTTACTGCTCGATGCTCTTATAATACAGAACTTATCATGAGGCCTGAATTCTTGCAAATCGCAAGTTTATACCAATGTTCATTCCAGTGACTTGGATTGAACATATTAATGCCAAAACAACCTGGTAGACTATATCAAAGTTGGTTAATGAGCAAACTGAGAGCTTTCGACAGCAAAAAGCTTTAGAACCCATTGTATTCAATCGATCTCTTAGTGGTTCCCATCTAATTAACCTTGACTTTTCTGAGCAGACAAATTTGTTCGCATACATACCGTACTACTAAAGTACGCTCTCATGTATACCTAATAATCTCAATACCTCTTAGTGTCAAAATTAAAGGACAACTCTTTTTGTTATCTGATAGTAGATTGACATTATACTCAACAGCAAAATGTCATTTACATAGTGTGAGAAAAGTTAATTTCTCGTTCTAAACTTAGTGAAAACAGAATTCGTCCTCATAGTATTTAGTATGACCCAAACTTACTAATTTACTTATAGAACTTGAGATATTTTGTATCTCATATGTTATTTTTGCTTAATGACAACCTTTTCAGTTATCACATAGACGTTCTCG
Organism: Tuctoria greenei; assembly: GCA_036927565.1. NCBI lineage: Eukaryota > Viridiplantae > Streptophyta > Magnoliopsida > Poales > Poaceae > Tuctoria > Tuctoria greenei. Next base: position 170,635,179 of record JAYESD010000007.1, on the reverse strand, counting down.
TATATATTCTAATTGAAAATTGTCATTATTACATCAATTTGATGTAATACTAAGTCATAATGTGCTGCTAATATCTTACTGATTCTGACGAATCCTTAGTTAAGTCAATTGAAAATGAATTAATGTAATCAACTTCTCCTTAATAAAATCATTAGCCACAAGTCCGTTCTTACTATTTTTGACTTTTTCTTTTGAAGTCACGTGTTTGTGTAGACAATTACAGCCTACTGATTTGGCTTCTGTCGGTACCCTGGGTACCGTATACCCCTTGAGATTGCAAATATCTCAAGGAAATGTCATCTACTTGATTTGAAGACCTTCGGAGGCCCACATGTCAGATATAACCGGACCCGCTTCCCCAACATGGTTAATCCCAGGGTCACCACGTGTACCATCGAACCGGAGCTACCGCCCACAAGGGGGAAGCTCCGGGATATGTACCATAACGGCACCCCCGGACCTAACCCAGACCGAGGGAAGCTCCAGAACTGACACGTGTCTGGTGGCACCGGACCTATCTGCTCCCCACAGTATGCTCCGGAGCTGCCACGTGTCCAACCGTCGGATCTTCAGCCTCAAACCTCCGGTAGAATCCACAACGGCTCTGGATCTTCAAAGGGGATCAAGGACTTCAAGACCCGATTAAGTGTCATTAATACTATGTTAATGACACACGATCGGACGACCCTTATTACCAGTAACGACGCTGTCAAAGCCCGTAACTCGGTCATTAAGGGTAATTAAGCGCATCAAATGTGTATCAATATTAGTAGCCGCCGAGGCCACATGTTGGACCAGGCCAACTTGTAACGGCCTGTCCTTGTACTATAAAAGGACAGGCCGACGATACATAGAGGACCTCGGATCTGATAACATCTGATCTGATCTGGTCTGATCGGCTCACACGCGCTCTCAACTCATGTCACCTAAGTTGATTTCATACATCCAATACAACACCAACACACCCCGTGGAGTAGGGTATTACGCTTAGGCAGCCGGAACCACGTAAATCTTTGTGTCTCCTGTGTCATTTTACATTTCAGCTTTTTGAATCTCCGCGCGCCCACACCGAACCTCAAACTCTACAAACACTTTAGTAGTGTCGGGAGATCTGCCGGATCAAAACCACCGACAGCTTCATTAGGAAGGTTTGACTGAGTTACACACTTTATTGGCTTTCTTATGTCTCATCTAATCCTTTTATGGCTTGACACCATGTGGATAAATGAGAGATACACATATCTTAGTTCAAATGAGGCGGGATCATCATTCATTTGAAAATATATCTCATGAACAGATCATCTTATTAACGCATTATTTACTAATAGAGACGATTGTTACCCTTCATTATAGGTGACTTATTTAATCAACATAGAAAACTGAGATTGTCCTGTGAACTAGGAGTTTAACTTAATTTCGCCGATGAAGAGCTAATAAAAGGCGTTGAGTCAGCAATAACGATATATGTTGACTTAATAGTAGCACGTATCGAGAAAAATGGTTATTGAGTCATAGAACTGGATCCACTTCTCGTCGAGATCATTTAATCGACTTACGATGCTCCCCCTAATCTTAGCATATATATTGTTTCCATAAACTTAGTGTCGATTAAGATGGTAGAAACAATATCATTTGACTGAATAGCCATCGAGATGACTTACTAATGTTTGGGCTAATTGACTTAACGACAACCTGATTATAATTTAATAAGGATTTATGTCATGTCCTTGTCTAATATGGTGTCTTAAGACACCATTTTTTTTTAAAAAAATTGATTTAACATTTGAATGGAGGTTTTAAGCCTCGATCCATTAGCCAATCGTCTAAGTTTAAGGACTTCACCAATTTCTTAGTGAATGCGGGGTACGCCGATCGTAGTCCTCCTCCTCACAGTCAGATTCTAATCTTATTGTCTTATTATATGCATTCATCTAAGTAGAAAGATCTTAGTAGGAATAATCGATTGAGAAACGGAGCGTTCAATTCTCCCTCTTGATACATGACGTTAATGAAAGAGCCATAATTTCAAAGATGTTTCACGATCGATTCTTATGCGTTTACTAAAACCTTAGTCATAGTCATGCTGAGAGAAAATTTGATTATAGAATCATGTGAGATTATGACTTATGAGAATGACTTGTCGAAAGACAAGACTCAACTTATTTAGACAAGTATGTCAAAGTGACATACTCAACTTAGTTGTCCAAGCAAGATTACTAAAATCAGATTTCTTTAATAAAGAGGTAAATAATGAATTGAGAATTTATTGAAGTGTAAGTATAAAGCTATCTTATGTTACTAATGGGAGTTCATAATTTGGCTTCTACTTTTGCTTCATGACCATTAACGACTTTTAATGATCCTAATCCCTCTTCATAGTATCCTACTCTTATTTTAATACTTAGTCGCTCATAGCAATGAGCTTTTCTATGATCCACTGTCTTTTGCTTAGTATTACAAATATTATGTTTTGCTTTTCACGTAGGCTACTTGACAAAACACAACATTCATAATTATCCGTCATTCTAAGTATGTGGATACGCACATCACCTCCAGTTTGTATCTTAGTTGCAAGTTTATTTGTAAGAATACTTGCATTGAACTTATTATAGTCAGTAAATTGACCTTTTATTGTAATGGAGGTTCTAAGAAGCAGTGTCACATTCGAAAATCGCTCTCTGAAAAATGAATCATCAAACATATCATGTTTAAGGACTCGCTAAATACAAACATAATTATAGTTAAACTAAATGCTTTCATCATTACGATGAAAACATATTTAGTTTCTCTATCTCGTAAGACAGAAAACTAAAACTAAGTACATTGTTGAACTGAGTATAGAGGATTCATATGAGTGAAATATTTAAGAGAATGCATAAAATGTAATAAAACTTAGCAAATAAACAATCTGAAATGTTATGTTTTGATTTTCACGTTGGCTACTTGACAAAACATAATGTAACTCATAACATGGTAAATTTTATCTTTTACGTCGGTTACTTGAACAAAATTTTCTATCAACTGATTCAAATAACTTAGTTGAGTTAAAATATTATCTTTTATCATTCCAACAAAATATGACATTCGCAATAACTTAGAAAACACGCAAATTTTGTTTTTCACATTGGCTAATTGAACAAATTTTTCCATGCACTAAATAACTGACTCAAATAAAAATGTCATCTTTTGTTGTTTAAACAAAATATGACATTCGAAATATCAAAGAAAATATAGTAAATTTTGTCTTTCACGTTGGCTACTCGAGCAAAAATTTCTATGAACCAGTGGCGGAGCTGCAGTATTAGCATTGGGTTCAAGTGAACCCAATAAACTTATGTAAAGCAAGCATAATTAACCTATTGCTACAAGTTTGAACCCATTAAATTTAGTTGATTTATACTTGATTCACACACATATTTTTAAGTGAACCCATTAACAAAAATACTCAGCTCCGCCACTGTATGAACTGATTCCAATAACTTAGCTGAGGATAAAAGTTGTTTTTTGTCGTTTAAACAAAATACAACGTCTAAAAATAACTTAGAAAACATAGCAAATTTTGTCTTTCACGTTGGTTACTCGAACAAAACTCTTTATGCACTAAATGACCGAGTCAAATTAAAATGTTGTCTTTTGTCTTTTACGTTGACTACTCAAACAAAATGCAACATTCATAACCGAGAACATGACAAACTTTATATTTCACGTTGGCTACTGAACAAAGTTTCATGCAACTTAATATCTGAGAACATAGTAATTATCGAAATTAATATGGATTAACTTAGTGATCTGAGGTCATAGCAATTTTATCATTCACATTGGCTACTTAACAAAATTGCTATGAATAATGAATGAATTAAGAGCATAGCAAAATTTGTTGTTCACAAAAATACCATGCAACACATAGTACACAACGAAAGCTTATGTCTTAATGATAATACTTATTAACTTAATAATTCACAACAATATTAATGATTAAATTAATGAACTAAGAAAACACTTTATTTTAGTGTAATAACGCTAAGTTAATAAATGTAATCTAATAAACAAATATTAAACCATATGCCCTAAAATGTTAGTGGATACTTAATTAATCTCATACATTTAATTCAATTTTGGCAGATTAAAATGATTTCAACCCATACTAAAATCATTGAAAAAGTTATTAATTAAAGAAACCCGCCTCTAAAATTTGCCCAAATTTTTTTAGTGATTATTCCTCAGAAATGAGAAAAACTGAGATGGGCCCTTAACTAAAATGAGCTAGAAAAATTTAATGTGCATGGCACAAAAAGATTTGGCTAACTTCTCAAACTAGCCCGCACACTGAAAATTCATTTTGCTTGGGACTATTTCGCCCAGAGGCCAAAATGATCCAGAGCCTGATGCAATATTTTCCCGGAAGAATGCTTAATAGGTGCGGTCTGTTGAGGCTTGGCCCAGCCCACCGAAAAACTAAGTATGAATAAACCAAAAACTCAATTTGGTTCACTGAATTTTTCGGGAAAATCTAAATTGTTGTGTGGCCCACGAGCAACTCGGCCCTCAGCCCAAGCTGGCCCGCATACTAATGTTATTTTGGGCAAGTAACTAATTGGCCCAGATAACAAAATCTCGGCACAGAGGAGAAGTTGGCCTGGCAGCCCACTGAATATTTTCTGCAAAAATCGCCGAAAATGCTAAGGTTAAAATTGGCCTACTCAGCCTGATCTTCTAAGAACACGGCCCACGGCCTACTGATTATAATCCCAGCAAAAAACAAACTGGGGAAAAGAGATTCGCAACCCAATCGGCCCACCAAGGTGCCCGCATAGGCCCTCAGTCCGCTAAGTGGACCGACACATGCTGATCATCAATCTTGATCCAACGGCCAGTCGTTGTCCTTAGCGGATCAAAACTGCCGTGCGGTTGATCCTCTCTGGAAAACCCTACTCGGTTGTCTCCCAATCCTCTTCTCCACCGACGCGGACAGAGAGAGAGAGATAGAGAGAGAGAGAGTGGCGGCCGAGACGCTAAGTGATAGAGAAAGGTGACCGGCGCGGTGGGTTCTTCCGATGCTGCCACGGCTGCCCGCCGGCGTGTCCACGCTCGCAGCAAGGTGAGCTTGCTGCCCGGTGCTATCCCGTGTGTGGATTGTTGCCGAGTATCCTGACCGCCTAATATTGCTAGGGTTAGGGTTTGATCGCCGCCGGTAGGTCCCTTCCCCGGCCACCGAGTTCGGTGCTGCCGCCAGCTTCTTCACCAACGCACGCGCTCGCCGAAGAGTGAGTGCGTCGTCATCGAATGAGGTTGCGTGCGACACATCTTAGTCAAGGAAGCTGTCGGGTCTGACCGGCGCTCGGGTGGCCCTTCTAGGCTGCCTCGTTGGAGGTGCCCGGTGGTGGTGAACGCCGACCCACTCCACGACACTAGGCCGGTGAGGAACCTGTGAAACCCTAAGGTATGGCCCGAGTCCTCTCCTTAAATTCTTAGTCATGGTTCAAATTCTTTTGTGTTCTGACTTTGTTTCTGAGTTTGAATCTGAATCTTCTAATCTGATTTGAGTCCTCTCCTTCTAATTGCTCTCGGAAATCGAAGACTTGGATGCTGGAATTTATATACTTTGAACCGAATATGAGCTTAGGGTTTAGTCTTAACTTAATCACCCGAATCAATCTAGTGAACTAGGTGGGTCTGATACCATTGATGAATTTAACAGATGCTTCAGATCTTAATCTAACCACTAATCAATTCGGATTAAACTTAATCTAAAAACTATTTGACTGATTAGTATGCATCTTAGATCGCACATCGTGTGTGCAGAGAAGGAGACCAACATGGCTATGGCAGTGGAGGCAACGATCTGCTGTTGATGGAGGTCATGGCGGCGGTGAAGCCTTGGAGCACCTTCCCCGACTTTCTCCCTCTGTCTGATTGGGTGGCATTAGGTGTAGGGCTTACTGAGTTGATCAAAGATCCATTATCTAAACTAGAGAGGAACCCATCTATTTATAGAGGAGGGAGCAGCTGAGGGGGCCTCCAACCATTACGGTTGGGGTGTCCCGATCAACACCATAGGGGAAAACTGAGTTGGGGTCGGTTACAACTAACCCCCTTAATTATTTTCCTTAATCATGTTATGTGCTCACTAATTATGATATTAATCATGTTTATCTCTAACAAAGGTCTCTTCGGTTCTGCAAGACATACACACATCTAACAAATCAAGTTCATGCCTTACTATTAAATAGGCAAAACACAAATGCATATAAGGACTTCCAGTTGCAACCACAAAGGGATCGCAGTAATACTCAGAATATGACCTTGTTCCTTCAGGACCTTCATCGCAATGTGGAGCATTAAGTCCACTCTAGAGCGCACTGCTTGCTGGTTGTGGCATACAATGTCACCAGGGTGCTTAATAATCTTTTTTTAAAGCATGCTATGTTACGTGCTTTCAAAATTACCCAACAAATTGCTGAAAATCCAAAAAAGTATAATGAACCACCTCCAGTTAACATCTGTTTAATCCAAACAGTAAACTGATCTAGCTATAGAGGAAGAATGTAGTAGTAATTAATAAGACATTACATGCGTAGCCAGTAGTCGAAGCTCTCTAGCGAAATGCAGATTTACGTGGCCGGCAGTCGAATCACGCGTGCAATGAGGTCAACAGTGATTAGTTCTTCGAACATTATTCAAATGCGAAGATGGAGGCTCATTTTGCAGAAAAGGTTAGATTCTTCTTGGTTGGGTTATCATTTTTTTTAAAAAAAGGGGCAGAAGTGTTGCCATTCTTTAAGACAAAGGAAAGGATTACAACCTAAAATATACAAACGGAGGCTAAATTACATGCAAATACATTGGCCACTGAATGTTGCCTAGAGGGAGGGTGAATAGGCTAAATACCTGAAATTACTCAATTAAGACTTAATCAGCAACAATAGAGCGGACTAGTATGATCAGGGGGCGGATTAGTTCGGTTAGGATGAGTGAAACACAAGCCACCACAAAGGAGTCCAAAAAGGATCGGGTCTCTTTCAACCATACCCTAACCAAGCCACCACAAAGGCCAACTTGTTCTCCACTAAATGAAAGGGTGAATACAACAATTCTTGGGGCAACTCACAATCTGAGGCTCCCACAATCACACGGCTCAAATAAAGATTGAAACACAACTTAAATAAACCCAAATAAACAACTCAAATCGAGAGAATCAACCAAGATCTCACGAACAATCAACTTCATCTCTCTTCTCACACAAATCCCACAAACTCTAAAGATTCACTCTTATGCCTCAAAGATGTGAAGAGGAAGGCTTAGAAAGGCTCTTGGGAGGCTCTGGCGGCGCTGGGGTTCGAGAGTGGGCAAGAGAAAGCTGGGAAATCCTTTTTTATAGGGGTCCCGACACTAGACCATTGTCACCAACTAAAGTGTGGAATAGTCCGCACTACCATCCCGAACTAATCCGGCTTGAGGGCACCAAAAACTTCACAAAGACCAACTACTAAAGTCCTTGCCACCATTCGAATTCAAAAGGTCACAAGACCCTGGAGTAGTCCGTCTAAAAATGGACTAGTCCGAGCTCACTCAGAAACTTCTGTTCCGGGCGAGAACAGACAAGTCTGATCCAGGCGGACTAGTCTGCCCCCTGGGCGGACTAGTCCGGCCTGCCAGGACTCAGTCCCTGCAGCCCACTTACAACTCTAAACGGATTAGTCTGACTCAAAACGAACAAGTCCGAACTCACACAATACCTCTTGGTCCGTGTTGAAACGGACAAGTATGTCAGGGCGGACTAGTCCACCCCCCAGGACGGACTAGTCCGCCCTCCAGGACGGACTAGTCCGCCCCCCAGGACGGACTAGTTCAGCCTTTTGAGAGTTAGTCCCATAAAGGGTCAGACACACTCACTATGGACTAGTCCGTCCCCAAACGGACAAGTCCAATCTCATACATAAACTCTTGGTTCGCCTTACATCGGAATAGTCCGATGGTGCCAGACTAGTCCGGCCTTCCGGCCTCTTCGTTAAGGCTGACTAGACTTAACTATCCAACTGAACCTAATTGGACTATGAGCTCTTAGATGATTCTCAAACACTTGACTTGTTGAAAACTCTCTACAACAAAGCTTAACTCGACAAAAGAAATTTTAAACCCTAATTTTTACTCTTCGAGTTCTTTGACATTTTTTTCACTCTTCTTCCTTTTTGAGAGTTTTCGATTCCGTTACAACTTCGATCACCTATACTTATACTCATAAAGCTTATTACTCTCATAATTGTCGTCATCAATCATCCAAAACCTACAGAAATTACCTAGATGCACTTTCAGCCACCGGAGAGGGCCATACAGGGAGCAAATACAAATAAACAGCTATGACAGCTATCTGTAGGAGCTGAGTATCTTCCAAAACCATAGCAGCAACCTGGATGAAGGAGAGTTCCTGATTTTGGAATATTCTACAATTTCATCCTTTCCATATCTGCCACCAAAATAATAACAAAAAGCCGGCACATTTTCGCTTTTGTGCCTTAGAGCCGGTAGTTGTAATAAACTTTAGCCATTATGATGCTCCGTCCTTGTGCACTTGATGAAGTGGCATGAGAATCCTTAGTTGCTGTGCTACCATGCACTGTGCTAATAGATGACCGGTGGTCTCTGTATAACAATGGCAAAGCGAGCAGGTCGGCTGACAGGGCCAGTTTTTTCTCCAAATTATCTGCTGTGAGCCCTCCCGTGCATGACCAGCCACACGAAAATTGGGTACTTCGGCTGCATTCTTGCAGACCAAAGATCACGGGACCATCTCGCGGCAATTCCCACACAGTTTTGAGCTTCATATGCACAAGAAACTCAGTTCTCACTGTTTGCTGTCCATCGCCAAGTAATTTTACTTCGAGTTGTTCAGTGATATTTCCTGCAGAGTTTGGAAAAGTAGCACAACTTTATCCATGAGCTCTCCAGTTTGTATCTCAGTCAGATTTCTGACCCAGTTAAAATTCTTGAATTCCATTGCCACAGTCCTATTCTTGAACCTGACGTGTTTGTACAGGTTCGACACCAATGACTTGGGTGCCTGACCATGCAACCAGCGCGCATCCCATAGGGGTGTGTTACTTCCATTGCCTACATCAATGGTGGTAGATGAGAAGAAAAGATGACGTTTTTTTTGCTTTGGTGTTTGATCAAACTCTTCCATGGCCTCTCTCGCCCGTCTGTTGGTGTCAGAGTTTATTTCTGGCAATTCTCCCGGTACTACCGTTGGAAGCCCGCGGAGTTTGTAGTTCGGTTGTGGGCGCGTAGAGATTCAGAACAAGGTGGTGAGTTGACACGGGGATTTACGTGGTTCGGGCCGTCTGAGCGTAATACCTTACTCCACAGGTGTGTGTTGTTGTTGTATTGAGCACTTGAGTGTCAGAGACTAGATCGTCCTGAGCACTTGTGTCGCGTGAGTCAGGAATCATCCCCCTTGTGTATTGCTCGACCAGTCCTTTTATAGTACAAGGACTGGTGAAAGTGCATCTAGGACTCCCTTGTGGGTTTTGGATGATTTATGACAAGCAATTGGGATCCTAACCTCTTTGTTGAGATGAGTGCAGGATTTTAATAGGAAAATGAGCAAAGTGCCAAAAAGGAAGGAAGAGTGAGGAGCAAAGTGGAAATGAGCTCAAGGAAGAAGAATATTAGATCATTGTGTATGAAGTGTGTTAAGAAAACACATCCCAAGAGATCAATCACAATTAAACACACACATTGCACAAAGTTTCACAGGACTGGACTAGTCCGACTGACACCGGACTAGTCCGATATCCTTTCTGCACGAAATCGGACAAGTCCGATATCCATCAGACTAGTCCGATATCCTTTCTGACCAGAATCGGACTAGTCCTTCCCAGTGCGGACTAGTCCTCAAAACACTTCACAAGTCACACAAAATCGGACAAGTCTGATCACAACCGGACTGGCCGATATTCTTTCCGATCCAAATCGGACAAGTCCGATGTTTGCACGGACTAGTACGAAATACCCTCTGATCTGAATCGGACAAGTCCTCCAAGTGCGGACTTGTCATCCTATACACTTAGGGTTTCACATGTCCGGACAAGTCCGATGACTATCGGACTAGTCCGAAGATTTCCAGTAGTGAAATCGGATAAGTCCGCTCCTAGCCGGACTAGTCCGATATTTCGAGACATTTAGGGTTTGCTACACACAGCACACCGGACTAGTCCTGTGACTACCACGGACTAGTCCGATCTTTCTGAACCCTAACAGTCACTTTTAGAAACCCATATAAATAGAGTTGTACGGCCATATTTCACATACTCTCGAACCCTAGCGCCGTCACACCTCCCAAGAGACTCAAAAACCACATCTCTCCACGAAATTAAGTGCAACAAAGATCTGTCCTTTGAGGGTTCACTCTAGTTCATTGGAGAGACACATTCAACACCACATTGAGCTCTTGGTTTGATTCTCTAACACACTCCTGCGATTCATTTGTAATTTTTGAGTGTGTTCTTGGTGATATTTTGTGTTGTAATCCAAGGGAGCTCTCAACGTGTGAGAAAGCCCATTGAATTTGGTTATTCACCCCTTTGAGATAAGTGGAAGAGGATTGGCCTTCGTGGCGATCCGACGAGGGTAGGGTTGGAGAAGACCTGGTCCTTTTGTGGGCTCCTCAATGTGGATGTAGGTTGCCTTTGTGGGAACCAAACCACGGGATAAATCTCTTGTGTTCTCTATTGTGCTCATTGTTCCTACTTCATATCAATCTAGGGTTACAAACTGATCTTGATTACTTTACATTGAAATATCAAGTACAAGTTTGATTTGTGATATAACCTGATTCATAAACTTGTGACACTTTGTTTAATCGTATACTTCCGCTGCATATATTGAAGAACAAAGTTAATTGATCAAACCTAATCAATCTAGTCCGTATACACCGGACTAGTCCACACTTTACCGGACTAGTCCGACTTCTCTGTTTTTGAACTGGTTGTTAAGTGTTGCAGGATCCGACAATTTTCAAAAAGGCCTATTCACCCTTCCTCTAGGCCACATTCAATTGGTATCAGAGCGGTTCTTCAAGAAAGAGACTAATCGCTCGAAAGAGATCATGTCGGACATGAAGGACATCCACAAGATCAACAACCAAGAGAAGGTTGATGATGAAAAGAACCCCAAGATGGAGAAACTCCTCGAAGCCATTCAAGACTTCGAGGACGACGATGAGGAGACGCTGGAGCTAAAGGCGCTCCTAAGAAAGAAGACACTTTCCAAAGGGAAAGTAAAAGTTGAAGAGAAGAAGAAGGGGAGTAGTCACACCGACTACTCCTGATATCCTTTTAACTATGATCGTCTCAATTCCAATAGCAATCATTATTTATCTATCCCACTTGGAAAAGCCCCACACTTCGATGGAAGTGATTACTCAATGTGGAGGCAAAATATGAAAATGCATCTAATTTCTCTCAATCCAAGTTTGTGGCTTATTGTGTGCACATGGATAGATATTCCGGACGACGACGAAGAGCTCACCCCTAGCCAAGAGCAGGCAATTCAGCGAAATGCTCAAGCCGCGGCCGTAATTACCTCTTCACCCAGTCGCAACGAGTTCACCAAGGTGGATGGACTCGAAATTGCAAAGGAGATATGGGACACACTACAAACTGCGCATGAAGGTGACCGACATGTGCGTGAAGCAAAAATCGAGATGATTGAAGGCGGATTAGGAAGATTCGCAATCGAAGAGGACGAGTCACCCCAAGAAATGTACAATCGATTAAAGACACTCGTCAACAAGGTCAGATCATACGGAAGCAAGAAATGGAATGACCACGAAGTGGTAAAGCTCATCCTTAGAGCTTTTATGCCTCGCAACGTCACACTATGCTCCATGATTAGAGAAAGCCCAGGATACAAAAGGTTGACTCCGGATGAACTGCTTGGGAAGATCATCAACTTCGAGATGATGGAAAAACAAGCAAAACACGTCAAGGAGATTGCCGACCTTACTTCGACAAAGAAGAAAGGGGTTGCTTTGAAGTCCACTCTCAAGCCCCTATCCAAAGAAGCTAGAGAAGCACAACTAGAGGAAGATAGTGACGACGAAAGCAGTGAATTGGATGAAGAAGACATGATATTGTTCATGAAGAAATTCAAGAGAATAATGAAAAAGAGACAAGGTGCAAAGTCAAGCGAAGGAAAGTACAAGGAAAGAACGAAGCCAAAGTTGAGGCGGGCATGCTATAATTGTGGTGAATACACCCACTTTATAGTTGACTGCCCATATGAGGACAACAAGAAGAAGGCCAAAGAAGCCAAGCCTCAACCCAAGAAATTCTTCAAGAAGAAGAAACAAGCCGAACAAGCGCACATCAGAAAGGAATGGGACTCAAATGACGAGTCCTCATTGTCCGAAGAAGAAGAGATGGCTAGCATAGCCATCGAGAAGACATCCAAGAAGTCTACCCTTTTCCCCACACTTGGCGCATGGAAGGGAGATGGCACTTTCCTTATGGCAAAGGAAGGTAAATGCAAGGTAACCAATAAACCCCCTTCCGTGCATTCCTATTCTAGCGATGATGAGCTCAATAGTGATAATGAGGACATGCTTATTGGACTAGATAGGAAAACTGCTACTAAAATGAAATTTTTGCTTGATCAACTTGTTGAGAAGAAGAGATTAATACATCATCAAGAGGACATGATCATATCCCAAAAGGAGGAATATGTCGAACTTGACAAACTGCTAGAACTTGAAAAGGAACGAAGCAAATCACTAGAGCTTGAGTTAACTTCGAGCAAGGAAACTTGCTTGGAGCTAACTGACTCAAATGCCACCATCAATGACAAACTTGCTGACCTGATCAAGGTCAACAAAATCCTTGAAGTGCAGGTTGAGTCACTCAAGCTAAGTGAACCTTCCTCTTCTTCGAGTTCACCTTCTCAACTAACTAAAACTGATTTTGCTCATGCTTGCACATGCAAGAAAAGTGACACCAGTTTGAAGGATAAGCCAACTTCTACAAAGGAAAAACATCATGCCCAAAGTGGCATATTTGACAAGGAGAAGATCAAATATGCACCTAGTGCATACTTATTCAAAAGACCTCCAAATGTCAAATATGGCATTGGATATCCTTATGGTGAAAGGCAACATGCTGGAAGCCATAAGAATAACAAGGATAGGATTACCTTTGTGAAAGGAAGGCTCTCTCAAACTGGAAAATCACAGATTAAGACTGTAACTGCATAGGAACATCGGACTAGTCCGGTCGGTGTCCGGACAAGTCCGGCCCCCCAGACTAGTCCTGTACATAAACAACAACAACTATTGTTTAAAACTTTTGATGCCTCCTGTGTTAATGAGAAATAACTTTGGCAAGGTTTATGCTCATTATGTTGGGTCACGCCATGGGAACACCAAGTCTCATGTGTGGGTGCCCAAATGCATTGTAACTAACCTCCAAGGACCCAAGCAAGCTTGGGTACCTAAAACCATAGCATGATTTGTTTTTGTAGGCATATTCCTCCAGTGGATCTAAATGGATGCTAGACAGTGGCTGCACCAATCATATGACCGGGGAAAGAAGAATGTTTGTGGAATATGAAGAGAATGAGAACCCAAACAAGGGCATCTACTTTGGAGATAATAGTCAAGGAAGGGTACTCGGTACCGATAAAATTGCAATATCCTCCAAACACACACTTTCTCATGTTTTACATGTTGAATCTCTAGATTATAACCTGCTTTCCATATCTCAATTATGCGACAAAGTTTATAATTGCTTGTTCACTAATGAGGGTGTGACCGTTTCTAGGAGGAGTGATGGTTCCGTTGCATTAAAGGGTATGTTAAAGGGAAAGCTCTATCTTGTTGACTTCAACAAGGATAAAGCTAAACTTGACACATGCTTGATAGCAAAGACCAACATGGGTTGGCTGTGGCATAGACGGCTAGCGCATGTTGGTATGAGGAACCTTCAAAAACTCCTCAAAGGCGATCACATCCGAGGTTTGAAGGATGTTGTATTTGAGAAAGACAGGCCCCGTAGCGCGTGTCAAGCCGGGAAGCAAGTTGGAGCACCTCACCCCGCCAAAAAGGTCATGACTACAACAAGACCACTCGAGCTTCTACACATGGACTTGTTTGGTCTAATATCCTACATAAACGTCGGCGGTAACAAATATGGTTTAGTTATTGTTGATGATTTTTCTCGCTTTACTTGGGTTTTATTTTTGCATGATAAGTCAGAAACACAAGGAACACTCAAGAAGTTCCTCAAGCGAGCTCAAAACGAATTCTCATTGACAATCAAGAATATTTGAAGCGACAACGGCACGGAGTTCAAGAACACGCAAGTGGAGGAGTACCTTGATGAAGAAGGCATAAAGCACGAATTTTCAGCGCCATACTCCCCACAACAAAACGGAGTTGCCGAAAGAAAGAATCGAACACTCATAGAGATGGCAAGAACAATGCTCGATGAGTACAAGACATCGGATCGATTTTGGGCAGAAGCGATTAACACCGCTTGCCACGCCGTAAATCGACTCTATCTTCATCGACTACTCAAGAAGACATCATATGAGCTACTCACCGGTAATAAACCAAATATTTCATATTTTCGTGTTTTCGATTCTCCATGTTATATCTTGAACAAGAAGCCTAGGACTTCAAAGTTTGCTTCGAAGTTCGATGAAGGTTTCTTGATTGGTTATGATTCGAACACTTACGCCTATCGTGTTTTCAACAAGACCTCCGGACTTGTTGAAGTAGCACGTGAAGTAGTGTTCGATGAGACTAATGGCTCCCAAAAGTAGCACGTTGATCCATGTGAACTAGGTAAAGAAGAAGCTCCTTGTCAAGCATTGAAGAGAATGGCTCTAGGTGAGGTTTGACCGCAAGAGCCACCTCCACACGTACATGAGAAAGATGAAACACAAGAGGAGACCAACGATCAAGGGGGAGCTTCAACACAAGATCAACCACAAGAATACGAAGATAATCAACAAGTCAACGAAGGCAATGACTTAGGGGGAGAAGCAAATGATCATGAAGATACAACTCCTCAAGTGCCACACCCAAGAGTACACCAATGCGTCCAAAGGGATCACCCAATCGACAACATCATCGGTGACATCCAAAAGGGAGTAACCACTATATCTCACATAGCTAACTTTTGTGAACACTATTCGTTTGTATCCTTTTTGGAACCACGCAGGGTTGAAGATGCATTGAAAGATCCAGACTGGGTGGTGGCAATGCAAGAAGAATTGAACAACTTCAAGCGGAACGAAGTGTGGGAACTTGTGGCAAGACCCAATGCAAACATTGTCGGCACCAAGTGGGTCTTCCGCAACAAACAAGATGAACACGGGGTGGTGACAAGGAACAAGGCACGACCTGTGGCCAAAGGGTATTCACAAGTCGAAGGTTTGGATTTCGATGAGACTTTTGCTCCAGTAGCTAGGCTTGAATCTATTAGAATATTACTTGCATATGCTACTCACCATGATTTCAACCTGTATCAAATGGATGTGAAAAGCGCCTTCCTCAACGGACCAATCAAGGAAGAGGTGTACGTGGAGCAACCACCCGGGTTTGAAGACGAAGAGTTCCCTGACCACGTGTTTAAATTGCATAAGGCTCTCTACGGCCTCAAACAAGCTCCTAGAGCTTGGTATGAGTGTCTTAGAGATTTCTTAATTGAAAATGGCTTTAAGATTGGCAAACTAGATTATACACTGTTTACGAAGAATTTTGATGATGATCTTTTTATTTATCAAATTTATGTTGACGATATAATCTTTGGGTCAACTAACCAATCTTTTTGTGAAGAATTTAGTAAAATCATGACAGACAGGTTTGAAATGTCAATGATGGGAGAGTTAAAGTACTCTTGGGATTCCAAGTACGGCAACAGAAGGAAGGGACGTTCCTAAGCCAAACCAAGTACACGCAGGACATACTCAAGAAGTTTGGCATGGACAAGGCGAAGACCATAAAACCCCCCATGGCAACGAATGGCCACCTAGACCTCAATGAAGATGGACCTAGCGTCGACCAAAAGGTATATCGCTCCATGATTGGATCTCTACTCTATTTATGTGCATCTAGGCCAGATATTATGTTGAGTGTATGTTTGTGTGCAAGATTTCAAGCCAATCCTAAGGAATGTCACTTGACAGCCGTAAAAAGGATCTTGAGATATTTAGTTCATACACCCAACCTTGGTCTTTGGTACCCAAAAGGATCAAAATTCAATCTCATTGGTTATTCCGATGCAGATTATGCCGGGTGCAAAGTAGATAGAAAAAGCACTTCCGGTACATGCCAATTCCTAGGGAGATCCTTAGTTTCTTGATCCTCCAAGAAACAAAATTCTATTGCCTTATCCACAGCCGAAGCGGAGTATGTTGCAGCCTGGAGTTGTTGTGCTCAACTCCTTTGGATGCGACAAACTCTAAGGGACTATGGTTACAATATGAACCATATTCCACTCCTTTGTGACAATGAGAGTGCCATTAAAATTGCCCACAACCAAGTTGAGCACTCCAGAACTAAACACATAGACATAAGACATCACTTTTTGAGAGATCATGCCATGAAAGGAGACATAGACATTTCACATGTCAACACTCAAAAGCAATTGGTCGACATATTCACCAAGCCACTTGATGAAAAACGTTTTTGTGAACTCCGAAATGAACTAAATATCCTTGATGCTCGGAGTGTGGTTTGAAATGTTGCATACCTGTATGAATTCTTCAAATATGTTGATTGGATTGTGAAAATCATCTCTCTCATTTTTCTCTGAAAAACTATGTCAATTACTAGATCTTGAAGAATTATGATCATTGCTAGATTGTTGTATGCTTACTGATCATATTCATCAAGATTATTTGATGTGTTTTGCCTCTCTTTTCTCTAAATATGTACCTTCAAATATATATGAATGGGCTAAAAATTCTTTCCTGGTGACCACAGACTAGTCCGTGGTTGCCCGGACTAGTCCGCCCATGCAGACTAGCTGTAGAGTGCCGGTTAGGCCGGACTAGTCCGGTAGACAACGAACTAGTCCGATATAGCCCCTGGAAAAGTTCGGACTAGTCCGGTCATCTCCGGACTTGTCCGATTTTTCATGTCCATAACCCTAGCCGCCGCTAAACCCTAAATTCCTCACCTCCACTCTTGCCTCACGCGCTCTCTCTCTTCGTGCTCGAGCTCCCAAGGCGATTCCTTGCTCCCTCCACCAAAAAGCTTCGCATTTGGGCGAAACTCAAGCTTGTCCACTTGAGGATTGAAGCTAGCAGACTTGTCCGGCCTTCAACACCCTCATCTCCAAGTTTCAAGCAATTCTTCTGTAATTTTCGCTCAAAACCTAGAAAATCCCAAATTTCTTCATTGTTGATCAAATAGCCTAGCATTCCTCGCTATATACATGCTCTCTTGATGTATTACGTGTATGCTCAGGTCGTTGTGCATTAGAATTTGTAAGACCTATGTGTGCTGAATACATTGGCTTGTAGTAAATACACTTGGCTTTGATGATAAAAGTTTTAAATATCACCAAAACACCTTTTTGTCAAGGTCCGACTCTAGCTCTGAGCTACAACAAGGTCCGACGGTAGGTCCGGCTTGTTTTGGGTAGCTCCGGCTATGTTAGATGCTAGGTTCGGCTTCTTGGTAAGCTCTCCGGTGAGCTTTATCTTTAGCTCCGACATATATTTGATAGATCCGACATGTCTTTGATAGCTTCGGCATATACTTGATAGCTCCGACATGCTTTTGCTAAGCTCCGACATACTTTGTCTAGCTCCGGTTTTGGGTTGACTAGTTTTTGGTAAGCTCCGGTGCTAGGATCTACTAGTTTTGGTAAGCTCCGGTGCTAGGATCTACTAGTTTTGGTAAGCTCCGGCGCTAGGTTGTACTAGCTTTTGTTAGCTCCGGCTCAAGCTCCGGGTTGCTCTGGCAAGGTTCGGAACTTGACCGAAATGCTTCTGCTTTTCATTTGCCTTGTTTCATACTTGCTTTACATTGTTGGAAAGATTGCTTAGTACTAATTTGCTAAGTTTTTGGTGCGTTTTGGATGATATGGTTGATATCGTTTCTACTGTGTTTTTGCAACATGCCTATGTGAGGTTCTCACGTAAGGTGTTGTGTTCGAAACTAACTTGAGTCAAGTTGAGGACTTGGGCTTGTATGGATTGTTTGTTTGTTCATGTGCAGGTGCTGCTTGAGTTCAAGTCATGGCTGGTGACGGGATCCATTGGACTAGTCTCAGGGAGGAGATGAGGTTCCAACAACCAAGTTCGGGAGGAACTGTGGTTGAGCGGGTCAGGAGGTCGCGCAGGATGATTGAATCAAGGTCAGTGCATATGAAGGTCGAAGGAAGGTCTTCGCACGTATGCATGAGGTTCATGACGTGGCAATATGCTTCTAGAGACAGTTTATGGAAGGAAGATCTGATCGGAAGGATCGGATCGTATCGGTTGAAGACTTAGGCTGCTAGCTGAGTCGGTTATGGCTCGGTATGGAAATATCGAGTTGGTTATGTTAGGATTTCGTGTGGGTCACGAATTTGAGTTGTTTAGGAATGTGGGATACATTCCTAAGGTGTTTGGAAGTCTTAAGATTGCTTCTATCTACGTATAGAAGAGTCCTAAGCAGTTATGGAAAGTTCCGATTGTGATCGGATTAGGATTGGAGTCCTAGTTGAGATTGGGATGGCCTAAGGGCTGGTTATATAAGCGAGGGAAGGCCAAAGATCGTGAGAGAGGACTTTGGGGGCTGTTCCTCTTGTGTTCTATTGAATAAAATTCATAGTTTGAAGGAACTTTTGTGCTTTGCTCGTCTGACTTGTTCCAGACAAGTTTTACTCGTCAAGTTTCTGGACAGCACTACCTTTCGTTGGTGGTTTTATCATAAATCGAGTTTTACCAATCCAATTGACGTGATACTTTTTGAGTTGTCTTCAAAACTTGATTATCTATCATCTTTCAAAATTTCACAGTCATTGGATATGTGGTTTTTGATCTACACGAGTTTCTTTGCAGCATTCCAGAAACTGTTTTTCTCGGGTAGGTCAGATTAACCAGTGTTTGATCTTTTGATCATAACCTGAGTTTTTCTCAACGGATTTGAGTAATTCTTTTTGTGTTGTCTTCGTGACTTGATTCTCTCTGATATCTATCACTTTTGTCATGGTGAAACACGTTTAGATTAGTCTCACACACGATTTCTTTAACAAATCGTTTTTCTACCGAAGGGATTAGGGTTTTATTGTTTCCGCTGCGTAAGGTTTTTAAATCTACCATTCACCCCCCTCTAGTAGCTTTTCACGTGCTCTTCGATACTACAATTGGTTTCAAATCCACGGTGCTCTAATCTTTGAGATTTGCACGTGTTTTTGACTAACCATCATGGAGAAGTACTCCGCCAAATCTTGTGTGTTTTCTGGTATTGATTTCCAGGTTTGGAAGGCACGCATGGAGGCCTTCATCCAGGCGCAAGGCTTCGCAATATGGGAAAAGGTGTACAAACCTTATGAAGTCCCGCCTAACGATCAAGTTACGGCTATGAACCTCCGGGACGTCGACAACAACAACAAAGCACGAAACTTGATCATCCAAGGGCTCACTCAAAGCGACTTTGATCGTGTTGCACACCTCCGATCAACATACGATGTTTGGAGCGCTCTCTGTGATTACCATGAAGGCTCCAACACAATCAAAGAGGTAAAGCAAGATTTGTTCAAAAAGGAATATATGTGCTTTGAGACGCAACCAGGTGAGTCTATCGATGACCTCTTTGCTCGTTTCAATAAAATACTCAGCAACTTACGTAGTGTCAATGTTAATTTTTCTGATGCTGAGAATGCTAGACAACTTCTTAGTGCATTAGACATGTCAATTTGGGAGATGAAAGTAACATCTATTCGTGAATCAACTGTCATGAGTTCTCTTACATTAGATGCACTTTATTCTAAACTAAAAACTCATGAAATTGACATCCTAGCACGTAAGAACCCAAATAAGTCTATTGCATTTATCTCACAACATGATATGTCTAGCTCCGGCCAATCATCATCCTACAATACTCTTGCTTTGTTGTCCTCACTAACCCTGGAGCAGATCGAAGAATTTTCAGGAGAGGAGTTGGCACTCATCTCTACTAGATTCTCAAAAGCATTGCAAAATGTGAGAACTAGAAGGAGAGGAAGCTCCGGACCTCAATGCTGTTTTGAATGTGGTAAAATAGGACACTTTCGTACAGAATGCCCTAACCTTTCAGGTCCGACCACCCTGGAAGAAAAACAAAGCAAGGTCCGGACCTCCCCTGGAAACTCCAACAAGAAGAAGAAGGGTACCATAGGACGCAAGATGATTAACAGCTTCATCACCGCACTTCAAGAACTTAGTTCAAGTGATGTAGACTTTGAAAGTGATGAAGATGATGACGATCTGGCCAACTTATGCTTCATGGCGGGCAAAACAAGATCAAGATCAAGTCAGGAGGATGCAGAACACAACAGTGAAGACGATGAGGTATGTTCTACCTGCAATGAAATGTGTGATGCTATTTCTCGTGCAACTATTATTGTCAAGGAAAAGGACAGAAAGCTTAGGGATAATGCTGCTAAAATTGAATCACTAGAATCTGAAATTAACCGTTTAAAAACTTTGATTCCTAGTGATTATGCATGTCCCTCATGTGACTTAATCTATGAACAATTGTCCTCCCTAAGAAGTGCACATTCCTCCACTCTAGACAGACTTGATGAAGAAATTGAAAAGAACAAAAAGCTTGCTACACTTAGTGATAAAAACTTAAAAGATGCTTCTTGTTCTACAGATAATTTGCATTGTTCTACTTGTGATGATCTTGATAAAAAACTGCAAGATGCTATGAATGAAATTTCTATATTGAACAATGCTTTACGTTCTCATGAGGTTAAATTTTGTTCCAATTGCAAACTAAAATGAAAAACTTCATGTGAAAATTGCCTTGATCTGCCCAAAAAACTTGATGACATGCATAGGACAATAGATCGATTTTATAATGGGAATAAGAATCTAAACTTGCTGCTGAATTCTTCCAAGTCTTGCAAAGATAAAACTGGTTTAGGTTTTGATTCTCTTGTTCATGCTAAGGCACATCCACCTAAAATTCTAAAGTCATTAGGAAGTGGTTTGATTCAAACAGTTCCTAAACAAAAAGAAGTGGTTTTCAAATCTGCAGGAGTGCTTTCTAATCCTGTTTCTAATGTTGGGTGCTCATCGAGACATGATTACAAAATTAAGTTTCATTGTACCTACTGTGGTAGAGATGGTCATGTCATAGATTTTTGTTATAGACTAGCTAAACAACAGAAAAGGGAAAGAATGTCTGCTAGATCTCATAACCTTCATGCTAAACCGAAAATTAGAAACATGCAACCTGCTTTAATGAGTCAGAAATTTGAAAAGGTAGCTTCTGGAACTTTTGGCAAGAAATCTACAAAGGCAGCTCCGGTAGTTCTGATAGCTCCGAGAGCTCCCGGATCTTCTGTTGTTCCCTCCGGAGCTTTAGTTTTTGCCTCCGGACCTTTTGCTTTTACCTCCGGAGCTACTGGTTTTCACTCTAAACAAGTAACAACTTCTAAATCAACTGTTAAGAACAGAAAACCTCAACCTTTGACTCATAAACCTGCTATTTTGTCTCAGCTTTCGCGTGTTGTTCCCGCTGCACGTCGTGTGACTCAGTACTGGATACCTAAATGCCTTTTGACTAACCCCAGTATTGAGTCATCGATGTATTGTGCTTCTATGTAGGTTACACGTTTGAGGAAGGAAAACATTTGGATTGTGGATTCAGGTTGCTCACGCCACATGACCGGTAACAAAGATTGGTTCTCCTCCCTCTCTTTTGTGTCACGTGTAGAGAATGTTACTTTTGCCGATAATTCTTCAACTCCTATAATTGCTAAGGGATCAGTTAAAGTAAATGATCACTATACTTTGAAAAATGTGGCACTTGTCAAGAATTTGAAATACAACTTGCTTTCTGTTTCACAATTGCTAGATGAAAATCTAGAAATTATTTTCAATAAAAACTGCTGCAAAGTTGTAGGTTCAAATAATGAGCTTATTTTTAACATGTCTCGGTTTGGAAGAGTTTTTAAAGCTGATTTTGATATGTCTTCCTCTAAGCATAGGTGTCTAGTTGCTAATGATTCAAAGGACTTATATTTTTGGCATCGTAGACTTGGTCACGTAGGCTTTGATCACCTAATGCGTGTTAGTGCTCTTGATTGCATACGTGGGCTGCCTAAGCTTAAAGGGGACAAAGAAATTGTGTGCTCTTCTTGTAGACATGCTAAGATGGTTGCAGGTTCACATACTCCTCTCACAATGATCATGACAACTGAACCATGTCAACTTTTGCATCTTGACACTGTAGGACCTTCACGTGTTCAATCCTTCGAAGGTAAATGGCATGTTCTGGTTATTGTTGATGATTATTCTAGATACTCTTGGGTTTACTTTATGGCATCTAAGAATGAAGTTTTTAGTCACTTTAGAACTTTATTTCTTAGATTATCAATTGATCACCCAGGATCATTAAAAGCAATTAGAAGTGATAATGGAACTGAATTTAAAAATCAATCTTTTGATCACTTTTGTGCTGAAAATAGAATAGATCATCAATTCTCTTCACCATATGTACCTCAACAAAACGGTGTTGTAGAAAGAAAGAACAAAACCTTAGTTGAGATGGCTAGGACTATGCTTGATGAATATCAAACTCCTAGGAAATTTTGGGCTGATGCGTTAGCAACCGCTTGTTATGTATCAAATCGTGTTTTCTTGCGTGCTAAGCTAGGTAAAACACCATATGAGCTCCGGTTTGGACATAGGCCTAGTGTTACACACTTTCGGGTCTTTTGTTGCAAATGCTTTGTTAAGAAACATGGTAATCTTGATAAATTTGAACCTAGATCCATTGATGGCATGTTTCTTGGTTATCCATCTCATACTAGAGGCTACCGTGTGCTTTTATTTGACACTAACAAAATTGTGGAGACTTGTGAAGTGTCTTTTGATGAAGCTAGCTCAGGTACTAGCTCCGGTGTTGCAGGACCAGATCCGTATCCTCAGGGGGAGGGTATTTTCGAAGATGAAGAAGAGCCGGTGATACTGCCTGGTAGTTCCGAAGTTGTCACGTGTCCAGCTCCGGACATTGAACAAGCTTTGGCTATCACCTATGCTGGTCCTGATCATCCACAAGTCACAAGCTCATCAATCTATGACGAACCTTATGAAGAAGAAGCTTGTGAGACATCTGTTCCCCGACGTTTTTACAAAGATCATCCCCCACAATAGATGATTGGAAGCTTGCACGAATGAGTCACACGGTCCAGGTTTTGCGATCCAAATTCTTATGCTCATTCTGATTTTGTTGCTTCTTTTGAACCCAAAGATATATCACACGCACTCACTAATGAATCTTGGATTATTGCCATGCAAGAAGAGTTAGAAAATTTTGAAAGAAATAATGTTTGGAAACTTGTACCTCCACCTCAAGGTCACACTTTAATTGGAACTAAATGGGTATATAAAAATAAACAAAGTGAGGATGGGGTTGTGGTTAGGAATAAGGCTAGGTTGGTTGCTCAAGGTTTCACTCAAGTTGAAGGTCTAGACTTTGATGAAACTTTTGCTCCCATTGCTAGATTAGAAGCCATAAGAATTTTGTTAGCTTTTGCATCATCTAAAGGTTTTAAGCTATATCAAATGGATGTTAAAAGTGCTTTTCTTAATGGCTACATAGATGAGGAGGTTTATGTCAAACAACCACCGGGTTTTGAAAATCCAGATTTTCCTAATCATGTTTACAAACTGTCCAAAGCATTATACGGTCTCAAACAAGCCCCAAGAGCATGGTATGATAGGTTAAAAACATTCTTACTTTAAAAGGGGTTTACCATGGGCAAGGTTGATAAAACTCTTTTTGTGCTTAAGCATGGCAATGACTCATTATTCGTTCAAGTGTATGTGGATGATATTATCTTTGGTTGTGCTTCTCATGATCTTGTGTCCAAGTTTTCAGCAATGATGAGTTCCGAATTTGAAATGAGTATGATGGGTGAACTCACTTACTTTTTGGGGCTGCAAATCAAGCAAACCAAGGAGAGTACCTTTGTGCATCAAACGAAGTATACCAAAGACCTCCTAAGACGCTTCAACATGGACAAAAGCAAGCCTCTTCGGACACCAATGGGAACAACAACAACACTTGAACTTGATGAAGATGGTGAATCCGTGGATCAAAAAGAATATAGAAGCATGATCGGATCACTTTTGTACCTCACGACATCAAGACCGGACATACAATTCAGCGTATGTCTTTGTGCACGGTTTCAAGCTTTCCCACGTGTTTCACATCGTCAAGCCGTCAAAAGGATTCTCAGGTACTTACATGGAACTCAAGAATTTGACATTTTTCTTCCTTCTTCCTCAACCGTTACTTTGAAAACTTTTTCGGATGCTGATTTTGGGGGTTGTAGGATTGATAGGAAAAGTACTTCCGATGCTTGTCATTTTCTTGGTAATTCTCTTGTTGCTTGGTCCTCTAGAAAACAAAATTCAGTTGCACAATCCATAGCCGAATCTGAATATGTAGCTGCTGCTAGTGCTTGCTCACAAATTCTTTGGATTGTTCAAACACTTAAGGACTATGGGGTTGATCTAGATAGTGTTCTACTATTCTGTGATAACACTAGTGCCATTTGCATTGCTAAAAACTCCGTGCAACATTCTAGAACTAAGCACATTGACATTAGGTATCACTTTCTCCGAGATAATGTTGAAAAAGGAAACATTGTGCTTCACCATGTAGATATCGAACATCAATTGGCTGACGTTTTTACAAAACCTTTGGATTTCACTCATTTTTGTTTCATTCGTAGTGAAATAGGGGTTATGCATCCTCATGGCTTAAATTGAGGGGGAGTTTTTGAAACTTGGGAAGTCTATGTGTGAATCTGAAATTAAAATAATATGAGCATAGTATTTCATACATATATGACTTTGTGATTCCTTTTACATGCTAAAAGTTCTTACTACATTACTCATGTTATACATTTTGTAGTTTTTGCCATGTCTAGTAATTGGAATAATTACTTACACTAAATCTGGTCATGGTCAAACTTTCTTGCTGTTTTGAACTTGTTGCATGCTCACAAATGCTTTTAATCATTAAAAATTCATCAAGTAATCAACTCACATGTTGAGTTTTTATGAACAAATATAAATTGAGAAAAGATCAAGAGAATATGCATGCATCGCACTTCTTATTTTGAGATGGCTTGTCATTGCACTTAGATATGAACTTGGAAGAAGTTGTGTATGACTAAAACCATGTCCTTAAGCTTCTGATTGTCAAATGACATAGGCTTGACTTGGTTGGTTAGAATAAGGCAGATGCGCATATAATCTCTTGCAAATATCATATGATCTAAATTTATGCTTTGAAAAATATTAAAATGTAGCAACTAGTGTCATGCTTTCAGGTTTTTAAATAGTTAAGTTTATGAGATCATGACTTGCTTAAATTGAAAAATTACATTTGATCTCTAGCATGGCTTACACTACCTTATGTATTTCATTGATGTGATAATGTAAGGTACTTGATAGTATGACTTGGATGAGCTTTGTTTATATGTATATGTTATAATATGCTCATAACAACTAAAGAGGGAAAGATAATTTGTTTATATGCTCATGACTTGCTGAATACATTGTCAAAAGGGGAGAGATAAGCATAAAAAGAAAGAGAATAAGGAGAGATAATAAAGGGGGAGAGATAATGACATATAATATGGGATAATTTTTCTTCTCATTTTACTTTTGATTTACAAAGAGGGAGAAATTGCTTTCAAAACTTTTATGTGAATAAGCCAATGTTCGGATTTTAAATGGTGTTGCCAATGCATTCATCAAGGGGGAGATTGTAAGACCTATGTGTGCTGAATACATTGGCTTGTAGTAAATACACTTGGCTTTGATGATAAAAGTTTTAAATATCACCAAAACACCTTTTTGTCAAGGTCCGACTCTAGCTCTGAGCTACAACAAGGTCCAACGGTAGGTCCGGCTTGTTTTGGGTAGCTCCGGCTACGTTAGATGCTAGGTCCGACTTCTTGGTAAGGTCTCTGGTGAGCTTTATCTTTAGCTCTGGCATATATTTGATAGCTCTGACATGTCTTTGATAGCTCCGGCATATACTTGATAGCTCCGGCATGCTTTTGCTAAGCTCCGACGTACTTTATCTAGCTCCGGTTTTGGGTTGACTAGTTTTGACTAGTTTTTGGTAAGCTCCGGTGCTAGGATCTACTAGTTTTGGTAAGATCCAGTGCTAGGATCTACTAGTTTTGGTAAGCTCCAGCGCTAGGTTGTACTAGCTTTTGTTAGCTCTGGCTCAAGCTCCGGGTTGCTCTGGTAAGGTCCGGAACTTGACCGAAGTGCTTCTGCTTTTCATTTGCCTTGTTTCATACTTGCTTTACATTGTTGGAAAGATTGCTTAGTATTAATTTGCTAAGTTTTTGGTGCATTTTGGATGATATGGTTGATATCATTTCTACTGTGTTTTTGCAACATGCTTATGTGAGGTTCTCACGTAAGGTGTTGTGTTCGGAACTAACTTGAGTCAAGTCGAGGACTTGGGCTCGTATGGATTGTTTGTTTGTTCATGTGCAGGTGTTGCTTGAGTTCAAGTCATGGCTGGTGACGGGATCCATTGGACTAGTCTCAGGGAGGATATGAGGTTCCAACAACCAAGTTCAGGAGGAACTGTGGTTGATCGGGTCAGGAGGTCGCGCAGGATGATTGAATCAAGGGCAGTGCATATGAAGGTCGAAGGAAGGTCTTCGCACGTATGCATGAGTTGCATGACGTGGCAATATGCTTCTAGAGACGGTTTATGGAAGGAAGATCTGATCGGAAGGATCGGATCGTATCGGTTGAAGACTTAGGCTGCTAGCTGAGTCGGTTATGGCTCGGTATGGAAATATCGAGTTGGTTATGTTAGGATTTCGTGTGGGTCACGAATTTGAGTTGTTTAGGAATGTGGAATACGTTCCTAAGGTGTTTGGAAGTCTTAAGATTGCTTCTATCTGCGTATAGAAGAGTCCTAAGCAGTTATGGAAAGTTCCGATTGTGATCGGATTAGGATTGGAGTCGTAGTTGAGATTGGGATGGCCTAAGGGCTGGTTATATAAGCGAGGGAAGGCCAAAGCTCGTGAGAGACGACTTTGGGGGCTGTTCCTCTTGTGTTCTATTGAATAAAATTCATAGTTTGAAGGAACTTTTGTGCTTTGTTCGTCTGACTTGTTCCAGACAAGTTTTACTCGTCAAGTTTTTGGACAGCACTACCTTTCTTCGGTGGTTTTATCATAACTCGAGTTTTACTGATCCAATTTACGTGATTTTTTTTGGGTTGTCTTCACAACTTGATTATCTATCATCTATCAAAATTGCACAGTCATTGGATTTGTGGTTTTTGATCTACACGAGTTTCTTTGCAGCATTCCAGAAACTGTTTTTCTCGGGTAGGTCAGATTAACCAGTGTTTGATCTTTTGATCATAACCTGAGTTTTTCTCAACGGATTTTAGTAATTCTTTTTGTGTTGTCTTCGTGACTTGATTCTCTCTTATATCTATCACTTTTGTCATGGTGAAACACATTTAGATTAGTCTCACACACGATTTCTTTAACAGATCATTTTCTACCGAAGGGATTAGGGTTTTATTGTTTCCGCTGTGTAAGGTTTTTAAATCTACCATTCACCCCCCTCTGGTAGCTTTTCACGTGCTCTTCGATCCTGCAGAATTCACCATTTATCCAGTCTCTTAGGTTTTTGAGGATGAACATCGGACAAGTCCGATGTTTCTGAACTCAAAAACCTAAGTCTTCAATTCCTCAATACAATTCCTTGATACCCGTTCACCCCTTTGCCTTGTGTCATTCATTATCATTCATACCACTCTTTCCCAGGTCATGTCCAGCTCCGGCAATGATGTCTCCGACTTTGAGGCCGAGATGGACCACGAGGTGGCACCTCGGACCTCGACAAGTCTTGACAAGAAGCGCCAAGAAAGACCGTCTGAGCCAGCTCAGTCTCCTCCACAGGCTCGGAGGAAGGTGCTAGCTAAGAAGCCAGTCTCCAAGGCAGCTGCATCATCGAGTGGCCCTCGCCAAGCAAAGGGCAAGGGCAAAGGGATTGCTACGGGTCCGGTTGGCCCGTTGAAACTTCATGCTCCAAGGGAAGGGGTCCGGGACCCAAAAGAATAGAAGTTCAACGGGAAGGGCAGTGACTCGGACACCAGGTTGAGAAGCATCGATTGGTATGGCCGACCGAAGCAAGCGACTGATGGAAGATTCTGGTGTAACTTCCATGCTGATTTCTACAGATGGGTGTATCTCCCAATGAAGACACTAATTGTGTGCAGTCAGTGGATTGACTAGGCACATTTTGAGAAGAAGGGCTGCTCACCATTCACTGATGTAGTGAGAGCCATTGAGAAGCATGGACTAAGAAATCTGTTTGCTTTCAGAAATAACTGGAATGATGAAGTGATTGCACAGTTCTTTGCGACCTGTCACTTCTCAAGTGAGGATGAGGAGAGTGTCACTTGGATGACCCATGGATCCAAGTACAACATTACTCAAGAAGATTTTGCTAACCTGCTCCACCTTGATACCACAAGATCTGATTGCTTAGTCATACACAACATTGGTGTCATTGGCAAGGATAGGATGAAGTACCTATATGAGCCAAACTCAAAGTTCAAACCTCCTTCCACCAAAATCATGAAGCCATTCTTTGTGGTGTTGAACAGAGTGTTAAGAAAGACAATTGCTCCCAAGGATGGAGATGCTGAGAGTGTGCAAGGATACCTCCGGACTCTGATGAGAGTCATAAGCAAGGACCGCCCATTTGATGTGGTGGAATACATTTGGAATGATATGGTGAACATATCCTGCACTCCCAACAGATCTTGCGGATATGCTCCTTACCTAATGTTTGTGATTGAGAAAGTCACCAGCATTGAGTTTGTGAAAGACGTGGAGCATCTCCCCTTGAGGCCTCAAATGCCTCAAAAGTCGAGTGTGCAGGGTGCTCCCTCACCTGCCTCCAGTCCCGAGGCACCGGCAAGATCAAGAGAAGATGCTAGGGCTGCCCCTACTTCTAGAGCATCCCCTCAAAAAGGTTCAGCCAGCGGAATTCTCAAGTACCTGGCTGCAATCTTTGCCTCCTGCAAAAAGGCCGAAGTGAAGTGTAACACCCTAAATTTTCGCATCATGCATTGCATACATGATCATGCATTAAACATTAGTAGGATAAAAAAAAAGATAATAAAAGGATAAAACATACATATATGTGTAGCAAAAGAAGAAATAGAAAATAATAATTATAGCCTAAAACCTGTAATAGGGAATAAGTATAAAAATAATAATAAAAAATATATATAAATATATTTATAACAATTATATATATATATATATATAAAATAATAAATAAATAAAATGTATAAGATATATAATAAAATAAAATATAAATAATAAAATATAATAATAATATAAAGAAAAAAAAGAAAAAGAGAAAAAAAAGGGCTGCTGGCCAGCGGCCGAGCCGCCAGCCCGCCCCGCCTGTCCCCCACGCTGACGCGACGCCCACCCGATGCGACCCCCGCTCCCACGCCCCGAGGCCCCGCCGCCTGCGCCCCGCAGCACCCCGCACCGCATGGCTCTCGCCCACGCCCGCCTGGGCTCACGCGCCCTGGGCCCCGCAGCGACGCGCGCCGCCTGCCCCGACCGCATCGCGCGCGCGCCGCTCCCGCGCTCGCCCCGACGCCTCCCGCGCCGAGCGCTGCCCCGCCGGGCCCCGCCTCCGCGCGTCCCACCCCGCACCGCAGCCTCACCCCGCTCGCCCGCGCGCGACAGCGCCAGCGCGACCCCGTCGCCCGCGCCGCCCCCTGGGTCCCAGGCCCGACTCCCGCCGCCCCGCACCGATTCCCGCCTGGACTCCCGCTCCCGCACGATTCCTGCCCCCGCGTTGACTCCCGCGCCTATAAAAAGGACCGTGGGTCCCTAGGGTTTTTCCGATCCAGCAAAGCGCCGCCGCCTCCAGGAAAAAAAGGCTCCCGTCGCAGCAGAAAAAAAAGGGAACAGAGGAGGGGCTGCGCCGCCAGGAAAAAGAAAGCGCCGCCGGTACAGAGGGAAAAGAAAAGCACCAGAGCCGCCGCCGCCAGGGGAAGAAAAGAGAGGAAAAAAAAGGGGAAGAAGAGGAAGAAAAAAAGGAGGAGGGTGCCGCCGTTCGCCGGAGATCGTCGCCGTCATCGTGCCGCCAAGGGACTGCTGTGCCATCTACTTCGTCTACGCATTGTCCCCATCCCGCGATCATCGAAGCCATCGCATCAACGGTAGGCCATGTTCCCGATGCGAATTTTAGCGACCATATTGAATCTAATAGACATAAATTGATTTTAGTTGCACCATAATTTTATTTTCAGCAGCATTAATCCACTCTAAAACCCCCGTAAACCCGTATGAACACGTATGAACTAGTTGCATCTAATTAATAGATAACCGTAGTTAATTAATTATTGTACCTGCATATCATCGCATGTTGATTAATGTGTGTGCATCATGTTGAATTGTATGTATATTTTTGTATGTGTGATCGCGAGTAGAGGGAAGTGCTCAAGAGATCGTGTACGAGGGTTTTCAGAATCAAGACTTCGAAGCGCTTGAGCAACCCTATCCGCCGGAGCAAGGCAAGTGTCCTTGAAGCATATTGATCCTGTTTTTAAAATAAATGTTTTGTTTGTAAAACTGCATGCTGTGTCAATTTGATGGGAATCCTATGGTAGGAAGTTTACTAGATTTGCTAGACCACCCTTGTCACCTGGAATATATGGTAGAGAGTCGGGAAGGGTTTTTACCTTTTTGCTTCACTTAATTAATTGGGATGGAAAACAACACTACACATTTAATTATGTATTAATGATATTCTGGTTAATGTGAACTTGTCGATATGATATGGTGATGGGTGATCTAAGCAAGCTTGGTATGTGGATGGGTTGGATGTCATGGTGGTTTGCTTGCTTTAGATCTAAGGACCGGTTCATGCGAGAATAAGTCAGGACTACAGTGCCACCACGAGGCCAAGTATGGGTGCGGCGTAGCTGATTAATTAGGGCTTTGCTAGTGCTGTTTGGACCATTGTGGATGCTCGGGGAAGGGGTAGTCGGATTGGATTTGTTGATGATTGGTGGGACTACCCTGGGATCCGAATGGCTCAAGAGGGGGCCCTTGGTTGAAGATGTGCTCAGTTGGAGGCATCGCCACCGGTGAAACCTCAGTGGGGTCTGAATAGGCTAGTAATCCCATTGTAAAGGCTATTTTGTGATCTCTTGGCCATACACCAAAGGAAGTGTAATTGGCATAAGGGAGGTTCTTTAGTCGCTGACGGGTGATGAAATCACAAACACGTGGGTAAAGTGGTACAAACTCTGCAGAGTTAACTAAAACTATCATGATAGCCGTGCTCCCGGTTATGAGCACCTGGACAACTTCCATGATTAGAGGGAATATGGTAATGGGATGGTTATTGGAATGGGTATGGTTTGGTAATGGTTATGGTTGGTTATGGATTTATTTCTGGTATTGAATATGGTTATTGGCAATGATGAAATCTGGAATCATGGATGAGGATGGTGAATTATGGACTGGTATTATGGTATTATTTATGGTTTATGATGGGTTTACTTCACATAAATATGATACATTGTTTTTTCAAATGTTTTACTGTACTTTTCAGCACTTAGCCATTATTACTGTCGTCATTTGAATCAGCCACACGTTATACTTTCCACACTTGCTGAGTACGACATGTACTCACTCTTGCAACCCCCCCCCCCCCCCCCCCAACAGTTGCAGGTCAGGATTGTGAGTTTAATGGTGATAATGCGGAGTTCTAGGCCATGTCTACCGTCAGCTTTGCCTGTGGTGTTATTGGAGCTGCGCTATCCCTTTGCTTAGTTTGTTTAGTTGCTTGTTAATTAATTTCCGCTGCATTAGTTGAACTTGTCATTAATATTTATTAGAGCTTGTATTCGAGGTTAATATAGTTTGTATAATAAAATTTGATAATTAATCTTGTTCTGTGGTAATTTTCTGTATACTCATTTGTGAATCACTCGTGTATGTGTGTTGAACATCCTGGGCACACATATGCGTTAGCTTGGTTCAGTTTTTGGAACCGGGCGTCACAGATTGGTATCAGAGCCACAGGTTGACCGTAGGACGCAACCTAGATAGAGTGGACACTTTAGAGCACATAGGAGCACTCAAGAATCGATTTGATTTTGTTGGCTTGCTGTTTGCTATATATATTGTTTGCTTGTGTGCTTAATAGAGGATTTTGGGATGCTTTAGCATTTCCATGTCCACCTAGGATAATATAGCTAGTTGGTTAGCTTCATATCCCTTGATGCATATAGTTGGAGACGTTTTCTAATTCTTACCTATTGCTCTTCTTCAGATGGTGAGGACTCGCAACCAGAGGGATATCAATGGTGAGGAGGAGAACCATGGAGTACCTCAGAACAATATTGGACAAGGACCTGCTCATGGAGCCATCAATATCGAGCAGCTACTAGCTATGCAGAACCAGCTCATGCAGACCATGATACAAACTATGGGACAACTGCAGGCTGGCAATAACATCAACAATCAGCCCCACATGCCTCCACCGCCACCCCCGCCTCCTCATAACCGATTGGGAGAGTTTATGAGGACTAGGCCGCCAACCTTTGCTCAAGCTGCTGACCCTATGGATGCTGATGATTGACTCAAGTCCGTGGAGAAGAAACTTGCTATTGTCCAATGCAGTGACCGGGAGAAGGTCTTGTTTGCTTCTCATCAACTAGTTGGAGCAGCTGCAGACTGGTGGGATGCTTATTGCAATGCTCATGAGAATCAAGAGAGGATCAATTGGGCGGAATTCAAGGAGAACTTCTGTTCTCATTATGTGCCGGAAGGTGTTATGCTCTTGAAGAGGCAAGAATTTGAGAATTTAAGGCAGGAAGATCGAGCGTGAGTGAGTATCTCAACAAATTCACTCAATTATCAAGATATGCTCCAGAAGACATCAAAACTGACAGTAGGAAGCAATATCTGTTTATGAGGGGTCTCAACAATGAAATTCAAGTCCAGTTGCTCAATACTGATTATCCAAACTTCCAAAAGCTGGTTGACAAGGCTATTGTGATTGAGAACAAGATCCGTGAGATGGAGCAAGAAATCAAGAGGAAGGCGCCATATCAAGGACAACAACAAGGAAGTAATGTGCGCCCTCGCCTTGCACCACCCAATGCACCCTATTACAGCTCCTCTATTCCTGCTCAACGCCCTGGTTATGCACCACGCCCAACTCAGTTTGTGCAGCAGCGCCCTGTCATGCAAGCAATACCTTATGCACCTCGTGCTGATTTTCCTGGAGCCAATGTTCAAAACCAAGCTCGTCCCAATAATTATGGTGGAGTTAAGAGGTGCTATCCTTGTGGAGAAGCTGGACACTTTGCGAATCAATGTCCTAAGTCAGGCCTTGGTCAAAGAAGCAATGCACCGAGGCAAAACCCAAGACCTAATGGAGGACATCCACAAAGGAGCCGTGGACAGCAGAATTTTGCTCGTGGCAACGTGAACCATGTCTCTACGGTGGATGCTCAACAAGCGGATGACGTGGTCATTGGTATGTTTCTTGCTAACTCCAACCCCGCGACTATGTTATTTGATTCTGGAGCATCGCATTGATTCATTGCATCGAAGTATGTCACCAAGTATAGTTTACCTATCTCTCATATGAAGTTTACTCTATTGGTTAAGTCTCCTGGAGGAGAGATGAGGACAAATATAGTATGTCCAAAAGTAAGCCTTAGAATAAGGGGGGTAGACTTCTCCGCCAACCTCATTGTTTTGGATTCACAAGGAATACGAGGATCCGTTGGTGCAAAGTGCAATGGAAACACCATACGGAAACCGAAGCTACATGAGAATGGGAAGAAGACTTGAAGGCAGAATTCCCTCACCTTTTCTCCACGCTATCGAATCTCGAGGGCGAGATTCACTTTAAGGGGGTAGATTTGTAACACCCTAAATTTTCGCATCATGCATTGCATACATGATCATGCATTAAACATTAGTAGGATAAAAAAAAAGATAATAAAAGGATAAAACATACATATATGTGTAGCAAAAGAAGAAATAGAAAATAATGATTATAGCCTAAAACCTGTAATAGGGAATAAGTATAAAAATAATAATAAAATATATATAAATATATTTATAACAATTATATATATAAAATAATAAATAAATAAAATGAATAAGATATATAATAAAATAAAATATAAATAATAAAATATAATAATAATAATATAAAGAAAAAAAAAGAAAAAGAGGAAAAAAAGGGCTGCTGGCCAGCGGCCGAGCCGCCAGCCCGCCCCGCCTGTCCCCCACGCTGACGCGACGCCCACCCGACGCGACCCCCGCTCCCACGCCCCGAGGCCCCGCCGCCTGGCCCACCCCGCCGCCTGCGCACCGCAGCACCCCGCGCCGCACGGCTCCCGCCCACGCCCGCCTGGGCTCACGCGCCCTGGGCCCCACAGCGACGTGCGCCGCCTGCCCCGACCGCATCGCGCGCGCGCTGCTCCCGCGCTCGCCCCGACGCCTCCCGCGCTGAGCGCTGCCCCGCCGAGCCCCGCCTCCACGCGTCCCACCCAGCACCGCAGCCTCACCCCGTTCGCCCGCGCGCGACCGCGCCAGCGCGACCCCGTCGCCCGCGCCGCCCCCTGGGTCCCACGCCCGACTCCCGCCGCCCCGCGCCGATTCCCGCCTGGACTCCCGCTCCCGCACGATTCCCGCCCCCGCGTTGACTCCCGCGCCTATAAAAAGGATCGTGGGTCCCTAGGATTTTTCCGATCTAGCAAAGCGCCGCCGCCTCCAGGAAAAAAAGGCTCCCGCCGCAGCAGAAAAAAAGGTAACAGAGGAGGGGCTGCGCCGCCAGGAAAAAGAAAGCGCCGCCGGTACAGAGGGAAAAGAAAAGCACCAGAGCCGCCGCCGCCAGGGGAAGAAAAGAGAGGAAAAAAAGGGGAAGAAGAGGAAGAAAAAAAGGAGGAGGGTGCCGCCGTTCGCCGGAGATCGTCGCCGTCGTCGTGCCGCCAAGGGACTGCTGTGCCATCTACTTCGTCTACGCATTGTCCCCATCCCGCGATCATCGAAGCCATCGCATCTATGGTAGGCCATGTTCCCGATGCGAATTTTAGCGACCATATTGAATCTAATAGACATAAATTGATTTTAGTTGCACCATAATTTTATTTTCAGCAGCATTAATCCACTCTAAAACCCCCGTAAACCCGTATGAACACGTATGAACTAGTTGCATCTAATTAATAGACAACCGTAGTTAATTAATTATTGTACCTGCATATCATCGCATGTTGATTAATGTGTGTGCATCATGTTGAATTGTATGTATATTTTTGTATGTGTGATCACGAGTAGAGGGAAGTGCTCAAGAGATCGTGTACGAGGATTTTCAGAATCAAGACTTCGAAGCGCTTGAGCAACCCTATCCGCCGGAGCAAGGCAAGTGTCCTTGAAGCATATTGATCCTGTTTTTAAAATAAATGTTTTGTTTGTAAAACTGCATGCTGTGTCAATTTGATGGGAATCCTATGGTAGGAAGTTTACTAGATTTGCTAGACCACCCTTGTCACCTGGAATATATGGTAGAGAGTCGGGAAGGGTTTTTACCTTTTTGCTTCGCTTAATTAATTGGGATGGAAAACAACACTACACATTTAATTATGTATTAATGATATTCTGGTTAATGTGAACTGGTCGATACGGTATGGTGATGGGTGATCTAAGCAAGCTTGGTATGTGGATGGGTTGGATGTCATGGTGGTTTGCTTGCTTTAGATCTAAGGACCGGTTCATGCGAGAATAAGCCAGGACTACAGTGCCACCACGAGGCCAAGTATGGGTGCGGCGTAGCTGATTAATCAGGGCTTTGCTAGTGCTGTTTGGACCATTGTGGATGCTCGGGGAAGGGGTAGTCGGATTGGGTTTGTTGATGATTGGTGGGACTATCCTGGGATCCGAATGGCTCAAGAGGGGGCCCTTGGTTGAAGATGTGCTCAGTTGGAGGCATCGCCACCGGTGAAACCTTAGTGGGGTCTGAATAGGCTAGTAATCCCTTTGTAAAGGCTATTTTGTGATCTCTTGGCCATACACCAAAGGAAGTGTAATTGGCATAAGGGAGGTTCTTTAGTCGCCGACAGGTGATGAAATCACAAACACGTGAGTAAAGTAGTACAAACTCTGTAGAGTTAACTAAAACTATCATGATAGCCGTGCTCCCGGTTATGAGCACCTGGACAACTTCCATGATTAGAGGGAATATGGTAATGGGATGGTTATTGGAATGGGTATGGTTTGGTAATGGTTATGGTTGGTTATGGATTTATTTCTGGTATTGAATATGGTTATTGGCAATGATGAAATCTGGAATCATGGATGAGGATGGTGAATTATGGACTGGTATTATGGTATTATTTATGGTTTATGATGGGTTTACTTCACATAAATATGATACATTGCTTTTTCAAATGTTTTACTGTACTTTTCAGCACTTAGCCATTATTACTGTCGTCATTTGAATCAGCCACATGTCATACTTTCCACACTTGCTGAGTACGACATGTACTCACTCTTGCAACCCCCCCCCCCCCCCCCCAACAGTTGCAGGTCAGGATTGTGAGTTTAATGGTGATAATGCGGAGTTCTAGGCCGTGTCTACCGTCAGCTTTGCCTGTGGTGTTATTGGAGCTGCGCTATCCCTTTGCTTAGTTTGTTTAGTTGCTTGTTAATTAATTTCCGCTGCATTAGTTGAACTTGTCATTAATATTTATTAGAGCTTGTATTCGAGGTTAATATAGTTTGTGTAATAAAATTTGATAATTAATCTTGTTCTGTGGTTATTTTTTGTATACTCATTTGTGAATCACTCGTGTATGTGTGTTGAACATCCTGGGCACACATATGCGTTAGCTTGGTTCAGTTTTTGGAACCGGGCGTCACATGAAGGCTCATAAGCTCAACAAGAAAAGAAAGGAGGACATGAAGTATATCAAAGCAAATGTCAAGCAAATTTGCCGGAAGCTGGAGATTGAGACAATTGGGTCTCCAACAATCTCGGAAGACTCAGACTATGATTTCACCGAGCTCGGGCCCTTGACCCCCTCCGATCTTGCCTACTTTGGCGTTGGGGACTCGAGTACCTCCGCACCTCCTCCTCCTTCTCCTCATCAAGCTGAAGATGAAGATGATGAAGACGACGATGAGAGGACCGACAGCGAAGAGTGAAGACCCTAGGACCCTTCTCTCCTTCTTTTTGGTGTCTTGATGCCAAAGGGGGAGAGATTGAGGGGGAGTCTTAGTGTTAGCTATAGTTTGCGAGGAGAGAGTTCTATGCTTTTCTTTTTAACTCTTTTGTGGCTTGTAATGTTTTAACATTGATCTTACGTTAATTATGGTTCTGTGATGCAATGACTTGATCCTTTGAGTAGTATTGATGAAAACTGTGATTTTGCTCTAGAATGACATATATGCTTGCTATTGGGTAATAAATGTCAATCATGTCATTCTCAATGTTTCAGTGCACTTAGTTATGAATCACACCATAAAGAATGAACATATGGACTATGCTTTCTACTTGATGTATTTTGGACTCATATGTGCATGCTTTATGAAAATCTCAATTTTTATCATATTTTGTGAAACCTCAATTGGTTGTCATCAATCACCAAAAAGGGGGAGATTGAAAGTGCATCTAGGACTCCCTTGTGGGCTTTGGATGATTTATGACAAGCAATTGGGATCCTAACCTCTTTGTTGAGATGAGTGCAGGATTTTAATAGGAAAATGAGCAAAGTGCCAAAAAAGGAAGGAAGAGTGAGGAACAAAGTGTAAATGAGCTCAAGGAAGAAGAATATTAGATCATTGTGTATGGAGTGTGTTAAGAAAACACATGCCAAGAGCTCAATCACAATTAAACACATACATTGCACAAAGTTTCACAGGACCGGACTAGTCTGACTGACACCGGACTAGTCCGATATCCTTTCTGCACGAAATCGGACAAGTCCGATATCCATCGGACTAGTACGATATCCTTTCTGACCAGAATCGGACTAGTCCTCCCTAGTGCGGACTAGTCCTCAAAACACTTCACAAGTCACACAAAATCGGACAAGTCCGATCACAACCGGACTGGTTCGATATTCTTTTCGATCCAAATCGGACAAGTCCGATGTTTGCACGGACTAGTCCGAAATACCCTCTGACCTGAATCGGACAAGTCCTCCAAGTGCGGACTTGTCATCCTATACACTTAGGGTTTCACATGTCCGGACAAGTACGATGACTATCGGACTAGTCTGAAGATTTCCAGTAGCGAAATCGGACAAGTCCACTCCTAGCCGGACTAGTCCGATATTTCGGGACATTTAGGGTTTGCTACACACAGCACACCGGACTAGTCCGGTGACCACCACGGACTAGTCCGATCTTTTTGAACCCTAACGGTCACTTTTAGAAACCTATAT
Organism: Tuctoria greenei; assembly: GCA_036927565.1. NCBI lineage: Eukaryota > Viridiplantae > Streptophyta > Magnoliopsida > Poales > Poaceae > Tuctoria > Tuctoria greenei. The sequence goes on along the minus strand of JAYESD010000007.1, from coordinate 170,596,463 downwards.
AAATAGAGTTGTATGGCCATATTTCACATACTCTCGAACCCTAGCACTGTCACACCTCCCAAGAGACTCAAAAACCACATCTCTCCACAAAATTAAGTGCAACAAAGATCAGTCCTTTGAGGATTCACTCTAGTTCATTGGAGAGACACATTCAACACCACATTGAGCTCTTGGTTTGATTCTCTAACACACTCCTGCGATTCATTTGTAATTTTTGAGTGTGTTCTTGGTGATATTTTGTGTTGTAATCCAAGGGAGCTCTCAACGTGTGAGAAAGCCCTTGAATTTGGTTATTCACCCCTTTGAGATAAGTGGAAGAGGATTGGCCTTCGTGGTGATCCGACGAGGGTAGGGTTGGAGAAGACCCGGTCCTTTTGTGGGCTCCTCAACGTGGATGTAGGTTGCCTTTGTGGTAACCGAACCACGGGATAAATCTCTTGTGTTCTCTGTTGTGTTCATTGTTCCTACTTCATATCAATCTAGGGTTACAAACTGATCTTGATTACTTTACATTGAAATATCAAGTATAAGTTTGATTTGTGATATAACCTGATTCATAAACTTGTGACACTTTGTTTAATTGTATACTTCCGCTGCATATATTGAAGAACAAAGTTAATTGAACAAACCTAATCAATCTAGTCTATATACACTGGACTAGTCCGACTTCTCTGTTTTTGAACTGGTTATTAAGTGTTGCAGGATCTGACAATTTTCAAAAAGGCCTATTCACCCCCCCTCTAGGTCACATTCAACTGGCCGTTACACTGTTAGCCTGGCCCGACATGTGGCCCTGTCAGTTACTGATGCTTAATACACAATGAATGTACTTAATTACCCTTAACAGTGTGGTAACGCCCCTTGATGGTGGCATTACTGGTATTAAGGGTCCTCCGATCGTGTGTCATTATGACAACATTAATGACACATAATCGGGTCTTGAAGCTTTAATGTTCCTTGAAGGTCCGAGCCATTAGAGGTCCGCCAGTCAAACTGTTGAAGTCGAAGGTCCAGCGATTGGACACATGGCAGCTCTGGAGCTTACCGTCTAGGATGGGTAGGTCCGGTGCTGTTGTACACGTGTCAGTACTGGAGCTTCCCTCTGTCGGGGGTTAGGTCCGGGGGTGCCACGCAGGTACCTAGCCGGAGCATTCCCATGTAGGGATTGCAGCTCCGGGTTTATGATACACGTGGCGGCACCAGGATTAACCATAGAAGGGAGGCAGGTCCGGTTCTGTATGACATGTGGGGCCTTCGGAGGTCTTCAACTTAGATAGGTGGAGTTCCTTTGGACTCTTTGCAGTCCCAAGGGGTATCTGGTACGCAGGGTACCGATAGTGGCCCCCTGGGCCCACCTCTGGGAGAGACCTTTTGGATTAGGTCATTCTGTCGAAGGTGGGTCCATCTTTCGATTTCCGCGCTGTGTCTTCAAGGGTTTTTGGATGTGCCATTGAGGTGGTGGTTCACAGTTAAACCATCGTCGCGTGGCATATCCGGGATGCGGCAGGTGAGATCTATGCGTGCGGATCTCATGCAATTGAAGGTCGCTGGTTCCCAATACAAAAATTGTATCGGTTTTACGCGCCCTGTCAGGCCGCCGCCCTTGGGTTTCCCGCCTCTCATGATGACAACTGTTCGCCTGGGGTAAGGACCTCGACTTGATCATCGAGGTAGCCCCGAGCCCCCTTGTCATCGGTAGGGTGAAGTTTTTGAACTGTATCGTTGGCTCCTCTACGGTTTCCATCCAAGCGTTGCGGAGGCTTACTTAAGAAGGAAAGCGCACACCGTTTGGGGATTCTTTACGCCTTCATTCAAACTTGCGCTCAAATCCTCCAAACTTTCGCTTGCTTTTCCTCTCTCGCCACGCTGTGCTGTGATGAAGTTGGGACTTCCCAAGAGCCACATCGGGAGCAAGAAAAAGTTGTCTAGGGTCCGAACCTACATTGGATGGTCCCGTGACTCCTTCGACAATGACATTCGCTGTGGCAAGCTTCCCTTCGAGAAGTAGCGAGCCGGAGATATGGTGTACTTCCTTGGGTACGCCATGGCGGGTTTGATCCCGCCTTTCTCCACTTTCTTTCTGATGCTGCTAGATTTCTATGGTCTGTAGCTCCACCATCTTGGCCCCCACTCAATCTTGCTGGTGGCGACTTTCGTCCACTTTTGCGAGATGTGGGTGGGTGTTCCCCCTTGCGTGGAGTTATTCCAGACTTTCTTCATGTAAGTGCATCTAGGTCCCTTTTGGGTTTTGGTGGATTGATGATAAACCATTAAAGTGCTAATGAACTTGGTTGAGCATGAGCGCAGATCCGGAGTACGGAATGGAGCTTTGAAGAAAGACGGCAAAATGAGAAAAGTTGTGGCGAAGAAGAATAGAAATAGGGTTTTCTATTTTCTCCTTGAGTCGTAGGAAAAACCGTACTATTAAGAGGGACACGACGCGTAGACACTTAGTGAGTCATTCGGGTGCTCAACCCCTTAGTAGAAGATTTTAGTAGGGCCTTTGTGGCTTGGGCGGACTTGTCTAACTTGTAATGTCATACATGTCCGAATTTCCCCTGTTGGAATTCGGACATGTCCGAATCTGTAAGTCAGACTTGTCCGAATTGGCACTGGAAAGGTTCCAGTGAGAGTTCCAGTGAAGTTTCGGACTTGTCCGAACCTGGGGGTCGGACATGTCCGAAATGGATCTGCTCCCAGGGACTAAGGAAAAATTTCTAAGTCCCAGAGAGTTAGACTTGTCCGAGTTCTATCTGCAGAATTTCAGACATGTCCGAGATTGTATGTCAGACATGTCTGAAGTGGTTTTGGTCAGACAAGTCTGAAGTGAAAGGCCTGACCTTTGAGGTCAGACATGTCTGACATTGTGTTAGACATGTCCGACGCGGGATGTGTCAAACGGCTCTAATGACTTTTTGGAGTATAAATAGGTGGTGGTTTCGACCCAACAACCATGCCTAACACCCCTAAACAGTTCTGAACGCCCATTTGAACTCAAGAACCTCTCTCCACTTGTTCTTCACCTCTAGAGCCCAAGTTCGAATTTTTGGGAGAGTGAAGAGTGCTTTGTGAGGATTGGGAGAAACAGTTTGTTGAGGGGTTGAGCAACGTGTGATTCGCTAAGTTTCTTTGTGATTGCGTGTTTGTTGCTTTTGGGGTTCTCCCCTAGACGGTTAGGCGTCGCCCCGCGATTTCTTTGTGATCTCTTGTAATCGGGGAGTTTGTAATAATCTTTGTGATAGTGGAAGATCGGGAGTTGGCCCTTGGAGCAACTCGTGAGGGGAAGGCTAGAGAAGGCCTGGTCCCTTGTGGACTCCTCAACGGGGAAGTAGGATCCTTTGTGGTTCCGAACCTCGGGATAAAATCGTTTGTCTCTTGTTGTTCTTTCGTTCTCACAAGTTTTGATTCTAGTGTTTTTCCGCGTGCTATCTCTCCCTCAGCTTTCTTTCTACTCCATACTTCGTGTAGAACTGCTAGGGATCGATATCTCTCACTAGATCGCTTAAAAATTGGATTTTTGGTCTGATCGTGCAGGTAAGCTCGGACTTATCCGACCCAGGTCAGACATGTCCGACTTAGGTCAGACAAGTCCGACTAGAAGTCAGACAAGTCCGACTTCTCTGTTTTCAGAACTCTGATTTAAGTTTAAATTATCGATTATCGCCTATTCACCCCCCCTCTAGGCCGCCTTTCAATTGGTATCAGAGTAGGTTTCTCCGGAAGAGACTAACATCTCGGAGAATCGATGGCGGAAGAAAGGAACAAGAATGATACCTAATATGTCGAGGGTGAAGGCTCAATTGACAAGAACTACGACGTTCTTCTTGATGATCCGAAGGACGACGAAGAAACTCGCCAACTCAAGGCGAAGCTTCGGGAGAAGCTAGGAAAACAACCCAAGATCAACAAAGAGAAGGAGAAGAGTAACGATGACTATACTCAAACTCACTTTGATTATGATCGTCTTCATGCTAACAATCACTATTTGTCTATTCCACTTGGCAAACCTCCTCAATTCGATGGAAATGACTATTCAATGTGGAAACACAATATGAAGATGCATTTAATCTCTTTGAATCCTAGTTTGTGGCAGATTGTACAAACCGGAGTCCATATGCCAAGGAATGAGGAAGACGTCACTCCACAACAAGCTATCCTACTTCATCGCAATGCTCAAGCCGTGGGAGTCATAACCTCATCTTTGACTCGGGATGAATTCAACCGAGTTGATGGTTTGGAAGTGGCCAAAGATATTTGGGATACACTCAAGACGGCGCACGAGGGCAATCGAGTTATCCGGGAGGCGAAGATTGAGATGATCGTAGGAGAGCTTGGGAGATTTACCATCATGGATGGTGAGTCGCCCCAAGACATGTACAACCGCCTCAAGGTGCTCGTGAACAAGATTCGTGCCTATGGAAGCACTCGATGGACGGACCATGAAGTGGTCAAGAGGATGCTTCGGGCATTCATGCCTCGAAACATCGCTCTTTGCTCCTTGATCCGTGAAAGCCCCGACTACACCAAGATGACTCCGGAAGAAGTGCTTGGGAGGATAATCAACAATGAGATGATGGAGAAGGAAGCTATGTTCTACAATGATCTCCAAAAGCTTGCCTCATCAAAGAAGAAAGACATAGCCCTCAAAGCAACTTCCACATCCTACAATGAAGATGCAAGTGATGATGAGAGCATGGACTCCGATGAGGAAGACGCTTTCTTGGTCAATAAGTTTAGAAGGATGATGAGAAGGAAGAAGGGAGGCTATCACCAAGAAGGCAAGAGCAAGGAGAAACTAAAGAAGAAGACTTGCTACAAGTGTGGTGAACATGGGCACTTCATTGCGGAATGCCCATACAATGAAAGCAAGAAGAAGGAGGGCAAGACCCAAGATAAGAAGCTCTTCAAGAAGAAGAAGCCATCGGGACATGCCCACCTTGGAAGAGAATGGGACTCAAATGAAGATTCATCTTCCGACGATGAAGAGAAGGTGGCAACCATTGCCATCGGAAAGAGCTCAAGTGCAAGCAAGCTTTTCCCCAACCTTGATGATTTCAAGTCCACATGTTTCATGGTGAAGGAGGGAAGGAAAAAGGTCAAATCTAAACCCACTCCCTCTATAACTTCTTGTGATGAACTTGATAGTGATAGTGAACTTGAATCCATGTTTAAAGGCTTAAGTAAGAGTGCCATGAGAAAGATGAACTTTTGTATGGATGAAATCTCCGAGAAGGAGGATCTCCTTGAGCATCAAGAGGGCATGCTCATCCAAAAATTGGAGAGATGTCAAGAGCTTGAGGAGCTCCTCGAGCGCGAGAGAGAAATAAGCAATGCATTGGAGCATGACCTTGCCATGAGCAAGGAAGCATGCTCAAATCTTAAGGACAAGACCGTTGAGCTCAAGGATGAACTTGTTAACTTGACAAAGGTTAACAAGATTCTAGAGACAAAGGTTGAGACACTTAAGATCAATGCACCTTCTTCCTCAAAGAGCTCATCTTCTCAAAAGATTTCATTCGAGGAAGTTCACACTTGCATGTGCTCAAGCTTGATCCTAAAACTTAAGGATGAACTTAACTTGGCACAAAACAAGCAAGCACCGAAAGGTGGCATCTTTGACAAGGAGAAGGTGGCCTATGCACGTAGTGCATATACCAATGTGAGACCTCCCCATGTCAAGGATGGTCTTGGTTATTCTCGGGAGCGGAGACAAAATGCCAAAGCCCCCAAGAATAACAAAGACTTGATTGTTTTTGTAAAGGAAGGTTCATCCGCTCAAGATAAAGGAAAGAACATTGTCTCAACATCTTATATGCCTAAAAATGAACCTCATCCTTTGTTCCATGACTTTGATGCTTCTTATGTGTTATTGAGGAACAAATTTGGCAAGACTTATGCTAGATATGTTGGGCCACTCCGCAAGAGCCCAAAGCCTTGCGTGTGGGTGCCCAAATGTCTTGTGACTAACATCAAAGGACCCAACTCCGTTTGGGTACCTAAAGGAAAGGCATAACTCTTTTGTAGGCATACTCCTCCGGTGGATCAAATTGGGTTCTTGACAGTGGATGCACTAATCATATGACCGGAGAGAGGAAGATGTTTGTAGAGTACAAGGAGAATGAAGATCCTAGTGAAGGAATCTTCTTTGGGGATAATAGCCAAGGGAAAATCCTTGGCACCGGTAAAATTGCTATCTCCACAAAACACACTCTTTCTAATGTGCTTCATGTTGATTCGCTTGATTACAATCTCTTGTCTATTTCTCAATTATGTGACAATGGTTATGATTGTCTTTTCACTAACAACGGTGTGACCGTCTTAAGAAGATGCAACAACTCAATCGCCTTTAAGGGCGTACTCAAGGGAAAGCTTTACCTTGTGGATTTTTCCACGGATAAAGCCCAACTTGATACGTGCTTAATGGCGAAAACTAACATGGGATGGCTATGGCACCGAAGGCTAGCCCATGTTGGGATGAGAAACTTGCAAAAACTTCTTAAGGGGGATCATATCCGTGGACTAAAAGATGTTGTCTTTGAGAAAGATAGACCATGTAGCGCATGTCAAGCCGGAAAGCAAGTAGGAGCTCAACATCCGTCCAAGAACATCATGAAAACCTCAAGACCATTGGAGCTACTACACATGGACCTATTCGGACCGATCGCCTACATTAGCATTGGCGGTAACAAGTATGGTCTAGTTATTGTTGATGATTTTTCTCGCTTCACGTGGGTATTTTTCTTGCATGACAAAGGTGAAACCCAAGGAGTTCTCAAGAAGTTCTTAAGGAGAGCTCAAAACGAGTTCTCCTTAAGAATCAAGAAGATTAGGAGCGACAATGGGACAGAGTTCAAAAACACTCAAGTTGAAGACTTCTTGGATGAAGAAGGAATCAAGCATGAGTTCTCCACTCCCTACTCCCCTCAACAAAATGGAGTAGCGGAGAGGAAGAATAGGACTCTAATTGAGATGTCAAGGACGATGCTTGATGAGTACAAGACGTCCGACCGGTTTTGGGCGGAAGCGGTTAACACCGCTTGCCATGCCATAAACCGGTTGTATCTTCATCGACTCTTGAAGAAGACCTCATACGAACTACTAACCGGTAACAAACCCAACATCTCATACTTTCGTGTTTTTGGGAGCAAGTGCTATATTCTCAACAAGAAGCCTAGGAATTCGAAGTTCGCTTCGAAATCCGATGAAGGTTTCTTGCTTGGCTATGACTCAAACACCTACGCCTATCGTGTCTTCAACAAGTCCTCCGGGATGGTTGAAGTAGCACATGACGTAGTGTTTGATGAGACTAATGGCTCTCAAGTGGAGCAAGTTGATAAGTGTGTGCATGTGTGCTCGATTCCAAGCCACTCCAAAAGAGTGTCACTTGACAGCGGTTAAGAGGATCCTTAGGTATTTAGTTCACACTCCTAATCTAGGTCTTTGGTACCCTAAAGGATCCAAGTTTGATCTCGTCGGTTATTCCGATGCGGATTATGCGGGCTGTAGGGTAGATAGGAAGAGCACATCCGGGACATGCCAATTTCTTGGTAGTTCCTTGGTTGCGTGGTCTTCCAAGAAACAAAACTCCATTGCCCTTTCCACAGCCGAAGCGGAGTACGTTGCAGCCGGAAGTTGTTGTGCGCAGCTTCTTTGGATGCGACAAACTCTTAGGGATTATGGTTACAATCTGAGCCATATTCCTCTCCTATGTGACAATGAGAGTGCCATCAAGATTGCTCACAACCCCGTAGAGCATTCTAGAACCAAGCACATAGACATCCGTCATCATTTCCTACGAGACCACTCTATCAAGGGAGATATCGTTATCTCTCATGTTAGAAGTGAGAAGCAATTAGCAGATATCTTCACCAAACCCCTTGATGAGAGACGCTTTTGTGACCTAAGGAGTGAGCTAAATGTCTTGGATTCTCGAAACATTGCTTGAGTCGTGCACATCTGATTGCTATTAGTTTTCAACTTCAAAATGTTCTGTGTTTTTCGAAAATCTCATCTATTTTTCTTGAAAACTATGTTCTAAACTTCTCTTTGGTGAAAATGATCATAGTTTGAGTGTTGGTTGCTTACTGATCATTTTTGTCAAAGATATTTGCAAAATCTTGTCCAAAATGTCCATATATTCCCTTCTTCAGATCCCCAAGTGTTTGCACATTGCATACACTCAGGGGGAGTCGGACAAGTCTGACAAAATTCAGACATGTCCGAAGTGGGTTTTGGGTCTGCAGAGACATCTCGGACTTGTCCGAAGTCAAATTCGGACATGTCCGACGTGGGTAGTCCGAACCCCTTCAAAGAGTCCGACGGTTTCCATCCCCTCTCTCTCTCCTCACTTCAAACCCTAATCTCCATCTCTCTCAAACCTCTCAAGGCAATCCACATTGCTTTTGAGGCTCTTGTGAGGAGTTCTTGAGGGAAAATCTCTCTCGGAGTTGGAGGATTCACATCCCCTTCGGAGTTCTTCAATCCTTTTCTCCATCCGTAGGTATTTTTCCGCATCTTTCCCCTCAATTCTAAATCTAGCGGCAAGATTGCAAATTTATGCCCTTGAAATTGTTCCTAGGCATGTTTACAACCTTGTTGCAAAATTTGGTCGGTAGAAAAATTGATTTGCTTAGTTTCCTTAGCAATTAGGGTCAGTGCTGTACAGGTCGGACAAGTCTGACTCTGAAATTCGGACATGTCCGAATTTCCTGAGTCAGACAAGTCTGACTTTCCAGTCAGACATGTCCGATCCTGTATAACTCTGAGGCCTAATTTCTATCGAAACTATCAAGTAAATTGCTCTATCTCTCTTGCCTTGACTCTTACCTATCCTTGTATCTTTTTCTAGCTATGGGTCACGACAAAAGAGGCAAGGAGCCCGCGGGTCCCGATTCTTTGGCTCAACCATCAAAGCGACCAAAAGAAAGTGACTGTCAAGCGACCCGCAAGCGGTCAACTCACCATTCACACTGGTCAGGGGGGCAGCTCGAGCTCCCAAGGGCAGCAAGAGATCGGACCGTTGGTCGTGCACTCTCCAGTGGGTGACACTCGACGCACGGTCGACAGAGTGAACTACCGGAGGAACATCCACGACACCATGCACATGAGAGATGCGCGGTGCTATGACCAGCCAAGGGAGAGCAAGGATCCCCGTTTCTGGTGCTTCTTCCACATGGATTACTACCGGTCAGTCCTTACGACCAAGAAGAACCCAGTCACGGAGATGCAATGGGTTGATTGGAAGGCTGCTTTGAAGAAGAAGGACTGCTACCTTCTCTTCAAGGGGGTGCTCGACACTTGCGAGCACCACGGAGTCAGCGAGATCATGGGTCTCCAATACCCATGGAACAAGGAAGTCATCCTCCAATTCTATGCCATAGTTTTCTATTGGGTCGACAAGCTCGGCTTTACCTAGATGACAAATGGGGTGAAGTACGAAGTCAGCTATGAGGAGTTTGCCCGCATTCTTGGGATGGAGGACAGCCTGCAGCACTCACTGAAGATCCATGAGATGGATATAGTGAACCTCCTGGAGATGGAGAGTTTCTATGAGGATGGGTATCCAACTGACCCTCCTCATATCCACGGCCTCAAGCCATTCCATGCCGTGGTGAACCGTCTAATCAGAAAGACTCTCTCACCCAAGGATGGGGATGCCAACAGGATCAACCACAACAGCAGAAATTTGATCCAGCTTTTGGCAGGGCAGCAGCAGTTCAATGCCTTCGACTACATCTACGAGGAGATTTACCTCGCCTCGGAGACGCCCGCTAGGTCCTGTTGCTATGCCCCGTACCTGATGAAGCTCATTGAGACGGTGTCCGGGAAGAAGTTTGTGAAGGATGTGCCTCATAGGCGCCTAGTGCCTCAGAAGCCTTCCAAGCTTCACCGCCCGATTCGTGCAGCTACACCGGCACCAGCAGAGGGAGGACCCAGCTCCTCGAGGAGGAAGTCTGCTCAGCCTCCTAGCTCATCCTCCGTGCCCCAGCAGCAGCCGTCTTGCTCCTCAGGTCTGCTCAAGATCCTGAAGTCAATCTTCACCGTCTGCCGGTCAAGTCAGCGCTTGGCAAAGAGGAACCAGAGGGACCTCGCGGCCATCAGGGAGGACCTCCAGCTTCCTCCAGTCGACGACGCCAGCTCAGACGAGGAGCCACCGGAGTTTCCGGAGCTCACCGAGGCGGAAATGGCATTCTTCACCGGTACCGGCGCCTCTTCCTCAGCACCTCCTGCAGCTCCCGATGACTCCGGAGAGGAGAGCGACTTCGAGGAGGAGAGCGGCGACGATGACAGCGACGACGACGAGGAAGACACCGAGTAGACTAGGTCTTAGTGTCCACTTTTCTCCTTTTTGGTGCCTTGATGCCAAAGGGGGAGAAGTATTGTCTCTAGTGCCTTTTTCTTGGACATGGACATGTATCTAATCATATTTTCTATCGTCGTGTGTCTTGTACTTATTTGTTACTCGTTTATGGCTGTTAATGCTTAATGATGTCTATTGATGTTAATGCTTAATGATGTTTATTGATGTTAATGCTTAATGATGTTTATTGATGTTAATGCTTAATGATGTTTATTGATGCCTTATGAAGATCATTATGATGCTTCATTGATCCTGTGTGCATTTCTTCATATTTATCACGTTGTTGCACACACACGAGCATATAGGCACCCCACGACGATTGAGTGTATATGAGTTGTTTTATTGTTATTCCAAAAGCTCATATACACTTGAGACTCAAAACTTCTATCAAATCTTATTTTTTTGTCGAAGACTTTAGTTGGTTGTCATCAATCACCAATAAGGGGGAGATTGTAAGTGCATCTAGGTCCCTTGTGGGTTTTGGTGGATTGATGATAAACTATTAAAGTGCTAATGAACTTGGTTGAGCATGAGCGCAGATCCGGAGTACGGAATGGAGCTTTGAAGAAAGACGGCAAAAGGAGAAAATTTGTGGCGAAGAAGAATAGAAATAGGGTTTTCTATTTTCTCCTTGAGTCATAGGAAAAACTGTACTATTAAGAGGGACACGACGCGTAGACACTTAGTGAGTCATTCGGGTGCTCAACCCCTTAGTAGAAGATTTTAGTAGGGCCTTTGTGGCTTGGGCGGACTTGTCTAACTTGTAATGTCAGACATGTCCGAATTTCCCCTGTTGGAATTCGGACATGTCCGAATCTGTAAGTCAGACTTGTCCGAATTGGCACTGGAAAGGTTCCAGTGAGAGTTCCAGTGAAGTTTCGGACTTGTCCGAACCTGGGGGTCGGACATGTCCGAAATGGATCTGCTCCCAGGGACTAAGGAAAATTTTCTAAGTCCCAGAGAGTCAGACTTGTCCGAGTTCTATCTGTAGAATTTCAGACATGTTCGAGATTGTATGTCAGACATGTCTGAAGTGGTTTTGGTCAGACAAGTCTGAAGTGAAAGGCCTGACCTTTAAGGTCAGACGTGTCCGACATTGTGTCAGACATGTCCGACGCGGGATGTGTCAAACGGCTATAATGACTTTTTGGAGTATAAATAGGTGGTGGTTTCGACCCACCAACCATGCCTAACACCCCTAAACAGTTCTGAACGCCCATTTGAACTCAAGAACCTCTCTCCACTTGTTCTTCACCTCTAGAGCCCAAATTCAAATTTTTGGGAGAGTGAAGAGTGCTTTGTGAGGATTGGGAGAAACGGTTTGTTGAGGGGTTGAGCAACGTGTGATTCGCTAAGTTTCTTCGTGATTGCGTGTTTGTTACTCTTGGGGTTCTCCCCTAGACGGTTAGGCGTCGCCCCGCGATTTCTTTGTGATCTCTTGTAATCGGGGAGTTTGTAACAATCTTTGGGATAGTGGAAGATCGGGAGTTGGCCCTTGGGGCAACTCGTGAGGGGAAGGCTAGAGAAGGCCTGGTCCCTTGTGGACTCCTCAACGGGGACGTAGGATCCTTTGTGGTTCTGAACCTCGGGATAAAATTGTTTGTCTCTTGTTGTTCTTTCGTTATCACAAGTTTTGATTCTAGTGTTTTTCCGCGTGCTATCTCTCCCTCAGCTTTCTTTCTACTCCATACTTCGTGTAGAACTGCTAGGGATCGATATCTCTCACTAGATCGCTTAAAAATTGGATTTTTGGTCTGATCGTGCAGGTAAGCTCGGACTTATCCGACGCAGGTCAGACTTGTCCGACTTAGGTCAGACAAGTCCGACTAGAAGTCAGACAAGTCCGACTTCTCTGTTTTTAGAACTCTGATTTAAGTTTAAATTATCGATTATCGCCTATTCACCCCCCCTCTAGGCCGCCTTTCACTTCACTGTCCACCCGATCGGGAAGAGTGATGAGTTCATCGGCTTCTACTACTTCGTGAAGCGGAAAAACTCTCCCCTCAAGTACTTGAGGTCCTTCCCTTCCGGCAAGTGGGACGTCTGGAAGAAAGACTGGGTGGTCATCACTGTCGAGGGACACGAGAGGCCAGAGCTTCCTGAAGGCCTCCCTCGCATCGACACCGACACTTGGAGTGACGTGCCAGAGCTGTCGAGGGAGTACAAGCCCATCCTGGACAGAATCGAGGAATGTGTCGAAGGTGGGGTGACCCCCCAGATGGTCTTCGAAAACTTCTTGACGAACAGATGGGCCCCGCTGAGGGCTAGGAGCCGGCCTACCTGGGCCTTCAATAGTGAGATGGATACAAACTGCATTGAGGTCGGCTTGGACACCAACTTGACCGGTGAAGCCTTGAAGACCCATCTCAAGAAGTTCCAGCCTGGGAACATCGGCCCTGGCAATGTGTCTCCACCAGCGGCCTTCCTTCCTCTGAATATGATACCAGAGGAGTGCAGAGAGCTCCGGAGGAAGATGCCGCTGTTGGACGACTTGGGCCTGATGGAGAGGCGATCAACCTCCGGGGTGGTGGTCCCCAGAGCTTCAGAGGATGGCTCCGTTCCCGCCCCAAAGCCAAGAACTGAAGTCATAGGCAAGGGTGAGGAGTTGGCCAAGCCCTCGAGCCGCAAGAGGAAGTTGAAGCATGCTGACGGGAGGTCCGTCAGACCTGCTCCTTCCACGGCGGCTCCTTCTCCCATGCGGAGGAGGTCTTCGACGGCGGCAACCACCCCAGCATCGGCATCTCCCCTGGACGCTAGCTCCAACCTTGTGGCTCTGATACCAGGGCCAGCTGAAGGCTCTAGGTCCGAAGGTCCTTCCAGGTCGAGGGAGACCTCAACCAAGACGTTGCTGACGGCGGGCAAGCTCCAGGGAACCTTCCAGAGCTACCACGCAAGTGGCGACAGGGTCCAGTCCTGAGCGTCCGGTGAAGAGGTTCCACGCTAGCTGGAGCGGAAGCCTTCTGAGGTAAGTTTAATTTTTTACCTCAGTTGATGTTTTTGTTGTAATCGTATTTTGAGTTTATTTGTCCTTCATCTACAGGGTACCCAAGAAAGGGGCTGAAGCTCCGGTTCCTGCAGCAACGACTGAGGATCTGCAGGTGGATGCTCCGGCTCCAATCCCAGCGCCGCCCCAGATGGTGGCTGAGGTCGCGGCAACCCCGGCGCCGACTGTCGTGGTCTTGGACCTCGACTCATCACCTGAAGGACCCGTGGTAGCGTCGGACCACAGGAATGAAGATGTACCAGCGGCACCAGCACCGGAGGTTGAAGCTCCAGTTTTGGATGCTGTGATGATGGACGCTTCGGCCTCAGAGCCGGAGGTATCTGCAGTTTTGGCCCTAGAGCCGAATGTTGTTGAAGCCCCGGTGGTGGAGCCGGTGGTTGATGAATCCCCACTGGTGGAGCTGGGTGTTGATGAAGTTCCGGCGCCTGAGCCGGTTGTTGTAGAGGTGCCAGCGCCCGAGCCGTTGGAGGTTGAGGCGCTGGTGCCTGAACCGGCGGTGGAGGAGGCGCCAACACCGAAGCCGGAAGTGGCCTCAGCTCCGGCCGAATCTTCAATGCCTCCCCTAGAGGTGGTGGTCCCAGAGGTGTGCGCGCCTGAGCCTGGATGCCAAGATGAAACTGCCAGTCCTCCGCTTGGGGACCAGTTGCTGATGACATGGCGGTGGGACCTTCGGAGCCGACTCCGGAGGTAGAAGCTCCCATGACAGTACCTTCCTCGGAGGTGATCGAGGCTACCCCGGAGGGCGTCCCTAGTGCTGCGGAAGCTCAGGGGACCACTCTTGTACAGTGGGACCTGATTTTTGTTGTAGAGAACTCGCTGGAGCCAGCGGAGAGGACCCCGGCAGGTCCGAAGCCGATCCCCCTGTCGTTGTCTATCGACAACGCCTGCTCCAGCCTTCGTCAAGTGCAGCTGGCCTTCTACCACGACAGCAAGGACCTCGAGGAGGAGCGCCAAACCCTTAGGAGGTGGTGCAACAGGCTCCAATTCGAGACCAAGCTGGCGCAAACTAGGCTGGCTAATGACAAGGAGTGGGTGAAAAGGGAGAAGGCCCGGATGGAGTACTAGGGCCAGCTGTTGGACGAGAAGGAAAGCACCCTGGATAACCAGTCCCGGGCCATCCACGAACAGGCTGTAGCTGCTAATAATCCACGACAGCCTCGTCAAGCGCCGGGAGGCTCTTGAGGAGCGGGAGAAAAAGCTCGAGGATAAAGAGCAAAAACTCCTGGAGCTATGAGATGACCTCGAGGATGAAGAGGGAGGAGGAGCTTACTCAGAGGCTGAATCTGGGTGACAAGAGCCTCGCGGAGCGCACCAAGAAGTTGGAGGAGCGCTGTGAGAGCGAGGAGAAGAAGGCCTGGCAGCGGGGAAATGACCTCACCAAGAGGGAGAACGAATTTGCTGCCAGGGAGAAGAAAGTGCGAGGTCGAGAGAGAGACCTGGTTGATCGCCGAAACAAGATCCACGTCTAGGAAGAGGAGCTTAGTAAACTCGAAAGGCAGGTTGCTGAAAAGATCCAGCAGAACGCCAAAGAGGTCGAGCGCCTTGCTCAGGAGGATTCAGAGCTTGCAGCGACCAAGAGGTCATTTGAAGAGCTGCGAGGCTCAAGGGCTGCAGAGTCCCAACAAGTATGGGATTTCCTAGGCAAAGCCAATGATGCGCTGATGCCGTTGGTCTTTAGTTCCATGCGTCCGGATGATCCGGAGCAGGAGCTAGATCTGTTGTTGCAGGCGTTGAGCTTGGCGGTCAACAAGCTCTCCAAGATGGGTGATGTCATCATGGACCAGTTGGAAACCAAAGGACAATCCCTGGCGAAGAACGTCGCAGAGTACATCCTAACGTGCTACACCAGCCGGGATCCTTACTTCCCACTAGACCCGGTGCTTGAAGGCCCCATCGACGGAGAGGGAGATGCCGTTAAGGCCAGCGTGTCGGAGGTTGCCCAAAAGGTCGCTGCCTTCTTCCGTAGGATCTAGGACTCTCTCTTTGTAGCTCCCACTTGTATTTTCTCTTCTTTTCCTCAGTTTTGTAATCTCTTGTCTCCAAATGAATGAAATCCAAGTATTTTATGAATTTCATTTTTTGTCTTCAACATCTTTGTCTCACTTGGCCCCCTGGTAGATGTACACAATTTGATTGTGAACATGTACCAAGAGGATGTAACAGTTGTTGAAGACTTGCGTGCTTCGAACTTGTAGAGCGTAGGTCCGAAGTCTTATTGCATCGACAGTAGAGGCCCCCAAGGTTGTCGGAGCTTAGTAGCTCTGGTAGCAACCATCGTCAGAGCTTAGTAGCCCCGACAGCAGCCACCGTCAACACGTAGAGCGTTTATAGCAAGTCCTCTGGGGTTGTCAGAGCTTGGTAGCTCCGGCATCGACCACTGTTAACACGTAGAGGTTCGATGGCAGGGATCATTGTTCCACCATCTTTTCTTCACATTGACGGATGGCCCCCTGGATTTGCCGGAACTTGGTAGCTCTAGCAACGCTCACTATCAATGTTTAAAATATCGACAACAAGCCACAATAGGGGATGTCAGAGCTTTGGTAGATCCGGTATTGTCCACCATCATCACGAGATTCTTATTTTTCGTGCACACTGAAGTCAAGAAAAACAGTAAAAATCCATTTCCTGTCTATAACTCAATTGCGGCTTACTATTCCCGAAAGAAATTTTAGATCGACAACAATTCTAAATACAATCAAGCGCATTTGTTTGTTTTATTCAGGTCCGATCGTTCCTGGACTCGCCTTACTTCGGCCTGCCGGGGTGTAGGTAGAGTGGAATACTTAGGGTGCAGGACCAGTCTAAGTCAATAGCACACTCCGGACCTAGATTGGCTTGGCGACATTCAGGGAGTGGGCCATTCAACAATGCTAAGACCCGAAAGAATTAACACTGTGACTTGAATCATACATGAATTGTTCGAGCTAAAGTTTCTTGAGAATTGCACAACTTTGTTATAGACAAGAAAGAGAAAAATAAAAAATATTGAGCATGTACAAAGTAAATGCACGTGGAGTCTTTTTTCACATAATGATATCTTTCATTATAGGTGCGGGGTACAGGGGAAACAAGTACACACTTAGGGTACGGAACCAGGCTAAGTGTGTTGTATTTCTCGTTTGACCCAGGGTAGCTAGCTACACTTTTAGTTCTGGGACTGTTACAAGTGTTGCCTGAACTTTGCGGACCTTCCGGGGAAGGTCCGGCTGTCCCCCCGGAGGGGCTACCTGACCCTGTACAATAACGCTATAACATACATCATATGTAATTACAGACTCACCTCCGTGATATTAAGCGTAGAACTTACGGAGGTGCTCAATGTTCCAAGGATTTGGGAGCGGTGTCCCATCCTCAGTTGCCAAGCGAACGCATATGGGATGGGGTACTTTGATCACTCGGAAGGGTCCTTCCCAAGTGGGGGAGATTTTGTTTAACCCTTTGCGAATTTGTATTCTTTGTAGCACCAGATCGCCTTCCTCGAGCTGTCGGTTATGTACATGCCCTTGGTGATAGCACCGAAGAGCTTGGCAGTATCGGGCATTCTGAATAGCTGCTCAGCACCTTCCTTCTTCGACGAGGTCAATGTCTTCACGCCGGAGCTGGTCCTGCGTGGCATCGTCGAAGGTCTGGACCCGAAGTGACCCCAAGGTGATTTCTGGAGGAAGGACTCCTTCAGCTCCATACACCAGGAAGAAGGGTGTCTCTCCAGTTGACCGGTTTGGAGTTGTCCTGTTGGCCCACAGGGTGGGCGGAAGCTCTTCGATCTAGTTGGCTCCATTTTTTCAGGCACTCATATGTGCGCGTCTTGATTCCTTTTAGGATTTCTGCATTCGCTCTCTCGGCTTGGCCATTGCTTGCTGGGTGAGCTACGGAGGCGTAGCTGACTTGAATGCCGAGGTCTTTGCAATATCCTTGGAGTGCAGAGCTTGTGAATAGGGTCCCATTGTCTGTTATGATCTTGTTTAGGACTCCAAATCTGCATACTATGGACTACAAGAAGTTGATAGTTGATTGCTTGTTTATTGTCACAACTGGAGTTGCTTCCGGCCATTTGGTGAATTTGTCAATGGCAACGTACAGGAACTTGTAACCTCCGACGGCTCTTGGGAAAGGTCCCAAGATATCCATCCCCCACACAACGAATGGCCATGTAGGAGGTATCATTTGTAGGGTTTGAGCTGGTGTATGAATCTGCTTCGCATGGAACTGGCATGCTTCGCATTTCTTCACTAGCTCAGTTGCATCCTGGAGTGCTGTAGGCCAGTAAAAGCCATGCCAGAAGGCTTTACCGACCAGCGTGCGGGAGGACGCGTTGTTCACACACTCGCCTCCATGGATTTACGCGAGGAGCTCGCGACCTTCTTCTCTTGTAATGCACCACATTAGGACGCTGTTGGCACCGCGCCGGTAGAGATCCCCTTCTACCAGCGTGTATCTTTTAGCCAATCTGACTATCCGGTCAGCGGATACATTATCTTTAGGAAGAAAATTGTCTTTCAAGTAGCTCTGGATCTCTGAGATCCATGCATCAGAGCTAGCTTGAGTATTTGAGTCTTGCGTGCTGGGTTGCTCGGAGCTTCCTGCAGCACCTACGACCCTTGATGGACGCCATGGTAACAGGGCCATCGGGACCGCCATCTTCGAGGTGCTAGTCTCGCCCCCTTCGCTCAGTTCGACAGACTGAGCTGTAGGTTTAGACAACCTCCGGGCGAAGGTTCTGTCTGGAGCCAGATCTCCAGTTGAAGCTTTTGTCGATAGTTCGTCAGCTTCAACATTGTTAAGACGCTGGACATGGCAGAGGTCCAGGACTTCGAAGTCCTTCTGAAGCTTCTGGACTTCAAGTAGGTATGCAGCTAGTTGAGGGTTAATTCAGTAGCATTCACCTTTGACTTGTTTTACAACAAGCTGTGAATCACCCTTTACCAACAGCTGCTTGACACCATATGATAGTGCCACCTTGAGCCCGTAGATTAATGCTTCATATTCCGCCATGTTGTTGATTTCCTTGAATTCATGGCGAACCATGTACTTGACCTTCTCCCCGGTCGGAGCAAGGAGAAGGATTCTAGCTCCAGCCCCCTGCTTCCGCACGGAGCCGTCGAAGTAGAGAGTCCAGTGAGGCTCGGTGAAGACTGGAACCTTGGGTTCCGACTTCTGCTCACTGGGGCCCCCAGGATTTGATGGAGAGGGGTCCATTCCGCCATGAAGTCCGCCAATGCTTGACTCTTGATTGCTTGTCTTGGAACGAATTCAAGATCGAACTTGGCTAATTCCGCTGCCCACTTTGCAATGTTCCCAGTAGAGTTGGGATTATGCAAGATTGCACGTAGTGGATAAGAGGTTACCACTGAAATCTTGTGAGCTTGAAAGTAGTGGTGAAGCTTCCTAGAGGCAATAATAACTGCGTAGAGCAGCTTATGCACCTCTAGGTATCGAGTCTTGGCATCGTGTAGTACTTCACTGATGAAGTACACCGGGCGCTGGACTGTCCGGACCCTCCCGGAGGGGCCCGGAGCTTCCTCCTCATTAACCCGGACCCTCCCGGAGGGGTCCGGACCTTCTTCCTCATTAACCCAGACCCTCTCGGAGGGGTCCGGACCTTCTTCGGGGACCTCCGAGTTCCAGCTGGAGGAACCCGGAGCTTCTTCTGAAGTGACCCGGACCTTACCAGAGGGGTCCGGATCTTCTTGTTCAGCAACAGTGACTCCTTCATTTGAAGGAGGTTTAACCTCTGGCATCTTGCCTCGAGGATCGGGGTCTAGGAGCTGGGACCCAGACTCGCCTTCAGGTAGCTCCGGACCCTTCCGGAGGGGTCTGAATTCCTGAACTGGAGATGGTTCTTGTCTTTCCGCAACCAGGACCATGCTGACGACTTCGTCAGTTGCTGAAATATAAAGCAGAAGTGGTTCACCAGGGTTTGGAGCTACCAGACTTGGTAGAGTGGTGAGGAGCTGTTTCAGCTCCTGGAATGCCTTTTCTACTTCTTCAGACCATTGGAATGGTCCGGACTTCCTCAATAGTTTGAAGAAGGGTAGCACCCGTTCCGCCAGTCTTCAAATGAACCGGCTAAGGGCAGCTAGACATCCAGTCAGCTTCTGGACATCCTTGATGCGAGCTGGTGGCCGCATGTCTTCAATAGATTTAATCTTCACCGGATTTGCTTCTATTCCTCAGTTGTTCACCAAGAATCCAAGAAGCCTTCCGGAGCTAACCCCGAAGACACACTTGCCTGGGTTCAGCTTTGTGCGTGTGATCCGCAACTTGTCGAAGACAGCTTGCAAGGTGTCAAGAAATGACTCCTTGTTCTTGATTTTGACAACGATGTCATCGACGTACACTTCCACTACATCTTTGATGAGCTCTCCAAACATTTTGTACATAGCTCGCACAAACGTTGAAGCAGCATTTTTGAGACCGAATAGCATGGCAGTGTAACAATACAATCCATCTACTATGATGAAGGAAGTATGCTCTTCATCTTCCCTAGACATTCTGATTTGATGATACCCAGAATATGCGTCTAGGAAACACAATAATTCACACCCAGAGGTGGAATCCACTATCTGATCTATTCTAGGTAGTGGGAATGGATCCTTTGGAGATGCCTTATTTAGTGTAGTGTAGTCGATACACATACGAAGCTTCCCGTTGGCCTTGGGTACAATGACTGGGTTTGCCAACCATTTTGGGTGGAAGACTTCCCGGATGAATCCAGCTTCGAGCAACTTCTTCACTTCTTGTCGTATGAAGTTATGTCGCTCTACTGATTGCTTCCGAGGCTTCTGATGTACGGGCCGAGCATCAGGATAAATCTTCAGATTGTGCTCAATCACTTCCCTAGGGATCCCAGACATTTGTGACGATTGCTAGGCAAACACGTCGATGTTAGCCCGAAGGAAAGTGATGAGCGTGAGTTCCTATTTGTCATTCAGAGCTCCCGATATGCGGGTGGTCCGAGCTACATTGGAACCGATTTGGACGACTTTGACAGGAATATCAGTGTCGCCGCTTGGTTGCACACGGGGTGCGGAGGTTGAGCCTCTATGATGAAGGCTCGGAGGCTTCGAAGCTTGATCCTTTCCGGATTCTTCCTCTTGTGCTGTAGCAAGCGCGTGGAGTTCTTCCAGAGCAGTTACTCCGATGGTATGATCTCCGCGGATTCGGAGAACACCTGAGGGTGTTGGCATCTTCAACACCAGGTAGCCATAATGAGCAGCAACCATGAATTTGTACATGGCTGGCCTACCCAAGATGACGTTGAAGGGTAAGTTGATCCGCGCCACGTCGAAGACCAACTTCTCGCTCCTGTAATTCTCTCAAGACCCGAAGGTCACTGGGAGAGTTATGGCACCGAGTGGGGTTATGGCCCTCGGACCTACTCCGGAGAAAGGTCGGGAGGGGCGAAGATCCAAAGGTCAAAGCTGAAGCTTGACAAAGGCTTCGAAGCTTACGAGGTTCAGCCCCGAACCTCCGTCCACCATTACATGGTGGAGCTGGATGTTGTTGATGGTCGGAGATACCATCAGTGGGAGTTGGCCAGCTCTGATCATGTTTCGAGGGCAGTCCGAAGCATCGAAAGTGATGGTAGTGTCCATCCACTTCCGGTGAGGCTCCGCCCTGGCAGTAGGAGCTACTGAGGCCATGTCCCGCCGCATCGTCTTGAGGATACGGCGGGAGGTGATGTCCCATGAACCACCAAAGATGGTGTTCATGGTCTTCCGACTTTCGTTGTCGGAGACGTCGGGGTCATCGTCGACGGAGGAGTAAACAACCTTCAAGACCTTTTTAGGGTCCTGAAAGACTAACTCCTCGTGAGCCGGAGCTTCGTTGACTTTTTGCTTTCCTTCCCTTTGACAGAAAGGAACTTCTTCCCGGCGCTTGTTATAGCGCTCGGCAAGGTTCTGGACCTCCCGGCAGCCTTCCAGGTTGTGGTTGTTCATCTTGTGCATAGGACACCACATCTTGGAGCTACCACCGTCTTCAGACGACGACCGAGGTCGTTCTCGGGGCGTGGCGCCCAGCCACCCGGAGCTGCAGCAACTGCAGCAGTAGATGTGCCAACCGACGACTTCTTCTTGCCGTTGGACTTTTTCTTCTTTTAGCCACTCCCGGAGGTAGTGGATTCTCCCTTGGAGGACTTCTTGTTATCCTCCGGAGGTGGTTGGGAGTGCATTTCACGGCCCTCCGTGGCTTTGGCACATTTATCTGCCAAGCTAAAGAGTTCCGTGACGCTGGTGATTTTCTTGGTCGCCAGCTTCTCCAGCATCTTCTTGTCTCGAACGCCCTGTCTGAATGCCACAATAACAGAGGCGCTTAAGATAGAAGGAATTATGTTTCGTACCTGGGAGAACCTCTGGATGAAGGATCGCAGGGACTCTCCCCCTTTTTGCTTGACAGCAAAAAGGTCCAGTTCGGTGCCTGGTCGGGTGTATGAGCTCCCGAAGTTGGCGGTGAACTATTGGCACATCTCCGCCCAACTGTTGATGGAGTCAGGCAGAAGGCTCATGAATCAGGACCTGGCGGTCCCAGTTAGAGCCACGGGGAAATAATTGGCCATGACGGCCTCATTGCCTCCAGCCGCAAGGATAGTGGTGGAGTAGATTTGGAGAAATTCGGCGGGATTGACAGTCCCATCAAATTTCTCTGGTAGGTGAGGCCGGAACTTCTACGGCCATCTGACCATGCGTAGGTGCATGGCCAGGGCAGAACAGCCTCCTCCTACTCCCTCAGGAGCAGGACTGTCTCGAGCCTCTCGCCTTTCGCGAGCACGCTCGATGTGGACACAACTGTCCTATTGACGGTAACAGCGATCGAGCTCCGCTCGGAGGTCATGAGTCGAAAGCCTAGTTACCGTGTGAGTACGTCGCGCCCCGGAAGGCAGCGACGTCGCTTGTTGAGATGCAACACGTCTCCTATGCTATGAAGTGTGTGGACCAAGTCTTCCTGACAAAGTCTGATGCTGAGATGGGGCCCGCCCCGAGGGGGGAGGACCTTGATTGCTGATGCCATCGGGTGCTGCTACAACCAGATGTTCCACATAAGCTCTCCACTGCTCCATCGCACCCTGAGGTGCTCCGGGAGGCGGTGGACGTTGGAGAAGAGCACGCACAACATTAATCGCGTGTTCTGGGTTGTGGTTCGCCGATGCAGTGACCGATGCAGACGTCCCGTCTTGTCGTCTAGCTTGATTCGCTGGAGCAGATGGTTGCAGAGGTGGCATGACTCCTGCTGGAGCCATGACACCTGCTGGCTGCTGCATGTTGGAGGGATTGCCTCCGGCAGGTTGCACAGCGTGGTTGCCGTTGGATTATCCAGCAGCAGAGTTCACCATGTTGGAATCTCGAGCACCCCCTACCTGGCGGCCAACTGTTGGAGTTTGTTTCCGGAAATTCTACCGGTACTACCGTTGGCAGCCCACGGAGTTTGTAGTTCGGTTGTGGGCGCGTAGAGATTCAGAACAAGGTGATGAGTTGACACGGGGATTTACGTGGTTCGGGACGCCTGAGCGTAATACCCTACTCCCCGGGTGTGGTTGTTGTTGTATTGAGCACTTGAGTGTTAGAGACTAGATCGTCCTAAGCACTTGTGTCGCGTGAGTCAGGAATCGTCCCCCTTGTGTATCGCTCAACTAGTCCTTTTATAGTACAAGGACTAACCGTTACACCGTTAGCCTGGCTCAACATGTGGCCCTCGCAGTTACTGACGCTTAATACACAATTAATGTACTTAATTACCCTTAACAATGTGGTAATGCCCCTTGATGGTGGCGTTACTAGTAATAAGGATCATCCGTTCGTGTATCATTAGGACAGCATTAATGATACATAATCAGGTCTTGAAGCTCTAATGTTCCTTGAAGGTCCGAGCCGTTGGAGGTCCGCCAGTCAGACTGTTGAAGTTGAAGGTCCGGCGGTCGGACATGTGGCAGCTTCGGAGCTTACCATCTAGGATGGGTAGGTCCGGTGCTGTTGTACACGTGTCACTACCGAAGCTTCCCTCTGTCGGGGGTTAGGTCCGAGGGTACCACGCAGGTACCTAGCCGGAGCATTCCCATGTAGGGATTGCAGCTCCGGGTTTATGATACACATGGCAGCACCGAGATTAACCATAGAAGGGAGGCAGATCCGATTCTGTATGATATGTGGGGCCTTCGGATGTCTTCAACTTAGATAGGTGGAGTTCATTTGGACTCTTTGTAGTCCCAAAGGGTATCCGTTACGCAGGGTACCGACAGTTGGGTTGTCATTTTTTGAAATATATACCCCCCATTATGAAATGAAATACGATTAGAATAAAAAATCTAGCTAGTTCAATTTAAAATAAATTAGCTATGTCAAATGTCATTTATTTCATGATAGAGGGAGTACTTCCTCCGTTCCAGAATACTCTCTCCGCCTTGAGATACTTGTCGTATCCTTAGACCGATAGCAGCGGGCGCCGGTATAGCAACGCTATCTGGGTTTAGCGCGCTCGCGCATGGCGCAGCGGTACCTGTATGAGCCTCGGTAAAGTAGGGCTGGGAGCAGAGTCCCGCCACAGATAGCATCGCCGGTATGAGGAGAGAGAGAAAAAGAGGAAGAATAAAAGAAGAAGAAAAAAAGAAAGAAAGAGAGGAGAAAGGAATAAAATATGTAGGAGTTGATATAGAGGTGTGATATAGAGGTGAACGAGTGTGGGAAACGAAACTGTAAAGAAAGAATCTTTTTAGAAGTGTGATATAAAGGTGGGATATAGAGGCCCACGAGTGCGAGTAGTCTTATTCATTTTTGTGCTAGAAGACGGCAATTATTTAGAACTGAGAGAGTACTCATCACTTTTTAATTCATTTTTGAACTAGAGTGTGACAAGTATTTTGTGGCGGAGGGAGTATATATTTTAGTTTTGAAGGTTTTTTCACTGCATTTTTACCTGAAAGATGACACATTTTTTTTTTTGGCAAAAGGGATGACACATCAATTATTATATCACATGGCTTTCTTTGGCCCGGCACATTCTCTAAACCGGAGCCAATGCAAATCACAGAGGCATAGCAACGCAAGACGATCGTCATCAGTACGCGGTGACCTTCATCTTCATGCCTTTATCGTTGCAGTGACCGGGAAAGGTGCAGATGAAGTAGTTAATGCCGCGGTGCAGCGTGATGCGGTCCCTGCCGGAGGTGTGGGTCCATGCGCCGGCGCCGGGCGTGCACGAATTGTATCCGGCCTCGTCCACCTCCACCACGTTGTGCGCTCCTTGGCCGTATATGAACACTGCATTAATATAATTGCAACGATGATCATCATATATGGGTATCGTCACTATTCATTCTTCCCACGGTTACTTCAGCTAGCAACTCAAGTCACTTAATTACCGAGGACATCGCCGGCGCGGAAGGAAATAAACCTTCCCCAACCATTGACGAGGAAGTTCCAAGCGACGCGGTACTCCTTAGCTTGCGCGACGACCATGACGCTGCACAGGGCCACCAGCACGATGGCGACTTTGCCGGCGCTCCCCATTGCCATTGCCGGTGGCAAGCTGACTGTCGATGCTGATCTTGAGAGAGAGAGAAGAAAGCTGATTACGTTGGGATGGTTTCGGCTTGGAGCACAGCAGCATCGTCCTCTCGTTTTATAGACACCTCAAAGAAACATTGACTTTTTATTCACTAGTCCTTAGTTTGAATGCTCTTGCATCTCTCGTTCTTGGATTCTTGCATGATGGATATGACCTCGCGTCCTTGTGGATATGTTGGTCATAAATGAAGCTGCTGCAGCCACAATGATAAATCTTGTTGAAATACTCAAAATATTGGGGAAGACTAGAATGCAATCTGTCTTCGCGTGCAATCGTGCAAAAATTAATTGTGAGCCACAAGGTCTTTATCCTGCGGTTACTGTATTTTGCACTTAAACCCTTTCACCTGGTAATAAAGTTCTTGTTATACAATGAGAGGGTTTAAGTGCAAAATACATTAATTGCACGTTAAAGATCTTGTGGTTCACAATTAATTTTTGCACGATTGCACGGAAAAGCTAATTGCACTGTAGTTGTTCTCCAAAATATTTTGGTCTAAGTTGGATATGCAGTGCTATATACAGTTGTTAGGTTATCCAAAAAAAGGCAGCGACTAGATGATTCAAAAATATTTTTATGTAATCATGCAAAAATATAATTATCCTACAACACTAGATCCTCATAGAGCATCTCACTGTGTAAATTAATACTCTCTCCATCCCGCAATAATTGTCACTTAGTATTGTAGGATGGAGGAAGTAGAAGAACACATTGAGTCAAACACGATCCAACGCAGAAGAGCCGACATCCAAAGCTCCACATGTGCCCCATCAAGCCACCGTCCATCGAGGTATTGTGAAAGAGATCCTAACTTAATAATTAAGTATTCTGAGTAGCACTTCTCATATTCTGGATTCGACTTCTTGTGGAAGTGAATTTCGGGTCGTTGTAAAAAAAAAAGGAGTCATCCTGAGTTCGTCTACGCCTCCAAGATTTACGCAGGGGAGGGGGGGGGGGTCCAGCGATGCCTCCGCCAAGTTTATATCATCCCTTTCCCTCGTCCTCTGAATTTCTGGAGGAGGGAGCGATCCGTGGTGCTACGGTCTAGATTCGGGACTACTTCTTCTACTGAGGCGAGTCTCCTATCAGATTTGACGCTTCTTTTAGGTCATCATTTCTCCTTCAAATTCAGAGGACCGATAGACATCCGACTGATTTGTGTTCGTTTTCTTATGAGATGTGGTTGTGTCCATAAAAATCCGATGATGCATACTTTATAGAGGTCGGAATGAATTTTCATTATTAAAAAAGGTATTGCCGTCACCGCCTATCTTCTAAGCATCGAAGGTGTGTTCTCACTGACACGTATACCAAGCAGATCACTCGTATGACGGTGCTCATGTCCAGAGTGGCTCATCGTCTCATTGACGGTGTCATAGGGAGCCGATAGAATCAGATGTGTAATGGACCCGATAGAATGATGTGCAATGTATTGTGCGTGGAATCAGATATGTCATGGATGTGATAGCATCAAATGTATAATTGATGTGATAGACCATATGTTTTAGGGCTTACGAGATGGCTACAAAATATGGATTCGTCTCCCATATGGAAGATGGAGTTTGGGTGGAGGTATTGTCAGAAATCTACAAAGATAATGAAAGAGATCGCGCATATCAAGACTAGATATAGTTGTTGGTGCTGATCTGGATCCAACCTGAGAAAAAGAAGAAAAGTCAAATAAAGAAAGAAATAAACGAAAAGAAAAAGGGAGACCGGTAACCGACGTTACCGAGTCTTCCTATACGTAACCGTCTCGATAGGAGGCGGCAATAACTGACTTGGCCTGGTCCCCCTGCCACATGCACTATAAAAAGGGAGACGAGACTAATGACAGGATTAAAATACTAATTACCCTTTAATCCCAAAAGTGAAAACCCGATCAAGACGATGTGCAGTACGGTGGAAAGGGCGGGACTCCCTAGATCCGTGACTAGGAAGATGATGCCGAATCAAAGTCCTTAATAAAGTTCATTAGGTGCATAATTGATGATTAGGATTATGCTTAATGTTTAACCCAAAAAATTAAGATTTAACAATGGCATCAAAGCCTCCCTAATCGTCTTTATGCCCTAAAATGTTTTGGATTAGCATTTGGATTAGAAAAGTAGAATCAAATCCATATTCCCCAATGCCCTGAAATGCTAACCCTAGTCGGCCCCCTTTTCCCCAAATTGCAATCCCCAAATCCAAATCAAAAGACTCAGCTGATAAAAAAGGATTGGGGAACTTAAGGATCAGGAAAGGACCGATAATGCATCACTCGAACGAACGTGTGCCGCCATCACGAACCTCGCGCCCTCGCACGCGTATGATCTGGTGCCGCCACCTAATGCCGAACGAAGTCTCCGTGCGCGAGCTCCATCAGCCGCCGCGGAAACGGGAGGGGCGCGCCGCCGACGCGGCGTCGTCGCCTCCGTAGGAAGCGCCGCATCGGCCAACGCCGAACTGCTGCTCCGCAAGAACGTGTGGCGCCACACGCCTTGCTCGATTGCAGCCGCGCACGCTGGCCGCGCCCCGAACGCCATCGCGCACCGAGCGTCGAGCGCCAGTAGCGTGCAAGTCGCCGGGCATGCCGCGCAGGCCACCCACTAGCCCGCTTGTGTATTGCGCCGCCAGGAGCTCCGCTCGCCTAATACGATTATTCCGGGAGAGGGAGGAACGAAAAAGGCCTAGGGTTTGAGGGTGCTTGCCGCCGATTTTTTCTCCACCACGGGTGCATCTAGGCCATCGATTTGGGATGGACGGCTCAGATTTGGCGGCGACAGTTATGGGCTAATGGGTTGTGCAAAGGGGAAGTATGGGGGCTCTTAACGGGCCGATTTCGGCCACGGGCTTCGGCCCAGGTTTTGTTGACCCAGCAAGAAAATTTTATTTTAATGTTGTTTTTCTGCTGGGCTGACCTTTAGATTTAACGGGACCGTTTTTGGCTGCAGGCCTTGGCCCAAGTTGTTCTAGTATGGGAGAATATTAATTTAATTATGATAATGGGTCGGGCTGCTTTTTTTGCCGTATTTTGGGCCCACAAATGTTAGAATATTTCTCTGTTTATTTATTTTTCATTACACAATAATGCTTTACTTTAATTATGATGTAATTTTTACACTGAATTAAATAGAGAAATTTGTTCAAATGAACTTATGTGTAAGCATGCTATTTAATCTAAACGAAATCTGAACAATCGAGATGATTTTATTTGGATGATATAATATGTTTATTAAGTTTTATCATTTAAGCATCAATAAATAACGTAATTTAGTTAATGTTTATAATGGATGCTTAATTTTAGAATGTTGACTCTGAAATTATTTTAGACCAACGTCGGTTTAAATTTTGAGTCATATTTAATTAGAGCTTATGTTTAATTATGTTTGACAATTTAGTGTTATTTTCTACCCAACAGTGATATAATACAAAATTTGTTAAGGATTTTGACTCTGGAATAATTTTTAACCAACATTAGTTTAATTTCATGAGTCATATTATGATTAATGCTCATATCCTATTACGTCATTGCGATTTTATGCTATTTCTACATGCGGTGGTTTAGCATGAAATTGAAATTATATGAGCATTTTTTACTCTAATATTAAATATGATTTAAATCCATCATGTTATGTATAACAATGTTTTGTGATTCATGATATTTTCTGCCCAATGGTGATATGTCATAGAACTGCACCTTTATTGCATGATGATTTATGTACCGATGTAAGTTTATTTTCATGCAATCCATTAATGTTTTTCTAATGTTATAATGACAACCACTACAATTATGTTTCGATATGAAAATATCAAAATTTATGAGTAGTGATTTCTCTCGTTGAATAAACTGCATTAAGATTTACTTGGAAGCTAATGAATCTTTTATATGTCCAAGTAATGATGTTTTTATGTGATATTATGAGGCTATGTTAAGAAAACTAAAAGTGTTGCAGACTTATTGTCCCTCACACAATGAACGTCTTAATGTCTTCGAACATTGTGAATGTAATATCATAAAACTTCTTTTGACAGTAAAAGTAGTTTTTAAAAAACATTTCAAAGTACTAATGCTCATAAGCTTTTGATAAATCTTATGAAAAATATTGAGATGACAAAAATGTGGGGGGCATATTATGAATAAAGTGGTTTGCTTACTCAAAAATTTATGTTTTGGATTAAGTAGAATATTACTAATGAAATAATGTTGGAGTATCTTCCAAATATGAGTAATCAAAATGTCAACTATAATTCTCTGAAAACATGATAGTATTTTCTAAGTTGTTCATGATGAATGGAGAATTATAAAAGGAATTAAAAATCAAGGCATGAATGTTAATCCTTTCAAGATAAATATAAAATGTTTTGTTCTGTATTCTTACAAGTCTCATATAATGTCTTTTAAGAATCAATCGATCTGAAATATGACGTGTGCATTTTTTTGCACCATAAGTTTTTGATGCATACATGTTGATTGTGTGCAACTTCTGCAATAAGTAAATAATGATGAAAGTTATGTTTCTAGATAAATCATGTTATGTTGATTTTTTTCTAGAAATTTTAGTGGGTTGAATCAAATGAAAATGTTCATTCCATGCATACGACCCAAACCATGATGTGAGGGGTAAGAACAATTAAAATGGAAAATTGTAAACACACGAATGCCAAAGCGGAAGTAACTCATGCTGAAGTACATTCCACATTTCCATTCGATAATTGTTTTACCAATTTTAAATATGAATAATATGTTGGTATCATGCTTAGGCGATAATAATTATGTGTATATGTTTTGTCTCGTCTTCAGACGAGAAAACTATACATATTATCTCTTCATGACTCCTTATGGCATGTGAATATGTTATATAATGTTAATGATATTAATGAAAGATGTGACATTGAGAAGAAATGGAAAAGCATGACAACTTCTTCAAAATTGTGGCACTGTCGCCTATGCCACATTTCGACAGGGAGAATCGAAAGTCCAATTAAATAATATGATTTTTTCATTAGCCTCTCAAATACCAATAAGTGCATCGATTGCATTAAAGAGAAACACGTGTAAACAATTAAGGAACAATAAGGGCCACGTATGCAAACATTTTAATGATAAATTTTGTGAATTATTTTGACCTCTTAATATTCGCGGATAACTTCTTCCACTATGGCTATGTTTATTCTATGTGCGATCGTTGTGTCGACGGGGAACATGTCTGGTGAACTTTAATAAGACGGATATCTAAGCATCATAACCACTTTTTATGGTGTAAAATGTGCTTATTAATGCAAGTTTACTAGAATTAAAGTCGAATGATACGTAATAAATCCTGCCTTATATGATGTGTATGGGAAAGAAATGAGGTTGATTTATTTACATATTTGTGATTATGTATCACAAGGAAAAGTATTCAATCACAAACTAAGATTATCTTTTCTGAATATTATATTCGCAAGAGGAACGGAATAATGAGGTCACATATGTCAGGAAGATTAATTCTTTGCGAGAAGCATGTCTCTGTTTGTTCTTCCATTTCAAAATGTAGTCGTGGCGCCCAAACAATAGCTCATGATGTTTTAGAGCCACTACAGATTGTTGCAAATGTAATATTGATGTATAATAACAAATATGTTTATATGACCAAATCGAAAGATTTTGTCATAGAACAATAATTAAAAAAGACATGTGACATGTCATTTGAAAAAGGATCATGTCTCGAAGCAAGATTCAAGATAATAATGACTTAAGTTCGATAAAATCATCCGAACTTCTGATCTTACGAAAAATGTTGTGAATAACTACGATGATGTTAACAATCAAGGTAGTAATTCGTATTTATAGTCATATATGTGACTGATGTCATTTAAAGTATCACAACGAAAAATGCATAAGTCTTTGACTTTGAGATTATGGAGATGGGTCCGTTTTCACATTAGGACTGTTTAAGTAATCATACTTTGGAGAGTACTAAAGAAATTCAGCATGCACAAGTACTCTCCTACGCCTGCTGTTATGGTCAGAGAAAATGAATTTTGAACATTAAGATGTCGGTGGAACCAAAATGAATCTGATCAGATAAAGTGGGTTCCTTATACTTCAGCTATAAGAAAGCATTATATACGTCTCTGACATGAATTATGTAATGGAAATGTTAGGCAGTTTCCGAATAAATCCAGAAGTGGACCACTGGAAGGCCGCAAATAAAGTCTTATATTATATATAAAATGTTAAAGATATCATGCTAATGCTTTAAATATTGATAACCATAAAGTAATTGGTTATTCATATATTGATGTTACTAGGTATGCGAATAGCAAGTAATCTACGATAATATTATGTATTCACATTCACCTATGGAGTCATATCGTGTAAAAGAATCCAAACGAATGACAAATTGCGTACATCATAGATCATAATTGTGATCAATCATTAAGTGTAAATGTTTTATTTACGTCGCACACTTAATTAATAGCATGATATAAGGTCAATGAGCAGGTTGTATGACTAAAGATTTCATTCTCGAAGCACAAGCTAGATGACAACATTGATTAACCACCTGTGCTATACTGCAATAATAAACACGCAGTTTTCTATGCGAGTAACAACAAGTCAAATACTACTACCAAGCATGTTGACATAAAGTGTGGATGGTGTGAAAGATAGAATCTAGAATCGAACTTCAATTATAAGCATATAATACGATTGATATGCTAGGATTCAACGATAAAGGCTTACCACCCAATACGAATTATGTTGCTGGTATGGGATTAATGGAAGCCTTGTGATTCTTGAAAGTAGGACTACTAAAAGAGCCAGTCCCCTAAAGAATAATGTTTTCCATTTGAAATCAGTTAATGTATCATAAGTGTCGAAGTTCAATGGTTGATTGTAGACCAGTGTAATGCTTCACTTTGTGCATTATACTTATTAAGAATGGATAAATAAGGTTGAACCAGACGATCAAGGGGGAGAATGTTGGTGTTGTTCTCGGTCCAACCTAAGAAAAAGGAGGAAAAAGTCAAATAAAGAAATAAATAAAGAAAAAGGAAAAGGGAGACCGATAACCGACATTACCTAGTCTTCCCGTACATAACTGCCTAGATCGGTGGCGGTGTTGAATGCTGTTACATACCAATTTCATCCGTCAATATAACTCAATTATGTGAAGGAAATATCATTTCTTGCACAAGTCACCTTTCTATTTAACCTATTTACACTTGTACTTGGAGAAATTGGTGCATGCAGGTATTTTATACAGAATTAAAGTGAAACAAGGGGATGGATCCTATAAAATATCATCCCAACCAATCAAGCGCTGACAAGTGGCACCACATGGATCAAATGGCCCACAAACAGAAGTACCCGAGGCCATACAACGGTGTAGCACCCATATCAAGGGGTGGGACCCACCTAGAAGTCACCCAGAGAAAGCACAGACCATTTGGAGGACTTACCAGGTCGGCTGACCCTGCTAGTCGGTCGACCTGGTCTTTCCTCCAAACTCGGTCAGCTTCCACATGTTGGCTCCTCCCGGCTTGAAGAAGTCAGCAGTGACTGATTCTCGCGCTTTTGGTGGCGGGAACCGACCCTTCTCCAAGCTATAAATAGGACCTATCATCCCTCACTTCAACACACACCACTTGAGCATCACTCTATTGTATACACTAGTTCTCCTAGTTCCTTAGTGGAGGTTAGGCTGTAGAGAGGAGCCTCTAATCCCAAGTCCAAATTGGGAAAGATATGGCTCATGTATCTTCTCTTGTATTTGTGACTTTGTGCTTTATGGTAATATCATTATTAGTCTTTATTTACTTATATACTTGGGCAAAGCGTTTCTTGTTTGGTTGTGGAGTCCATGTATGTGCTAGGTGTAGATGTTGTTATGATCTATACATAATTCCATTATCATGTTATCATAAACGTCATACACCACCACTATAGTCTACTTAGGTAATAATATGATAATGTTAATATGAATATGTTAGTGCTTGGTCCTAACATTGGTTCAATGATGTTTAGGTTAGTCATTGCCTTAGGGTGGCTTGTGCCGCGGCCCCTTAGGTATTTACTTAATATGCTAGCATGGTGCTAAGATAGTTATGTAGCGTTGGATGTCTCGTAGACCCACAGATTAAAGAGGTAGGCAGTAGGTGATGACAACCCTATCTGTCTTTTGTAATCCTCCACATTCAGCTATGCCACAGGCTCTTGGTGGGAGTCACCTAGTACTGCTAGGGGTAAATCCATGCCCTTGGACCACTAAGCCCTAGTATTCACCATTAGCATAATCATTTGTACTTTATTAGGCTATGTATATGAGTAATTAGAGCATAGTAGGAGTATCTTCGTCTCGTAGTCTAACCCTCGTGAGGACAACCTTACCCTTAGAGTAGATTGCTTAGGTGTGTGTCACACTACCCATATATTATCAACTTTCCCCTGTCTTGATAATTGATTAGTATCCCATAGCTTGATGATAAGAGTAGTGTCTACTTTACTCCATTGCTTTCCTTTGGGATAAATACAATACTGTCGGTACCCTAGAAACCGTACACCCCTTGAGGTTACAAAGATCTCAAAGGAAAGTCATCTACTTGGTTTGAAGACCCTCGGGGGCCCACATGTCAGACATAACCGGACCCGCTTCTCCAACATGGTTAATCCCTGGGTCGCCACGTGTACTACCAAACCGGAGCTACCGCCCACAAGGGGGAAGCTCCGGGCAATGTACCAAAATGGCACCTCCGGACTTAACCCCAGACCGAGAGAGGCTCCGGACCTGACACGTGTCGGGTAGCCCCGGAGCTACCTGTTTCCCACAGTATGCTCCGGAGCTGCCACGTGTCCAACCGTCGGATCTTCAACCCCTAACCTCCGGAAGACCCCGCAACGGCTCCGGATCTTCAAAGGGGAATCAAGGACTTCAAGACCCGATTAAGTGTCATTAATACTATATTAATGACACTTAAACGGACGATCTTAAAACCAGTAACGGTGCTGTCAAAGCCCGTTACAGGGTCATTAAGAGCGCATTAAACGTGTATCAATACTAGTAACCGCCGGGGCCACATGTCGGGCCAGGCTAACCTGTAACGGCCTGCCCTTGTACTATAAAAGGACAGGTCAACGATACACGCGGGGCTGGACTCAGGCCATTGATGTACAACACAAGCTCAAACAGCTAATACAACACCAACACACCCGTGGAGTAGGGTATTACGCTCAGGCGGCCCGAACCACGTAAATTCTTGTGTCTCCTGTGTCAATTCCTATTCACCTTCTTGAATCTCCGCGCGCCCATACCGAACATCAAACTCCCCAATCACTTTAGCAGTGTAGGGAGATCTGCCGGTTCCAAACCGCCGACAGTTGGCGCGCCAGGTAGGGGGCGCCTGAGATTTCGAGAATGGTGAACTCTGCTGCTGGATCATCCAACGGCCAACCTGGTGCTCTGGCTGTTGGAGGCAATCCCTCCAATAGGCAGCCACCAGCAGGAGCCTCAGGACCAGCAGGAGTCACACTCCCACCACCACCGTCTCCTCCAGCAAATCGTGCTGGGCAGCGTGATGGTGCGCCGGCGTCAATCACTGCGTCGGCAAATCATGACAACCCGGAACACGCGCTTCATGCAGCGTGTGCTATTCTCCAACGCCCACCACCTCCAGATGCATCTCGAGATGCACTGGAGCAGTGGAGGGCCGATGTGGAGCATTTGGTTGCAGCAGCAGCCGAACGCCTCAGCAACCAGGGTCCTCCTCCTTCAGGACGAGCCCCGTCGCAGCGGCGAACTTTTTCTGGAAGACTTGGTCCGCACGTTTCCAATAGCAGGAGACGTGCTGCGTCACAACAAGTGACGTCATTGCCCTCCGGGGCACAACGCACTCATACGGTATCTAGGCTTTCGACTCACGACCTCCGGGCGGAGCTTGATCGCCATTACCGTCAGCAGGACGGCCGAGTCCATATTGAGCGTGCCCGTGAAAGACGGGAAGCTCAGGACCTTTCTACTCCTGAAGGAGTAGGAGGAGGCTGTTCAGCCTTGTCCATGCATCTGCGCATGGTTAGATGGCCACAGAAGTTTCGGCCTCACCTGCCGAAAAAATTCGACGGGACTGTTAATCCCGCCGAATTTCTTCAAATCTACTCCACTGCAATCCTAGCAGCCGGAGGAAACGAGGCCGTGATGGCCAATTACTTTCTAGTGGCCTTAACTGGGACTGCCAGGTCCTAGTTTATGAGCATTTCACCCAACTCTATCAACAGTTGGGAGGAGCTGTGCCATCAGTTCACTGCCAACTTCGGGAGTTCATACACCCGACCAGGCACTGAACTGGACCTTTTTGCAGTCGTGCAAAAAGGGGGAGAATCCTTGCGGTCATTCATCCAGAGGTTCTCTCAGGTACGAAACACTATCCCTTCTATCTCTAGCGCCTCTGTCATTGTGCCATTTAGACAGGGTGTACGAGACAAGAAGATGTTGGAGAAACTAGCGATCAAGGAGATCACCAGTGTCACGGAACTCTTCAGCTTGGCTGACAAATGTGTCAGAGCTGCAGAGGGTCGTGAGATGCACTCCAAACCAACTTCGGAGGGTCACAAGAAATCATCCAAAGAAGAAGCCGCTACCTCCGGGGGTGGCAAGAAGAAAAAGAAGACCAACGGCAAGAAGAAGCCGTCGGCCGGCACATCCAACATTGCAGCTGCTGCAGCTCTGGGTGGCCGGGGGCCACACCCCGAGAAGCGACCTCGACCGTCTTCTGAAGACGGTGGCAAACCCAAAGTGTGGTGTCCCATTCACAAAACGGGCAGCCACAGTTTGGAAGACTGTCGGGAGGTCCAAAACCTTGCCGAGCGCTATGACAAGCGTCAGGAAGAATCTCCTTTCCGACAGAGGGAAGGAAAGCAAAAAGTCGACGAAGCTCCGACAGAAGAGGAGTTGGAGTTCCAGGATCCCAAAAAGGTCCTGAAGGCCGTCTACACCTCCGTCGACGATGACTCTGACGCCTCTGACAACGAGCGTCGGAAGACCATGAACACCATTTTTGGTGGATCATGGGATATCACCTCCCGTCGCGTCATCAAGACTATGCGTCGGGATATGGCCGCTGTAGCTCCTACAGTCAGGCCGGAACCTCACCGAAAGTGGGCGGACACAACCATCACTTTTGATGCTTCAGATTGTCCTTGGAGCATGGTTGGAGCAGGACAGTTACCCTTGATGGTATCTCCTACCATCAACAACATCCAGCTCCACCACGTCATGGTAGACGGAGGTTCGGGGCTTAACCTCATTTTTAGCTTCGAAGCTTTCACTAAGCTTCAGCTCCGACCTTCGGATCTCCACCCCTCTCGACCTTTCTCCGGAGTAGGTTCGGGGGCCATCACCCCACTCGGAGCTATTACTCTCCCTGTTACCTTCAGGACACGGGAGAAGTACCGCACCGAGAAGTTGGTCTTCGACGTCGCGCAGATCAACTTACCCTTCAATGCCATCTTGGGTAGACCTGTCCTGTACAAATTCATGGCGGCTGCTAATTATGGCTATCTGGTGTTGAAGATGCCAACGCCAGTAGGCGTTCT
This sequence comes from Tuctoria greenei, assembly GCA_036927565.1. Lineage (NCBI taxonomy): Eukaryota > Viridiplantae > Streptophyta > Magnoliopsida > Poales > Poaceae > Tuctoria > Tuctoria greenei. The sequence continues at coordinate 170,559,980 of JAYESD010000007.1, read as the reverse complement.
CCGGATCCGCGGAGATCGCACCGCCGGAGTAACTGCATTGGAAGAGCTCCATGCGCTCACCACGGCGCAAGAGGAGGACTCCAGGTAGGAGCAAGCTCCAAAACCCCCGAGCATTCGTCAACGAGGCTCGACTTCTGCACCTCGAGTGGAGCCAAGCGGTGACACCGACATTCCCGTCAAAGTCGTCCAAATTGGTTCCGATGCCGCTCAAACCACCCGTATATCGGGAGGATTGAACGACAAATAGTAACTCGTGCTCATCACTTTCCTCCGGGCTAACGTCGACGTGTTTGCTTGGCAACCATCACAAATGCCTGGGATCCCCAGGGAAGTGATTGAGCACAATCTGAAGATCTACCCCGATGCTCGGCCTGTGCATCAGAAACCTCGGAAGCAATCTGTAGAGCGGCAAAACTTCATCCGACAAGAAGTGAAGAAGCTACTCGAAGCCGAATTCATCCGAGAAGTATTCCATCCAAAATGGCTGGCGAACCCAGTCGTTGTGCCCAAGGCCGGCGGGAAGCTTCGGATGTGCATCGACTACACCACACTAAATAAGGCATGTCCAAAAGATCCATTCCCACTACCTAGAATAGATCAAATAGTGGATTCCACCTCCGGGTGTGAATTACTGTGTTTCCTAGACGCATATTCTGGGTATCACCAAATCAGGATGTCTAGGGAGGATGAAGAGCATACTTAATTCATCACAGTAGATGGATTGTACTGCTACACAGCCATGCCCTTTGGTCTCAAGAATGCAGCTTCAACTTTTGTACGAGCAATGTACAAAACTTTTGAGGAACTCATCAGAGACATAGTGGAAGTGTACGTCGATGACATCGTGGTCAAGGTCAAGAACAAGGAGTCACTCCTAGACACCTTGCAGGCTGTCTTCGACAAGCTGCGGGCCACCCGCACAAAGCTAAACCCGGACAAGTGCGTGTTTGGGGTTAGCTCCGGAAAACTTCTTGGTTTCCTGGTGAGTCATCGGGGCATAGAAGCTAATCCGGCGAAGATCAAAGCCATTGAAGACATGTGGCCACCAACCCGCATCAAGGATGTCCAGAAGCTAACTGGATGTCTAGCAGCCCTCAGCCGGTTCATATCAAGACTGGCGGAGCGGGCACTTCCTTTCTTCAAGTTATTGAGGAAGTCCGGACCATTCCAATGGTCTGAAGAAGCAGAGAAGGCATTCCAGGAGCTGAAACAGTTCCTCACCACCCTACCAATTCTGGTAGCTCCGAACCCTAGTGAGCCTTTGTTGCTTTACATTTCAGCTACTGACGAAGTCGTCAGTATGGTTCTGGTTGCGGAGAGACCGGAACTACCCCACATTCAGGAATCCAGACCCCTTCGGGAGGGTCCGGAGGTTCCTGAAAGCGAGTCTGGGTCCCAGCTCCCAGATTCGAACCCACAAGAAGTCACTTCAGGAGACCTAGACCCCTCCAGGAGGGTCCGGGTCATTTCTGAAGAAGCTCTGGATTCCTCCAGCCAGAACCCGGAGGTCCCCGAAGAGAATCTGGACCCCTCCGAGAGGGTCCGGATCAATGAAGAGGAAGCTTCGGACCCCTCCGGGAGGGTCCGGACCATTCAACGCCCGGTATACTTCATCAGCGAAGTATTACACGATGCCAAGACTCGATACCTAGAGGTGCATAAGCTACTCTATGCAGTTCTTATTGCCTCCAGGAAGCTTCGACATTACTTCCAAGCTCATAAAGTCTCGGTGGTGACCTCCTATCCACTTCGAGCAATCCTGCATAATCCCAATTCAACTGGGAATATTGCAAAGTGGGCAGCGGAATTGGCTGAATTTGATCTTGAATTTATTTCAAGACAAGCAGTCAAGAGTCAAGCTTTGGCAGATTTTGTGGCAGAATGGACTCCCTCTCCATCAAACCCTGGGGGCCCCAGTGAGCAGAAGACGGAGCATCAAGCTCCAACCTTCACCGAGCCTTACTGGACCCTCTACTTCGACGGCTCCATGCAGAAGCAGGGGGCCGGAGCTGGAATCCTTCTCCTCGCACCGACTGGGGAGAAGGTGAAATACATGGTACACCTTGACTTCAAGGCAACCAACAACATGGCAGAGTATGAAGCACTCATCTACGGACTAAAGGTGGCACTGTCATATGGTGTCAAGCAATTGCTGGTCAAGGGAGATTCACAGCTCATCATTAAACAGGTGAAGGGTGAATGCTCCTGCAATAATCTCCAGCTAGCTGCTTACCTCCTCGAAGTCCAGAGGCTTCAGAAGGACTTTGAAGTCCTAGATCTCCACCATGTTCAGCGTGCCCACAACGCTGAAGCCGACGAACTCTCGACAAAAGCGTCAACCGGAGCTCCGGCTCCTGACGGAACTTTTGTCCGGAGATTGTCGAAACCCACAGCTCAGCCTGCCGAACTGAGCGAAGGGGGCGAGATCAGCATCCCGAAGCTGACGGTCCCGATGGCCCTGTTACCATGGCAGCCATCAAGGGTCGTAGGTGCTGCCGGAAGCTCCAAGCAACCCAGCATGCAAGACTCAAATACTCAAGTTAGTTCCGATGCATGGATCTTGGAGATCCGGAACTACTTGAAAGACAACATCCTTCCTGACGATGATGTATCCGCTGACCGGGTAGTCAGATTGGCTAAAAGATACACGCTGGTAGAAGGGGATCTCTACCGGCGCGGTGCCAACGGCATCCTAATGCGGTGCATCACAAGGGAAGAAGGGTGCAAACTTCTCGCAGAAATCCATGGAGGCGAGTGTGGGAACCACACGTCTTCCCGCACGTTGGTTGGTAAAGCCTTTCGGCATGGCTTCTACTGGCCTACAACACTCCAGGATGCAACTGAGCTGGTGAAGAAATGCGAAGCATGTCAATTTCATGCAAAGCAAATTCACACTCCGACTCAGCCCTTACAAATGATACCTCCTACATGGCCCTTCGCTGTGTGGGGGATGGACATCTTGGGACCTTTCCCAAGAGCCGTCGGAGGTTACAAGTTCCTGTACGTCGCCATTGACAAGTTCACCAAGTGGCCGGAAGCAACTCCAGTTGTGACAATCAACAAGCAATCTGCTATCAACTTTCTGCAATCCATTGTATGCAGATTTGGAGTCCCAAACAAAATTATCACTGATAATGGGACCCAATTCACAAGCTCCGCATTCCAAGGATATTGCAAAGACCTCGGCATACAAGTTTGCTATGCCTCCGTAGCCCATCCAGCCAGCAATGGCCAAGCCGAGAGAGCAAATGCTGAAATCCTTAAAGGACTTAAAACGCGCACTTATGAGCGTTTGAAAAAACATGGAGCCAACTGGATCGAAGAGCTTCTGCCCACTCTGTGAGAAAATAGGACATCTCCAAACCGGTCAACTGGAGAGACACCCTTCTTTCTGGTGTACGGAGCTGAAGCAATCCTTCCTCCGGAAATCACCTTGGGTTCACTCCGGGTCCGGACCTTCGACGAAGCCGCGCAGGACCAGCTCCGGCGTGAAGACCTAGACCTCCTTGAGGAGGGAAGATGCCAAGCAGCTGTTCGGAATGCCCAATATCGTCAAGCCCTACGGCGTTATCACCAGTGGCATGTACACAACCGACAGCTCGAGGAAGGCGATCTGGTGCTACGGAGAATACAATTCAGAGAAGGGTTAAACAAACTCTCCCCCGGCTGGGAGGGGCCCTTCCGAGTGATTAAAGTATCGCGTCCCGGAAGAGTTCGCTTGGCTACCGAGGATGGGACACCTCTCCCAAATCCTTGGAACATCTAGCACCTCCGTAAGTTCTACACTTAATACCACGGAGGTGAGTCTTGAGTAACTTGAGATGTATGTTATAGAGTCATTGTACAGAGTCGGGTAGTTCCTCCGGGAGAGCAGCCGGACCTTTCTCGAAAGGTCCGCAAAGTTCATGCAACGCTTGTCACAGTCTCAGGACTAAAAGTGTCGCTAACTACCCTGGGTCAAATGAGAAATGAAACACCCTTAGCCTGGTTCCGTACCCTAAGAGTGTACTTGTTTCCCCTGTACCCCGGACCTATAATGAAAGACATATTCATGTGAAATAGACTCCACGTGCATTTATTTTGTATAGGCTCAACATTTTTATTTTTCTCTTTCTTGTCTATAACAATGATGTGCAATTCTTAAGAAATTTTAGTTCGACCGGTTTATATACTATTCGAGTTGTATTGTCAATTCTTTTGGATTCAAATATTGTTCATGGCCAACTCGCCTGAAAGCCGCCAAGCCAATCTAGGGCTGGAGTGTGCTATCGACTTAGCCTGGTCAAGCACCCTAAGTACGCCACTCTACCTACACCCCGGCAGGCCGAAGTAAGGCGGGTCCGTATACAGTTGGATCTAGAAGAAAAGATAACACATTCAGTTGTATTTAGAATCGCGTTTGACTTAAAATCTTCTTGAGAGTCATAAGCCGCGACGAATTTATAGACAAGAAACAAATTTTACTATTTTTCTTGGCTTAAGTGTGCAGGAAAAATAAAATCTACGTTGATGGAGAAAAGCCTAAGCTAACTAAGCTCCGACTCCCCTAAGGGGGCCGGCCGTCGACGCTGAATAAAAGATGGTGAGAAGACCCCGTAAATGGAGTTTGCTGCCAACAAACTGAGTGTTGGCAAAGGTCCCTGCCGGAGCTGCTAAGCTCTGACACCCCGAAGGGTTAATTATCAATGCTCTACGCGTTGATAGAGACTATTGTCGGAGCTACTAAGCTCCAGCGATAGACAATGCCGGAGCTTCTAAGCTCCGACAACCTCAGGGGGCCTTCACTATCAAAGACTTCGAACCTAAATTCTACAAGTTTGAAGCAAAAGAGTCTTCAACAATGCACAATATCCTCTTGGTACATGTTCACAATCAAATTGTGTACATCTACCAGGGGGCCAAGTGAAGATAAAAGTGTTGAAGACAAAAATTGAAATTCACAAAAATTTTGGGGATTTCATTTATCTAGAGACAAGGGATTACAAAACTGAGGAAGTCGAAGATACCATTCAAAAATTCCACCCAGCCGATGACAAGAGGGCCTGGGACCACCCCGACGATCAAGTCGAGGCTCTTACCCAGGCGAACGGTTGTCATCACGAGGCGGGAAACCCAAAGGCGGCGGCCTGACAAGGCGCGCGGAACCGATACAGTTTTTGTATTGGGAATCGGCGACCTTCAATTGCGTGAGATTCGCACGTCAAAGATCTCATCTGCCGCACGAGGTGCGCCACGCGGCGGGGATCTAACTATAAATCCCTTCCAACGGCACCTTCAAAGACCCTTGAAGACTCAGTTCAAGAGTCGCGAGGATGGACCCACCTCCGGCGGAATGACTTCACCCCAGTGATCTTCCCCGGAGGTAGGTCCAGGGGGCCACTGTCGGTACCCTAGAAACCGTACACCCCTTGAGGTTACAAAAATCTCAAAGGAAAGTCATCTACTTGGTTTGAAGACCCTCGGGGGCCCACATGTCAGACATAACTGGACCCGCTTCTCCAACATGGTTAATCCCTGGGTCGCCACGTGTACTACCAAACTGGAGCTACCGCCCACAAGGGGGAAGCTCCAGGCCATGTACCGAAATGGCACCTCTGGACTTAACCCCAGACCGAGAGAGGCTCTGGACCTGACACGTGTCGGGTAGCCCCGGAGCTACCTGTTTCCCACAGTATGCTCCGGAGCTGCCATGTGTCCAACCGTCGGATCTTCAACCCCTAACCTCCGGAAGACCCCGCAACGGCTCCGGATCTTCAAAGGGGAATCAAGGACTTCAAGACCCGATTAAGTGTCATTAATACTATATTAATGACACTTAAACGGACGATCTTAACACCAGTAACGGTGCTGTCAAAGCCCGTTACAGGGTCATTAAGAGCGCATTAAATGTGTATCAATACTAGTAACCGTCGGGGCCACATGTCGGGCCAGGCTAACCTGTAACGGCTTGCCCTTGTACTATAAAAGGACAGGTCGACGATACACGCGGGGCTGGACTCAGGCCATTGACGTACAACACAAGCTCAAACAGCTAATACAACACCAACACACCCGTGGAGTAGGGTATTACGCTCAGGCGGCCCGAACCACGTAAATTCTTATGTCTCCTGTGTCAATTCCTATTCACCTTCTTGAATCTCCGCGCGCCCATACCAAACATCAAACTCTCCAATCACTTTAGCAGTGTAGGGAGATCTGCCGGTTCCAAACCGCCGACAGATACCCTTGGGAATACTCTTGGGTGAAATGCTACACGACAGTTTTTGTGCACTTGCGGACCTCATCTCTTTCGAGAGATGATCTGTGACATAAGAAACGTCAACAAGCATTTCTGGCGCCATTGCCGGGGAAGGCAAAGGAAGTGAAGGATAGCTATCACTCGTGAATAAGTTATAGGTACTAATAGTTATTAGATAGGATTACCATTGTTTGTTTTCTCCTTTTGTTGTGAAAATAGGATAGTGTTGGCTAACCCATTTCATGGGATGGCCAACGAGGACGCCAGTACTCAACTGTAAGATGATTCAAGGCGTACCTCAACAAATGTCCGCTAGGCAACACCATTGCCTTTTGCGGAAGAATTTCAGCTTCTAGTACGAACCAAAGTCATCCATCCCTAAGTTTGGGGGAGACTCCAAGAGTTCCTCTAGGTTTGCCTCCACCATAGGGTGGATTGTTTGCTCCTCAACTAACATTCATGTTATGGGTTGGTCCACCAATTCATGACCACCTTTGTGCTGGAGCTGAAAGAGTCCTATTCTCATCCATCATGAATGAGAATATGGTTTCTACTCAAGGGGTGGATCGTAGAGTGCTCTAGTTCCTTTAGATTGACATGCACACCACATAACAAGGTGGACATGCTATCTAAGGAACTACACCTCCCATTAAAGAATCATGAAGATCAATCCAATGGAGAAGTGTTTGGAATTATCCAAGCCATGGATATTCACATGATTTGTGAAAATCCATGTCAAACATGGGCCACTTGGGGAATCATTTCCCTAAAACCCATGAGGATTCTTCCTTTCAAACACAACTCCAATGGCTACTACCAACAAGGAGGTCAAGGGTGAAATCAATATCACCCTTGTAATCAAGGAGGCTATGAGGATTTCTGGGATTTAAGTTGAACTAGCCTACCTTGAAGTATCTTGTCCATGCCCAATCAAGAAATCACAACATTTACATGAATCTCTTGGCTAAGGACAAGAAACTTAAAGAGCATTCAAGATCCAATATATCCCACAATCACTTGTTGGGATTCCTACCCTTCGACCAAGCCCATGCAACCTAGGGCAAGTGACATTGTGGATGAAGCATTTCTTGATTGATTGTGGAGTCCACATGTAATCATGCCCAGGGAAGCTTTTGATCCATGATCAAAGTATGAGTTGACCTTAAGGAATATCAAGGAGGTCGAAGTGACACTCCTAAAGAAGGACAAGCCTGACCATGCTCACAATGAATATCTTCGAGAGGGAGAAGCCGTCACTACACCAACAAGTTTTCATCAAGATGATCGAGTGGCTAGGGCCATCATGTGGCCCACATATCTAACTGACATGCCAAAAGAGATTTGGTATGTCAATCAAAAGAAGTTGTCCACATCTTCAACTCCGGGAATGGACAACAAATCATCGCACTAAACATGATAGAGGTAAGTACCACTCATCAGACTTCGAAAATTCGGAGAGTCCTTGCCAATAGGTTAATTGGTAGTTATCTCATATTTGATTTCCCAATTGCATATTTGAACTTCCCATCAAATCTTGACTTTGCATTTAGCATGTTTGGATTTCCACACTTGCATGTTGGAAAGTGAAATTTCCAACCAACATAAAACTAAAATTTTGAATTAGGAAATAAATTTATTTCAATATGAGTCTTGGGCATAACCACTTGAATTCATCTTCCTAATTCAAACTAAAATATTTCCCTTAAATATTCATTGTATTTCCATGTTGTTTCAAGTTGGGCAAAACAATTTGACAAAGGGTACAACATGATTTTCAGCTAACGTAACCCGTTTTCGAGTTGCTTTGTTTGTTCTTGATTTTAGTGCAGCCAAGACACAATTTTTGAAGAGTTTGGAAGGCCCCTTCAAGTGCATATCACTCCATCGATCACATTTTATGTTCATGGTGGAGGAATAGATGGTGGTCTAAAGGTGGAACAAGATGAAGCTCATTCAACTCCAACCTCAACTTGGCAAAATACATTGAACATGAAGGTTACACCAAAATCATGGTCGTGAATTTCTCACACAACGACCTTCAACCCGAACTGCTCTTCAATTGAGGTACAAGTTTAAAATTTTCCGTCGTTTGAATTACACTAGGATTGAATGATTTTTGCTTATATTGGTAAGGAAGCTTTACACTTTCTCATCATTCAATTCTTATGCATCCTTATGAGAGTAAGTGTTGACGTTACTCTTTTTGATTCTTCAAAAAAGGAATGTCACCTTACTTAGGAATAAATTTAAACAAGTACCTAGAATTTCATAAGCATTGATAAAATTGACTTAGACATTTTCTGCCTAGGTAATGTTTATGGAATGACTTAATTGTTGAATTGGTACGTAGCAATCTAGGAATAGTAATGTCCATAATTTTGATTTGAAACTCATTCATGAACGGATCACTAAATTTCAAATTCCTAGGCAAGAAAATTGAAAATGTTCAGAAGGATAAAATTGAGAATCTTGCTTGCCAAGAACCACATGATAAATGTTTGCTCTTGTAAAAAACTATGATGCTTAGGAATTTTACAAGATGAAGAGATCCATATAGTGTATTTATATCTCTTGCGTTGCTATGGGTAGGAGCTTTAGAAAATGTTCAACTTGATTTATCCATAAAGCTCCACTCCTAGCAATTATTAATACATTGTTCATGAATACACTGGAAATTGGACCCATCTTTGGTCTTGTTCATCCCTGTGCATACAAAAGAAGATTCGGTTACCTAACCCGAAAATTCATTTGAACAAGTATCGGGAGCTAACCATCCCTTTCTATCATATAGAGAAAGTTTGCAGAAGTAAAATAACTATGTAGGCATTTAAATATTCGATTGTTGGAAACCATAAGAGGAGTCCATTTTAATATATCTTGGCCAAGGAGTAAATTAGGATGGTTGCTACCTATCGGAAATTAAGCTCGAAGGTCAACCATAACTATATGAGGCCGGAGATTTGACATGGAAACCCTCCATGAGCAACCAATGGGCTGCAACGATTATGTGCGAGCATGATGCTCTCAACTATTCTAAGCACTCATTCAAGCTCAAGGTAATTGCCACCTTCATTGGGTGTAAGTTATTCCTTTGTAGATAAAAGTTATGATGTATTTTAACCAAGGAATGAGAGGATCACATCCAATGTATATTGGGTGCAAGTTGTTCCTATGTGGCCAGAAGGTATTTTATACCTTAGTCAAGGAACAACGGATCACACTCAACCCATGTTTAGTGCACGCCATCCTTTTGTGGTTATAGGTATGTTGTACCTTAGCCAAGGAATAACGGATCGACTCAACACATGTTGGGTACATGCCACTCCTTTGTGGCTAAAGGTTATCATTACCTTAGCCAAGGAATGACGGATCACACCCAATGCATGAGAGGTACAAGTTATTCCTTTATGGCAATAAGGTATTATACACCTTAGGCAAAGAATGACAGAACACACTCAACCATGTTGAGTGCACGACATTCTTTTGTAGCTAAAGGTTATCGTTACCTTAGCCAAGGAATAACAAGGTACACCCAACCTATGGAAACCTTGAAGTGTGGATGAGCAACATCGACAACACTCTCCTCGACCACATTTATGAAGCCCATGGAAGGCAATCCAACATCAACACTCAACCCTCCAATGCCAAAGCCATGCTGCAACAAGGTTAGGCCAACCTCACGGCCTACATCCGTTGTTCGGGTTTTAGCCCCTAGCGTGGACCTTGACCAAGAACAAGCTTGGGGGAGGACCCCCACTTGAGGTAACTTGTATCACAACCCTTGCATATAAAAAAACTTAAAAAAGTATAGTAGATTTGCTTTCAAAATAAAATAAAAGATGTGCGGTAAGAATGATTTGGAATTCACATAGATGAAATGATAAATAGTTGCTCTGTTTTAATTTTCCTAATCCCTAGTTTATAACTTACTACACTCCAAAATATTGCTTTCATTGGATAGAATTACTTTTGCCTTGATTTAGAAATTGTGGGTAGCAAAAGATTAATCCAATTCTAAGTTGTTGTGAGTATGATATAGTGATAGGGCTGCTATTCCTAGTTTGAAAGCAAAGCTTAGATTTCCGGAGAAATTCTACAAAGATTTAAGTTACTCTCATTTGATTGGAAATACCTACCAAAGCTATATGATACATTACATTGATAGACCTTATGCATATGCTATTTGTCTTCACATTGAGCTTTGTCAAACTAGTATAGACCTATGTGAGATTTCATTCCTTACTTTTTGAATTCAAGACTTCACTCGCACATGTTATACTTCTACGCTAGAAGTAAGCAAATCCCCATCTTACCACCATTCCACAATAAAAAGAGAAACTCCATATCATTCATGCTTAGTACTCTCTCCAAAATGTATTGCATAAAAAGGGAGTAGAAGACATGGCTACAAGAAAAAGAAAAAGAAAAGTAAAATGCATGCTTAGGTCATAAGCATGAGAGAAAAAATATCCATAAAAAGGAGTCAACTCAAAAATATCCACATCCACTTCATTCCATCACACATGCACAAGTTTCGAATTTATTTCTCCTAAGGCTTGCTCTTTTGACTTAGCAATATTATGTGTTGTAACTATGCCTACTATATTCCCTACCAATCTCCACATACAAGCCTTTTGTAGAGGTAGGATGAATTTAGACAAAATGCCTTGGTGAGGATACATTTCCACTATACATAAATGAGAGACCGAGATAATCAAATTGAGGTACTTAAAATCTAAATTGGACTCTCTGGAATTTGAGTGGAACTTGATTTCTAGTGTATGTGTGCTCTATTTGCTGTTCTATCTTTCAACCACCCATGAATAGGAGATGGCATAAGCCCCATAATGACTTAAGATGGGTGAAGTATCATGGCAATTTTTGCAATACTAGGTAGAGTATTCTGTTGTGCATATGGTACTTTTGAAAAGTAGAACATAGTAGCAACTCCTGATCATAAACCTAAAGTCTAAACTTTGCTTGGGACGAGCAAAGGATAAACTTGGGGGAGTTTTTTGACGGCTGTTATATACCAATTTCATGCTTCAATATAACTCAATTATGTGAAGGAAATATCATTTTTTGCACACATCACCTTTCTATTTAACCTATTTCCACTTGTACTTGGAGAAATTGGTGCATGCAGTTATTTTATACAGAATTAAAGTGAAACAAGGGGATGGATCCTATAAAATATCATCCCAACCAATAAAGCACTGACATGTGGCACCACATGGATCAAATGGCCCATAAACAGAAGTATCTGAGGCCATCCAAAAGTGTAGCACCCATATAAAGGGATGGGACCCACCTGGAAGTCACCCAGAGAAAGCACAGATCGTCTGGAGGACTTACCAGGTCGGCCGACCCCCCCCCCCCCCTAGTCGGCCGACCTATTCTTTCCTCCAAACTCGGTCAGCTTCCACGTGTTGGCTCCTCCCGGCTTGAAGAAGTCAGTGGTGACTGATTCATGCGCTTTTGGAGGCGGGAACCGACCCTTCTCCAAGCTATAAATGGTGGCGGTCCGATCCTTTTATAGACAAGGCCGAACGCCTCAAAGTGGGGTACGGGGCCCGACAGGTGGTCCCGGGGTGATCTTATTCTAAAGATCTAAGGCTTCTCGCATAAGCTTGCTTTGGCCGTGGCTTTGAAGACTCACTGTCTTGCCGTCTGAGTCGTGAGTAGCCCATGCACTGTTGCTGACAATGGCAGAGGATGTCCCATCCAACTGTCTTTATTGTCGTAAGCTACCCACTTGGCGGAGTGGGACAGGCCTACGGTGTCTTCACTGCTATGCGATTGGTCGTAGCGGTACTTGACATTAGGCGTGCACCGCGCCATGCATTTGGGGAAGCTGCGTATCTTCAATCCTTAACAGGGACAAGGCACATCGCACTCTTAACTCCCGCATCTCTCTGTCCAGAGCAAGTGGTTGGTCTACGTGATAGCTCGGGAGCTCATCTCTGCGGAGGAGGTCAGGTATCGTCTTACGGACCACGTGGCAGCTCGGGAGCCCTCCTCCGCGGAGGAGGTCAGGTCACGTCTTACAGACGACATTGCAGCCCTGGAACCCGCTCTTGAGTAGGGCAGGGACTCTAGGGTTGCAGGACACGTGGCAGCATAGGAGCCTGCCTATAAGGAGGTGACCCGTCTGATGCCTCGAACCACGTGGCAGCTCCGGAGCGCTGTTTCACTGGGGAGAGGGATCCTTACCTGCTGGACACGCGGGTGCTTGGGAGCTCGTCTCCGAGGTGGAGTTGAAATCCCCTTCGGGGTCTCTTGCGGGTACCTTGGACCCCGTATCTGAGGAAGATGGGTCTGGGTCTTCTGAACACTTGGCGCACTCAGATCCTACCTCTGCTAGAAGGCGGGGTACCTAGGCGGCTCTAGCTTGTGCGCGAGGGTACCCGGATGTCGGGTATCGACAGTGGCCCCCGGGTCCACCCTAGGGGGAGGCGACGAGTCCGAGGGTGGAGCCCTATCCTGCTTTCCTACGCTGCCCTTTAATTTTGTCTTGACCAGCCAAAGCGGTGTGCGCTTCTGCCAGTGTGACCATGCATCCCTCTTTGGTTGAGGGCTCGTGGTGACGGGATCTTTGCTTGATGCAGTTTCTTTACTGTGACGGTTCCCAATGCAGCTGCTGCGCTTCTGCTCCTTCTACTACCGCCTTTATAGGAACCGTCAGGTTTCCATCTCGGGTCGATGCCCCTTCAGGCCGATCTCTCTGACAGGGGGCGTAGGCCCTGCCGTCAGGGATGCTATGGGTTGAGCAGCGGGTTTTGACCCCAAGCAATCTGCTCGATGCGCTCGAACGCCTAACAGGGAGTTAAAAGGAAACCTTTAGGAGCAAAGGTGGTTCTTCCTTACGCACTTCCCAATGTTCGAGCCTTCGTCTTCCTCCTTGTGCACCCACTCTCTTCCCACCTCCATGGTTCTCGACTCCTGCCCAAATGGACTCAGCCCTGCCTCCTTCTCGCAAAGTTGATGTAGCGCCTGTGAGGCACCTGTTCAGCTGGGAGGACGAGGCGCGACGGGATCTGATCCGCCTGGGCACCCTGCCTCTGAAGTTGGGGGAGAAGGAGATCGCCTTCTTCCAGGCGTATGCGTACTCTGGGTTCGTTCCTCTCGTTCCCTCCTTCCTGGTGACACTCTTGGAGGTCCTCAAGCTTCAGCTTCACCACTTGTCGCCGAACTCTCTGGTATCAGTGGCGGTGTTCTCAAACTTCTGCGAGATGTTCGTCAGGGTGTTCCCGTCTGTGCCGGTGTTTCGACAGTTCTTCGTGCTGAGGCGGACCAGGAATAAGAACAAAGCAAACTTCCTCGGAGGCTACTGCTTCCAGCATCGGGCCAACAACCCCTTCAAGTACATCACCCCGCTCTCCTCAGCGAAGTGGGCCGATTGGACGAGGGACTGGGTGATCATACAGGTCGATGCCCACAATCGCATGGTCATGGCCATCGGATGGGCGATACTATGGAAGGGGCGATACTATGGAAGGAGATCTGTGAGGAGCGCCCAAAGTTGGAGCAGTCCTACACCCCGATGATGGAGAGGATCCAATTCTTGGCAGATCATGGCATGTTGGAGCTGACAGTGATGGCGGAATTCGTTCATGAACGCCTGGCTCCCCTTTAGCACCGTTGTTGTCCTGCATGGCTTTACTTCAGGCCACAGGACAGCACCCGGCTGGTGCGGGGTCACGACACAGGGACGACCCCACAAGAGGTGCTCGACGCAATGTCCAAGGCGTGTGATAACCTGCTGTCGCACGACATCTTCATCTTCCGGCGGTCTTGCCCACGCTCTGCATGGATCGGGACCTTTGGACAAAGATTCTAAAGGAGATGCCAAACCTGGAGGCGCTCGGTCTTGCACCACGGCAGGTAGGTGACGAGATCCGCGACCTGGCCATCATCGACCCTCCATAGGAGTTCGAACATGCTCCAGGCTCCGAAGCCTCAGGGCGGAGGACAAAGCCTCGACAGTGATGGAGGAGCAACTATATGAGAGAACAAAGCCCCCTACCTGCCGTGCCAAATGTCGAAGTGTTAATGCGACACTTCCCCCGGATCTGCTAAGGAGCAGCCCGCGGAGGTTCTTGTTCGGCGGGGCTTAGGCCTCAATCAAGTGTTCGAGCGCGTGAGAGAGCATGACATGGTGTTTTTTTCGTAGTTCAGGCCGCAAAGAGTGTAGCACCCTACTTCACGGTGGATTGTATTGCTAGTGGGTGTGTATGCGTGTGTGTGTGTGTGTGTGTGTGTCAGGGATTCAATGTTCGTCCCTAGTCCGAGCGGACCAGAGAAGATGTCTAAGTCGGTGGCTGCCCAATCCTTTTATAGTCCAAGGTCGGACAACTTACAAGTGGGGCCCAGATCCGGACAGGTGGCCCCGGGATGATCTTATCCTGTACAAGATCTAAGGCTTCTTGCGTACGCTTCCTCTGATCGTGGCAGTGAAGACTCGCCATCTTGCCGCCTCTCTTGTTAGTAGCCCATGCACCGTTGCTGACGATGGCAGAAGGTGTCCCGTCAGTCTGTCTTGTTGCCGCAAGCTACCCACTTGGCTGAGTGGGATAGGCCTGCAGTACCTTCACTGTGATCTGATTGGTCATAGCGGTCTCTAACTGTTGGCATGATCCGCGTTGTGCGTCAGAGGTGGGTGCGCGTCTTCAATGCGCGACTGGATATGACACACCACCCTTTACTCTTCGAGGCCCACGGCTTATTGCAGGTCGTGGGACACACTCCAGCTTCGGATCCCTCCTCGGTTGGAACGAGGGCCCAATGCCAGAGGGCGTGTGGCACCTCCGGAGCCCTCCTTGGTGGGAGCAAGGGCCCAGAACCGGAGGACGCGTGGAAGCTCTAGAGCCCTCCTCGGTGGGACAAGGGGCCCAGAGCCGGAGGACGCGAGGCAGCCCTAGAGCCCGCCTCAGCGGGGGGGGGGGGGGGGGGGGGGGGGGGGTTGGAGCTTCTTCTTATATGCGGGGGGTACCCGGTCTTGTGGTACCGACAGTGGCCCCGAAGCCCACCTCGGGAGAGGTGACGATCCCGAAGGTGGGGACTTAATCTTGTATTGTAGAAGTGATGCCAGTGGGCCCCTTGTGGGGGCACTGGAGCTCGGAGAAGCGTCAGCGGCGGCCCCCTTAGGGGGGGGGGGCGCTGGAGCTCGGAGAAGTATCGGTGGCGGCCCCCTTGGGGGCATTGGAGCTCGGATAAGTGACGCCGACGGCCCCCTTGGGGGGAACCAGAGCTCGAAGAAGTGACGCCGGCGGGCCCCTTGGGTGCCAGAGCTCGGAGAAGCATCGTCGGCGGCCTACCACGGACATGTACAACATCAACGGTGGGTTCCCTGTATGTCCTACACACACGATAGATAAAGAGTAATTTTGCTCGCCGGTCACAGTTATGGTTATGGTTCTTAGTTAAAATACATGGCATGGGTAATTCGGTGTGATAGCATTCAGGGTATGGTCGCTTCCTTGCTCAGGGCATGAGCCGTCTGGCCCCCTGTACTCAGCTGTTAGCACAGGGAGCCAAGGTGCACAGGCTTAGGGTACGGAACTAGGCTAAGCAGGTTGCACACCTTGGACCTCCAACTCAGCGTTAGCCTTTCAGGGGTGAGAACCATTCGATACCATGGACCCCGAGCAAGAAAACGACCATCGGACCCCAAACACATTGCAGGTACCTCATGCGGGACCACCTTTAGTAGGATAGCACAATTCCAACTAGGGATGAGACAGGAGAAATGTAATCGGGCATATGGCGGACGATATGCGAAAGTAAGTAAAAAATTAAAGCATAATATAAGTAATTTTGCTCTTCGATTACTCCCTTCCTGCTTTTAGTCTCGTTATGTCTTACAGTCCCGAGCCGGGCTTATGGTGTGTGGGTAATTCAGTGCAACGATATTCGGGTTATGGTTATCGCCCTGCTTAGGAGTGTGTGACGTCTGGCCCTCTGTACTCAGCCGTTAGCGCTGAAGAGGCAAAGTGTACACGTTTAGGGTGCATGACCAGACTAAGCAGGTTGTACACTCTGAACCACCCAAGGGCGTTAGCTTTTCAGGGGAGTGACCATTCAGCGCCACGAGCTCCCGAAGAGGAAAACAACCAAAGAACCCAAATACATCATAGGAACCTCAAGCAGACCCGCTGTAACACCCTGATTTTCATGCATCATGCCTTGCATGCACTCATATACATGTTTAACATTAACCCATAACAAGAGGAACAAGTTTAAAATTGATTTGGAACAAAACCGCACTTAAAAATGTAGGAAAGTGCGGACTAGTCCGATTTTGCTGAGGACTAGTCCGATTTCTCTCTGTCTAAAAACGGACTTGTCCATTTTTGCTGCGGATTAGTCCGATATTTGCCCCTGGAAAACTTCGGACTTGTCCGATCTTGTGCGGACTAGTCCGATGTTCCATGAATCCTTGAAACTTTGTTAAGTCCCTGGACTTTTCCGGACTAGTCCGGTGTTCCAGCGGACTTGTCCGTTTTCCTTTCTGACTAAGATCGGACTTGTCCGATTTTTGGCCAGACTTGTCCGATTTTCTCTCTGGACGACTTCGGACTAGTCCGGTCCTGTCCGGACTTGTCCGATATTTCGTGACTCTGAGATTGACCTTTTGTTTTACGACTTGTTTCTTGGGTTTCACGTCAAGCGGGCCTAGGGACGTCGTGCCCAACTCTTTTAGAGCCCATGTGGGACTCTAAACCGGCCTCTACTCATCCCAAAACTCGAGATCCATCTAACCCTAGCCTCCACCTCTATATAAACAGCTCCACCCCTTGGTTTGACATCTATTTGCCACTTTTCCACCCACCCAAACCCTAGTTCGTGGGGAGCCACCATCAAGGAGGGAGGAGAAGATCCCAAGCAAGAGGAAGAAGAGGAGGAAAACGAAGGAGGATCAAGATCTCCACCAAGTTTCATTCTTCACCACCAA
This sequence comes from Tuctoria greenei, assembly GCA_036927565.1. NCBI lineage: Eukaryota > Viridiplantae > Streptophyta > Magnoliopsida > Poales > Poaceae > Tuctoria > Tuctoria greenei. The sequence continues at coordinate 170,542,788 of JAYESD010000007.1, read as the reverse complement.
TTCATCTCCAAGTTCATCACCAACCCTAGATCATCAAGATCCAAGTGTTACCTCCAAGTTTCTTGGTTCATTGGAGTTCTAAACACCTGGTATACCTTCTATTCTCTTTTCCTTATGTGAATTCAACCTCTAATCTCCAAATTCACGTCGATCTAGAAAACCCTAATTCGCTGATCTCGTCAAGTGCGGACTTGTCCGGTCCCTAGCGGACTAGTCCGATCTTCCTGGTTAAATTGTGTTGAATTAATTCTAAAATTTGATCTAATCGAATCCAAACCTGTATAAACTTGTTAAAATCTATTAGAGCTAGTTAGTGATCATTAAAAGCAATCTAGTGACAAGTTCTACCTTGCATTGCATCAATCATGCATGTCATGTCATATTGAGTAATATTTGTGCACTCTTTGATTGTGTTTCTTGTCTTGTATGTTTATTGTGTGGATTAGACGGATTTGCGCTAGAGAGTGCCGCAGAGGATCTACAACATCAAGAGTTTGAAGGCTTTGACCCTAATCAACAGCAAGAGCAAGGCAAGTGTCCTTGAAGCATATTGATTCTGTTTTAAAATAAATGTTTTGTTTGCAAAACTGCATGCTTGTGTCAAATTGATGGGAAATCCCATGGTAGGAAGTTTACTAGATTTGCTAAACCACCCTTGTCACCTGGAATTTATGGTAGAGAGTCGGGAAGGGTTTTTACCTTTTTGCTTCGCTTAATCAATTGGGATGGGAAACAACTATATCACTCAATTTAATTATGCATGGATGAGATTATGGTTAACATGAACTGGTTAAACATGGTATGGTAATGGATGATCTAAGCAAGCCTGGTATGTGGATGGGTTGGATGTTATGGTGGTTTGCTTGCTTTAGATCTAAGGACCGGTTCATGCGAGAATAAGCCAGGACTACAGTGCCACCACGAGGCCAAGTATGGGTGCGGCGTAGCTGATTAATTAGGGCTTTGCTAGTGCTGTTTGGACCATTGTGGATGCTCGGGGAAGGGGTAGTCGGATTTGGTTTGTTGATGATTGGTGGGACTATCCTGGGATCCGAATGGCTCAAGAGGGGGCCCTTGGTTGAAGATGTGCTCTGCGGGAGACATCGCCACCGGTGAAACCTCAGTGGGGTCTAAATAGGCTAGTAATCCCTTTGTAAAGGCTATTTTGTGATCTCTTGGCCACACACCAACGGAAGTGTGTAATGTGACCGATGGGTCATGGGCATAAGGGAGGTTCTTAGTCGCCGAAGGGTGATGAAATCACGAACACGTGGGTAAAGAGGTACAAACTCTGCAGAGTGTTAATTAAAACTATCATGATAGCCGTGCTCCCGGTTATGAGCACCTGGACAACTTCCATGATTAGAGGGAAATTGGAATTTGGGATGGTTATGGTCTGGTAATGGTTACGGATGGTTACGGATTAATTTCTGGTATTGAATATGGTTATTGATGATGGTGAAATCTGGAATTATTGATGATGGTAATGAATTCAGTTTGGTATTATGGTATTACTTATGATTATGATGGGTTTATTTCACATACATGTAATGTATTGCTTTTCAAATGTTTTAATGTACTTTTCAGCACTTTACCATTATTATTGTCGACATTTGAATAAGCCACATGTCATACTTTCCACACTTGCTGAGTACGACATGTACTCACTCTTGCAATTCCCCACCCCAACAGTTTCAGGTCAGGACTGGGAGTTTAATGGCGATAATACGGAGTTCTAGGCCGTGTCTACCGTCAGCTTTGCCTGTGGTGTTGATTGGAGCTGCGCATATATACCATGTCGCTTATGCTGCATAGTTGCTTTAGTTGCTTAATTAGTTTATTTCCGCTGCATTAGTTGAACTTGTCATTAATATTCATTAGAGCTTGTATTCGAGGATAATCTGATTTGTGTAATAAAATTTGGTTAATTAATCTTGTTCTGTGGTAATTATCTATTTATCATTTGTGAATCACTCGTGTATGTGTGATGAACATCCTGGGCACACATATGCGTTAGCTTGGTTCATTTTCGGAACCGGGCATCACAGATTGGTATCAGAGCCACAGGTTGACCGTAGGATGCAGCCTAGATAGAATGGACACTTTAGAGCACATAGGAGCACTCAGGAATCGATGTGTTTTTGCTTGGAGTGCTGTTTGCTATATATATTAGTTGCTTGTGTGCTTAATAGAGGATTTTGGGATGCTTTAGCATTGCCATGTCCACCTAGGCTAGTGTAGCTAGTTGTTTAGTTTCATATCCCTTGATGCATATAGTTGGGGACGTTTTCTAATTCTTACCTATTGCCCTTCTTCAGATGGTGAGGACTCGCAACCAGAGGGATGGCAATGATGAAGAGGAGAACAATGGAGTGCCTCAGAACAACAATGGGCAAGGATCTACTCAGGGAGCTATCAACATCGAGCAGCTATTGGCCATGCAAAACCAGCTCATGCAGACCATGATACAGACTATGGGACAGCTGCAGGCTGGCAATATCAACAATCAGCCCCACATGCCTCCACCGCCACCCCCACCTCCTCATAACCGATTGGGAGAGTTTATGAGGACTAGGCCGCCAACCTTTGCTCAAGCCGCAGACCCTATGGATGCGGATGAGTGGCTCAAGTCCGTGGAGAAGAAGCTAGCCATTGTCCAATGCAGTGACCGGGAGAAGGTGCTATTTGCTTCTCATCAACTCGTTGGAGCAGCTGCAGATTGGTGGGATTCTTATTGCAATGCTCATGAGAACCAAGAGAGAATTACCTGGGCGGAATTCAAGGAGAGTTTCCATTCTCATTATGTGCCGGAAGGTGTTATGCTCTTGAAGAGGCAAGAATTTGAGAACTTGAGACAAGGAAAATCAAGCGTGAGTGAATATCTCAATAAGTTCACTCAACTCTCAAGATATGCGCCTGAGGATGTTAGCCGGGACAGCCGAAAGCAATACTTGTTCATGAGGGGATTGAACAATACGATCCAAGTGCAATTGCTCAACTGTGATTATGTCAATTTCCAGAAGCTTGTGGACAAAGCAATTGTGGTTGAGAACAAGATCCGTGAGATGGAGCAAGAAATCAAGAGGAAGGCGCCATATCAAGGACAGTAACAAGGAAGTAATGTGCGCCCTCGCTTTGCACCACCCAATGCGCCTCATTACAGCTCCTCTATTCCTGCTCAGCACCCTGGTTATGCACCGCGCCCAACTCAGTTTGTGCAGCAGCGCCCTGTCATGCAAGCACCTAGGCCTCCGATGCCTTATGCACCTCGTGCTAATTTTCCTGGAGCCAATGTTCAAAACCAAGCTCGTCCCAATAATTCTGGTGGAGTTAAGAAGTGCTATACTTGTGGAGAAGCTGGACACTTTGCACATCAATGTCCTAAGTCGGGCCTTGGTCAAGGAAGCAATGCATCGAGGCAAAACCCAAGACCAAATGGAGGACAACCACAAGGAAGCCGTGGACAGCAAAATTTTGCTCGTGGCAATGTGAATCATGTCTCTACGGAGGATGCTCAACAAGCGGATGACGTGGTCATTGGTATGTTTCTCGCCAACTCCAACCCCGCGATTATGTTATTTGATTCTGGAGCATCGCATTCATTCATTGCATCGAAGTATGTTGCCAAGTATAGTTTGCCTATCTCTCATATGAAGTTTACTCTGTTGGTTAAGTCTCCTGGAGGAGAGATGAGGACAAATATAGTATGTCCAAAAATAAGCCTTAGAATAAGGGGGGTAGACTTCTCCGCCAACTTCATTGTTTTAGATTCTCAAGGGTTGGATATTATACTTGGTATGGACTGGTTGAGGAAGCACAATGGAGTTATTGAATGTGCCACAAAGACGGTGAAGTTGACCAATGAGGAAGGGATCACCGTAGAATTTGAAGCATCTCAAACCGCACCGAAGCAATTGGAATTGAATCATATGGACGGTGCCGCAATGGAGGAGATTCCGGTTGTATGTGAATTTTTGGATGTGTTTTCGGATGAGTTGCCAGGTATGCCACCCGATCGAGACATTGAGTTTGTTATTGATTTAATACCTGGAACTGCACCTATAGCTAAGAGGCCGTATAGGATGCCTCCTATGGAATTAGCGGAGCTCAAGAAACAAATTCAAGAGCAATTAGAGAAGGGTTTTATTCGCCCTAGCTCTTCACCTTGGGGAGCGCCCGTTCTATTCGTGGACAAGAAGGATGGATCTCAAAGGATGTGTGTGGATTACTGAGCTCTCAACGAGGTAACAATCAAGAACAAGTATACCTTGCCCCGTATAGAGGATTTGTTTGATCAGATGAAAGGTTCCTGTGTGTTTTCCAAGATTGATTTAAGGTCAGGTTACTTTCAAATGAAGATTAGACCATCGGACATACCCAAGACAGCTTTTAGGACACGGTATGGATCTTATGAGTACACCGTGATGTCTTTTGGATTGACAAATGCACCTGCCTACTTTATGTACCTCATGAATAAAGTCTTCATGGAATACTTGGACAAGTTCGTTGTGGTGTTTATTGATGATATTATGATCTACTCGAAGGATGAGAAGGAACATGAGGAACACTTGAGGCTTACGCTGCAGAAATTGAGGGAGCATCAATTGTATGCCAAGTTCAACAAGTGTCAGTTTTGGTTGAAAGAGGTGCCATTTTTGGGCCATATCATCTCAGTAGGAGGAGTATCGGTTGACCCTGGGAAAGTGAGGGATGTGTTGAAGTGGGAACCGCCGCAAAACGTCAAGGAAATAAGGAGTTTTCTTGGGATGGCTGGATATTACCGTCGGTTTATCAAGGATTTTTCCAAGATAGCCAAGCCTATGACGGAGTTGCTAATGAAGGGAAAGGCGTTCCAATGGACTGAAGCTTGTCAGAACAGTTTTGAGGAGTTGAAGAAGAGGTTGACAACAGCCCCAGTTTTGGTATTGCCGGATGTAAGCAAGAGTTTTGACATTTATTGCGATGCATCAAGACAAGGGCTTGGATGTGTATTGATGCAAGAAGGTCAAGTGGTCGCCTATGCGTCGAGACAATTGAAGAAACATGAGCAGAATTACCCCACACACGATCTTGAACTAGCAGCCGTGGTACATGCATTGAAGATTTGGAGACACTATATTCTTGGACATAGGTGTGAAATTTACACGGATCATAAGAGTTTGAAGTATATTTTCGCACAAACGGATCTGAACTTGAGGCAACGAAGATGGTTGGAGCTCATCAAAGATTATGATTTGGGGATCAACTATCATCCGGGAAAAGACAATGTAGTGGCCGATGCTTTGAGTAGAAAGGGAGTAAGCCATCAACTTACAGTTCCAGAGTTACCGTCCGAGTTATGCAAGGAGTTTGAACGGTTGAGCCTTGGGTTTGTAAACGAGATGGAGATGATGGAGTTAAACCCAACCTTGGAGCAAGAAATTCGAGAAGCACAAACCACGGATGAGGAGATCAAGGAAATCAAGGAAAGAATCAAAGAAGGGAGAGAATTCAGATTTGATGAAGACGAACATGGTACCTTATGGCTTGGAAAGAGAATCGTTGTGCCTAATGTAAAGCATATTCGGGAGACAATATTAAAGGAGGCACATGACTCACCTTACTCGATTCACCCCGGTTGTACGAAGATGTACAAGGACTTGAAGACTTTCTATTGGTGGGATAGCATGAAAAAGGACATAGCTGAATATGTAGCATTATGTGATGTGTGCCAACGAGTCAAGGCGGAACATCAAAGTCCAGCCGGATTATTGCAACTGTTGAAGATTCCGGAATGGAAGTGGGAAGAAATTGGTATGGACTTCATAGTTGGGTTACCGCGTACTCAGTCCGGGTATGACTCAATTTGGGTAATTGTGGATCGCTTAACTAAGTCAGCTCATTTTGTCCCTGTGAAGGCCAAGTATATAGCTGCACGATTGGCCGAAATATACATGGAGCATATTGTGTGTCGACATGGAGTCCCCAAGAAGATAGTCTCGGATAGAGGTTCTCAATTTACCTCCAGATTTTGGCAAAAATTGCATGAAGCTTTGGGAACGAGGTTGAATTTTAGTTCAGCATATCATCCTCAAACGGATGGACAAACCGAGAGGACCAATCAGATTTTGGAGGACATGTTAAGAGCTTGTGCTTTAAAGCAGGGGAAAAGTTGGGACAAAAGCTTGCCATACGCAGAATTTTCATACAACAATAGTTACCAAGCAAGCTTGAAAATGTCACCATATGAAGCGCTTTATGGGAGGAAGTGTAGGACACCTTTATTCTGGAATGAGGCAGGAGAAACTCAAGTATTTGGTCCGGACGTGTTGCAAGAAGCCGAAAAGCAAGTCCAAATAATTCGTGGAAACTTGAGGGCTGCCCAATCAAGGCAAAAAGGCTATGCGGATAATAGGAGAAGGAAATTAGCCTTTGAAATAGGAGATTTTGTTTACCTCAAGGTGTCACCAATGAGAGGTCATAAGAGGTTTAACATAAGGGGTAAGCTCGCACCTCGTTATATTGGACCATTCAAGATTTTGGACAAAAGAGGAGAAGTAGCATATAAGTTGGAGATGCCAGCTCATCTTTCATACGTACATGATGTGTTTCATGTTTCCCAACTCAAAAAGTGTCTCAGGGTACCGGAAGATCAAGTGCCAATGGAAGAATTGGAACTAGAGGAAGATTTGACGTATGCCGAGCAACCGGTCAAAATCTTGGAAACCAAGGATAGAGTCACAAGGAACAAGGTTATTAGATGGTGTAAGGTTCAATGGAAGCACCACACAGAAAAAGAAGCAACTTGGGAGCTAGAGGATGATATTAAGAAGGACTTTCCCTATCTCTTCTCTTCCGCGTCGAATCTCGAGGGCGAGATTCATTTTAAGGAGGGTAGGTTTGTAACACCCTCATTTTCATGCATCATGCCTTGCATGCACTCATATACATGTTTAACATTAACCCATAACAAGAGGAACAAGTTTAAAATTGATTTGGAACAAAACCGCACTTAAAAATGTAGGAAAGTGCGGACTAGTCCGATTTTGCTGAGGACTAGTCCGATTTCTCTCTGTCTAAAAACGGACTTGTCCGTTTTTGCTGCGGATTAGTCCGATATTTGCCCCTGGAAAACTTCGGACTTGTCCGATCTTGTGCGGACTAGTCCGATGTTCCATGAATCCTTGAAAATTTGCTAAGTCCCTGGACTTTTCCGGACTAGTCTGGTGTTCCAGCGGACTTGTCCGTTTTCCTTTCTGACTAAGATCGGACTTGTCCGATTTTTGGCCAGACTTGTCCGATTTTCTCTCTGGACGACTTCGGACTAGTCCGGTCCTGTTCGGACTTGTCCGATATTTCGTGACTCCGAGATTGACCTTTTGTTTTACGACTTGTTTCTTGGGTTTCACGTCAAGTGGGCCTAGGGACGTCGTGCCCAACTCTTTTAGAGCCCATGTGGGACTCTAAACCGGCCTCTACTCATCCCAAAACTCGAGATCCATCTAACCCTAGCCTCCACCTCTATATAAACAGCTCCACCCCTTGGTTTGACATCTATTTGCCACTTTTCCACCCACCCAAACCCTAGTTCGTGGGGAGCCACCATCAAGGAGGGAGGAGAAGATCCCAAGCAAGAGGAAGAAGAGGAGGAAAACGAAGGAGGATCAAAATCTCCACCAAGTTTCGTTCTTCACCACCAATTCATCTCCAAGTTCATCACCAACCCTAGATCATCAAGATCCAAGTGTTACCTCCAAGTTTCTTGGTTCATTGGAGTTCTAAACACCTGGTATACCTTCTATTCTCTTTTCCTTATGTGAATTCAACCTCTAATCTCCAAATTCACGTCGATCTAGAAAACCCTAATTTGCTGATCTCGTCAAGTGCAGACTTGTCCGGTCCCTAGCGGACTAGTCCGATCTTCCTGGTTAAATTGTGTTGAATTAATTCTAAAATTTGATCTAATCGAATCCAAACCTGTATAAACTTGTTAAAATCTATTAGAGCTAGTTAGTGATCATTAAAAGCAATCTAGTGACAAGTTCTACCTTGCATTGCATCAATCATGCATGTCATGTCATATTGAGTAATATTTGTGCACTCTTTGATTGTGTTTCTTGTCTTGTATGTTTATTGTGTGGATTAGACGGATTTGCGCTAGAGAGTGCCGCGGAGGATCTACAACATCAAGAGTTTGAAGGCTTTGACCCTAATCAACAGCAAGAGCAAGGCAAGTGTCCTTGAAGCATATTGATCCTGTTTTAAAATAAATGTTTTGTTTGCAAAACTGCATGCTTGTGTCAAATTGATGGGAAATCCCATGGTAGGAAGTTTACTAGATTTGCTAAACCACCCTTGTCACCTGGAATTTATGGTAGAGAGTCGGGAAGGGTTTTTACCTTTTTGCTTCGCTTAATCTATTGGGATGGGAAACAACTATATCACTCAATTTAATTATGCATGGATGAGATTATGGTTAACATGAACTGGTTAAACATGGTATGGTAATGGATGATCTAAGCAAGCCTGGTATGTGGATGGGTTGGATGTTATGGTGGTTTGCTTGCTTTAGATCTAAGGACCGGTTCATGCGAGAATAAGCCAGGACTACAGTGCCACCACGAGGCCAACTATGGGTGCGGCGTAGCTGATTAATTAGGGCTTTGCTAGTGCTGTTTGGACCATTGTGGATGCTCGGGGAAGGGGTAGTCGGATTGGGTTTGTTGATGATTGGTGGGACTACCCTGGGATCCGAATGGCTCAAGAGGGGGCCCTTGGTTGAAGATGTGCTCTGCGGGAGACATCGCCACCGGTGAAACCTCAGTGGGGTCTAAATAGGCTAGTAATCCCTTTGTAAAGGCTATTTTGTGATCTCTTGGTCACACACCAACGGAAGTGTGTAATGTGACCGACGGGTCATGGGCATAAGGGAGGTTCTTAGTCGCCGAAGGGTGATGAAATCACGAACACGTGGGCAAAGAGGTACAAACTCTGCAGAGTGTTAATTAAAACTATCATGATAGCCGTGCTCCCGGTTATGAGCACCTGGACAACTTCCATGATTAGAGGGAAATTGGAATTTGGGATGGTTATGGTCTAGTAATGGTTACGGATGGTTACGGATTAATTTCTGGTATTGAATATGGTTATTGATGATGGTGAAATCTGGAATTATTGATGATGGTAATGAATTCAGTTTGGTATTATGGTATTACTTATGATTATGATGGGTTTATTTCACATACATGTAATGTATTGCTTTTCAAATGTTTTAATGTACTTTTCAGAACTTTACCATTATTATTGTCGACATTTGAATAAGCCACATGTCATACTTTTCACACTTGCTGAGTACGACATGTACTCACTCTTGCAATTCCCCACCCCAACAGTTGCAGGTCAGGACTGGGAGTTTAATGGCGATAATGCGGAGTTCTAGGCCGTGTCTACCGTCAGCTTTGCCTGTGGTGTTGATTGGAGCTGCGCATATATACCCTGTCGCTTATGCTGCATAGTTGCTTTAGTTGCTTAATTAGTTTATTTCCGCTGCATTAGTTGAACTTGTCATTAATATTCATTAGAGCTTGTATTCGAGGATAATCTGATTTGTGTAATAAAATTTGGTTAATTAATCTTGTTCTGTGGTAATTATATGTTTATCATTTGTGAATCACTCGTGTATGTGTGATGAACATCCTGGGCACACATATGCGTTAGCTTGGTTCATTTTCGGAACCGGGCGTCACACCCGCCAACAGCAGGATTGCATAACTCCACTAGGCGCGAGACAGAGAGAGACTGCTCGAGCATATGACAGAGAATATGTGAGAACGAGCATGATTTGATGATCATAAAATTAATGCATAACTAAATAAACATAAACAGGGTATAGGGAAAGACAATGGTTCTTCTAACTTGGTAATCATAGGAGGAGGCAGGCTTTACAAGAAGGCAATGATCCGATCTGGATGACAAGGGAGGAAAAATGTACAGACTTAGGGTATGGAACTAGGCTAAGCAGGCTGAACACCCTGGACCAGACCCACCGAAGCTTAGTTGCTTCGAGCGCTGCTACTAGATGCTATGACACCCTTTTTAGAAAAAAGAAAAACTATCCTACCACTACGCCCAGGGTGAAGTTTTATCGAAGGAACGCTGGGGAGGCAAAGTGTACACGCTTAGGGTGCAAGACTAGACTAAGCAGGCTGCATACTCTAGACCTCCCACCGTGCCAAAAGTAAAACTTACAGCAGATCTTCGGGTCGAACTTATCATAAGGCCTTGGTGACGTTGTTGTCACTGTGGTGGCGGGAAACTGCTTGACGTCCGGCCCATGAGACCCCTTAGAGGCCCCCTGGTAGGTGTGGCCAACTGTTTGGGCACGCCTACCACTTAGTCGCAGAATGTCGTCGGTGGGCCCTTGGTGGAGCACGGGAGCATGGATAGTTGATGCCAGTAGACCCTCTGGGGAGCGTCGGACTTGAATTGAGATGTGTGGTTTTCGTCGGAGAAGTCTCCGACGGAGATGGCGACGAGGTAGTTGTCAAAACGAGGCAGCGCCCACCCTCAATGTGTGAAACATTGACGGCTGGCCCCCTGGGAGGTTTCGGAGCTGGATGCTTCGACAACGCCCACCATCAATGCTAAAAAACATCGACGGTGGGCCCCTAGGAGGTGTCGGAGCTGGATGTTCTGGCATCGTCCATCATCAACTAGAAGAACGTTGACGGCGGGCCTCCTGGATGGTGTCGGAGCTGGATGCTCCGGCGACACCCAACATCAACAAGAAGAACATTGACAGCGGGCCCCTTGGGTGGTGCCAGAGCTAGATGCTCCGACGGCGCTCATCATCAATGAGAAGAACGTTGGCGGCGGGCCCTCTAGGTGATGCCGGAGCTGGATGCTTCGGTAGTGATGGAGGCGCAACTTGATGAGAGAATAAACCCCCCCTACCTGGCACGCCAAATGTTGAAGTGTTAATGTGACACTTCCCCCGGATCTGCTAAGGAGCACTCCGCAGAGGTTCTTGTTCGGCGGGTCTTAGGTCTCAATCAAGTGTTTGAGGCTGTGAAAGAGTATGACACGGTGGTTTTTACATGGTCGGGGCCGCAAGGAGCGTAACACCCTACTCCACGGCGGATTGTATTGCTAGTGGGTGTGTATGTGTGTGTGTGTGTGTGTGTGTGTGTGTGTGTGTGTGTGTGTGTGTGTGTGTGTGTGTGTGTGTGTGTGTGTGTGTGTGTGTGTGTGTGTGTGTGTGTGTGTGTGTGTGTGTGTGTGTGTGTGTGTGTGTGTGTGTGTGTGTCGGGGATTCGATGTTCGTCCCTAGTCTGAGCGGACCAGAGAAGATGTCTAAGTTGGTGGATGCCCGGTCCTTTTATAGTCCAAGGACGGACATCTTACAAGTGGGGCTCGGAGCCCGACAGGTGGTCCCGGGATGATCTTATCCTGTACAAGATCTAAGTCTTCTTGCGTACGCTTCCTCTAACCGTGGCAGTGAAGACTCGTCTTCTTGCCACCTCTCTCATCAGTAGCCCATGCGCCATTGCTGGCGGTGGCATAAGGTGTCCCGTCAGCCTGTCTTGTTGCTTTAAGGTACCCACTTCGCTGAGTGGGATAGGCCTGCAACGCCTTCACTGTGATGTGATTGGTCACAACGGTCTTTGACCGTTGGTGTGCTCTGCGTTGTGCACCGGAGGTGGGTGCACGTCTTCAATGCGCGACTGGATATGACGCACCACCCCTTACTCTTCGAGGCCCACGACTTATTGCAGGTCGTGGGACACACTCCAGCTTTAGAGCCCTCCTCGGTGGGAGCGAGGGTCCGATGCCGGATGGTGCGTGGCATCTCCGGGGCCCTCCTTGATGGGAGCAAGGACCCGAAACTGGGCGACGCATGGCAGCTGTGGAGCCTTCCTCGGTGGGAGCAAGAGGCCCAGAGCCGAAGGACGCGAGGCAGCCCCGGAGCTTGCCTCAACAAGGAGGCTGGTTTTGGAGCTTGTTCTTGTATGCGGGGGTACCCGGTCTTGCGGGTAACGACAGTGATGCTACCACTTTGGGCTGCACTGCCACTTCTACCTAGTCTCCGGGGACAAGGTATCCGGTACTGGTGGCCTCGCCTTCACCTCTTCAGGAGGAAGAGGTCCCTAAGATGATCGTCGGGCGGCCTTCCAAAACTTCGGCGCAGCCAGAGCGCCTCTCCGACATCATGGACTTGACGCAGTCCAGCATCCTCCTGGTTCAATCCAAGCTCCACCGGGCGTAGGGGGATCTTGCCACAGAATGGGAGAAGTTGTGTGCTGGGGGCCAGTGCCTCCAAGGCTGGGAGGACCTTCTGAGGTCCTGGATCGTCAAGGCGAAGGCGAAGTACCACAAGGAGAGCAAGGAGATGGAGCTGAGACACCGCTTGGCGAAGGCCATGGACGCAATGTCCCAAAAGATCTTAGCCGACGCCAAGGTGGCCAATGACACGGTTGACGCCCGCATGCGCGCCCTTGAGGAGGGTCGAGAGGCCCTAGGTCGCTACGAACCTGTTGTTGCTGAGTGGAAGGCTGCTATCATAGAGTAAGAGGTGGCGGCCCAGGCGATAATGGCTCGGGCTGAGGCAGATCGGGACAGCCTGCAGTCCCGCCTTGAAGATTTTGAGCTTCAGGAGAGGGACTTGGCACGGGATCGGGCGCGACACTCAACTGAGCATCAGGAACTTCTCCTGCGTGATCTCGTCAACCAAGCTCAGGAGCACATGATGGAGTGTCGCGCCCGGGAGCTCGATCTGCAGGAGCGTCAGCTGGCTCAACGTCTGGAAGCTGAGGGTAGGGCGGTGGTGGAGACGGTGGCATCCAATGTCCTGGTGTGCTACTGGAGCCGGTACCCTTATCTGCCACTGGATCCAATTTTTTAAAGGTACTGTTATAGAGCGCGAGGAGATGGCAACGGCAGAGGTCAAGAATGCCGCAAAACATGCCATTGTGTAATTCGCCAGGGACTGAGGCTTGCAGCCCATCTTTGTATCCGGGGTTCACCCCTTTGTAAATATTCCTTAATGAATTTGGATTTTTGTTTGACTTCTTGGCTTGTCTTTGTGCTTCTCAATTGTTGCTCTGAGTCCTTAGCTGTGTAAGGGTCTGCAGAACCTTTGTCGAGCTCGTCAGTTTTTGAGGACCAACGGTTGCACAATTGATATGGCTGAAGTGTTGTCCGATTGCACAATTGCTGCTCCTAGGTCCTATGAAAACCTTTACACTGTCCTACTAAGCTTAATATTTACAATAGGGGTGCCCAAAGCTCCAAGGGTAGTTGTGATGGTTGCGGGGCAACCTTGTTGTCTACAGCTACTAGAGGGGCGATAAGCTCAGTCCCGACGCTGCTCAGACCACTTGCAAGGGGGTGTCGGTGCTGCCAGAGGGCTGCAGCCGGCGCGCATGTGACACTCGGTTCCAAAATGAACCAAGTGAACGCATATGTGTGCTCAGGACGTTCACACACATACACGAGTGCATTCACAAAAGGATATAGAGAAAATTACCATAGAACAAGATTAATTAAGCACTTTTATTACACAATTCATAATATTCTAGAATACAAGCTCTAATGAATATTAATGACAAGTTCAACTAATGCAGTGGAAATAAACTAATAAGAAACTAAGCAGCATAAGCAATAGTGTATAATGCAGCTCCAACACTCCACAGTCAAAGCTGACGACAGCACACAACATAGTACTTTGCATTAACGTTGTTATACTCCCAATCCTGATCTGCAACTGTTGGTGGGGGAATTGCAAGGGTGAGTACATGTCGTACTCAGCAAGTGTGGAAAGTATGACATGTAGCTGATACAAATGACGAATATAATAATGGCTAAGTACTGAAAAGTACATTAAAATATTTGAAAAGCAATATTTTCGAAGGTCTTAAACGACACTTCCCCCGGACCTGCTAGAGAGCAGCCCGCGGAGGTTCTTTGGATTCAAGAGGGCTAGTCCCAGGAGATTGAGCACAGCAAGATGGTGAACACAGAGGGTTTAACGTTGTTCGGGCCGCCGGAGCGTAACACCCTACGTCCACGGGAGTGTTTGTATTGCCTTGCTTGAGCGTGTATGAGTCCTAGTCTGACTTTTTGATCCCCTTCCAAGGTCGTCTGCTGAGTCCTTTTATAGTTCAAGGACTCTGCAGTCACAAGGTGGGCCCCGGGGCCCGACAAGTGGTCCCGGGGAGAGCCAAATCCTATACAAGATCTAGGATTAAATGCTATCTACTTTCCTTTGTTAGGGGCGTCAATGCGCCCTCCCACCGCGTCGTGCGCCAGGGCTACACATAGTTGGTGATGATGGCGGTGCACGTCCCGCCCGTATTGTCCTTGCGGCCCATTCGTCCGTCTTGTGGTGTGGGTCTGTACCGGCTACTTGGACAAGACAGGACACTGGAGCCTTGACTTACGCATGCGCAACTCCGCTTCGCCTAGGGAAGGCGCGCGTACTTTAATGCATGTTCGAGCAGCGCATGCCTTCCTTTACTGCGGCCTCCTACCGCACTGAGTTGGCCGTCTGCCACGTGGTTGTGCTAGAGCCTGCCTCTGTGGGGAGTCGAACACTCGATGGTAAAGGCCACGTGGCGCATCCGGAGCCCACCCCTGTGGAGGGGTGGAGGCTCAGCCCTGCTGGCCACGTGGTAGTTCTGGTGCCTTTCCCTGCAAGGAAGTAGGCCTGGCCCCGAGGTTCCGATTGGCCACGTGGCAGCCCCGGAGCCCGCCTCAGCGGGGAGGCGAGGGTCCAGTTCAGCCGACCACGCGGCAACCCGGGAGCCTGCCGCGGCGGAGAGGTAGGATCTGGTCCTTCCCTCCACGACGTGGCAGCCTCGGATTCGGCCTCTTTAGTAGAGGCCAAGTCCTTAGCTATTTTTTCCTTGTGCGCAGAGGTACTCAGTCTGCTGGGTACCGATAAATATGTATGTGAAATAACCTATCATAAACCATGTAATCATCATAATACCAGTCCATATTTATTACCATCATCCATATTCCAGATTTCTCATTACCAATAACCATATTCAATACCAGAATTTAATCCATAACCAGCCATAACCATATTATCAACCATACATAACCATCCCAAATCCTAAGTTTCCCCTAATCATATGAGGGTCCAGGTTGCTCATAACCGGGAGCACAGCTATCAGTTTTTTTTGACACACTCTGCAGAGGTTGTACCACTTTACCCACGTGTTTGTGATCTCATCACCTTTCGATGACTAGAACCTCTATTATGTCGTCTCACACTTCCGTCAGTGTGTGGCCAAGAGATCACAAAATAGCTTTTACAAAGGGATTACTAGCCCAGTTAGACCCCAATGAGGTTTCATCGGTGGCGATGCCTCCAACTGAGCACATCTTCAACCAAGGGCCCCCTCTTGAGCCATTCGGATCCAAGGTAGTCCCACCAATCATCAACAAACTCATTCTGACTACCCCTTCTTCGAGCATCCTTAATGGTCCAAATAGCACTGGCAAAACCCTAATTAATTAGCTACGCCGCACCCATACTTGGCCTCGTGGTGGCACTGTAAATCCTAGATGGTCGCTGCACGAACTGATCCTTAGATCTAAAGCAAGCAAAACCACCATAACTTCCGACCCATCCACATACCATGCTTGCTTAGATCATCCATTACCATATCATATTAACCAGTTCATGTTAATCAAATCTCAATGCATAATTAAGTTAAGTGATATAGTTGTGTCCAATCCCAATTAATTAAGTGAAGCAAAAAGGGTAAAAAGCCCATCCCGACTCTCTATCATGAATTCTAGGTGACAAGGGTGGTTATACAAATCTAGTAAACTTCCTATCATAGGATTCCCATCAAATTGACACAAGTATGCAGTTTTGCAAACAAAATATTTACTTTAAACAGGATCAATATGCTTCAAGGACACTTGCCTTGCTCTTGGGCTTGGTTGGGGTCAAAGCCTTCAACTCTTGGTGCTGGAGATCCTCTGCGGCACTCTATAGCACAAATCCGTCTAATTCGCACAACAAACATACAAGACAATAATCACAATCAAGGAATGCACAAATATTACTCAATAAGACATGACATGCATGATTAATGCAAATGCAAGGTGGAACTTGTTAATGAGTTGCTTTTAATGTTTATTAATCAATTACAATGGTTATTAAAAAGTCTACACAGGTTTGGAACTGATTCAAAACAATTTAAAATTAATTCAACAGAAATTAACCAGGAAAATCGGACTAGTCCGCTGTGGACTGGACAAGTCCGCACTGCGCAAGAACAGCAGATTAGGATTTCCTAGATCAATATGAATTTGGAGAAACAGGGTTTAGTTCACGTAAGGAAAAGAGAATAGAAGGTATACAAGGTGTTTAGAACTCTAATGAATCAAGGATCTTGGAGGCAACACTTGGATCTTGAAGATCTAGGGTTGATGAAGAACTTGATGATGAATTGTTGACGAAGAACATGAACATGGTGGAGATCTTGATCCTCTTTCGTTTCCTCCTCTTCTTCTTCTTGTTCTAGATCTCCTTCTCCCTCCTTGGTGGCGGCTAATCACGAGCTAGAGTTTGGGTGTGGTGAAAAAGTGGCAAATAGATGTCAAGCCAAGGGGTGGGGTTGTTTATATAGAGGTAAGGGCTAGGGTTAGATAGATTTCGAGTTTGAGATGAGTAGAGGTCGGTTTGGAGTCCCACATGGGCTCTAAAGATTTAGGCACGCCATCCCTAGGCCCACTTAACGCAAAACCCAAGAAACAAGTTGTGAAACAAAAGATCAACTCGGAGTTGCGATTTATCGGACAAGTCCGAAAAGGATCGGACTAGTCCGAAGTTGGACAGAGAAATATCGAACAAGTCCGCACTAGACATCGGACAAGTCCAAACTTATCCAGAGGGGGGAAACAGACAAGTCTGGCCAAAAATCGGACAAGTCCAACTTTAGTCAGAGAGAAAAACAGACAAGTCTGCTGGAGTACCAGACTAGTCTGGACAAGTCCAAGGACTCAGCAAATTTTCAAGCAATTTGGGATACCGAACTAGTCCGCTATGGGCCGGACAAGTCCGAAAATATCCAGAGGGAAAAACTAACTAGTCCGCATCAAAACGGACAAGTCCGTTTGAAGTCAGAGAAAAATCGGACTAGTCCGCACCAAAATCGGACTAGTTCGCACTTCCTAGAATTCTTAAGTGCGGTTTTATTTCTAATTCATTTTAAACTTGTTCCTTTTGTGTGGATTAATTTTAGATATGTATTAGAATGTATGCAATGCATGATGGATGAAAATGAGGGTGTTACAGCGCAGCGGGTGCTCTGCACTGACGCGAGCTCGGCGGAGGCTGACTTGATCTAGCTCCGCTCGGGACAGGTGTTGGGTCTGCTATGAGGGCTTGGAGCTGCTCCAAGGCTAACATCGCTGCACTGCGGTCCCAGTGGATCTTGAGGACCCTGGAGGGGGTTGGCATCTTCCGGACAAGATAGTCATAGTGGGCTACGGCCATGAATCGGTACAGAGCGGGCCTGTCTGAAAGTTGCCTAGAGGGGGGTGAATAGGCTAAACGACCTGAAATGACTTAATAAAATGAGATTAGCACTCAGGGGCGGACTAGTCCGGTCCAAGGGCGTACTAGTCCGGTCCCCCTGCAGGGAAAGCCTAAAAAGGTGTTTCTAACAAGTTTTAGTTGTATTTTTGTGATGCGAGAAGTGTTAGAATGATTTTGTGAACCTTAACAAGTTATATAGCAAGTATGAAGCTAAGAGTCACAATGAAACAAGAGTGATGAACAAAACGGTAAGGCTAACCCTAGAAGCAATATGCGATAAATGAAAGCTAAGAACACAAGGGACACAAGGATTTTATCCCGAGGTTCGATCCCACAAAGGAATCTACATCCCCGTTGAGGAGTCCACGAAGGACCAGGTTCAATAACTCTTCCCTAACCAAGTTTACCACAAGGGCCTAACTTGGTTCTCCACTATCACAAAGGGGTGAATACAAGATTCGTTGGGGCTTCTCACAATCTGAGGCTCCCACCACAAATACAATCACAAATCACAAAGATTAACTCAAGCCACAGATCACAAAGATTCACAAGTGCAAGAGATCAAACCGAGAGCCTAGAGCGGTGTTCTTCCTCTTCTTCACCTCACCAAACCCTAATCCACACAAGAATTAGTTTTAGAGGGAATGTAGGCAAGAAGGAGGCTTTTGGAGACTTAAGGTTTGCTGTGGCGGCGCTAGGGTTTCAACTTTCTTAAGGAATAGTTCAAATGAACTCAGGGGTCCTCTATTTATAGAGGTTCCCAGCCCATACTGTTGACTTCAGCAGATGGGCAGACTAGTCCGCCCTAGGGCCTGGACTAGTCTGGCCTTTGGGACCACTGACGTCCCTGACAACTATCGCACTGCGCGGCAATCGTCACACTACCCGCCAAACTTCAAATTCAAATGGTCACTTCAAAACAGACTAGTCTGGTCACAACCGGACTAGTCCGATCTCACACAGAACCTTTTGTTCCGTGTGAAAATGGACTAGTCTGGAGACCACGGACTAGTCTGGCCCCCAGGGCGGACTAGTCCGGCCTACCCAGACTTAGTCGCTGAAGCACTGACTTCTCTCCAAACCCGGACTAGTCCGGCCCCCAGGGCGGACTAGTATGATCTCAGTTAGGACCTCTTGGTCTGGACTAAAATGGACAAGTCCGTGGTTTTGGGACTTAGTCCACAAAACCCACTCCACGACTAACTGGACTAGTCCGTCTCACTACGGACTAGTCCGAACTAAGTCAGACCCTTCTGGTCCGGCTGAAAACGGACTTGGCCGGCCAGGAGCGGACTAGTCCGGCCACTCCTGCCAGACTACTTCCAACTCTCTTATCTCAATAGGTTTGATCTCTAAACCGCTTTGAGCTCCCAACTTGATCTCAATGCACTTTACACACACATCCTCACACATATTTGGCTAGTCTACACTCGATACGCTAGAAACCCTAGTTTCTTCTTTTCGAGTCGACATCACCATTTTCATCCTTTTCCTTTTTGAGGGTTTGTGTTTCTGCTTGAATCCACACATGTGCTTAAGATTACTGAGCTCATTAGTTACTTAATTGTCGTCATCAATCATCCAAAACCCACGGGGATCCTAGATACACTTCCAATCTCCCCCTTTTTGGTGATTGATGACAACACATTAAGTCTTCACATATAAGAGTATAAATTTTGGTTTTCATAATGTGCGGGTGTATGAGTGACTCCACTTCAATGAATGCATCATAAAAGAGAGATTGAGGAAGTCCTTCATACACGCACACGTTATGGTGGGGTGCCTACGTGTTGTGCTCAACAATTTATGACAAGACATAATAACTATGAATATGATTAAAAGATAGACATTCAAAGGATCATATTGATATTAAACATTCAAAACATAGTCTTTCACAAGTTTAAACATTCGACATGACATAAATATTACAATAAGAAGTGCAACATGTCCAAGGATCCAAAATAAGGGCTACACTCTCCACATCTAATTACCCTCCCCCATCCTTTCTAACTCTCCCCCCCCCCATCTAACTCTCCCCCTTTGGCATCAAGACACCAAAAAGGAAAAGAAGAGGGGAACACGAGGCCTATACACTAGTCATCGTCCTCGTCGTCGTCCGCCGCCTCGTCACGGGAGTCGCTCTCCATGGCGTCTGGATCCTCGTGATCCTCATCGTCATCGTCGGAGACCCGTGCCGAGGGAGAAGCCCGGGAAGAGCTCCCGTCCTCTTGGAGCTGGGCGAGCTCGTCGGCAGTAAGTCGGGGAATGGAGTGATCTCCCTGTCGCTCACCTTCGGAGAGGACATGGGAACCTCCATCTTGTCACACACCGCCTTGAGGTACTTCTCTTGGCGCTTGTGTGCCCGCTCATTCCGGATCTCTTGCTTCCGGCAGAAGGTGAAGATAGCTTTGAAGCATTTGAAGAAGGCGCTCATCGATTGAGGTGGAGGCGGAGAGGGAGGTGCCACAGGGTGAGGTGCTGGCATCGCCGAGTGAGAGGGAGGCTCCGCATTCTTCCTGCACGGAGGAGGCGGCACTGCAGGTGGCGTCTGAGGATGGAGCGGGCGATGAGTCACATCCTTGACGAAGGTCACGCCCGACACCTTATCGATGAGATACATGATGAAGGGGGCATACCCGCAAGCACGGTTGGGGGTATGCAAGATGTTGAAAATGTCGTCGAAGATGTAATCGACGAGGTTGAACTTATCCTACCCATCAATAAGAAGTAGCAGGTGCCTCAGATTGCCTTGGATAACCCCTGCATCACCATCCTTTGGTGCTATTGTCCTCCTCAGGATCCTGTTCAGAATGCTATTGAAGGGCTTGATGTTGCGAGCAAGTCCTGGCTCATAGGACACATGGATCAGGTACATGTAGTCTAGGTGATCTCTGTCAACGACCTTGAGGTTAGAGATGATGATCTCATGGTCCAAATGAGCCTCAAGTCCGAGAATCTTAGCAAACTCCTCGAAGGTAACTGAGAACTGCTCGCCACGCGTCATCCAAATGATCCGTCTATCACCTGAAGTGGTGAAGTAGATGGTGGGGTAGAATTGCAGGATGACTTCAACATTCCAGTCACATTTGAAGCCCATGATGCCTTTGAGCTCATGGTGCTCAGCGGCTTCAATGACTGCATCAAAACAGAATGTTGCTTTTGGTCCATGTACTTCCAATCGACCCATTGTGCTTCGATCACTGGCTTCTTCATGTTCTGGTAGACCAGACAGTAATAGTCACAGTGAAAGTCGCACCAAAACCTAGGGTCGGCGGTGCTCCTTTCATACTTGTAGACCTTGTCCGTCCGCAGTTTTCTCGCCTTCTCGGCTCCTTTTCCATGGAAGACATCGGCGGCTAATTCACACTGCCTGTTGGGATTTCTCTCAGGAGTGTGCACTTCCAAGGGGCCAATGGGTTTGGCCTGCCCCTTCTCCTTGATCACAGGGCCTGCGACCCTCTTTGCTGGTGTCTTCACATTTGGCTTCCTTTTCTTGGGCTCTACTGGAGTCGGAGCCTTGCCCTTCTTTGGATCTCTCGCCATCCAGCGTTCTGCAACTTCTTCTTGGGCTTGCTCCTTGCCCCTTGCTTTCTCTCCCATGGTCACAAGTCTCTTCCTTTTGGAGACTTGTGCTGCTGCAGCCTGAGAATTGTGAGCTTCGCGCTCCTCTCTCTTCTTCTTGCGGACTTCCTTGCGGGACTCCTCAATGGCACGGGCCATTGCTTCATCTTTTTTGTAGGTCGTAGCTGCGGCCCTAGCTTGTTGTTTCTTGGCTACCTTTGCTCGCTCTTGCTTCTCGAGAAGCTTCTTGGCAGCCTCAACCTCAGCCTTTGCTCGTTCCCCGCCAAGGCGAAGCTGCTCCGCCTCCCACTCGAGATCAGTGGGGGGAGAAGTGGATCGGCGAGGAGCTGCCATTTCTGCTAAAATAGGAGGAAAACATGATATAGAGGGTCAAGGAAGTGGAATAAGGCAAAAGAAATCACGAGAAACAGCCAAAGTTAGGGTTTTTGTCCTGTGTACACCGGACTTGTCCGCCCCAGGGGCGGACTAGTCCGGTTTACACAGGTTGAACCCTAACTCTAACGGTTTTTCGAAAAATCATTGAATCAAGTCGCAATACTCCTAGGCTATGATCACAAGGATGCTAGGAACAACTTTAATGAAGGGGCACCTATCAAAAACTTTATAAATTAAGAATGAGGCAAGTTTTTGAAAAGGGAGGAGTAACTCTTCAAATATTGAGAAATCGACGAGATAGGGGATGGATCGCGTCGGGAAAGGTTGGGAAAAGTCTCCCACACCTCTGGGGCTTCCAATGCGTGGATTGGAAACGGTTTTTGGTGGATGGAATCGAAAATCGCTCAAGGAGGGAGGTTGTGCGCGCGTGGGAGAGAGAAAACCAAATGAGTGGGAGAGGAGGGGTCGGTCCGCCTCCTAGGGTTTAAGTCCCCAGGGGCCGGACTAGTCCGGTGAAGGGACCGGACTAGTCCGGTCTGCGGACCAGACCTGGACCAGTCCGGATCCGGACTTGTCCGGCCATAGGGCAGACTAGTCCGGTCCTAAGAGGCTGAAAACATATATATTTGAGTTTTAGCCACTAGAGATGGTCCTTTTGGACATATTGTCACAACGAAACCTTATGAATATGGTCAGTAAGCAATCAACAATCAAAATATGATCATAACTCACAAAGTTGATAGTTTTTCAAATATTTTGGAGAAAATTTAGATAGAGATGAATTTCTCAAACACATGTGTTCTTTTGAATAAGATGTAAAGTAAACATTCACATGTGCATGTTTCAAGCCACATTTCGAGAATCTAAGATATTGAGCTCACTCCTAAGCTCACAAAAGCGCTTCTCACCTAGATGCTTGGTGAATATATCGGCTAGTTGGTTTTCGGTTCTCACATGGGAAATCACTATATCCCCTTTCAAGGAATGATCTCTCAAGAAGTGGTGTCTAATATCTATGTGCTTTGTCCTTGAATGCTAAACTAGATTATGGGCTATTTTGATGGCGCTCTCATTGTCACATAGGAGAGGAATATGGAGCAAGTTTATACCATAATCCCTTAGAGTTTGTCGCATTCAAAGAAGTTGTGCACAATAACTTCCGGCTGCTACATACTCCGCTTCAGCTGTGGAAAGAGCAATGGAGTTTTATTTCTTAGAGGACCATGACACTAAGGATCTACTCAAGAATTGGCATGTCCCGAATGTGCTCTTTCTATCAACTTTGCACCCCGCATAATCCGCATCGGAATAGCCAATAAGGTTAAACTTGGATCATTTGGGGTACCAAAGTCCTAGGCTAGGTGTGTGAACTAAATATCTAAGAATTCTCTGCACGACGGTCATATGACACACCTTAGGTGCAGCTTGAAAACGTGCACACATACACACACTAAGCATAATATCCGGTCTAGATGCACAAAGATATAACAAAGAACCAATCATGGAACAATATATCTTTTGGTCCACACTTGGACCATCTTCGTTGAGGTCTAAGTGTCCATTTGTTGCCATTGGAGTCTTGATGGGTTTGGCCTTGTCCATGTCAAACTTCTTTAATATGTCTTGAGTGTACTTTGTTTGACTTATGAATGTGCCTTCTTTGAGTTGTTTGACTTGAAAACCTAAAAAGAACTTCAACTCCCCCATCATGGACATCTCAAATCTCTCCATCATTATCTTAGAAAACTCATCACAAAACATTTTGTTAGTAGAACCAAATATAATGTCATCGACATATATTTGGCACAAAAAGCTATCATCATTAAAGTGCTTTGTAAAGAGAGTGTAATCAGCTTTTCCTATCTTAAAACCATTTTGAATTAGAAAGTCTCTAAGACACTCATACCAAGCTCTAGGAGCTTGTTTGAGGCCATAGAGAGCCTTACGCAATTTGAAGATATGGTTTGAGAAGTCTTGGTCTTCAAAGCCCGGTGGTTGCTCCACATAGACTTCCTCCTTGATTGGACCATTTAGGAACGCACTCTTGATGTTCATTTGGCAAAGCTTAAAATCATGGTGAGTAGCAAAGGCAAGTAATATACGAATTGATTCTAGCCTAGCTACTGGAGCAAATGTTTCATCGAAATCCAAACCTTCGACTTGTGAGTACCCCTTGGCCACAAGTCATGCCTTGTTCCTTGTCACCACGCCATGTTCATCTTGCTTGTTGCGGAACACCCACTTGGTGCCCACAACATTTTCTCGTGGACGCTTGACAAGCTCCCAAACTTTGTTCCTCTCAAAGTTGTTAAGCTCCTCTTGCATGGCCACTACCCAATCCGGGTCGCTCAATGCGTCTTCAACCTTATGGGGCTCCAAAGAAGAGACAAAGGAGTAATGTTCACAAAAGTTAGCAACACGAGAACGAGTGATTACCCCTTTTGTAATGTCTCCTAGAATGTTGTCAACAGGGTGATCCCATTGAACACTTTGATGCACACGAGGATGTGGAGGTTGAACTCTTGAGTCATCATCTTCTTCTTCTTCTTCTTGGTCCCCCCCTTGATGTACGCTTCCCTATTGACTTTTGTCTTCTTGATCATGTTGAGGTGTCACTTGTCCATCTTCAACTTGATCGTGTGGGGGATGACTTGCATCATCTTGTTGTTGGTCACTTGAGCTTTGAGGTTGTTCTTGTGGTCGAACATCTCCAAGTGCCATCCTCCTAAGAGCTTCTTGTGGAGAGTCTTCTTGATCTAGCACACTTTGATTGACTTGCTCCACTTGGGAGCCATTAGTTTCATCAAACACCACGTCGCGTGCTATTTCAACAGTCCCGGAGGATTTGTTGAAGACACGGTAGGCGTGGGTGTTTGAATCATAACCAAGCAAGAAACCTTCATCGGACTTTGAAGAAAACTTCGAAGTCCTAGGCTTCTTGTTGAGAATATAGCACTTGCTCCCAAAAACACGAAAGTAAGAGACATTGGGCTTCTTACCAACTAGAAGATCGTAGGGGGTCTTCTTGAGGAGGTGGTGGAGGTACAATCGGTTGACGGCGTGGCAAGCGGTGTTAACCGCCTCTGCCCAAAACCGGTCTGATGTCTTGTACTCATCAAGCATCGTCCTTGACATCTCAATGAGTGTCCTATTCTTCCATTCCGCCACCCCATTTTGTTGAGGGGAGTATGGGGCTGAGAATTCATGCTTGATGCCCTCCTCATCCAAGAATTCTTCCACTTGAGTATTCTTGAACTCAGTGCCGTTGTCGCTTCTTATAGCCTTGATTCTTGAGGCGAACTCATTTTGAGCTCTCCTCAAGAACCTCTTGAGGACACCGTGAGTTTCACCCTTATCATGCAAGAAAAATACCCAAGTGAAACGAGAAAAATCATCAACAATAACAAGACCATATTTGTTACCGCCAATGCTAATGTAGGTTATTGGCCCGAAAAGGTCCATGTGTAGTAGTTCCAAAGGTCTTGTCATCGTCATAATGTTCTTGGAGGGGTGTTGAGCTCCCACTTGCTTCCCCGCTTGGCAAGCACTACATGGCCTATCCTTTTCAAAAACAACATTCTTCAAACCATAGATGTGCTTGCCCTTAAGAAGCTTTTGTAAGTTCCTCATCCCAACATGGGCTAGCCTTCTATGCCAAAGCCATCCCATGTTGGTTTTCGCCATTAAGCATGTGTCAAGTTGAGCTTTATCCGAGGCAAAAACCACAAGATAAAGCTTTCCCTTGAGTACACCCTTAAAAGCGATTGAGTTGTCGCTTCTTCTAAGGATGCTCACACCTCATTAGTAAAAACACAATTATAACCCTTGTCACATAGTTGTGATATGGATAAAAGGTTATAGTCTAGAGAATCAATATGCAAAACGTGAGAAAGAGTATGTTGGGAAGAAATGACAATTTTACCGGAGCCAAGGATTTTCCCTCGGCTATTGTCCCCAAAGAGGATTCCTTCATTTGGATCATCATGTTGCTCATACTCCACGAACATTCTCCTCTCTCCGATCATGTGGTTGGTGCATCCACTATCGAGCACTCATTTGGATCCACCGGAGGAGTATGCCTACAAAACAATATTATGTCTTCCTTTTAGGTACCCACGCGGAGTTGGGTCCTTTGACGTTAGTAGTGAGACACTTGGGCACCCACACACAAGGCTTAGGGCTCTTGCGGAGTGGCCCAACATATATAGTATACACTTTTCCATACTTGTTCCTCATTAAAACATAAGATGCATCGAAATCATGAAAGAGAGAATGCGGTTCAGATTTAGGCATGTTAGTGCTAGTTGAAGTATTCTTCCCAATTTTAGTTGGGGATGAGCTTCCTTTGACAAAGACAATCAAGTCTTTTACATACTTGGAGGTTTTAGCATTTTGCTTTCCACCTCTAGTATAACCGAGACCATCCTTGACATTGGGAGGTCTTGTGTTGGTGTATGCACTTCGTTCATACGCCACCTTCTCTTTGTCAAAGATGCCACCCTTAGATGCTTGTTTGTCTTGAGTCAACTTAAGCTCATCCTTTACTTTAAGGATCAAGTTAGAGCATTTGCAAGTAGAGATTGCTTCGGATGCAACCTTTGAGGAGGATGAGCTTTTGGAGGAAGATGCTACATTGGTCTTGAGGGACTCAACTTGACTCTCAAGGATCTTGTTAACTTTGGCCAAGTTGCCAAGTTCCTCCTTGAGCTCTATGGTTGTCTCCTCAAGACTTGAGCATGTTTTCTTGCTTAAAGCAAGTTCATGCTCTAATACCTTGCTCTTCTCTCTCTCAAGCTCAAGGAGCTCAATGAGCTCTTTACATCTCTCCTTTTCATGGATAAGCATGTCCTCTTGCCTATCTATGAGCTCCTCCTTCTCAAAGATTTCATC
The DNA here is from genome assembly GCA_036927565.1 of Tuctoria greenei. Lineage (NCBI taxonomy): Eukaryota > Viridiplantae > Streptophyta > Magnoliopsida > Poales > Poaceae > Tuctoria > Tuctoria greenei. The sequence goes on along the minus strand of JAYESD010000007.1, from coordinate 170,516,405 downwards.
CGAGAGTAATTTCATTCTACGCAAAGTGCTCTTACTTATGTCCTTAAGCATGTGTTCGTTTTCGCTAGCACTATCAAAATTATCATGGGAGGATATGGAAGAGTATGAGTTAGAAGTAACCTTTCTCCTTCCTTGTTTTGCCATGAGGCAAGTTTGCTTGTGGTCATAGAGGTTGGGGAAAAGCTTGCTTCCCTTTGAGCTCCTCCCGATGGCTATGGTTGCCATCTTCTCCTCGTCTTCGGACGAGGAGGACTCATCGTTAGAGTCCCATTCCTTGCCTAAGTGAGCATGACCGGAGGGCCTCTTCTTCTTATAGAACTTCTTCTCTTGCGGCTTGCCCTCCTTCTTCTTCTTGCCCTCATCATGTGGGCAATCTACAATGTGCCCGTACTCGCCACAATTGTAGCAAGCCCTCTTTGTTTTCGGCCTTGCTTTCTCTTTTCCCTTGCTCTCATTCTTATATCCTCCTTTTCTTCTCCTCATCATCCTATTGAAGTTGTTCATGAAGAGTGTCTCTTCCTCATTGGTGTCAAGGCTCTCCTCATCATCTTTGTTTTGCTCTTTTGAGGAGGATGTCGCTTTGAGTGCAACATCCTCCATCTTCGAGGATGTGAACCTCTGGAGGTCATAGAAGAGCGCCTCCTTCTCCATGATCTCGTGGTTGATGATCCTTCCTAGAACCTCCTCCGGGGTCATTTTGGCGAACCCCGGGCTTTCCCATATCATGGAGCAAAGAGAGGTTTCTAGGCATGCATGCCCGAATCATCCTCTTCACCACCTCGTGGTCCGTCCACTTCGTGCAGCCATAAGATCTACTCTTGTTGATGAGTAGCTTTAGGCAGTTGTACATCTCTTGGGGAGATTCACCATCCATTATGGCAAACCTCCCAAGCTCTCCTTCAATGAGCTCAATCTTCGCTTCTTTCACGACTCGGTTGCCTTCATGAGCCGTCTTGAGGGTGTCCCAAATATCCTTGGCCACCTCAAGTCCATCTACCCGGTTGAACTCATCTCTTGAGAGAGACAAGATGATCACTTTGACCGCTTGGGCATTGCGGTGAAGGAGCACGGCTTGCTCTGGAGTGATGTCTTCTTCATTCTTTGGGATATGTACCCCGGTCAACACAATTTGCCACAAAGAAGGATTGAGTGACACGAGATGGATCTTCATATTGTGCTTCCACATCCCGTAGTCGGTTCCATCGAATTGGGGAGGCTTCCCCAATGGTATGGAAAGATAGTGGTTGTTGGAGACAAGGCGCTCATAGTTGTATCCTTGTTGGTTGTAGTGGGTCATGCCACCCGATGTAGAGGTCGAAGAGTCAACTTTTGGAATCTTCAATTTCTCTCGAAGTTTCGCCTTGAGCTGGCGAGTCTCTTTGTCATCCGTCGACTTGTCTTGGTAGACAAGCACCTCCTCTTGGGTTGCTTGGATCTCATTGGTCGAGACCTTGTCATACCCCACTCCGGCCATCTTCTCTCTGAGTTGTTAGACTCTTTGGGAGAGTCTTTCTCTGATACCAATTGAAAGTTGCCTAGAGGGGGTGAATAGGCTAAACGACCTGAAATGACTTAATAAAAGGAGATTAGTACTCACGAGGCGGACTAGTCCGGTCCAAGGGTGGACTAGTCTGATCCTCCTGCAGGGAAAGCCTAAAAAGGTGTTTCTAACAAGTTTTAGTTGTATTTTCGTGATGCGAGATGTGTTAGAATGATTTTGTGAACCTTAACAAGTTATATAGCAAGTATGAAGCTAAGGGTCACAATTAAACAAGAGTGATGAACAAAACGGTAAGGCTAACCCTAGAAGCAATATGCGATAAATGAAAGCTAAGAACACAAGGGACACAAGGATTTTATCCCGAGGTTCGATCCCATGAAGGAATCTATGTCCCCGTTGAGGAGTCCACGAAGGATCGGGTTCAACAACCCTTCCCTCACCATGTTTACCACAAGGGCCTAACTTGGTTCTCCACTATCACAAAGGGGTGAATACAAGATTCGTTGGGGCTTCTCACAATCTAAGGCTTCCACCACAAATACAATCACAAATCACAAAGATTAACTCAAGCCACAGATCACAAAGATTCACAAGTGCAAGAGCTCAAACCGAGAGCCTAGAGCGGTGTTCTTCCTCTTCTTCACCTCACCAAACCCTGATCCACACAATAATTAGTTTTAGAGGGAATGTAGGCAAGAAGGAGACTTTTGGAGGCTCAAGGTTTGCTGTGGCGGCGCTAGGGTTTCAACTTTCTCAAGGAATAGTTCAAATGAACTCAGGCATCCTCTATTTATTGAGGTTCCCAGCCCATATTGTTGACTTCAGCAGATGGGCGGCCTAGTCCGCCCTAGGGCCCAGACTAGTCCGGCCTTTGGGACCACTGGCGTCCCTGACAACTGTCGCACTGCGCGACAATCGTCACACTACCCGCCAAACTTCAAATTCAAACGGTCACTTCAAAATGTACTAGTCCGTTCACAAAGGGACTAGTACGATCTCACACAGAACCTTTTATTCCATGTGAAAACGGACTAGTCTGGAGACCATGGACTAGTCTGACCCCCAGGGCGGACTAGTCTGGCCTACCCAGACTTAGTCGCTAAAGCACCGACTTCTCTCCAAACCCGGACTAGTCCGGCCCCCAGGGCGGACTAGTCCGGTCTCAGTCAGGACCTCTTGGTCTGGACTAAAACGGACAAGTCCGTGGTTTTGGGACTTAGTTCCCAAAACCCACTCCACGACTAACCGGACTAGTCCGAACTAAGTCAGACCCTTCTGGTCCGGCTGAAAACGGACTTGGCCGGCCAGGAGCGGACTAGTTCGGCCACCTGCACGGACTAGTCTGGCCACTCCTGCCAGACTACTTCCAACTCTCTTCTCTCAATAGGTTTGATCTCTAAACCGCTTTGAGCTCCCAACTTGATCTCAATGCACTTTACACACACATTCTCACACATATTTGGCTAGTCTACACTCGATACGCTAGAAACCCTAGTTTCTTCTTTTCGATTCGACATCGCCATTTTCATCCTTTTCCTTTTTGAGGGTTTGTGTTTCCGCTTGAATCCACACATGTGCTTAAGATCACTGAGCTCATTAGTTACTTAATTGTCGTCATCAATCATCCAAAACCCATAGGCATCCTAGATACACTTTCACTGTCGATGATGGCATTGAAGGAGAGGCTAACATCCACGACATTGAAGAGGATGCTCTCCGTCCTATAGTTGTCAGGTGTCCAGAAGGTCACCTGGAGATGGATGTTGCCTTATGGGATGATGCTCGCTGGTTCCACCCCTAACAATGGGCTCGAGGGGGTGAGGCTAGACACTAGGATCTGCAGGTGCTCGAAGGCTGCGCGGTTGAGGTGGTTGAGTCCGACCCCGCCATCTATCAAGACATAGTGGAGCTTGACATTGGCAATGGTGGGGGCGACCAGGAGAGGTAGAATCCCTGCCCCAGCCATGTTTTTGGGGCAGTCTGGGGCGTTGAAGCTGATTGGCGTCTCCTTCCACCGGTGGTGCAGCGCTGGAGTGGGCCCAGAGGCTATCGAAGCCACTGCACGGCGAAGGGTCTTTACCGCATTCCGAGACGCGGGATCCCAAGACCCTCTGAAGATGACGTGGAATATCTTTCGACGCTCGTGGTCGCTGCTAGCATCGGAGTCCTCGTCCTGGTGGGCCACTTTTGAAGGCCCTCTCTTGCTTCTAGTAGTCCATCTCCTCATCATCATTGACCTTGGGGTCGACCTTCTGCTTGCCCTCCTGCTGGCGGAAGGGGGTGCCGTTCGGGCGCTGCTGCGCCCGCTCTTGGTAGCATTCAGCGCATCTCTTGATCTCGCAACACTCGCTCGCGGTGTGGTCGCGAGTCTTGTTCACTGGGCAGGGCTCTATGTCGTCATCAGCGGCAGGTGGCTGACGCAGGCGCTTCTCGGGGCATGAGGTTTTGCCACCACCGGTCGTGGCAGCTGTCGCAACGGGGGACCCATGCAGCGGCTTGTTATGGCCGCCACCCCAGTTCTTGTTCTTCTTTTTGCCGCTACCAGGGGTAACGGCACCTTCTCCAGTCTGGCCAGCCCCACCCGCTTCGGGGACGGGCTGAGCATGCCAGTCGCAGCCTTCTACCGCCCTGGCACACCGGTCGGTGATGGAGAATAACTCAGAGATATCTTGCACGTTGTGCGTGGCTAACTTCTCGAGCATCTTGCGGTCATGCACTCCCTGGCGGAATGCCACTATGATAGAGGCACTCGAGATGTTGGGGATAGAGTTGCGTACCTGGGAGAAATGTTGGATGAATAATTGTAGTGTCTCCTTGGGTTGTTGTCGCACAGCGTGGAGGTCGAGCTCGGTGCCTGGGCACATGTAGGAGCTGCTGAAGTTCGCCGTGAACTACCGGCACGGCTCATCCCAAGAGGTTATAGACCCCTCGGTCAGGTTCATTAGCCACGAGCAGGTCGATCCAGTCAGAGCGACCAAGAAGTAGATTGCCAGGATGGTCTCATCCGCTTCTGCAGCAAGGAGTGTCATGGTGTAGATCTGTAGGAACTCGGTCGGGTTGATGCTTTGGTCAAACTTCTTCGACATATGTGGCTGGAACTTGCATGGCCACGTCGCGATGCGGAGGTGCGGAGCCAACACCGCGCAGCCTCCGATGGGCTTCGTCGGAGAGGCATACGGGGTAGCATACCCCAGGGGGTCTGCTGCACGGCGTGCATCGCATACGGGACCTGCGGTTGTGGCACTGACTGTGCCATGTGTTGCTGTAGCGGTACTGGTTGCGCTAAGTATTGTTGTTGCATGTCTTACTGCACCGAATACTGCAGGTGGGTTGAAGGGTTTACTTGCGGTGAACCTTGGACAGAGGATGCCTCATGAACAGGGCATCGGGCGCCATATTCGACGTCGAGGTTGCGCCGCCTCTCTCGCCGCCGCTCAATGATGACTCAACCGTCCATGTGAGCTTGACAATGGTCAAGCTCAGCCCTCAGGTCCTCCAAGGGGAGCCGACCAGCGCTCGTAAGCCTGGAGGAGCAGAAGTTGGCAGTGCGACGATCGACGGACGACGTGCGCGATAGCGACACGTGACGCCTTCCCTTTTTTAGGGAGTTGATGGCTGCGACGACGAAGTGGTCGATGTCTTGGACCCACTACTGAGCCGCTCCCTGGGGAGCGTTCAGCGATAGTCGGTAGTGGAGAAGAGCCCTGGACGCTGTCAGAGCGCTCTTTGGGCTTGCTGTCGGCAGCGCCGGGACAGCCGACTGGGCTGGGATGTGTTCCGACGCGTCGTCCTGGCCAGCTGTACCTGCACGGGGACGTGACGGACCAGGACATGACGGACCAGAGAGTGCCCCTCGAGTGACGGATCTGGTCACCGAACGACCGTCGCGGAAACCGCCTTCCAGGGGCCTGATGAACACCATGGTGGTGAAAGCGCTACCACTTTTTGAGGGAAAAAGCCCCTACTTGGCGCATCAAATGTCAAAGTGTTTATTCGACACTTCCCCAGGATCTGCTAAGGAGAAGCCCGCAGAGGTTCTTGTTCGGCGGGGCTTAGGCCTCAATCAAGTGCTGAGACAGTGGTTTTTACGTGGTTTAGGCCGCAAGGTGCGTAACACCCTACTCCACGGTGGATTGTATTGCTAGTGTGTGTGAATGTGTGTGTGTGTATCGGGGGTTCGATGTTGGGTCCTTTCTTACGGTGACAGTCCGGTCCTTTTATAGACAAGACCGGACACCTTACAAGTGGGGTTCGGGGCCTGACAGGTGGTACTGAGGTGATCTTATCCTAAATATCTAAGGCTTCTCGCATAAGCTTGCTCTGACCCTGGCTTTGAAGACTCGTCGTCTTGCTACCTGAGTCGTTAGTAGTCCATGCGCCGTTGCTGACAATGGCAGGTGATGTCCCGTCCAACTGTCTCTGTCGTCGTAAGCTACCCACTTGGCGGAGTGGGATAGGCTTGCGGCGTCTTCACTGTGATGCGATTGACCATAGCGGTACCTGACATTAGGCGTGCGTCGCGCCATGCGTCTGGGGAAGCCGCGTATCTTCAATCCTTGACAGGAACAAGGTGCACCGCCCTCTTAACTCCCGCAACTCTCCATCCAGGGCAAGTGGTTGGTCTACGTGACGACCCGGGAGCTCATCTATGCGGAGGAGGTCAGGTACCGTCTTACGGACCACGTGGCGGCTCGGGAGCTGACCTCTGCGGAGGTGGTCAGGTCCCGTCTTACGAACCACGTGGCAGCCCCGGTACCCGCTCCTGAGTAGGACGGGGACTCTAAGGTTGCGGGACACGTGGCAGCGCTGGAGCCCGCCTATACGGGAGGTGACCCGTCTGATGCCTCGGGCGACGTGGCATCTCCGGAGCCCTGTCTCATGGGGGAGAGGGATCCTTACCATCTGTACACGCGGCTGCTTGGGAGCTCGTCTTCGAGGGGGAGCTGAACTCCCCTTCGGGGTCTCTTGCGGGTACCCTGGACCCCGCATCTGAGCCAGATGGGTTCGGGTCTTCTGAACACTTGACGCCCTCAGATCCTGCCTCTGCTGGAAGGCAGGGTACCTAAGCGGCTCTAGCTTGTGCGCAAGGTGTGACGCCCGGTTCTGAAAAATGAACCAAGCTAACGTATATGTGTGCCCAGGATGTTCATCACACATACACGAGTGCAATCACAAAAGAGTATACAGAAAATTACCACAGAACAAGATTAATTAACCAAATTTATTACACAAACCAGATTATCCTCGAATACAAGCTCTAATGAATATTAATAACAAGTTCAACTAATGCAGCGGAAATAAACTAATTAAGCAACTAAGCAACTATGCAGCATAAGCGACAGGGTATGTATATGCGCAGCTCCAATCAACACCACAGGCAAGCTGACGGTAGACACGGCCTAGAACTCCGCATTATCGCCATTAAACTCCCAATCCTGACCTGCAACTGTTGGGGGGGATTGCAAGAGTGAGTACAGGTCGTACTCAGCAAGTGTGGAAAGTATGACATGTGGCTTATTCAAATGACGACAATAATAATGGCAAAGTGCTGAAAAGTACAGTAAAACATTTGAAAAGCAATATATTATATGTATGTGAAGTAATCCCATCATAATCACGAGTAATACCATAATACCAAACTGAATTCATTACCATCATCAATAATTCCAGATTTCACCATCGTCAATAACCATATTCAATACCAGAAATTTATCCATAACCATCCATAACCATTACCAAACCATAACCATCCCAAATTCCAATTTCCCTCTAATCATGTAGGTCATCCAGGCGCTCATAACCGGGAGCACGGCTATCATGATAGTTTTAATTAACTCTGCAGAGTTTGTACCTCTTTACCCAAGTGTTTGTGATTTCATCACCCGTCGGCGACTAAAGAACCTCCCTTATGCCAATTACACTTCCTTTGGTGTATGGCCAAGAGATCACAAAATAGCCTTTACAAAGGGATTACCAGCCTATTTAGACCCCACTGAGGTTTCACCGGTGGCGATGCCTCCAACTGAGCACATCTTCAACCAAGGGCCCCCTCTTGAGCCATTCGGATCCCAGGGTAGTCCCACCAATCATCAACAAACCCAATCCGACTACCCCTTCCCCGAGCATCCACAATGGTCCAAACAACACTAGCAAAGCCCTAATTAATCAGCTACGTCGCACCCATACTTGGCCTCGTGGTGGCACTGTAGTCCTGGCTTATTCTCGCATGAACCGGTCCTTAGATCTAAAGCAAGCAAACCACCATAACATCCAACCCATCCACATACCAGGCTTGCTTAGATCACCCATTACCATACCATATTTAACCAGTTCATGTTAACCATAATCTCATCCATGCATAATTAAATTTAGTGGTATAGTTATTCCCATCCCAGTTGATTAAGCGAAGCAAAAGGTAAAAATCCTTCCCGACTCTCTACCATAAATTCCAGGTGACAAGGGTGGTTTAACAAATCTAGTAAACTTCCTACCATAGGATTCCCATCAAATTGACACAGCATGCAGTTTTGCAAACAAAACATTTATTTTAAAACAGGATCAATATGCTTCAAGGACACTTGCCTTGCTCTTACTGTTGATTAGGGTCCAAGCCTTCAAACTCTTGATGCTGTAGATCCTCCGCGGCACTTTCTAGCGCAAATCCGTCTAATCCACACAATAAACATACAAGACAAGAAACACAATCAAAGAGTGCACAAATATTACTCAATATGACATGACATGCATGATTAATGCAAATGCAAGGTAGAACTTGTTACTAGATTGCTTTTAATGATAACTAACTAGTTCTAATAGCTTTTAACAAGTTTATACAGGTTCGGAGTTGATTAGATCAAATTTTAGAGTCAATATAACACAATTTAACCAGGAAGATCGACTAGTCCGCTAGGGACCGGACAAGTCCGCACTCTGCGAGATCAGCGGATTAGGGTTTTCTAGATCGACGTAAATTTGGAGATTAGGGGTTGAATTCACGTAAGGAAAAGATAATAGAAGGTATACCAGGTGTTTAGGACTCCAATGAATCAAGAAACTTGGAGGTAGCACTTGGATCTTGGTGATCTAGGGTTGGTGATGAACTTGGAGATGAATTGGTGGTGAAGAACGAAAACTTGGTGGAGATCTTGATCCTCCTTCATTTCCTCCTCTTCTTCCTCTTGCTTGGGATCTTCTCCCCCCTCCTTGATGGTGGCTCTCCACGAACTAGGGTTCGGGTGGGTGGAAAAGTGGCAAATAGATGTCAAACCAAGGGGCGGGGTTGTTTATATAGAGGTGGAGGCTAGGGTTAGATGGATTTCGAGTTTGGGATGAGTAGAGGCCGGTTTAGAGTCCCACATGGGCTCTAAAAGAGTTGGGCACGACGTCCCTAGGCCCACTTATCGTGAAACCCAAGAAACAAGTCGTAAAACAAAAGGTCAATCTCGGAGTCACGAAATATCAGACAAGTCCGAAAAGGACCGGACTAGTCCGAAGTCGTCCTGAGAGAAAATCGGACAAGTCTGGCCAAACATCGGACAAGTCCGAATTTGAACAGAAAGGAAAACGGACAAGTCCGCTGGAACACTGGACTAGTCCGGAAATGTCCAGGGACTTAGCAAATTTTCAAGGATTCATGGAATACCGGACTAGTCCGCACAAGATCGAACAAGTCCGAAGTTGTCCAGAGGCAAATATCGGACTAATCCGCAGCAAAAACGGACAAGTCCATTTTTAGACAGAGAGAAATCGGACTAGTCCTCAGCAAAATCGGACTAGTCCGCACTTTCCTGCGTTTTAAGTGCGGTTTTGTTCCAAATCAATTTTAAATGCTGCAAATCAGTTTTAAACTTGTTCCTCTTTATGTGGGTTAATGTTAAACATGTATATGAGTGTATGCAAGGCATGATGCATGAAAATGAGGGTGTTACACGAGGGTACCCGATATGTCGGCTATCGATAATGACCATCAATATATGAGCATCTTTGAAAAGAACGAAGCAGAACGACACCAAGCTCATGAGACAAACTTCTAAAATAGAACTAAATCTAATTGTCATCCTCTCTCTTTTAAGCTTATTCATCTTCTGATTGGCCATATGTAAAGCAAGAGTGGGTACGAAAGCTACTCATGAAGCTCTAACACTACTCGAGGGGAGGTTGGACGTGCAGCAGCCCGACCCCCGACCCAGGTCGCTGGAGAGCATCCGGAGCGTACGGTTCACACGAAATTATCTGCCACTCCAACATCAAGTTATACTTGTGGTGGTGGAGGACAGAGGCGATGGTGTCGTCGAGGTAGGAATGGTAACGGGTCAAGTTTGGGTCGGGTAGAGCGAAAACTCGACCCGAAAAAATTTTGATCGGGTAAATTTTTATACCGAACCCGTGGGTCAAAATTAAAACCCGAACTCAAACCCGACAGGTTTCGATCAGATTTCGGGTAGCCGGCGAGCACCCTTGAGCTCAGAGCAAGTGTGAATCGATGAAGGCACCCTCTGGCTCCCCCGACGAGGTCGGATCTGGCGCGGTCGCGTGGGGATGCGGTGACGTCGCTACTCGGCAGTACCGCAACAGTCGACGGGATGCGGAGCGTCGTTGGCTAGTCGCATCGAGCGTCAGGCAGCGTTGGCTCGTCGCTCCCGCCGTGCGGGCGTGTGGCGGCGGCGGACTCCTAGGTGATCGCCGGAACAGTGGACCGTGTACGATAGTGCGGGGTGCTTAGGGTTAGGTTGAGGCGCCGAGCGCCGCAGTGGGCTGGGCTGCGCGTCTGTGGAGTGTGGACCGGACTCACCGAGAGGCTGGGCCGCTGTGACTTATGTATTTCGGGTGATCCGCGTGTGAAGAATTAAACCCGTATCCGCACCTACGAAATGTCGAGTCAAGTGCAGATCAGACCCGCGAACGAAAAATGGTACCGAACCCGCACCCTCTGTTTTTTTTAGGAACGTGAGTGTTGCCTGAAGTAGAAGCTCTCTCGTGGAATGCAGATTTACGTGGCCGGAAGTCGAGTCGCGCTGTCAATGGCGAGTAGTGAACGGAAATTCTTCGAACAGTATTCAAATGCGAATATCGAGGCTCGTCTTGCGGAATAGATCGATGTTGGTTGTGTTTATTATCATTCTTGAAAGGTATATTTTTATTTTTGAAGGTTTATTCACTACTTTATTTCCTTGAATGATGACACACATGTCGTCCAAATTACAAGGCTTTTCTACGGCCCGGCACATTCTCTAAACCGGAGCCAATACTGGGAATCACATAGGCTTTGCAACGCAAGACGATCGTCAGTGGGCGGTGATCTCCATCTTCATGCCGCTGTTGCAGTAACCGGGATAGGTGCAGATGAAGTAGTTCCTGCCCTGGTGCAGCGTGACGTGGTCCATGCCAGAGGTGTGGATCGGTGCGCCGGGGCTGGCCGTGCACGTATCGTACCCGGCCTTGTCCACCTCCACCACATTGACCTTGCCGGGTTTGTATACGAACACTGCATTAATATAATGGCAACGACGATCAACATGGATGTATGCCACTAATCATTCTTCCCACAGTTACTTCAGCTAGCTAGCTAACAGCTAGCTCAAGTGAGTTACCGATGACATCGCCGGCGCGCCAGAACAAACGAGGCCAGCCATTGCGGTCGGAGTCCGGGATCCAAGAGATGTGGACCACCCTAGCTTGCGCGACGAACATCGCGCAGCACAGGGCCACCAGCACGATGGCGACTTTGCCGGCGCTCCCGATTGCCATTGCCGGCGGCAAGCTGACTGTCGCTGCAGATCTTGAGAAAGAGAGCAAAGCTGATTAGGTTGGGATGGTTCCGGCTTGGAGCACAGCGTCGTCCTCTCATTTTATAGGCACCTCAAAGGAACATTGAAATTTTTTTATTCACTAGTCCTTGTTATGATGTTATCAATGTTCTTGCATCTCTTGTCCTTGGATTCTTGCATGTTGGACATGGCCTTGTGTGTATCCATTTATAACTGTGGTCCTTTGTTGATATCTTGGCCGTAAACGAAACTGCTGCAGCCACTTATTAAATCTTGTTGATATATTCAAAGTATTTTGGTCTGTGTAGGATATGCAGGGATATATACGGTTAGTTGTTGGGTTATCTGAACCAAGGCAACGGCTAGAGAAGGGAATATTTGTGTTAGTTTTTTATTTGTGTCAGTTGTATGTACATGTGTTTATTTTAATTAGTACTCACTTCGTTTTCAAAAATTTATCATTTTATATTAAAAAATTAATTAAAAGTTGACAAACTTTTGGGCGGAGTGAGTACTTGATTCGGTTTAAGATTTCCAAACATCCAATTAATTATTTGCACATATTTATTTAATTGCTATGAGTTGATTTTGTAGCACCGAGACATGTGTACACGGGTACAAGCCTCCACTTTCTTTACAATTTAAAGCTTGTTCAAGATTTCTCTGAAATTTTTAATTCAAAGGATTTTTATCCTTCTTTAAAATTCGGTCTGTGACAAAGCTAGCTCTCTTTCTGAAGCTAGCGCTAATTACCTGCGCAATGCAGATTTACGTGTCCCGTCTAGTCGAATCGCGTATGCAGTGACGTCAATAGCGAGTACTGAACGGGAAATTCTTTGAACAGTATTCAAATGCGAAGATCGAGGCTCATCTTGCGGAAAAAGATTCTTGTTGGTTGGGTTATCATTTTTCTTCAAATATACTCCCTCCGTTCTATCTATCTTTACTTCTAGACTTTAAAACTTGTCCTACTGCAACTCTACTCCTATCCACTCATATCATATCAATTTATTATTTGCTCTCTCTCTTGCTTTTGCAAACTCTGCTCCCATATGGCGTAAAAAGAAAATTCCGCTGCCATCCTCCACTCATTTTTCCTCGTTGGCATATGAATGATGGGTTAGTAAGGTAATTTTCTTTCTTTGCCGAAGTGTTGTTTGAATGTTAGGAATAAAGATAGGTTGGGACAGAGGAAGTAGTACAATATATTTTATTTAATTTGGGTGGTTTATTCACTGCATTTCATGCCTTTATTGCTGTGGTGACCGCAATTTTCATGCCTTAATTTCTTGTCGCGGTGACCAGAAAAGGTGCAGATGAAGTAGTTAGACCATCCGCACCAGCGTACTCTAAAGCATACTCTATACACTATTCTCTTTCAGCTTTTACAGTACGTACTCTAAATTACACTGCGAAACAGTGTATCCAGTATGCTTTACAGCGTGCCACTGCGGATGGTCATAGTGCCGCGGTGTAGCGTGATGCGGTTGTCGCCGGAGGTGTGGGTCTGTGCGCCGGCGCCGGGCCTGCACGAATTGTACTCTGGCCTCGTCCACCTCCACCACACGTTGTGCATACCGGGGCTATAATCGAACGCTGCGTTAATATAATCGCAGCGATTTAAATCTTCTAGAAATATTCAAAATATTTTGGTCTAGGTAGGATATGCAGGGTTATATATGTTAGATATAAATCTTTAGTTGTAGGACTTAAACATGAACCCTAATCATGATTTATGCACTAACAATCATTAAAACATGATTAAGGGGTGGATTAGCGCGACTTACAGGATGAGGAGGATCCGTTGGCCGCCATTGCAGTCTTGGAATAGCTCGGATCTGCTCGATCCTTCCCGTCGTGGTACTCTTTTTTTTGATCGGGATTTTCTTTCGAGAATAAGGAGTGGTTAAGACTTACTTAATAACGTTTCTCCTTAATCTCGTATTTATAGAACGCACGACAGGAGGACCGAGCCCTAGTCGGTTTCCGCCTCCGATCGTGGCGGTTGCGAGAGTCACGGCTGTGACCGTTCCGCCTTTTACTTTTTCCTTTTTTTTTCTTAATTCATTATCTCTTTTATTTCCTTTATGTCAGGTGAACCGAGATCAAACCAACAATATACGGTTGATCGTTGGATTATCTAAAATATGGCAAATACTAGAGAATACAAAAAGACTTTTGATTTTATCGTGCAAAAAAATTATCGTAGACTACATGATCCTCATCAAGCATCTCAGTGCCTATATTAAAAAGAACACCCGTTTCGCAAAACCGTTCCAGTCGAACCTGATCAGCTCAGAAGAGCCTGTCCAAAGCCCCACACGCGTCTATCTAGATATTGCCGCCGCCGCGGCGCCGCCTGTCCGGCTCCGCAACCCATCGAAAGTGTGTCCTCGCTGACGCGTATACCAATCACGTACAACGGTGCTCATATCCGAAGCGGCTCGTTGCCTCAGCTGCCGGTGCTGGCCTGGAGCTGCTTGTTATACGAAGACGAATACGATCGCAACATCGTTTCTCTCAGCAATTGCCGTTTCTCTCAGCAATTGCTTGTTATAAAAGCGCTAGTCATTGCGCCATGATCTGAATATCTATCCCCAAGCTGGTGATCAAACACCCGAGGCTGGACAGTTTGGAAGGAGTGTAAGACCGTCTGTAGTGGTACACTGTAAAATATACTGGATACATTGTTTCGCAGTGTAATTTAGAGTACGTATTGTAAAAGTAGAAAAAAATAGTATATAAAGTATGCTTTAGAGTGTGCTGATGCATATAGTCTAATGCCCGTGTCTTAATTTGACGAAAGGGATAGAACTGTAGCTCAAATCCTCACTGGTATGAGGATGAAACTCAACTATGGGTATTAGCTGGTGCCAAACATCTCGCCAACTACAGGAACTCGAGTTAACGTACGTGTACTCAGCTTTCTTCTCCTTGATCTCCGTTGTTGATCTGCACCTCAGCTGGTGCCTGTAACCTAAACATTTCTCTTGAAAGATGTATTTTATTTTTGAATGTTTATTTACTGCATTTTTTATTGAAAGATGACGCATCAATTACAATGGCTTTTATTTGGCACGGCACATTCTATACATAAACCGGAACGAATACAAATCACAGAGGTATAGCAACGACGCAAGACGATCATCAGCGGGCGGTGACCGCGATCTTCATGCCACTGCTGCAGTGACCGGGAAAGCCGCAGATGAAGAAGTTAGTGCCGCGTCGCAGTGTGATGCGGTCGTGGCCGGCGCTGTGGGTCCGCGCGCCGGCGCGGGGCACGCACGAGTTGTACCCGGCCTGGTCCACCTCCACCACGTTGTGTGCGCCGGCGGTGTAATCGAACACTGCATAACATCATATCATGGCAACAATGGTGTCATCGTATAAATATTACCACTAATAGTTCTCCCCACAGTTGCTTCAGCTAGCTACTCCGTAGCTAGCAAGTCAAGTCAGTTATTACCGAGCACGTCACCGGCGGCGAAGGACCTGCCTTTGCCCCAGCCTCGGACGTTGAAGTTCCAAGCGACGTGGTACTCCGCAGCTTGCGCGACGAACACCACGCAACACAGGGCCACCACCGTGGTGGCGACTTTGCCGGAGCTCCCCATTGCCATTGCTATTAAGGTGGTAAGGTGACTGTCACCTCACTGCAGCTCTTGAGAGGGGGGGGGAGCTGGTTAGCTAGGTTGGGATCGATGGTTTCGGCTCGTCGTCCTCCCATTTAATTTATAGGCGCCTCAAAGGAACAGGTATTAAAGCCTGCTATTTTTTCGATAATTGAAGCCTGCTAATAATGAAGCCAGGTTTCGTTGGAGTTAACGTGTACTCAAGAATGTAGCCATGGTTTAAGTTTGTAGTAAATTATTTGGTTCCAAACGAAAAGTGTATTCACATTATCCATCCATTAATTTATATCCTTTAACTTTTGCGTTACTAATCAATGCACACGATTCCCGTAAGATGGACTTACTACTTCATTAAGTTTCTAACAAATGATAAGTATTTAGGATAGGTGGAGTAATATTTATCCCAACTCAGACCTACTACGCGCGCGAATTCACCTACGCACGCACCAAACATCTCAAATAAAACTTACCCTAGTTGAGGCGCCAGTTCAGTTGCACCGTCTAAACTGGCAGAAACAGAAACCCAAATAGGATGGTATGGAGCACGAAAGGTTAGAAGCTGAAGCATCCAAGTCGGTTGAGGCGCCAGTTCAGTTGTGCACCGTCTGAACTGGCAGAAACAGAAACACAAATAGGATGGTCTGGAGCACGAAAGGTCAGTACGTAGCTGAAGCATTGAAGTTCTCACGTCAGTTGAAGCAGAAGTGCAGAACTAGTGGAACTTGACATACACTTGGGTGTGTACGCTGATACTTGTGGCATTTACGCGCTGGTTTTGTTTGGCATACATTTGCAAGACCGCAGCTGTTTTATTTACGGAAAGCCGATCTCTCAGGCGCCTGAAATCGGCGCTGATTTCAGGCGCCCAGAGGCCAGAGCAGCCGGCGGGTGTTTTCTTTAATTGCTTTTAATCTTGTTTAATTTATAAGGATTATGGTTAGTTGTAAAATAGTAAAATGAAATAATTTTGTGATTGGATCATAGAATAGTCAAATAAAATAAAATAAACAGATTAATCACAATGATTAGGTGTTAATGAGAGTAATTAGTTATTAATTACTCATTGCTGATTTTTTCCAAAATTTCAGGCACCTAAAATTTAGACACACACCCTTTATTTGAACATACATTATCATCATACAATCGGGGTGGAAAAGGAAACAGGAAGTTCCAAGAAAGTAAGTTCAGACGATTTAGATCAGTAATAAGTAGCGCGAAATGTCAGAGCAGCAGCACAGCAACGGCAACCTCCTCTCTTATTCTCAGTTACATTCCCATCGTGCATTGCCAATTCGCCATTGCTATCGCTAGCTGGCGCTGCTGACTAGCGCATCCTTGTAGGACCCCGGCGGCATGGCCGGGGCCCCCCTTCCGCCGCCGTGCTCCAGGATGAGTGGCACCTTGCCCTCCCTCGACATGGACAGCCGCTCCTGCGCGCCGCCGCGCAGCTTCTCGAGGCCCCGCCCGCCCATCTGCTGCGTCTTGAACACCTTGAGGAGGTTGAGCACGCCGCCGACGAGGAAGAGAAGGCTGCCGACAAGGCCGAACCACGCCCAGGTCGTCCCCTGCATCCAAAACACCCAAAGCAGAGCTTCATATTTCAGGTCAAACGCTGGCTGCATATTTTATTGCCTGCGTGCCAGGACACTCGATCGACACTCCAGTTCTACGAGTGGAAGTGATCGAAAGTGGGAGTTCACCGAATGAACCATGCATTACCAGTAACCTGAAGGAATGGTGACGGTTGATGATGCCGCCGATGAGGAAGAGCGTGCTGCCTAGAAGGAACGGGATCTGAACGCTCTTCTGCAGGAGCTGGACGTGCCCGCTGGCGCGCTCGTAGACCTGGCAGATGTTGTGAATGGAGCCGAGGCACCACAACGCCGGCCCGGCTATGAGCAGGTTCAGGCCGTGCTTCGCTAGCCCGTGCCGGTACCCTCTCTCCTTCTGTGCATGTAACGAGGAAAATCAGTTGAGTGGACTGGAACGTGTAACAAAGCCTTCGACTTAGCGTACCAAACTTTTAATTTTGATACCTGTAAAGTTCGAGGTTCAACACATTTGATTGAATAGTGCAGTACAAGTTCAATCCAGAACGTTAAGTGGGATTACAACGTCATTTCTTATATTTGCACCGAAAATCTATTATATCCTGCTAAAAAGATGAGGAATGGGTATGGATTCTGATTCTATTTCTCAGACCAAACAACATTAGGAGAGTCATTCAGGTCTGGAATTAGGATAAGATTGTAAACTAGTAACTCCATTCCTTCATGATGCTTCTCCTGAGTCTAAATGGATTACTCTAATTTTACACGGATTTACTTCAGACTTGACTGGAAACAGTAAGCGATAAGAGCATAATTTACTAAGTCTCATCGATCTATTTGTTTGGCGATGCTCTGTTTTGATGATACCAATACGCCTGAACTGACTTCCGTATGAACAACATAAACATAAATTAGCAGGTAAGTTATGATATGACCAGCAGCACGTAACTTAGATTGGTTCATACGAATTGAGACTAGACACACTCCGCTGCCAGAGGCCAGAGAAGAGCGCGAACCTGAATCTCGAAGAAGATGACGGCGATGAGCGCGAGCACGGTGCCGACGATCTGTACGGTGGGAACTGCGAGCTCTACGAGCGCGAGCTGGTAGTCGAGCCCGACCATCCCGAGCCGGTAGTCGACGCCGGCGACGTGGGCCAGGAGATCGTGCAAGTTGACGGCCAGCACGCAGACGAGCCCAATCGCGGCCACCGCGAGGCCGGGCCTGCTGGACCCGGCCCACGGAAGGAGCTGCCCGAGGAACCCGCCGGCGAGGAGGACGGCCGCGAAGACGTACACCCCAGCGTTGATATACTCCCACCGGTTGCGCGCTGACGTGCCACCGCCACCGAGGCTGTACGCGCGGCACTCGCGCGCCGTCGCCAGCTTCACCATGGCTGCTGCTGCTGCCTTGTGCCTGAGATAGCTAGCTCGCTTGCTCCCTTTGGCCGACGCCGATCGATCGGTGGGGGTGAGTTGGTAGAATGCGGAGTTGCGGAGGCGGCGAGTATTGAAGGTGACTAGGTGAGGTGAGTGGTGAGATGACACTGGTCGTAGGGCGCAGGGGGTGGGCATGGGGCATGGAGGCTACGTGGCGACGTGCATGCAGTGCCAGGTGAAGAGGCCGTTTCGGCGAATAAAATACGAGCGCTTCTAGACGTCGGAGACAGGTGACCCGAAACGTGGTCATTATGCTCTGTGTACGGCATGCAAAGCTGGACTCGATGGATATTACTGCCGTCTCAATGTCCTACTTCCTCCAGATGATATAAATACTTTTAGATACGATAAAGTGAGACAGTTTCAAATTTTAATTACCAATACTAAATACATTTCTATTGAACAAATCTCTCCTTTCTAAAACAAATAACGATAAAACAAAAATTTAATTTAATTTAATTTAAATTAGTTATTCTAAACATTATTTATTTCTAAAAAAGTAATATATAAAAAATATTTTCTCCATATTAAAATACTTGTCACACTCTATTTCGTTTTTCAATTAACAAAACTGACAAGTATTTTGAGAGGGTATATAGTAATGTCATAATAATTTATAACTCAAGAGTTGTGGTTAAGAAACCTGTCGAAATGTAACACCCTAAAATTTTCAAAGTTTGTAATCAACCTTTCAAATATAATAGGGTGCATTTGAATGTGCATTTTGGTGTGAAAATTTGAATTCAAACATGTAGACTTCGAATGAATTTAAAATTCAAATCAAATCAAAAGAAATAGAAAAGAAAAATAAAAATAAAAAGAAAATCGGCACTGGGCCGAATCTGGCCGCGGCCCACTTCCTCCCCCGCCAGCCCAGCCGCGCCCTCTCCTCTCTCTCCCGCTGCCACCCTGGGCCCACTTGTCGGCGCTTCCTCCCTCCCCTTCCTTCTTCCCCTCGGGCAACCGACGCCCGCGCCACGATCTTCGCCCGCGCCTACGATCTCTCGCCCCTCGGATCCAATCCCCCGTGGGAGTTTCGCTCGAGCACCACAACCGCAGCCGCCTCCGCACTTTAAAAGAGTCGGCGCCCCCCAATTTTCCCCTTCCCCGAGCTCCCTAAGACCCTAGCGCCATAGCTCTCGGTAAGTGCCGCCGTTCCTCGCGTTCCCATCGATGCAACCCCCTGTCCTCTCCTTTCTTGGCCTAACGTGATCACCGCATCACCAGGAGCACGTCGGACGCACTTGCTCGGGTAGAACGTCACTACATCGTCGGAATCGTCGAACTCCGACGAGCTCCACCGCCTCTGACCGTCGCCGACGCCCTCTGCTCTTCCCCGAGCCCGATCAACGCCTCTAGTGAGATTGCCCTGCCTCCCTCTTCGATTTCCTGTGTTTAGATCCGAGAATTAGGGCAGTTTGCGCTCGAATTTGGTAATCTCCGGCGAGATCGCCGTCGGCGGCCGTCGGGCGCCGCCGCGCGCAGCGCTGACGTCGGTTGAGCTGACGTGGCCCGACCAGAGCCATCTATTTTCGGCCAACGGCTAGGATTAGATCCTGCATACCGGTTCGGTTATTTAAAATCCGGGTCATCCGGTGCAGATCCAACGGCCCACATTTGAATGCCCTTTCCTGCCTTCAGTTTTTCACCCAGGCCCTCGGAAAATAGCTAGCTACCCCCTGAGCTTAGCAGTAATGCACATCTAGCCCCTGGATTTAACAATCTAACCCCTGGACTTTCTGAAAATGGATTTAATCAGTGAATTAACCAATCTAGCCTCTGGAAACTTATGGAATTATGGTTTTACCCCTGTACAGTATGGAAAACTTATCAGCTAGCCCCTAGTATTTTATTTAATTGCTGAAATATGTTTATAGGAGTATTTAATGTGTAGGAAATAGATAAAAATAGCAAGTAAATGAGAAAACAGTAGGAAAAATGGTATAAAGTATGTTTATGCTGTAATTAATTTGTAGAGTGCAAATAGAATATGTTTTCACCATGGGAAAATTTATTAAAAAATTTTAAAATACATTTTTGCCACTGGAAATGTTATAGAAAATATACTTAATTGAGGATAAATCATATAAAATCATTTTTAGCCTAGAAATAAATATCACACAACATTAAAAATTATTCCATGCATTATTTTAATCTGAAATAATATAATAATCATAAATAAATATATTTGCATGTAGGAAAATCCCCAAAAAGGTATAATAAGCATAAAAATAATTGTAAAAGTGTTATAAAAATGGTAATTCACATTTCTAACACATAAAGTTCACCTTTAATAAATATCATCAAGTAAACTAATGCACATACACATTAAATCTCTCGTAGGTACGTGATTGCGTAGACTTTTGTGATTGTGTGCATGTGTATGTCTAGCATTGTATGTAGTACTTATTGCATGTTATTTCTCTTCGAATAGACCCGGTTCCCGAGCCGGAGACCAACTTCCAAGAACTCCAGTTCGACAACCACTTCGAAAGAGGCAAGTGTCCTTGACCATCTTGCACCTTTTTAAGGGTTTAGTTAGTTGCATGTTAATTAATATGAATCCTATGCTATGCCCTGTTGTGTTACCTTTACCTTGTCGCTTGGGTTACAGGAGGAATGGTTATGGGATTTACTTTACGCTTAGCCATGCATACTAGTTGGGTGGGAGAACATTAACCACACTTATTATTCATGACTTACTATTATGACTATGATTATGATGTTGGAAATGGATTGTAGTAAGTAGGAATCTGGCGGGTTGGTTTGAATGGCATGGTGCAGTACGCACGAGACCCGGGATTTGGGGATTGAACCTTGCCGGATTCTAAGGACCAGTTTATGGGGTAGCCACTAAGCCATACATTATCGCCACAAGACTGAGAATGGGACAACTTGGTCAATTAATTAGGCCTCTCCCAAATTAGTGCTGGTAGTTGGAAAGTGCGGGGAATTGGTTCAGCGTATCTGCCTTGTGATTCGCATGGCTCAAGAGGGGGCTTCTCCTGGCGGAGGTAAAATGGACTCTAGGTGCTGAAGCGGTGAAACCTCAGAGGGCCGGTTACTAGTCGGAAGGACCTTTGTAAAGACCCTGTAGTGATCTCCTGGCCGCACACCTACGGAAGTGTGTAATGTGACCGACGGGTCACGGGCATCAGGGAGGTTTGTTTAGTCCACCTGACAACCATGGAATGAAATCACGGCTTGTGGGTAAAGGATACATTCTCTGCAGAGATTGGGAAACTGTCATGACAGTCGTGCTCACGGACAAGAGCGGCTTGGTGTCGATTTCATAATTAGTACATGGTTGGGAATTATGGTGGGATTTATGGATTGGAAATACATTTGTGCTATTACTTATCTACTCATTATTTTTACTATAATCTTGATTGGGTGGAATCACCTAGTTATAGGTTGCTTAATGAAAGCTAAGGTATAGGTAATGCTTAGTGCTAACAGCTAATATGAGCCTTCCTTGTTGTAGCCTTTATTTCATCTCTCTTCCCACACTTGTTGAGTACTCCATGTACTCAAAGCGATTCCCCCTCTTCTCCCCCTCCAGACTATGAAGAAGAAGAAGCAGTAAACGAAGAGTTCTACGCCGATCCGGAGGAGACATTCTAGGCGGGCGTACCCTCGCGCAACAGCCTGTGGATCGGAGAAAGCGTCACGCTGCTGCTATCTTCATGCTTATCTATGTATTTACTTTTATGTTGTTTATTTGAGACCTACGGGTCGTTGTTGTAAGACCTATTTGTATTTCGAACATGACTTGTAATATGGTACTATTTACTTTTCGTCTACACATGTATGAATGAACTGATCTTGGCATACATGTGGAATGCATATGGTTAGCTCGTTGGGACCAGGTGTGACAAAAGTGGTATCAGAGCCAGGTTGCCCGTAGGACGCAAGCCTAGATAGAAATGGACGTATTAAGGACTATACTATTTTCTCTAAAAACTATTTTACAAAACTTCTTCGTGCTTCTTCCTTATTTGTACTACTTTTGTTATGCTGTTTTCATTTGTTGGAGTTCTTACACTCTTCTATTTCAAATTTTGTAGATGGCGCGCTACAAACAGACGGCGCGTAAGTCCACTGGAGGTCGCGTGCCCCGACACGCGATGGCTAGCCGCTCTGTCCCGTTTGATCCTCACCGCGAGGCGGTGATCTGCTCCACTGGACAGGCTGCTGGCGACCTGCGCCGACGACTTCGTTCGCTACTTCACGTCGCCGGATACCGCCACCCTCGTCTCGACCTGCGCTACACCACCACCAGGGTCAGCGGCCCCCTTTTGACCGAGTGGGCCTGCCAGCTGGCCATCTACTACGACAGTGAGCTGTTGAGGGTTCACTACTCGCCAGCTTGGAGGAGCTCCCAGCGTTCTGCCGAGGAGGACGCGACTTGGGAGGCTATGACTTTCTGGAGTCACGCGCACTGCCTTCGTCTCGAGCACTCCTCGCACGCCTACACGCCCCAGCGGTCGAGCGGGACCGCCGACTTTGTGGGACGTGCTGTGGAGAGTCCACTTAGCTCCACCAGTCTCAGCGTTTGGTGGACGACGCGGTCGAGCTGTCTGTGCGGTACAACCGCTGCCAGCGAGAGTTGCAGGACTTCCGGGACCTTAACGACCGGAAGGACCAGATCATCCGGCGTTACCGGAGGATCACCCACCGTGACCCTGACCTGCCTTGCTACGCCTCCGATGGTGAGCCCTGGTGCCCCGACTCTCCTGACCGCCGTGACCCTCAGCACTACCCGAGGGCGACCACGCCTGGGTCACCACCACCACCTTCTCCACCAGCTCCCCCAGCCCCACCGGCATCACCTGCGCCACCAGCTCCACCTTCTCCACTGGCACCACCAGCACCACCCTCTCCACCAGCTTCAGCAGCTCCACCTTCTCCAGCAGCACCACCTTCTCCACCGGCCCCACCAGCCCCGCCAGCTTCGCCAGTTGTACCAGCTCCACTTTCCCCGCCTGCTTCGCCAGCTCCTGGGTCACCTGCCCACGTCACACCACCAGCCTCTCCGCTAGCCGCACCACCTGTTCCCGTGGCACCCCAGCCTCTTCCCCAGCTCCTGCGTCACCTCCTGTTGCTCCACCGTCTGCTCCAGCAGTACCCGTTGTCGAGATCTTCAGCAGTGAGTCAGTGGGCAGCACTCCTGGCAGTGACGAGGACCTGGAGGAGTACATGGATGAGGACCCCGAGGAGTGAGAGTACTCCTCAGCTGCACCGACGACTTAAGACACCTACCCTTAGTTCGTAGGAGCGTGTAGCTACGCCCTCTCCAGTCTTCAGTCGTGTATCTATGTTTATGCTTGAGTTAGTTGCTTCATAGTGTGTTTGTGTGGGACGTGAGTTGTGGAATGCCTTAGGCATCTTGTCCACATCCACGTCAGTTGTTCATGGATTTGCTTTTTGTATGGATATTCTCCTTGATGCATGTAGTTGGGATCGTTTTATAGTATACTCTTCTATATCGTGTCTATTACCCTAAAATCTTCAGTTATTTCCCATACAGATGGCCGGTAGAGGCAGAGGCCGTGGAAGGGGTATTCCACCCAACAATGAGGCACTTGAGGGTTTTCCAGGATGGCACAGTAGAGGTGCTCGAGGAGCACCAGCAGCTCAGCAGATGCAGCAGATGATGGCCATACAGACCCAACTACTCAACAACCTCACTCAAATAGTAGCCAACATGCAGCAGGCTCCACCACCACCTCCACCTCCTGGGCCCAGATCCCATCTGAGAGACTTTCTCAACACCCATCCACCCACGTTTGCCACCCCTACTGAGCCGATGGATGCTGACGACTGGCTGAGGTCAGTCGAGAGCAAGTTGAGGATCATTCAATGTGAAGGAGGAGAGAAAGTATTGCTGGCCTCTCACCAACTTCAAGGGCCTGCAGCTGATTGGTGGGTTGCTTACACTGAAGCCCATCAGAACCCAGAAGCTATTACTTGGGATGAGTTCAAGACTAACTTTCGCAACCACTTTGTGCCTGAGGGAGAGATACAGGCAAGACGTGAGGAGTTCCTCATGCAGAAACATGGCCGCATGAGTGTGCGAGACTACTTGAACAAGTTCACCCAGTTGTCTCGGTACGCACCCACTGATGTGGACACAGACTCCAAGAAACAGTTCCATTTCAAGAAGGGTCTGGACAAAGAGTTGAAGTTCACCATGTCCCCCTGTGATTACAACAACTTCCAGAAGTTGGTTGACAAGGCCTTCGAAGTGGAAAGAACCAAGAAAGAGTTGGACGAGGATGACAGGAAGAGAAAGATAGCTCAAGGGCATGCTTCTGGCAGTAATGTGCGCCCCCGCTTCGCCCCTCAGCCTATGACACCTATGACCCGCCCCATGAACTCCAACACAGGCCAGAGGTTCCAAAACCCCAGTTACAGGCCACCCACGCCCTACAACCAGCAGATGCGCCAGCCACCACAGCCTCCACGCCAAACAATGCAGCAACCTCGCCCCGCAGCTCCAGCACCTCGCTCTGCAGGCCAGCAGCAACAGAACCACCATTGGGGTAATAAAGCCCAAGGTAATAACGCAGGGGTTACATGCTACATCTGTGGAGAGGTAGGGCACTACTCCACTCGTTGCCCAAAGAAGTCATCGCAGCAGCAAGCTACACGTGGAAGGGTCAATCATGTGGCGATTGAGGAAGCCAATGAGGCGCCAGACGTGGTTGTTGGTACGTTCCCTGCTGATTCTCATATAGCTACGGTGTTGTTTGATTCTGGTGCCACCCATTCATTCATATCTAGATAATTTATAAGAAGGCATGACATGGTAGTGCATTTAATGACTCATCAACTTATAGTCAACTCCCCTGGAGGAGAAATGATAACAAGGCAAGTATGCCCTAATGTAAGGTTAGACATAAGGGGGGTAGCCTTCTCAGCGAACCTCATAGTCCTTGAATCTCAAGGGTTGGACATTATCTTGGGAATGGACTGGTTGGCAAGATACCATGGGGTGATCCATTGTGCAACCAGGATGGTTTGTTTGACACATCCAGATGGCACCAAGGTTGAGTTCAGTCCTGATCCAACGCCAGTGACAAGGGTTCAGGTTAATCAAGTTGAAGGAGTAGAAGAAATCAAAGTGGTTAGGGAGTTTCCAGATGTATTTCCTGAAGAGCTACCTGGTATACCACTTGACTGGGAGATTGAGTTCCTTATCGAGCTTATACCTGGGACAGCTCCGATATATAAGAGGTCGTACCGAATGGATGCCAAACAGCTTGCGGAACTGAAGTATCACATCGAGGAGTTATTGGAGAAGGGTTACTCTGACCTAGCTCGCCGCCATGGGGAGCACCGGTTATCTTTGTACCTAAGAAGGATGGCACACAAAGATTGTGTGTGGATTATCGTGCATTGAATGCGGTGACCATCAAGAATAAATACCCACTGCTGAGGATTGAAGATTTGTTCGATCAGTTGCGAGGAGCATGTGTGTTCTCCAAGATTGATCTTCGTTCGGGTTGCCACCAGTTGAAGATTCGACCCTCGGACATTCCCAAGACTGCATTTGTCACTCGATACGGTCTTTATGAGTACATTGTTATGTCATTTGGGTTGACCAACGCTCATGCCTACTTCATGTACCTCATGAACAAGGTATTTATGGAATACTTGGACAAGTTTGTGGTGGTATTCATTGATGACATTTTGATATTTTCCAAGAATGAAGAAGAGCATGAAGAACATCTGAGATTGGCACTACAGAAGCTGCGCCAACACCAATTATACGCTAAGTTCAGCAAGTGCGAGTTCTGGTTGAAGCAAGTATCATTCTTGGGACACGTCATATCAGAAGGAGGAGTAGCAGTAGATCCAGGTAAAGTGGCAGGTATTCTCAAATGGGAAGCGCCAGAAAATGTGGGAGAAATCCGAAGTTTCTTGGGAATGGCTGGTTACTATCGACGATTCATTGAAGGATTCTCAAAGATCGCATGTCCGCTAACCAAGCTGCTCGAAAAAGATGCTAAATTCAAGTGGACACCAGAATGTGAAGCGAGTTTTGCCGAGCTGAAGAAGAGATTGACTACTGCTCCAGTATTGGTTATGCCCAATATGCAAAAGGAGTTCTCGGTCTATTGTGATGCTTCCGGACAAGGACTGGGATCTGTTTTGATGCAAGAAGGACATGTAGTGACGTATGCTTCAAGACAACTTAGAAAGCATGAAAAGAATTATCCGACCCACGACCTGGAGTTAGGAGCCGTTGTTCATGCATTGAAGCTATGGAGACACTACTTAATGGGGAAGAGAACAGAAATCTACACCGACCACAAAAGCTTGAAGTATATCTTTACTCAACCCGACCTTAATCTCCAACAACGAAGATGGCTCGAGCTAATTAATGATTTTGATGTTGGGATCAACTATCACCCTGGGAAGGCGAATGTGGTCGCGGATGCCTTGAGTAGGAATCCACAATGCAACAGTATGACTATACAAGATCATCAACCCCAGTTATGTGAGGAGTTTGCAAGATTGAACCTATGCATAGTGTCTAACACAGATGCGGTAGCTATGGAAGTTGATTCCACGTTGGAACGAGACATTAGCGAAGGCCAAAAGGAAGATAAGAAGATCCAGAAGCTCAAGAAGTTGATGAAGATTGGTAAAGCCCCAGATTTTAGGGAAGACGAACACGGAACCTTATGGTTGGGAAAGAGGATATGTGTGCCGAATATCAAGGAGATCTGAGAGCTGATATTGAGAGAAGCGCATGATTCATATTATTCTATTCATCCTGGAAGTACCAAGATGTATCAAGACCTTAAGGATCGATACTGGTGGCTTGGCATGAAACGTGATGTGGCTGAGTATGTGGCTTTGTGTGACACGTGTCAGTTGGTCAAGGCGGAACATCAAAGACCTGCCGAACTACTTCAGCCACTCAAGATACCCGAATGGAAATGAGAAGAGATAAGCATGGACTTTGTTGTGGGGTTACCAAGGACCCAGTCAGGATACGACTCCATATGGGTCATTGTGGATCGTTTAACTAAAGTTGCTCATTTCATACCGGTCAAGGAAAACTACAATGGCTCAAAGTTGGCAGAACTATACATGGCAAGGATTGTATGCTTGCATGGTGTTCCGAAGAAGATAGTGTCTGATCGAGGTACCCAGTTCACTTCAAGATTCTGGCAGAAGTTACATGAATCAATGTACACTCGACTCAATTTCAGCTCAGCGTATCACCCGCAGACGGATGGTCAGACAGAACGGACAAACCAAATCTTGGAGGATATGTTGAATGCCTGTGCCTTGAAGAATAGCAAGAGTTGGGACAAGAACTTGCCTTATGCGGAATTCTCTTACAACAACAGTTACCAAGCTAGTCTCAAGATGTCCCCGTTCGAGGCATTGTATGGGCGAAAGTGTAGAACACCCTTGTTCTAGAATCAGACAGGAGGGTCAAGTGTTTGGTCTGGAAATACTAAGGGAGGCCGAAAGACAAGTGCAAGAGATCCGAAACAACCTGAAGATGGCACAGTCAAGGCAGAAGAGCTATGCAGATGCTCGACGTCGTGATCTAACTTTTGAGGTTGGAGATTTTGTGTACCTCAAGGTATCGCCAGTAAGAGGCCTAAGACGGTTCAAAGTGAAGGGAAAGCTAGCACCCCGCTACATTGGTCCGTACAAGATACTAGAAAGGAGAGGAGAGGTAGCTTATCGTCTCGAGCTACCGTCTCAACTTTCGGATGTGCACGACGTGTTTCATGTGTCGCAACTGAAGAAGTGCTTAAGAGTGCCGGAGGAACAGTTACCCATGGAAGCTATAGATGTGCAAGAGGATCTCTCGTATGCAGAACAACCGGTGCGAATTCTTGATACATCAGAACGAGTTACAAGGACCAAGGTCACCCGGATGTGCAAAGTGCAATGGAAACATCACTCGAAAGCAGAGACAACTTGGGAGAAAGAAGAAGACCTGAAAGCCGAATTTCCCTATCTTTTCTCCTAGGATGTCCGAATCTCGAGGGCGAGATTCCTTTTAAGGGGGGTAGAGTTGTAACACCCTAAAATTTTCAAAGTTTGTAATCAACCTTTCAAATATAATAGGGTGCATTTGAATGTGCATTTTGGTGTGAAAATTTGAATTCAAACGTGTAGACTTCGAATGAATTTGAAATTCAAATCAAATCAAAAGAAATAGAAAAGAAAAAGAAAAATAAAAAGAAAACCGGCACTGGGCCGAATCTGGCAGCGGCCCACTTCCTCCCCCACCAGCCCAACCGCGCCCTCTCCTCTCTCTCCCGCTGCCACCCTGGGCCCACTTGTCGGTGCTTCCTCCCCCCCTTCCTTCTTCCCCGCGCGCAACCGACGCCCGCGCCACGATCTTCGCCCGCGCCCACGATCTCTCGCCCATCGGATCCACTCCCCTGTGGGAGTTTCGCTCGAGCACCACAACCACAGCCGCCTCCGCACTTTAAAAGAGCTGGCGCCCCCCAATTTTCCCCTTCCCCGAGCTCCCTAAGACCCTAGCGCCATAGCTCTCGGTAAGTGCCGCCGTTCCTCGCGTTCCCATCGATGCAACCCCCCTGTCCTCTCCTTTCTTGGCCTAACGTGATCGCCGCATCACCAGGAGCACGCCGAATGCACTTGCTCGGGTAGAACGTCACTACATCGCTGGAATCGTCGAACTTCGACGAGCTCCACCGCCTCCGACCGTCGCCGACGCCCTCTGCTCCTCCCCGAGCCCGATCAACGCCTCTGGTGAGATTGCCCTGCCTCCCTCTTCGATTGCCCGTGTTTAGATCCGAGAATTAGGGTAGTTTGCGCTCGAATTTGGTAATCTCCGGCGAGATCGCCGCCGGCGGCCGTCGGGCGCCGCCGCGCGCAGCGCTGATGTCGGTTGAGCCGACGTGGCCCGACCAGAGCCATCTATTTCCGGCCAACGACTAGGATTAGATCCCGCATACCGGTTCGGTTATTTAAAATCCGGGCCATCCGGTGCAGATCCAACGACCCACATTTGAATGCCCTTTCCTGCCTTCGGTTTTTCACCCAGGCCCTCGGAAAATAGCTAGCTACCCCCTGAGCTTAGCAGTAATGCACATCTAGCCCCTAGATTTAACAATCTAACCCCTGGACTTTCTGAAAATGGATTTAATCAGTGAATTAACCAATCTAGCCCTTGGAAACTTATGGAATTATGGTTTTACCCCCTGTACAGTATGGAAAACTTGTTAGCTAGCCCCTGGTATTTTATTTAATTGCTGAAATGTGTTTATAGGAGTATTTAATGTGTAGGAAATAGATAAAAATAGCAAGTAAATGAGAAAACAGTAGGAAAAATGGTATAAAATATGTTTATGCTGTAATTAATTTGTAGAGTGCAAATAGAATATGTTTTCACCATGGGAAAATTTATTAAAAATGTTTAAATACATTTTTGCCACTGGAAATGTTATAGAAAATATACTTAATTGAGGATAAATCATATAAAATCATTTTTAGCCTAGAAATAAATATCACACAACATTAAAAATTATTCCATGCATTATTTTAATCTGAAATAATATAATAATCATAAATAAATATATTTGCATGTAGGAAAATCCCCAAAAAGGTATAATAAGCATAAAAATAATTGTAAAAGTGTTATAAAAATGGTAATTCACATTTCTAACACATAAAGTTCACCTTTAATAAATATCATCAAGTAAACTAATGCACATACACATTAAATCTCTCGTAGGTACGTGATTGCGTAGACTTTTGTGATTGTGTGCATGTGTATGTCTAACATTGTATGTAGTACTTATTGCATGTTATTTCTCTTCGAATAGACCCGGTTCCCGAGCCGGAGACCAACTTCCAAGAACTCCAGTTCGACAATCACTTCGAAAGAGGCAAGTGTCCTTGACCATCTTGCACCTTTTTAAGGGTTTAGTTAGTTGCATGTTAATTAATATGAATCCTATGCTATGCCCTGTTGTGTTACCTTTACCTCGTCGTTTGGGTTACGGGAGGAATGGTTATGGGATTTACTTTACGCTTAGCCATGCATACTAGTTGGGTGGGAGAACATTAACCACACTTATTATTCATGACTTACTATTATGACTTTGATTATGATGTTGGAAATGGATTGTAGTAAGTAGGAATCTGGCGGGTTGGTTTGAATGGCATGGTGCAGTACGCACGAGACCCGGGATTTGGGGATTGAACCTTGCCGGATTCTAAGGACCGGTTTATGGGGTAGCCACTAAGCCATACAGTATCGTCACAAGACTGAGAATGGGGCAGCTTGGTCAATTAATTAGGCCTCTCCCGAATTAGTGCTGGTAGTTGGAAAGTGCGGGGAATTGGTTCAGCGTATCTGCCTTGTGATCCGCATGGCTTAAGAGGGGGCTTCTCCTGGCGGAGGTAAAATGGACTCTAGGTGCTGGAGCGGTGAAACCTCAGAGGGCTAGTTACTAGTCGGAAGGACCTTTGTAAAGACCCCGTAGTGATCTCCTAGCCGCACACCTACGGAAGTGTGTAATGTGACCGACGGGTCACGGGCATCAGGGAGGTTTGTTTAGTCCACCTGGCAACCAGGGGATGAAATCACGGCTTGTGGGTAAAGGATACATTCTCTGCAGAGATTGGGAAACTGTCATGACAGTCGTGCTCACGGACAAGAGCGGCTTGGTGTCGATTTCATAATTAGTACATGGTTGGGAATTATGGTGGGATTTATGGATCGGAAATACATTTGTGCTATTACTTATCTACTCATTATTTTTACTATAATCTTGATTGGGTGGAATCACCTAGTTATAGGTTGCTTAATGAAAGCTAAGGTATAGGTAATGCTTAGTGCTAACAGCTAATATGAGCCTTCCTTGTTGTAGCCTTTATTTCATCTCTCTTCCCACACTTGTTGAGTACTCCATGTACTCAAAGCGATTCCCCCTCTTCTCCCCCTCCAGACTATGAAGAAGAAGAAGCAGTAAACGAAGAGTTCTACGCCGATCCGGAGGAGACATTCTAGGCGGGCGTACCCTCACGCAATAGCCTGTGGATTGGAGAAAGCGTCACGCTGCTGCTATCTTCATGCTTATCTATGTATTTACTTTTATGTTGTTTATCTGAGACCTACGGGTCGTTGTTGTAAGACCTATTTGTATTTCGAACATGGCTTGTAATATGATACTATTTACTTTTCGTCTACACATGTATGAATGAACTGATCCTGACATACATGTGGAATGCATCAGGTTAGCTCGTTGGGACCATATGTGACACGAAACGAGCTTTCAAAATAAAAGAAACCGTGTGGAAACAAAAAGCGTTCGTCCCGTTATGATTTGACGTGCGATGACGGCCGCCGGCGAGCACCAGTGCCGGAGGGGACGTACATGTACCACGCCGCTGTACCTGTACTGCTCACATCCATTGCGTACTGCGCTGTGCTCCACCCCTTCCGAAAAAGCGACCGATGGCGATCAGAGATTCAAGACTCGGGAGCTCGTCTCAGCCACGAATCGACTCAAACCTCTCGCTAGCACGGCCACCGACTCTGATCCCTTTATCCACGCGGCGCCATCCCACTGGTCGGCGTCTCCCAGCTCGCCGCCTCCTCATCTCCCCCGTGGTGCGGCGCTCCCGCGCCACTGCCGAGCTCGCCTGGACTGCACTGCACTGCACTGAGCGACCCCCGCCTCGGAAAACTCCGGAGGCCGCCGCCATCGTTATGCCATGGCCGTCATCCTCTCCTCCGCCGCGCCATCAGCATTAACTCCTCCCGCGCGCACCCAAAGGCGAAGGCCGCTGCCGCCGCCGCCGCCGAGAAGCGGCGGCCTCCGTGCTGGGTTCGCGCACCTGTCCACCGCGCTCAACCTCGCCTACGGCGCTGTCACCTCGGGCGCGGCGCTCGCCCTGCCTTCCTACGAGGAGGCGCTGCGCCTGTCGTCCGACTCCGCCTCTGGCGGCAGCGGCGACGGCGGGGTCGGGTTCTCCGTCCCAGACCTCGGCCTCGACGGGTTCTCCGTCCCAGACCTAGGCCTCGACGGGCTCGTCGACTTCGTCACCCAGAACCCGGTCGTGGTCGCCACCAGCGTGGCCGCTGTCGCTCTGCCCGTGATCCTCTCGCGGGTGCTCGGGGGTGGCGGCAAGCCTTATGCCGTCTTGTCGGCGAGGGCGGCGTACCAGCGGCTGTTCGAGGAGCCGGAAGCGCAGCTGGTCGACATCAGGCCGCTCAAGGACGCCCGGCAGGCCGGCGCGCCGGACCTCCGGGAGGTCAAGAAGAAGGCGGCGTCCGTGCCATACAACGGCGAAGACAAGAATGGCTTCTTGAAGAAGCTGGCGCTGAGGTTCAAGGATCCGGAGAACACCAAGCTCATTATCCTTGACAAGTAAGGACCTCAAATCACGTTTTATGACTGCAATGTGCTTGGTTCGCTAGTGTGGTTACTTCCAATCGGTGCATGGTAAGAATCCATATCACAAATTAAAGAACCAATCTTGCTGCATTTTTATCGAAACGACTAGTTATGTGGATATAATATAATGTTGTAGCATCAAGTCCTCAGCAATTAATTCAACTGGAAAATTGTAACACATTCATATCTTTTTGGGTATCCAAGGCTTTTAGTCCAGATAAATATGTAGTTTAGTGTCAACTTGGACCCCTATGCTGTTTGAGATGGGGGTGGGGAATCCCAGTAAAAAAAAATTGTCATAAGCTCACTAGTATCAATCTATTCGTGTACTTTTGATGCTTAACGTGTGATCTGTTATTGAAATGGTCAAGGTGTTATATTCACTTCTGCATAATTGCATTAGCACACTACAGGTTTGGTTCTTCTAAGTTATGTAGAAGAAGGTAATTATTAAGTTACTATGCGCTGAACAGTTGCACCCAAAAACTTAAACTGATGGGGAAGGGTAGCCAATTCACTTATACATTCCAACACTCTCCCTCACGTGTGGCTCCCTCAGGTCTCAAATGTGGAAAATAGGAGTGGGCTTGCGCCCGCCAGGATTCGAACTCGAGACTTCTGGCTCTGGTACCATATTAGATTGGGGAAAAATAGGTTAGGGTTTTATTGAAGTAGTGCCAAGAGTACATATAGCCCTAATGGGCTAGATACATGGGCCTGGCCCAAAACACTCACAAACCCATACATAACAGTCCAACAGTAATAATTGTGATGAATGCACTCACAGAGAAGAAATAAAAAACTGTGGTAATGGAGAAAATATGATTTGCTTTGGAAAACTGAAAATATTTGGCCTACTGGATACTAATACAATTGTAGATGGAATCTGAACATGACAAATTTTGTAGTGCAAAAAGGTATTCAACTCTGGTGTTATATTTGACAAATAATGGATGTGCTCGCTATCTACAGAGTTAGTCCCATATTCTTTTGTTGCAAAGACCAGAAACTATAATGCTCAGAGTTAATCACATTTTGGTTTTACTAGAGAATAATAAGCTTTCACAGAGAAAAAAAACGATTGGTTTGTTCTTCTTTCAATGATGGTACATGATCCAGTCCCCCCTTCCTTCCAATCATTAACATTAACATGCCGCGGAAACCAGGTTTGATGGGAACTCTGAACTGGTTGCTGAGCTCGTCACAGCCAATGGTTACAAAGCTGCTTTTGCGGTAAAGGATGGTGCAGAAGGAAGTCGAGGATGGGTGGTATTTACACTTTAAATTGCTTATGTTTTCTCCTAAATAACTTCTATATTCACTCAACAAAGCTTGACCATTTGCTAGTGTTGCACTGCAGAGCAGTAATCTTCCCTGGAAAACTCCTGCAAAGGGATTTGACTTCAGCGAGCTATTTGGGGTGAGTTATCACCTTATCCTTTGTCCTACTTGACTCTATTTGAGATCTATGTTTCATTAATTATTAGGTTTCAATGCATTGACTTCATTGGTTATATTCTTGTGACTGTCGTCAATGCTTAATCTGCTGAATATTTGCAGGATGGTGCAGATGGCTTACCTGTGACAATTGGTCTTGCTGCAGCTACTGGTTTGGGAGTGCTTGCCTACACAGAGGTAATAACACTTTTTTTATTCAGTTCTTTATTTTGTTTTCTTACATATCTTGTACAATCTACCCTGCAGATTGAGACTCTGCTACAGTTTTTGGGTTCAGCTGCTGTTGTTCAGCTAGTGATAACCAAGCTCTTATATGCAGAGGTGAATATTTCATTTCTGACTTCTTTTAAGGCGCTTCATAGCTGTCAACCACAACTTTATTCCTTATAATGATAGGAAACATTTTATTCTACGACAAACTCTAATGCCTGTTTGTACTGCCCACAGGACCGAAAGAAAACCCTTAAACAGATTGAAGAATTCTTCAACAATAAGGTTGCTCCACAGGAGCTTGTTGATGAAATAAAGGTAGCTAGACATGTTCTTAAATGTTTAATGTAAAATGTTACATTGTTTACATAGATGCGCTCACGCACATTCATTTTTTCACGCAAAAATACTACTGCATGAAAGAGTAGACCAATTGAGTGTTTATTAGGCAAAACATAAGGAATGAAGTGTACAAAGTTCCAACTGAAGTCTAAAAGCCTATTCTCTTTTGAAACATACCCCCCCCCCCCCCCCCCCCCAAAAAAAAAAAACTGGGTTGCCATTTTTGAACCTTTTAACTCTTGTTGAATGGAGATTAGGTTCTAGGTCTTGTACTCTTTTGAAGCATACCCTTTTTCCTTATTAACCTTGAACGTGAAAGTGGCTTCATAGGCAGTTTTAGCTGATATCATTTCGGAAATTTCGTTGATTGGGATTTATGGATGACCTTCCTTGATTTGGTTAGGAATTGTTCTATATCTAGAAACATTTAGCTCACTGGCTGTGTTGAAAGAAGGACAAAAAGAAGCACTCAGATCTTCTATCCTTTAAATTTTGCATTTGCCTAATAAAACCTGTTCAGATTTAACTGGGTTCTACTTATGCAGATTCTACTGTTAGACATTAAATATAGCCTGAGCAAATATGATGTTTTCCTACTGGCTTGGTGAAGCTATATATTTGTGGCGTAATTAAAATTGATTAATTCGGTGGTATTCAACTGCCAAATAATGCTACACCCCCCTCCTTGCAACAGCTTTGGTTATATCCACTATTTTTACTTCTCAGCACTCCCAGAGAGAAAAAAAGAACTGGCTTTCTAGTGCTAGTT
The DNA here is from genome assembly GCA_036927565.1 of Tuctoria greenei. NCBI lineage: Eukaryota > Viridiplantae > Streptophyta > Magnoliopsida > Poales > Poaceae > Tuctoria > Tuctoria greenei. Next base: position 170,481,323 of record JAYESD010000007.1, on the reverse strand, counting down.
CCATCTTCCTATGACATTTTCATGAATTCCTGCAGGAACTGAATTCTTCCTCATGAAATTCCTGGAAAGTTAATGTGTTTGAAATGCCTTTATTCATACCTTTCACTAATTTACATTGTTTTTGATAGAAAATTCATTCGTAAACATCATTGTCGATTTTTTGTTGCTAAGCAAAATGCCTTTTTGATAGAAAATTCATTCGTAAACATCATAGTCGATTTTTTGTTGCTAAGCAAAATGCCTTCTTGTCATCCACAGGAAATTGGACAGGCTTTACTGCCTTCATCTGGTGATTCCAAGAGCCAACCAGCACTTGCAGCTGCAACTGATGCACCAGCAGAAGCCACCACTGAATCGCCTGCAACACGTACACCTCAATCACCATATACAAATGTCAGTGTAGAGATGATACTAGATTTCCATTCGCAGAAGTGAGTCTGAAAACTCATTGCATGCTCATTGCTTTGCACATGCAAATATCATGCAGTACCCGGATTTCAAACCGCCTACCCCACCTTCACCACCGTCTGCAGAGGCTAAAGTTGAGGCAAAGGCCGAGAGCACTGCAACTGAATCCCCAGCAGTAGTGAACTCTGCGCCTGTAGCAGAAGCCAGCACGGAATCACCTCCACCGAGCCCCAGGCCTCTCTCACCATACCCAAATGTAAGTATACATCTGAAACTCTATTGCCATTTGCACCTGAGGCGTCAGCCATTCTCATCATTCATCTGCGTGCAGTACCCAGATCTCAAGCCACCATCCTCTCCTACGCCGTCAACACCATAAGAAGAACTGGGTCTAGAGAGAATAAAGGAATTTGAGTTCTTTATTTAAACGGGGATGAAAGGTGTATGCTGCTTCTGAGTCTATGCTGGCAGTGGTTCTTGGTCACTGGAGCAAGTTTTTCCTAGCAGTAAATATAAGTATAGTATCCAGTGATCCTTGTTTTCTGATTCTCCCTTAGTTTTATTCGTCCTTGTAAATGAAGAATTACTAGCTTTGGGAGTTCAAGTGGCGTAGCACTTGATATGTTTGGCCTGTAAATCGGTGTCTTTATTATGATCGTTTCTAGAAGCTGGAGAAGGCTTCAGTTGTGAACCTTCTTGTTGTTGGAATTTGGAAAATTACCAACTTCAAACTTAGAAGAGAGACCTGTAACTGGACGATTTTCTATTTTATAGAAATTTCACAAACTAGGGTCCTGTTTGGCTTAGCTTTTAGCACACCATTTTCATAGAAATAAGTAGAAGTTGTACCAAACAGCAGATTTTACACAGCTTAATAGTTCATCTGCTTCTCAGTGGAAGCTTAGAAATGTCTTTGTGTAAACCGTATGCAGTAAATCGTTGATTCTAAAGGGTATTAGCCAATTAGGTTCGGAAAAGTCAAAGTTCATTCGTTTTCGGATGATTGGACAACTTATGTGCATGTTTAGTGTACAGAAGATGTATTAATAGATTTAGGAATTCTATAGATTTAATTTATATCTTGCATATATCTACGGAAATGTGTCTTTCAAAAGACTGTCTTCAAATGGTTCTCAACTAACTTCCATCGTTCTTAAATATGACGTTTAGGATAAAAAAGTCTAGTTCAATATGAACTAAATTACTTATTCTAAAAGTCATTTATTTCAGAACAGAAAGAATACTTTTGAAAGTATAAGGCTGTTTTTAGGAGGTGACAAGTCTAAAGCAGAATCAAGATTAAAGGCTAGTGTTCATGTGAATTTTCAGCTCGTTCGTTTCTGTAACAGCTCGTGATGCTGTAGGCAGGGATTGTTGCATGTGGCGAAATCCCTAGACCTCAAACTTTAGAAGAGATACTATTTGCATTGTGCATATTTTATCGGTTACACGGGCCAGTACATTTTTAGTTTCGTCTTGAGCCAGCACTAGCCCAGTTTGGCCTGCTGATTTGGCTTGTACTAGAATCGTACAACGCAACCGGCCCAACAAAGTTAAGCCCAAATCGCACAGAACTAACCTTTTTAGGTCCATGTGAAGCGGGACCAGCATTTGAACACCAGGCATTCCCCTCTTTAACGATCGAAAAAAAATGGAAAGTAGAGAAAGTACAATTCTTTTTTTTTTCTGAAAATGGGAAGTACATTTGATTATTGATAAAAGCACAGACGACCATTATACTTATCCATCTACAGTATTTCAATTAAGCTGATCTTGCAGATCGTTGGTCACAGTGGCTTGCTCGCTTCATCACTGAGCGTCGTTGCTTGCCCAAACGAGGAATTTTAAGTGTCTCTATTGGGTACAGTGGTAGTATATGTCCATGTGTGAAACACAATCACAACATCCCCACACACTAACACATATTCACACATATACAATCTCATAACTACACACACGACTTCTAACACCACATATTTCAAGAGATCAACGGAATTCACTGGAATTGGATGCGCCATGGACGTTGCACTATCATTGTGTCTTCACGCGTAAGAAGCAGCTGGACTATTAATTTGCAAACAAGTCACAGTGAGACAACCCTTTTTCTTTCCTCCATCATTAGTTACAATAGCCAGTGAGCGACCCGGAGGGAAAAGTTGAGGGACAAGAATGGAAAAGCTACTGCTATGGGTGTATTAGTCAAATTTGGGATTTTAGTGATGCCTATAAGTCTGCTGGTTTACTTACTGTGTTATGGTGGTTATCAATTTCAGTGTTTGTGCTAAACCATCCTATGGCTATCTGGAAAGCACTTTTTGGTTTCTTTTCACTTGTTGGTGGGTGGACTATGCCGACCTTCCTCACAGCATTACCTCATTCCAATGGCTAGCAACAATAGACAAATTAACATCCTAAATTAGAACATTAGAGGAATCAATGACTCCTACAACAGGCCATCAGGGCTAAGATAGAGGAAAGCTCCTGCTCGATATACTGTATCCAGGAGACTAAGAGGGAGAGTATCAATACTTCTTTTATCAAAAGGTTTGCTCCTAAGAGGTTAAATAAATTTGCTTTCTCTCCTTCATGTGGGGCTTCGGGAGGCATCCTAATTGGTTGGGCACGCATCACATTTTGGGAAGAGGTCTTGGAGAATCTCAACTTCGCTGTCACAATACAATTTACTTCGCTGTGAGACAACTCGAAGTGGAAGTTATCAACGATCTATGGCCCTTGTTCAGGACAAGCAAGAGAGGAGTTTATGTGTTGGCTCAGCCATCTAGCTATTGATGATGAGGAAATCTGGATGTTCCTACCAGACTTCAACTTTTACTGATCGGCTGAGGACCGTAATAGATCAGGTCTAAGCACCAATGACATGATGTTCATCAACTCGTGGATCCAGGACCAAAGTCTGGTGGAAATACCTCTTAAGGGCCGGATGTTTACTTGGAGCAACATGCAGTCTAACCCACTCTTGGTACACTTAGACTAGTGCTTTAGCTCTTTTCAATGGACCATGAATTTCCCCAACACTATGATGATCCCATTGGCCCGCACCACACCTGATCACATTCCGTGCGTGGTCCAGATAGGCACCAAGATTCCTAAGGCCAGCATTTTCAGATTGAAAATCAGTGGATCAAACACCTGGAGTTTTTGGAGATTGTAAAGGCCGTCTGGAGGCAGGGACAAAAGGAGACAAACAGTGTCAAGAGGATTGGAGCAAAGTTTAAATCGCTCAGAAAGGCTTTGAAGAACTGGAGTAAAAATAGAGCTAATCCTAGCCAATTGACCAAGAATTGTAGTGCAACACTCGTCATTTTGGACAAAATTGAAGAACTTCGTCCTCTTTTCCATCAGGAACAATGCCTTCGAAGGATGCCGAAGAATCACATAGAGAACCTCCTTCAACTACATAATGATTATTGGCGCCAGCGTCACACGATCAGGTGGACCAGATTGGGGGATGAACCCACCCATTTTTTCCATGCTGCTGCCACAGACAGATTTAGAAGGAACTGCATAACCATATTACAAACAGAGGATGGACGGGACCTCAATGATCATGAGGAGAAGGCGGCCTATATTTGGAACACGTTTAAGGAGAGAATGGGTGAATCCTCAACGATCCATATGTGGCCAGAGTTACAACAGTTGATAACGTCTACAATAGATCTTTCATCACTGGAAATGCCCTTCTCAACTTAGGAAATTGAATTAAAAGTCAAGGAGATGCCTAATGAGAAAGCACCTGTCAGAGTGTTTTTCCGGCAATTCTCCCGATACTACCATTGGTAGCTCAAGGAGTTTGTAGTTCGGTATTAGGTGCGCAGAGATTCCAAAGAGTATGGCAAATGGACACGAGGATTTACGTGGTTCGGGCCGCCTGAGCGTAATACCCTACTCCACGGGATGTGTAGCTGTTGTATTGAGCGTCTAAGAGCTTTCAGTCATAGACTGTATGTGTGTCTAAGGGCGTCTGAGAGTCTGTCCCTGAGTCTCCCGTCGACCAGTCCTTTTATAGTACAAGGACTGGTCGTTACACAGTTAGCCTGACCCGACATGTGGCCCTGGCGGTTACTAATGTTTAATACATAATTAATGAGATTAATTACTCTTAATAGCCTAGTAACGGGACCTGACAGTGCCGTTATTAGTGTTAAGGGCCTACTGATCGTGTGTCATTAATATGGTATTAATGACACTTAATCAGGTCTTGAAGTCTTTGATTGCCCCTTGGAGGTCCGAGCCGTTGGGGGTTCACCAGCTTGATTGCCAAGGTTGAAGGTCCGACGGTTTGGACACATGGCAGCTTCAGAGCTATTCGTCTGGGACGGGTAGGTCTGGTGTAGATGTACACGTGTCGGTACTAGAGCTTCCCTCTGTCGGAGGTTAGGTCCGGGGGTGCCGTACAAGTGTTTAGCCCGGAGCTATCCCATGTGTGGGGTATAGCTCCGGTTGTAGTGTACACGTGGCAGTACCGGAGCTAACCACAGATGGGAGGCATGTCCAGTCCCGTATGACAAGTGGGGCCTTCGCAAGTCTTCAACTCGGTTAGGTGAAGTCTCTTTAGTCTTTTTGTAGTTCCAAAGCTGCGGAGCGCTACAACAAGCACCGGTAAGAAGTTCCTTTCTGACAAAGGGAAGGAAAACAGAAAGTCGGCGAAGCTCCGACTAAAGAGGAGTTAGGCTTTTAGGACCCTAAAAAAGTCTTGAAGGCTGTTTACACCTCCGTTGACGATGACTCCGACGAACCACCAAAGATGGTGTTCATGGTTTTCCGACGTTCATTGTCGGAGACGTCGGAGTCGTCGTCAACGGAGGTGTAAACAACCTTCAAGACTTTTTTAGGGTCGTGAAAGCCTAACTCCTCTTCAGCCGAAGCTTCGTCAACTTTCTGTTTTCCTTCCCTTTGTCGGAAAGGAACTTCTTCCCGGTGCTTGTTGTAGCGCTCCGCAGCTTTGGGACTAACAAAAGACTAAAGAGACTTCACATGACCAGTTGAAGACCTACGAAGGCCCCACTTGTCATACGGAACTGGACATGCCTCCTAGGGGTGGGCAAAAAAACTGGAAACCGAAAATCGGAACCGAAAAAACCGGAATCGAAACCGATTTAACTGAAATTTATCAAACAGGATTTTATTTCGGTTCCTGTAATGTCAAAACCAAATTTTATTTTACGGTGCGGTTGTTTTCGCCGGTTGACCGAAAAAACCGAATTAGGCCTTATGAACTGAGTCAACCCAACATAGCTTACTGAATATCTGAAATCCATTGCGGCCCATCTAGGCTTTCCTGCCCCACCACGGCCCATCCTGCGGCAAGGCTTCCTATCCCCCACGATGCCACCCTACCCTCGCACCGCCGCCTCCGAAATCCGACGACCCCAATGAGCGATGAGCGACGAGAGTACTCGATCGATCGTGACGCCGTGGGGCTTCCTCGTGCCTCTCCCCCGACTGCAGACGTCCCCAGCCTCTGGTCGTTGTGCACCTCGCCTCCGGATCGCACGACGACCGACGCCCTGTGCTCCCAGCCCTCGGTCGCCGCGACCTAGGTCACCGGCCGAAATTGCCTCGCGACGCATCTCACCGCCACCCCCTGGGCGAGCGTTGCGGCCCCGTGCACCGCCGCCCAGCTCGCCGAGCATAGCCGCCCCGAGCACCGCCGCTCAACTCGCCGAGCATCGCCGCCTCGCAAAGCTACTGGTTCCTGCGATCCGGTTTCTTCGGTTTAACCAAAAACCGAACCGAATTTTGGATTAACCGAGAGGCCGATTTTATCTTTTCTACACATTATTTCGGTTTACATTTTTTAATAACCAAACTTAAAAAAAACCGAAAAACCGAACTGATCGGTTTCGGTTAACCGGATGCCCACCCCTAATGCCTCCCATCTATGGTTAGCTCCGGTACTGCCACGTGTACACTACAGCCAGAGCTATACCCCAGACATGGGATAGCTCCGGGCTAAACACTTGTACGACACCCCCGGACCTAACCTCCGACAGAGGGAAGCTCCAGTACCGACACATGTACATCTACACCGGACCTACCCGTCCCAGACGAATAGCTCCGAAGCTGCCACGTGTCCAAACCACCGGACCTTCAACCTTAGCAATCAAGCTGGTGAACCCCCAATGGCTCGAACCTCCAAGGGGCAATCAAAGACTTAAAGACCTGATAAAGTATCATTAATACCATATTAATGACACACGATCAGTAGGCCCTTAATACTAAGGTCCCGTTACTAGGCTATTAAGGGTAATTAATCTCATTAATTATGTATTAAACATTAGTAACCGCCAGGGCCACATGTCGGGCTAGGCTAACTGTGTAACGACCAGTCCTTGTACTATAAAAGGACTGGTTGACGGGAGACTCAGGGACAGACTCTCGGACGCCCTGAGACACACATACAGTCTTTGACTGAAAGCTCTTAGACGCTCAATACAACAGCTACACATCCCATGGAGTAGGTATTACGCTCAGGTGGCTCGAACCACGTAAATCCTTGTGTCCATTTGCCATACTCTTTGAAATCTCTGCGCACCCAATACCGAACTACAAACTCCTTGAGCTACCAACGGTAGTATCGGGAGAATTGCCGGAAAAACACTCCGACAGTTGGCGCGCTAGGTAGAGGGGAGGTGCCCGAGATTTCAAGAATGGTGAACTCAGCTGCTGGATCGTCCAACGGCAACCCCGCTGCGCAAGCTGCTAGAGGCAATCCCTCCAATATGCAACAACCAGCAGGTGCCGCGGCTCCAGCAGGAGTCATGCCTCCACAACCACCGTCTGTACCAGCAAATCAAGCTAGACAACGGGACGGGGAATCTGCGTCAGTCACAGCGTCGGCGAATAACAACAATACTGAACATGCGCTCCATGCAGCACGTGCTCTCCTCCAACGCCCACCACCTCCGGGCGCATCCCAGGGTGCGATGGAGCAGTGGAGGGCTGATGTGGAACATTTGGTTGCAGCAGCAACCGATCACATCAGTAACCAAGGTCCTCCCCCCTCGGGGCGGGCCCCATCGCAGTATCGGACTTTGTCGGGCAGACTTGGTCCGTACGCTTCCCAAAATAGGAGGCGTGTTGCGTCTCAAAAAGCGGCGTCGCTGCCTGCCGGGGCGCGACGCACCCATACAGTAACCAGGCTTTCAACTCATGACCTCTGGGCGGAGCTTGATCGCCGTTACCGTCAGCAGGACGACCACGTCCATATCGAGCGCGCTGGCAAAAGGCGAGAGGCTCGAGATAGTCCTACTCCCGAGGGAGTAGGAGGAGGAGGCTGTTCTGCCTTGGCCATGCACCTACACATGGTCCACAAAAGTTCTGGCCTCACCTGCCAGAGAAATTTGACGGGACTGTCAATCCCGCTGAGTTTCTCCAGATTTATTCCACTGCAATCCTTGCAGCCGGAGGTAACGAGGCCGTGATGGCCAACTATTTCCCGATGGCTTTAACTGGGATCGCCAGATCCTGATTCATGAGCCTTCCACCCAATTCCATCAACAGTTGGGCAGAGCTATGCCAACAGTTCACCGCCAATTTCGGGAGTTCATACACCCGACCAGGCACTGAACTGGACCTTTTTGCTGTAATGCAGAAGGGAGGAGAATCCTTGCGTTCCTTCATCCAGAGGTTCTCCCAGGTACGAAACACTATTCCTTCTATCTCTAGCGCCTCTGTTATTGTGGCATTTAGATTGGGCATACGAGACAAGAAGATGCTGGAGAAGCTGGCAACCAAGGAGATCACCAGCGTCACGGAGCTCTTCAGCTTGGCAGACAAGTGTGCCAAAGCTGTGGAGGGCTGTGAAATGCACTCCAAACCACCTCTGGAGGATAATAAAAAATCCTCCAAGGGCGAAGCCACTACCTACAGGAGTGGCAAAAAGAAGAAAAAGTCCAACGGCAAGAAAAAGTCGTCGGCCGGCACACCTACTGCTGCAGCTGCCGCAGCTCGGGGTGGCCGGGGGCCACGCCCTGAGAAACGACCTCAGCCATCATCAGAAGACAGCGGCAACTCCAAAGTGTGGTGTCCTATTCATAAGACGAATAGCCACAACTTGGAAGACTGCCGAGAGGTCCAGAACCTTGCCGAGCGCTGCAACAAGCGCCGGGAAGAAGTTCCTTTCCAACAAAGGGAAGGAAAACAGAAAGTCGACGAAGCTCCGGCTGAAGAGGAGTTAGGCTTTTAGGACCCTAAAAAAGTCTTGAAGGTTCTTTACACTTCCGTTGACGACGACTTCGACGTCTCCGACAATGAATGTCGGAAAACCATGAACACCATCTTTGGTGGTTCGTGGGACATCACCTCCCGCCGTATCCTCAAGACCATGCGGCGGGACATGGCTTCGGTGGCTCCCACCGCCAGGGCGGAGCCGCACCGGAAGTGGATGGATACTGCCATCACTTTCGACGCGTCAGACTGCCCTCGGAATATGATCGGAGCTGGTCAACTCCCCTTGATGGTATCTCCGACCATCAACAACATACAACTCCACCACGTGATGGTAGACAGAGGTTCGGGGCTGAACCTCATAAGTTTCGAAGCTTTCGTCAAGCTTCAGCTCCGACCATCGAACCTTCGCCCCTCCCGACCTTTCACCAGAGTAGGTCCGGGGGCCATAATCCCACTTGGTGCCATTACTCTCCCCGTAACCTTTGGGACTCGGGAGAACTATCGCACTGAGAAGTTGGTCTTTAACGTTGCTCAGATCAACTTACCCTTCAACACTATTCTGGGCAGGCCAGCCTTATACAAGTTCATGGCTGCTGCTCATTATGGCTACTTGGTGTTGAAAATGCCAACACCAGCTGGTGTTCTCCGGATCCGTGGATATTGCACCACTGGAGTGACAGCTCTAGAAGAACTTCACGCACTTGCCACAATGCAAGAAGAATAATCCGGAAAGGAGCAAGCTCCAAAACCCCTGAGCATTCGTCATCGAGGCTCAACCTCTGCACCTCGTGTGCAACCAAGCGGCGACACCGACATTCCCATCAAAGTCGTCCAAATCGGTTCCGACGTCGCTCAGACCACCCGTATATCGGGAGCTCTGAATGACAAATAGGAACTCGCGCTCATCACTTTCCTCCGGGCTAATGTTGACATGTTTGCCTAGCAACTGTCACAAATGCCTGGGATCCCTAGGGAAGTAATCGAGCATAATCTGAAGATATATCCCAATGCTCAGCCTGTACACTAGAAGCCTCGGAAGCAATCAGTAGAGCGACAGAACTTCATACAACAAGAAGTGAAGAAGTTGCTCGAAGCTGGATTCATCTGAGAAGTTTTCCACCCAAAATGGTTGGCAAACCCAGTCGTTGTACCCAAGGCTGGCGGGAAGCTTCGGATGTGTATCGACTACACAACACTGAATAAGGCATGTCCAAAAGATCCATTCCCACTACCTAGAATAGATCAGATAGTGGATTCCACCCCCGAGTGTGAATTACTGTGTTTCCTAGACGCATATTCTGAGTACCATCAAATCAGAATGTCTAGGGAAGATGAAGAGCATACTTCTTTCATCACAGTAGATGGGTTATACTGTTATACTGCCATGCCATTTGGTCTCAAGAATGCAGCTTCAACATTTGTACGTGCTATGTACAAAACCTTTGGATAACTCATCAGAGACGTAGTGGAAGTGTATGTCGATGACATCGTCGTCAAGATTAAGGACAAGGAGTCACTTCTTGACACCTTGCAAGCTGTCTTCGACAAGTTGCGAGTCAATCGCACGAAGCTGAACCCGGACAAGTGTGTCTTTGGGGTTAGCTCCGGAAAGCTTCTTGGTTTCCTGGTAAACCACCGAGGCATAGAGGCAAATTCGGCGAAGATTAAAGCCATTGAAGATATGCGGCCACCAGCCCGTATCAAGGATGTCCAGAAGCTGACTCGATGTCTAGCCACCATCAGCCGGTTCATCTCAAGACTGGCAGAACGGGCACTACCCTTCTTCAAGCTATTGAGGAAGTCCGGATCATTCCAGTGGTCTGAAGAAGCAGAAAAAGCCTTCCAGGAGCTGAAGCAGCTCCTCACCACTCTACCAACCTTGGTAGCTCCGAACCCTGGTGAGCCTTTACTGCTTTACATTTCGGCAACTGACGAAGTTGTCAGCATGGTCCTGGTTGCGGAGAGACCAGAACCGTTACAAGCTCAGGAATCTAGACCCCTCTGGGAGAGTCAGGAGGTCCCTGAAGGTGAGTCTGGGTCCCAGCCCCCAGAATTGAGTCAACAAGGAGTTACTCTCATTGAGCAAGAAGAGCCGGACCCCCCTGGGAGGGTCCAGGTCACTCCTGAAGAAGCTTCGGGTTCCTCCAACAAGGACCCGACGATCCACGAAGAAGGTCCGGACCCCTTCGGGAGGGTCCGAGTCGATGAGGAGGAAGCTCCGGGCCCCTCTGGGAGGGTCCGGACAGTCCAACGCCCAGTGTACTTCATTAGTGAAGTACTCCATGACGCTAAAACTCGGTACCTGGAAGTACATAAACTGCTACACGCAGTTCTTATTGCTTCCAGGAAACTCCGACACTATTTCCAAGCTCACAAGATCTCGGTGGTGACTTCATATCCGATGCGAGCGATTTTGCATAATCCCAACTCCACTGGGAACATTGCAAAGTGGGCAGCGGAATTGGCCGAATTTGACCTTGAATTCATCCGAAGATAGGTTGTCGATACCCTGCGTACCGTGTACCCCTTGGGACTACAAAAAGACTAAAGAGACTTCACCTGACCGAGTTGAAGACCTGTGAAGGCCCCACTTGTCATACGGGACTGGACATGTCTCCCATCTATGGTTAGCTCCGGTACTGCCACGTGTACACTACAGCCGGAGCTATACCCCACACATGGAATAGCTCCGGGCTAAACACTTGTACGACACCCCCGGACCTAACCTCCGACAGAGGGAAGCTCCAGTACCGACACGTGTACATCTACACTGGACCTACCCGTCCCAGACGAATAGCTCCGAAGCTGCCACATGTCCAAACCGCCATACCTTCAACCTTGGCAATCAAGCTGGTGAACCCCCAACGGCTCGGACCTCCAAGGGGCAATCAAAGACTTCAAGACCTGATAAAGTGTCATTAATACCATATTAATGACACACGATCAGTAGACCCTTAATACTAATAACGACACTGTCAGGTCCCATTACTAGGCTATTAAGGGTAATTAATCTCATTAATTATGTATTAAACATTAGTAACTGCCAGGGACACATGTCAGGCCAGGCTAACTGTGTAACGACCAGTCCTTGTACTATAAAAGGACTGGTCAACGGGAGACTCAGGGACAGACTCTTGGACGCCCTTAGACACACATACAGTCTATGGCTGGAAGCTCTTAGACGCTCAATACAACAACTACACATCCCGTGGAGTAGGGTATTACGCTCAGGTGGCCCGAACCACATAAATCCTCGTGTCCATTTTCCATACTCTTTGGAATCTCTGTGCACCCAATACAGAACTACAAACTCCTTGAGCTACCAACGGTAGTAGAAGCCAGGGTACTCGTCACTCTTGCCGGTGGTGTGGATGGTGAAGAAGATGCAGAAGAGCTCGACGCAGGGAGGAATACCCACCCACATCTCGCAGAAGTGGACGAAGATCGACATCAAAAGAATGGAGTGGGGACCGAGGTGGTACAGCGGCGGACCATAGAAGTCTAGCAGCATCAAGAGAAAAGAAGAAAAGGGCGGGATTAGTCCCACCATGGCGTACGCTCAGAAGTACACCATTTTATCGGCGTGATCCTTCTCGAACGGAAGCTTGCCAGCGCGGACCTGTTGATTGAAGAAGTCACTGGACCACCCCATGAGGGCCCGAACCTTCTTCAAGTTGCCGTCGGTCTTAAGTCGGCTCTCGCGGAGACCCAACTCCATCGCAGCACACGCGGGGCTAGGGACGAAAAGCAAGTGAAAGTTTGGAAGGTTTGAGCGCAAGATCGAATGAAGGCGTGAAGAACCCCCAAACGGTGCACACTTTCCTTCTTAAGTAAGCCCCCACAACGCTTGGATGGAAACCGCAGAGGAGCCAATGTTACAAGTTAAAAACTTCACCCTGCCAATGAAAAGGGGGGCCGAGGCCACCCCGATGATCAAGTTGAGGTTCTTACCCAGGCGAACGGTTGTCATCATGAAAGGCGGGAAACATGAAGGCGGCGGCCTGACAAGGCATGCGGAACCGATATGATTTTTGTATCGGGAACCGGCGACCTTCAATTGCGTGAGATCCACATGCTAAGATCTCACCTGCTGCATCCTGGATATGCCACGCGGCAGTGGTTTAACTACGAACTACTGCCAACGACACATCTGAAGATCCTTGAAGACACGACACAAAAATCGAAGGATGGACCCACCTCCGGCAAAACGACTCCTTCCAAAAGGTCTCTCCTGGAGGTGGGCCCAGGGGGCCACTATCGATACCCTGCGTACTGTATACCCCTTGGGACTACAAAAAGACTAAAGAGACTTCACCTGAGCGAGTTGAAGACCTGCGAAGGCCTCACTTGTCATACGGGACTGGACATGCCTCCCATCTATGGTTAGCTCTGGTACTGCCACGTGTACACTACAGCCGGAGCTATACCCCACACATGGGATAGCTCCAAGCTAAACACTTGTACGGCACCCCGGACCTAACCTCCGACAGAGGAAAGATCCAGTACCGACATGTGTACATCTACACCGGACCTACCCATCCCAGACGAATAGCTCTGAAGCTGCCACGTGTCCAAACCGCCGGACCTTCAACCTTGGCAATCAAGCTGGTGAACCCCCAACGGCTCGGACCTCCAAGGGGCAATCAAAGACTTCAAGACCTGATAAAGTATCATTAATACCATATTAATGACACACGATCAGTAGGCCCTTAATACTAATAATGGCACTGTCAGTTCCCGTTACTAGGCTATTAAGGGTAATTAATCTCATTAATTATGTATAAACATTAGTAACCGCCAGGGCCACATGTCGGGCCAGGCTAACTGTGTAACGACTAGTCCTTGTACTATAAAAGGATTGGTCGACGGGAGACTCAGGGGCAGACTCTCGGATGCCCTTAGACACACATACAGTCTATGACTGAAAGCTCTTAGACGCTCAATACAACAGCTACACATCCCGTGGGGTAAGGTATTACGCCCAGGCGGCCCGAACCACATAAATCCTCGTGTCCATTTGCCATAATGTTTGGAATCTCGGCGCACCCAATACCGAACTACAAACTCCTTTAGCTACCAATGGTAGTATCGCGAGAATTGCCGGAGAAACACTCTGACACAAGCAATCAAAAGTCAAGCATTGGCGGACTTTGTGGCGGAATGGACCCCCTCTCCATCAAACCCTGGGGGCCCCAGTGAGCAGAATCCGGAACTCAAGGCTCCGGTCTTCATTGAGCCTCACTGGACTCTCTACTTCGACGGCTCCATGCAGAAGCAGGGGGCCGGAGCTGGAGTCCTTCTCCTCGCTCTGATCGGGGAGAAGGTTAAATACATGGTGCACCTTGACTTCAAGGCGACCAACAACATGGCAGAGTATGAAGCACTCATTTATGGACTAAAGGTGGCACTATCATATGGTGTTAAGCAGTTGTTGGTCAAGGGAGATTCACAGCTCATCATTCAACAGGTGAAGGGTGAATGCTCTTGCAACAATCCCCAACCAGCTGCTTGTCTCCTTGAAGCCCAGAGCTTCAGAAGGACTTCGAAGTCCTGGACCTCCACCATGTACAGCGTCTCCATAACGCTGAAGCTGACGAACTCTCGACGAAAGCGTCAACTGGAGCTCCGGCTCCCGACGGAACCTTCGTCCGGAGGTTGTCTAAACCGACAGCTCAGCCTGCCGAACTGAGCAAAGGGGGTGAGACCAGCATCCCGAAGCTGGCGGTCCCGATGGCCCTGTTACCATGGCAGCCATCAAGGGTCATAGGTACTGCCGGAAGCTCTGAGCAACCCAGCACGCAAGACTCAAATGCTCAAGCTAGCTCCAATACATGGATCTCAGAGATCCGGAGCTACTTGAAAGACAATTTCCTTCCTGAAGATGATGTATCCGCTGACTGGATAGTCAGATTGGCTAAAAGATACACGCTGGTAGAAGGGGATCTCTACCGGCGCCCTAATGTGGTGCATCACAAGGGAAGAAGGCTGCGAGCTCCTCGCAGAAATCCATGAAGGCAAGTGTGGAACCACGCATCTTCCCGTACGCTGGTCGGCAAAGCCTTTCGGCATAGCTTTTACTGGCCTACAGCGCTCCAGGATGCAACTGAGCTGGTGAAGAAATGGGAAGCATGCCAGTATCATGCAAAACTAATTCACACACCGTCCCAGCCTCTACAAATGATACCTCCTACATGGCCTTTCGCTGTGTGGGGGATGGATATCTTGGGACCTTTCCCAAGAGCCGTCGGAGGTTACAAGTTCCTGTACGTTGCCATTGACAAATTCACCAAATGGCCGGAAGCAACTCCAGTTGTGACAATAAACAAGCAATCTGCCATCAACTTCTTATAGTCCATCGTATGCAGATTGGAGTCCAAAAAAAAATCATAACCGATAATTGGTCCCAATTCACAAGCTCTGCATTCCAAGGATATTGCGAATATCTCGGCATTCAAGTCAGCTACACTTCTGTAGCTCACCCGACAAGCAACGACCAAGCCGAGAGAGCAAATGCAGAAATCCTAAAAGGACTCAAGACGCGCAGATATGAGCGTCTGAAAAAACATGGGGCCAACTGGATTGAAGAGCTTCCGCCCACTCTATGGGCCAACAGGACAACTCCAAACCGGTCAACTGGAGAGACACCCTTCTTCCTGGTGTATGGAGCTGATACCATCCTTCCTCCAGAAATCACCTTGGGGCCGCTCCGGGTCCAGACCTTCGACGATGCCACGCAGGACCAGCTCTGGCATGAAGACCTTGACCTCCTTGAAGAGGGAAGGTGCTGAGCAGCTGTTCGGAATGCCCGATACCGCCAAGCTCTCTGGCACTATCACCAAAGGCATGTTCACAGCCGACAGCTCAAGGAAGGCGATCTAGTTCTACGGAGAATACAATCCAGAGAAGGGTTAAACAAACTCTCCCCCAGTTGGGAAGGACCCTTCCGAGTGATTAAAGTATCCCGTCCCGGATGCGTTTGCTTGACAACCGAGGATGGGACACCTCTCCCTAATCCTTGGAACATTGAGAACCTCCGTAAGTTTTACGCTTAATATCACAGAGGTGAGTCTGTAGTTACACGTGATGTATGTTATAGAGTCATTGTACAAAGTTGGGTAGCTCCTCCGGGAGAACAGCCGGACCTTCCGCGCAAGGTCCGTAGAGTTCAGGCAATACTTGTCACAGTCTCAAAACTAAAAGTGTAGCTAGCTACCTTGGGTCAAACAAGAAACAAAACACACTTAACTTGGTTCCATACCCTAATGGTGTACTTGTTTCCCCTGTACCCCGGACCTATAATGAAAGACATCTTCGTGCGAAAACAGAATCCACGTGCATTTACTTTATACAAGCTCAATATTTTTATTTTTCTCTTTCTTGTCTATAACAAAGTTGTGCGATTCTAAAGAATTTGTTAGATCAACTAATTCATGTACAACTCGAGTCGCATTGTTAATTCCTTTGGGTTTTCACATTGTTGAATAGCTCACTTGCCTGAATGCCGCCAGCCAATCTAAGTCTGGAGTGTGCTATCGACTTAGCCTGGTCCTGCACCCTAAGGATGCGTTTGGTTGGGAGTCAAAGTGGGATGGGATGGACCCATCCCAGTTTTTAGGGATGGGATGGTCCCGTTTTCTGTTTGTCTAGAGGGATGGGACGATCTCTGTTTCTTGTTTGTTTTGTGGGATGGTGTGGGACGGAATGATCTCGTCTCTTGTTTGAATGAAAGGATGGGACAGGGACATGTGAGTATGAGTACTTCTGGAAGGTCGCGTGCCTGTCTCCACAGAGGTGGGACGGATCCGTCCCCATGTTTTCGGTGGGATGGTTCCATCCCGCATCTAGGTGAAATATTCTCTTTTGAGGGATGACTCCATCCCACATGTCTCCAAACCAAACAACAGAAAAGTGGGATCGTCCCGTCCCGTCCCACTATATCCCTCGAACCAAACACACCATAAGTACGCCACTCTTCCTACACCCCGGCAGGCCAAAGTAAGGCGGGTCCTGAAAACAATTGTACTTGGAGAAAACAACTCAGTGCACTTGGTTGTACGAAGAATTGCGCTCGACCTAAAAATTTCTTACAAGAATAGTAAGCCGCAACTGAGTTATAGATAGGAAATGAATTTTACTATTTTTCTTGACTTCAGTGCGCAGGAAAAATAAAGATCTCACGATGATGGTGAATTAAGCCGGAGCTATTAAAGCTCCGACATCCCCTAGATGGCTTGTAATCGATGTTTTAAACATTGATAGCAAGTATCACTAGAGCTACTTAGCTTCGGTAAAGCCAGGGGGCTAGCTGTCAAAGTGAGCAAAAGATGGTGGGAAGACTTCAGGAGACTAACTGTCGACGCTCTACGCATTGATGGAGACCACTGCTGAAGTTATCAAGCTCCAATGATGGTCAAAGCCGGAGCCCTTAAGCTCTAACAACCTCAGGAACCCTTCACTACTGAAGACTTCGGACCGATGCTCTACAAGTCTGAAGCACGCAAGTCTTCAACAGCAGTTACATCCTCTTGGTACATATTCACAATAAAATTGTGTACATCTACCAGGGGGCCAAGTGGGACAAAAGTGTTGAAGATATAAGAGATTACAAAATTGGAGAAGAATAAGAGAGAATACAAGCGGGAGCTACAAAGAGATGGTCCTAGACCCTAAGGAAGAATGAGGCGACCTTCTGGGCAACCTCAGAAATGCTGGCCTGGGCAGCTTCTCCCTCTCCGTCGATGGGACCTTAGAGCAACGGGTCCAGGGGGAATTGGGGCCCCCGGCTTGTGTAGCACGACAGAATAAATTCTGCGACGCTCTTGGCCAGGGATTGTCCCTCGGTTTCCAACTGGTCCGCAATGACATCGCCCATCTTGGTGAGATTGTTGCCTGCCGAACTTAGCGCCTGCAACACCTGGTCCAGCTCCGGTTCCGGATCATTCGGACGCACGGGGCTAAAACCCATTGGCATCAGCGCGTTGTTGGCTTTGCCCAGGAAGTCCCAAACTTGTTGGGACTCCACAACCCTGCCGCTTCGCATCTCCTCCAAGGATCTTCTGGCGGCCGCAAGCTCTGAGTTCTCCTGAGCAAGACGCTCCACCTCTTTGGCATTCTACTGAATCTTTTCAGCAACCTGCCTTTCGAGTTTACTGAGCTCTTCCTCCTGGAGATGGATCTCATTCCGGCGGTTAACCAGGTCCTTCTCTCGGCCCCGCACCTTCTTCTCCCTGGCATCAACGTCAGTTTCCCTCCTGTGGAGTTCTTGTCCTCGCTGCCAGGCCTTCTTCTCCTCTCTCTCACAGCGCTCATCCAATTTCTTGGTGCGCTCCTCGAGACTCTTGCCACCCAGAGTTAGCCTCTGAGTAAGCTCTTCTTCCCTCTTCATGACGTCATCCCGCAGCTCCAGGAGTTTTTGCTCTTCATCCTCGAGCTTTCTCTCCCGCTCCTCAAGGGCCTCCCAGTGCTTGACGAGACTAATGTGGATGGCGTCGAGCCTCTCTTGGCGATCATACGCTGCGCTATTAGCAGCCTTGGCCTGCTCATAGATGGCCCGGGACTGGTTGTCAAGGGATCGCGTCATGCTTTCCCTCTCATCCAGCAGCTTACCCTAGTACTCCAGGCGGATCTTCTCCTTCCTCACCCACTCTTTGTCGTCAGACAGCCATGACTGTGCCAGCTTGGTCTCAATTGGAGCCGGTTGTGCCACCTCCTATGAGTTTGACGCTCCTCCTCGAGAGCCTTGCTGTCGTGGTAAAAAGCCAGCTGAACCTGGCAAAGACTGGAGCAGGCATTATAAATAGACAATAACAGAGGGATCGGGTCCGGACCTGCCGAGGTCATCTCCGCCAGTTCCGGCGGGTTCTCAGTGACAAAAATTAGGTCCCGCTCTACAAGAGTGGTTCCCTGAACTTCCGCGGCACTAGGGCCGCCCTCCAGAATAGCCTCGACTGCCATCGAGGAAGGTCTTGCTGCAGAAGTTTCAACCTCCGGAGTTGGCTCCGAAGGTCCTGCCACCAAGTTGTCAACAACTGGTACCTCAAGCGAGGGGCCAACAACTTCATCTCGGCACCCTGGTTCACGCGCGGGCATATCTGGAACCACCACCTCCGGGGCAGGTGTTAAAGGTTCGGTCGGAGCTGAAGCCACTTCAAGCTCCAACGCTGGCGCCTTCTCCACCACCGGCCCAGGCGCTGACGCTTCGACCAACATAGGCTCGGGCGTCGGCACCTCTGCAGCAATTGGTTCAGGCGTCGGAACCTCTCCGACGACCGGCTCTACCGCCGGAACTTCTGCAGCAACCGGCTCTACCGCCGGAACTTCTTCGATAACCGGCTCAGGTGCCGGAGCTTCATCAACCACCGGCTCTACAGCCAGAGCATTATCAAACATCGGCTCTACCGTTGGGACTTCAACAACATCCGGCTCTAGGGCCGGAGTCACAGATATCTCCGGTTCTGAGGCCAGAGCCTCCACCATTTCAGCATCCAAGCCCGGAGCTTCAACCTCCGGGGCAGGTGCCGCTGGTACATCTTCATTCCCGTGGTCCGACGCTACCACGGGAGCTTCTGGGGATGAGTCAAGGTCCAAGACCACGACAGCCGGCGCCAGAGTTGTCGCAGCTTAAGCCACTCCTTGGGGCGACACTAGGATTGGAGCCGGAGCCTCTGCCTGCACAGCTTCAGATGTTGTGGCAGGAACAGGGGCTTCAGCCCCTCTCTTGGGTACCCTGTGGATGGAGGACAAAGACAATTAAAACGCAATTACAACACAAAACAACTAACTGAGGTAAAAAACAAAAAATACCTCGGAAGGCTTCCGCACCAGTTAGCACATAACCTCTTCTCCGGACGCTCAGGACTGGACTCTGGCGCCACTGGCATGTCTGTTTCGGAAGGTTCCCCGGATCTTGCCACAACTGTTGGTGCTGCTTTGGTCGAGGTCCCCCTCGATCGGGAAGAACTTCCAGATCTAGAGCCTTCAGCTAGTGCCGTAGCCACACGGCCAGAACTAGCACCCCGGGGAGGTGCCGATGCTGGAGTGGTTGCTGCCGTTGAAGACCTCCCCCTCTAGGGAGAAGGAGCTGCTGGGGAAGGAGCAGGTGTGGCAGACCTCCCATCAGAATGCTTCAGCTTCCTTTTCCGGCTCGAGTGCTCGACCAACTCTTTGCCCTTGCCCGAGACTTCAACTCTCTATTGCGAGACAGAGGGGGGACCACCCTCGGAGGCCCCAGAGATCACCAACCCGGTGGTCGAACGCCTCTCGACGACACCAATGTCATCAAGCACTGGCATCTTATGCTGGAGCTCCCTAATGAACTCTGCTTCCATGTTCAGAGGGAGGAAAGCCGCCGGCAAAGACAAGTAGTCGCCCTCGACGTCGATGCTGTGCTGGAACATCTTGAGGTGAAGCTCCAAGGTTGCACCTTCCAGGTTGGACTTCAAACTGGTTTCAATCTGGTCATCGTCCATCACGCTGTTGAGGGCCCAAGCAAGCTTCTCCCTCTTCTTCAGCGGAGCCCACCTGTTGGCCAGGAAATTGCAAAATACCGCCTCAGGAGTCACCCCTCCTCCCACGCACTGGAGGATCCTGGTTAGAGTAGGGTTGAAGGCGTCTGACAACACCGGAACTTCGCTCCAAGCTTCGGTGTCGACGTTGAGGGGCCTACGGGCAACTCCAGCCTCTCATGCTCCTCTGCCCTGATGACGATCCAATCCTTCTTCCAGTCGTCCCACTTGCTAGAAGGGAACGTGTAGGATCGAAGAGCACGTGAAAAGCTACCAGGGGGGGGGGGGTGAATGGTAGATTTAAAAATCTTACGCAGCGGAAACAATAAAACCCTAATCCCTTCGGTAGAAAAACGATCTGTTAAAGAAATCGTGTATGAGACTAATCTAAAACATGTTTAACCGTGACAAAAGTGATATATATCAGATAGAATCAAGTCACGAAGACAACACAAAAAGAATTACTCAAATTCGTCGAGAAAAACTCAAGTTATGATCGAAAGATCAGACTATGGTCAATCTGACCTACCCGAGAAAAACAGTTTCTGGAATGCTGCAAAGAAACTCGTGTAGCTCAGAAATTACAAATCCAATGACCGTGAAGTTTTGACAGATGATATACAATCAAGTTGTGAAGACAACCCAAAAATAATCACGTCAATTGGATCTATAAAACTCGAGTTATGATAAAACCACCGACGAAAGGTAGTGCTGTCCAGAAACTCGACGAGTAAAACTTGTCTGGAACAAGTCGGACGAACAAGGAACAAAAGTTCCTTCAAACTATGAATTTTATTCAATAGAACACAAGAGGAACAGCTCCAAAGTCATGCACCACGAGCTCTGGGCTCCCTTGCTTATATAACCAGCCCTTAGGCCTACCCAATATCAACTAGGACTCCAATCCTACCCAGATCACGAATCGTAACTTTCCATAACTACTCAAGATTCTTCTATACGCAGATAGAAGCAATCTTAAGACTTCGAAACACCTTAGGAACGTATACCACATTCCTAAACAACTCAAATTCGTGACCCACACGAAATCCTAACATAACCAACTCGATACTTTCCATACCGAGCCATAACCGACTCAGCTAGCAGCCTAAGTCTTCAACCGATACGATCCGATCCTTCCGATCAGATCTTCCTTCCATAATCCATCTCTAGAAGCATATTGCCACGTCATGCACCTCATGCACACGTGCGAACACCTTCCTTTGACCTTCATATGCACTGCCCTTGATTCAATCATCCTGCGCGACCTCCTGACCCGCTCAACCACAGTTCCTCTCGAACTTGGTTGTTGAAACCTCATCTCCTCCTGAGACTAGTCCAATGGATCCTGTCACCAGCCATGACTTGAACTCAAACAACACCTGCACATGAACAAACAAACAATCCATACGAGCCCAAGTCCTCGACTTGACTCAAGTTAGTTCCAAACACAACACCTTACGTGAGCGCCTCACATAAGCATGTTGCAAAACCACAATAACACGATATTATCCATATCATCCAAAACGTACCAAAAACTTAGCAAATGAATACTAAGCAATCTTTCCAACAATGTAAAGCAAGTACAAAACATTGCAAATGAAAAGCAGAAGCACTGCAGTCAAGTTCCAGACCTTGCCAGAGCAACCCGGAGCTTGAGCCGGAGCTAACAAAACTAGTAGAACCTAGCGCCGGAGCTTACCAAAACTAGTACAATGAAGCACCTGCCGGAGCTTACCAAAACTAGTAGATCCTAGCACCGGAGCTTACCAAAAACTACTCAAAACTAGTCAACCCAAAACTGGAGCTAGACAAAGTAAGTCGAAGCTTAGCAAAAGCATGCCAGAGCTATCAAATATATGCCGGAGCTATCAAAGACATGCCGGAGCTAACAAAGACATGCCAGAGCTAAAGATAAAGCTCACCGGAGCTAACCAAAGCTAGTCGGATCTAGCATCGAACACAACCGGAGCTACCCAAATCAAGCCGGACCTACCATCAGACCTTGTTGTAGCTCAGAGATAGAGTTGGACCTTGATAAAAAAGTGTTTTGGTGAAATTAAAAACTTTTATCATCAAAGCCAAGTGTATTCACTACAAGCCAATGTATTCAGCACACATAGGTCTTACAATCTCTCCCTTGATGAATGCATTGGCAACACCATTTAAAATCCGAACATTGGCTTATTCACATAAAAGTTTTGAAAACAAAAACAATTTCCCCCCCTTTGTAAATCAAAAGTAAAAAGAGAAGAAAAAATTATCCCATATTATCTCCCCCTTTATTATCTCTCCTTATGCACATATTCTCTTTCTCTTCATGCTTATCTCTCCCCCTTTGACAATGTATTCAGCAAGTCATGAGCATGTAAACAAATTATCTCTTCCTCTTTAGTTGTTATGAACATATTATAACATATACATATAAACAAAGCTCATCCAAGTCATACTATCAAGTACTTTACATTATCACATCAATGAAATACATAAAGTAGTGTAAGCCATGCTAGAGATAAAATGTAATTTTCAATTTAAGCAAGTCATGATCTCACAAACTTAACTATTTCAAAACATGATAGCATGACACTAGTTGCTGCATTTTAGTAATTTTCAAAGCATAAATTTATATCATATGATATTTGCAAGAGATTATATGCGCATCTGCCTTATTCTAGCCAACCAAGCCAAGCCTATGTCATTTGACAATCTGAAGCTTAAGGACATGGTTTTAGTCATACACAACTTCTTCCAAGTTCATATCTAAGTGCAATGACAAGCCATCTCAAAAGAAGAAGTGCGATGCATGCATATTCTCTTGATCTTTTCTCAATTTATATTTGTTCATAAAAACTCAACATGTGAGTTGATTACTTGATTAATTCTTAATGATTAGAAAAATTTGTGAGCATGCAACAAGTTCAAAACAGCAAGAAAGTTCGACCATGACCAGATTTAGTGTAAGTAATTATTCCAATTACTAGACATGGCAAAAACTACAAAATGTATAACACAAGTAATGTAGTAAGAACTTTCAGCATGTAAAAGGAATCACATAGTCATATATGTATGAAATACTATGCTCATATTATTTTAATTTCAGATTCACACATAGACTTCCCAAGTTTCAAAAACTCCCCCTCAATTTAAGCCATGAGGATGCATAACCCCTATTTCACTATGAATGTAAAAAAAACGAGTGAAATCCAAAGGTTTTGTAAAAATGTCAGCCAATTGATGTTCGGTATCTACATGGTGAAGCACAATGTTTCCCTTTTCAACGTTATCTCGGAGAAAGTGATACCTAATATCAATG
This sequence comes from Tuctoria greenei, assembly GCA_036927565.1. NCBI lineage: Eukaryota > Viridiplantae > Streptophyta > Magnoliopsida > Poales > Poaceae > Tuctoria > Tuctoria greenei. The sequence continues at coordinate 170,457,908 of JAYESD010000007.1, read as the reverse complement.
TGCTTAGTTCTAGAATGTTGCACGGGGTTTTTGGCAATGCAAATAGCACTAGTGTTACCACAAAACAGTGGAACACTATCTAGATCTACCCCACAGTCCTTAAGTGTTTGAAAAATCCAAAGAATTTGTGAGCAAGCACTAGCAGCAGCTACATATTCAGATTCGGCCGTGGATTGTGCAACTGAATTTTGTTTTCTAGAGGACCAAGCAACAAGAGAATTACCAAGAAAATGACAAGCACCGGAAGTACTTTTCCTATCAATCCTACAACCCCCAAAATCAGCATCCGAAAAAGCTTTCAAGTTAACGGTTGAGGAAGATGGAAGAAAAATGCCAAATTCTTGAGTTCCATGTAAGTACCTGAGAATCCTTTTGACGGCTTGACGATGTGAAACACGTGGGGAAGCTTGAAACCGTGCACAAAGACATACGCTGAATTGTATGTCCGGTCTTGATGCCGTGAGGTACAAAAGTGATCCGATCATGCTTCTATATTCTTTTTGATCCACGGATTCACCGTCTTCATCAAGTTCAAGTGTTGTTGCTGTTCCCATTGGTGTCCGAAGAGGCTTGCTTTTGTCCATGTTGAAGCGCCTTAGGAGGTCTTTGGTATACTTCGTTTGATGCACAAAAGTACCCTCCTTGGTTTGCTTAATTTGCAGCCCCAAAAAGTAAGTGAGTTCACCCATCATACTCATTTCAAATTCGGAACTCATCATTGCTGAAAACTTGGACACAAGATCATGAGAAGCACAACCAAAGATAATATCATCCACGTACACTTGAACAAATAATGATTCATTGCCATGTTTAAGCACAAAAAGAGTTTTATCAACCTTGCCCATGGTAAACCCCTTTTCAAGTAAGAATGTTTTTAACCTATCATACCATGCTCTAGGGGCTTGCTTGAGACCGTATAAGGCTTTGGACAGTTTGTAAACATGATTAGGAAAATCTGGATTTTCAAAACCCAGTGGTTGTTTGACATAAACCTCCTCATTTATGTAGCCATTAAGAAAAGCACTTTTAACATCCATTTGATATAGCTTAAAACCTTTAGATGCTGCAAAAGCTAACAAAATTCTTATGGCTTCTAATCTAGCTACAGGAGCAAAAGTTTCATCAAAATCTAGACCTTCAACTTGAGTGAAACCTTGAGCAACCAACCTAGCCTTATTCCTAACCACAACCCCATCCTCACTTTGTTTATTTTTATATACCCATTTAGTTCCAATTAAAGTGTGACCTTGAGGTGGAGGTACAAGTTTCTAAACATTATTTCTTTCAAAATTTTCTAACTCTTCTTGCATGGCAATAATCCAAGATTCATTAGTGAGTGCGTGTGATATATCTTTGGATTCAAAAGAAGCAACAAAAGCATAATGAGCATGAGAGTTTGGATCGCAAAACCTGGACCGTGTGACTCGTTCGTGCAAGCTTCCAATCATCTGTTGTGGGGGATGATCTTTGTAAAAATGTAGGGGAATAGATGTCTCACAAGCTTCTTCTTCATTAGGTTCATCGTAGATTGATGAGATTGTGACTTGTGGACAATCAGGACCAGCAGAGGTGATAGCCGGAGCTTGTTCAATGTCTGGAGCTAGACACGTGTCAGCTTCGGAACTACCAGGCAGTATCACCAGCTCTTCTTCATCTTCGAAAATACCCTCCCCCTGAGGATACGGATCTGATCCTGCAACACCGGAGCTAGTACCTGGGCTAGCTTCATCAAAAGACACTTCACAAGTCTCAACAATTTTGTTAGTGTCAAGTAAGAGCACACGATAGCCTCTAGTATGAGATGGATAACCAAGAAACATGCCATCAATGGATCTAGGTTCAAATTTATCAAGATTACCATGTTTCTTAACAAAGCATTTGCAACCAAAGACCCTAAAGTGTGTAACACTAGGCCTATGTCCAAACCGGAGCTCATATGGTGTTTTACCTAGCTTAGCACGCAAGAAAACACGATTTGAGACATAACAAGCAGTTGCTAATGCATCAGCCCAAAATTTTCTAGGAGTTTGATATTCATCAAGCATAGTCCTAGCCATCTCAACTAAGGTTCTATTCTTTCTTTCTACAACACCGTTTTGTTGAGGTACATATGGTGAAGAGAATTGATGATCTATTCTATTTTCAGCACAAAAGTGATCAAAAGATTGATTTTTAAATTCAGTTCCATTATCACTTCTAATTGCTTTTAATGATCTTGGGTGATCAATTGATAATCTAAGAAATAAAGTTCTAAAGTGACTAAAAACTTCATTCTTAGACGCCATAAAGTAAACCCAAGAGTATCTAGAATAATCATCAACGATAACAAGAACATACCATTTACCTCCGAAGGATTGAACACGTGAAGGTCCTACGGTGTCAAGATGCAAAAGTTGACATGGTTCAGTTGTCATGATCATTGTGAGAGGAGTATGTGAACCTGCAACCATCTTAGCATGTCTACAAGAAGAGCACACAATTTCTTTGTCCCCTTTTAGCTTAGGCAACCCACGCATGCGATCAAGAGCACTAACACGCGTTAGGTGATCAAAGCCTACGTGACCAAGTCTACGATGCCAAAAATATAAGTCCTTTGAATCATTAGCAACTAGACACCTATGCTTAGAGGAAGACATATCAAAATCAGCTTTAATAACTCTTCCAAACCGAGACATGTTAAAAATAAGCTCACTATTTGAACCTACAACTTTGCAGCAGTTTTTATTGAAAATAATTTCCAGATTTTCATCTAGCAATTGTGAAACAGAAAGCAAGTTGTATTTCAAATTTTTGACAAGTGCCACATCCTTCAAAGTGTAGTGATCATTTACTTTAACCTAACCCTTAGCAATTATAGGAGTTGAAGAATTATCGGCAAAAGTAACATTTTCTACACGTGACACAAAAGAGAGGGAGGAGAACCAATCTTTGTTACCGGTCATGTGGCGTGAGCAACCTGAATCCACAATCCAAATGTTCTCCTTCGTCAAACGTGTAACCTCATCGTCTTCACTGCTGTGTTCTGCATCCTCCTGACTTGATCTTGATCTTGTTTTGCTCGCCATGAAGCATAAGTTGTCCATGTCGTCATCATCTCCATCACTTTCAAAGTCTACATCACTTGAACTAAGTTCTTGAAGTGCGGTGATGAAGCTGTTAATCATCTTGCGTCCTATGATACCCTTCTTCTTGTTGGAGTTTCCAGAGGAGGTTTGTACACCTTTTACCATATTGCGAAGCCTTGCGCCTGGATGAAAGCCTCCATGCGTGCCTTCCAAACCTGAAAATCAATACCAGAAAACACACAAGGTTTGGCGGAGTACTTCTCCATGATGATTAGTCAAAAAACACGTGCAAATATCAAAGATAAGATCACCGTGGCTCTGATACCAATTGTAGGATCGAAGAGCATGTGAAAATCTACCAGAGGGGGGGTGAATGGTAGATTTAAAAATCTTACGCAGCGGAAACAATAAAACCCTAATCCCTTCGGTAGAAAAACGATCTGTTAAAGAAATCGTGTATGAGACTAATCTAAAACGTGTTTCACCGTGACAAAAGTGATAGATATCATAGAGAATCAAGTTACGAAGACAACACAAAAAGAATTACTCAAATTCGTTGAGAAAAACTCAAGTTATGATCGAAAGATCAGACTATGGTCAATCTGACCTACCTGAGAAAAACAGTTTCTGGAATGCTGCAAAGAAACTCGTGTAGCTCAGAAATTACAAATCCAATGATCGTGAAGTTTTTACAGATGATAGATAATCAAGTTGTGAAGAAAACCCAAAAAGAATCACGTCAATTGGATCTATAAAACTGGAGTTATGTTAAAACCACTGACGAAAGGTAGTGCTGTCCAGAAACTCGACGAGTAAAACTTGTCTGGAACAAGTCGGATGAACAAGGCACAAAAGTTCCTTCAAACTATGAATTTTATTCAATAGAACACAATAGGAACAGCCCCAAAGTCATGCACCACGAGCTCTGGGCTCCCTTGCTTATATAACCAGCCCTTAGGCCTACCCAATATCAACTAGGACTCCAATCCTACTCAGATCACGAATCGTAACTTTTCATAACTGCTCAAGATTGTTCTATACGCAGATAGAAGCAATCTTAAGACTTCGAAACACCTTAGGAACGTATCCCACATTCCTAAACAACTCAAATTCGTGACCCACACGAAATCCTAACATAACCAACTCGATACTTTCCATACCGAGCCATAACCGACTCAGCTAGCAGCCTAAGTCTTCAACCGATACGATCCGATCCTTCCGATCAGATCTTCCTTCCATAATCCGTCTCTAGAAGCATATTGCCACGTCATGCACCTCATGCACACGTGCGAACACCTTCCTTTGACCTTCATATGCACTGCCCTTGATTCAATCATCCTGCGCGACCTCCTGACCCGCTCAACCACAGTTCCTCCCGAACTTGGTTGTTGGAACCTCATCTCCTCCTGAGACTAGTCCAATGGATCCTGTCACCAGCCATGACTTGAACTCAAACAACACCTGCACATGAACAAACAAACAATCCATACGAGCCCAAGTCCTCGACTTGACTCAAGTTAGTTCCGAACACAACACCTTACGTGAGCACCTCACATAAGCATGTTGCAAAACCACAATAACACGGTATTATCCATATCATCCAAAACGTACCAAAAACTTAGCAAATGAATACTAAGCAATCTTTCTAACAATGTAAAGCAAGTACAAAACATTGCAAATGAAAAGCAGAAGCACTGCAGTCAAGTTCCGGACCTTGCCAGAGCAACCCGGAGCTTGAGGCGGAGCTAACAAAACTAGTAGAACCTAGCGCTGGAGCTTACCAAAACTAGTACAATGAAGCACCTGCCGGAGCTTACCAAAACTAGTAGATCCTAGCACCGGAGCTTACCAAAAACTAGTCAAAACTAGTCAACCCAAAACCGGAGCTAGACAAAGTAAGTCGGAGCTTAGCAAAAGCATGCCGGAGCTATCAAATATATGCCGGAGCTATCAAAGACATGCTGGAGCTAACAAAGACATGCCGGAGCTAAAGATAAAGCTCACCAGAGCTAACCAAAGCTAGTCGGACCTAGCATCGAACACAACCGGAGCTACCCAAACCAAGCCGGACCTACCATCAGACCTTGTTGTAGCTCAGAGCTAGAGTCGGACCTTGATAAAAAAGTGTTTTGGTGACACTAAAAACTTTTATCATCAAAGCCAAGTGTATTCACTACAAGCCAATGTATTCAACACACATAGGTCTTACAGAACGGCCGCAAGTACTTGTACGGGCACTTCTTGCACTTAACGAAGTAGTAGAAGCCAAGGTACTCGTCACTCTTGCCAGTGGTGTGGATGGTGAAGAAGGTGCGGAAGAGCTCGACGCAGGGAGGAATACCCACCCACATCTCGCAGAAGTGGACGAAGATTGACAACAAAAGAATGGAGTGGGGACTGAGGTGGTACAGCTGCAGACCATAGAAGTCTAGCAGCATCAAGAGAAAAGAAGAAAAGGGTGGGATTAGTCCCACCATGGCGTACGCGGAGAAGTACACCATTTCGCCAGCGTGCTCCTTCTCGAACGGAAGCTTGCCGGCGCGGACCTGGTGATTGAAGAAGTCACTGGACCACCCCATGAGGGCCCGAACCTTCTTCAAGTTGCCGTTGGTCTTAAGTCGGCTCTCGCGGAGACCCAACTCCATTGCAGCACAAGCGGGACTAGGGGCGGAAAGCAAGCAAAAGTTTGGAAGGTTTGAGCGCAAGATCGAATGAAGGCATAAAGAACCCCCAAACGGTGCCTGCTTTCCTTCTTAAGTAAGCCCCCGCAATGCTTGGATGGAAACCACAGAGGAGTCGATGTTACAAGTTAAAATCTTCACCCTGCCAATGGCAAGGGGGCCCGGGGCCACCCTGACGATCAAGTCGAGGTCCTTACCCGGGTGAACGGTTGTCATCATGAAAGGTGGGAAACCCGAAGGCGGCGACCTGACAAGGCGCGCGGAACTGATACGATTTTCATATCGGGAACCGGCGACCTTCAATTGCGTGAGATCCGCACGCTAAGATCACACCTGCCGCATCCAGGATATGCCACGCGGCGGTGGTTTAACTACGAACTACTGCCAATGACACATTTTAAAATCCTTGAAGACACGACACAAAAATCAAAGGATGGACCCACCTCCGGCAAAACGACTCCTTCCAAAAGGTCTCTCCCGAAGGTGGGCCCAAGGGGCCACTGTCGGTACCCTGCGTACCGTATACCCTTTGGGACTACAAAAAGACTAAAGAGACTTCACCTGACCGAGTTGAAGACCTGCGAAGGCCCCACTTGTCATACGGGACTGGACATGCCTCCCATCTATGGTTAGCTCCAGTACTGCCACGTGTACACTACAGTCGGAGCTATACCCCACACATGGGATAGCTCCGGGCTAAACACTTGTACGGCACCCCCGGACCTAACCTCCGACAGAGGGAAGCTCCAGTACCGACACGTGTACATCTACACCGGACCTACCCGTCCCAGACGAATAGCTCCTAAGCTGCCACGTGTCCAAACCGTCGGACCTTCAACCTTGGCAATCAAGCTGGTGAACCCCCAACGGCTCGGACCTCCAAGGGGTAATCAAAGAATTCAAGACCTGATAAAGTGTCATTAATACCATATTGAAAGCATCTAGGCCCCCATGAGGTATGGTTTCGGTGATTAATGACAACCATTGGATTTTACTAATGAATTTGTGGATGCAAGGTCTCCCATATCACTCAATCAAATGAAATCTATATGAATATGAACATCAACTACTGATCATTGGAGACCCCTAAACAATCATTTTATTAGATCAATCAATGTTGTGAAGATAAGAAGTAAAAGCTCATATGTCAAAGTCATTCAACCATAATTGACAACACTCAATGCTTGAAAATCATCAGAAGTACATTTCCAACAAATGTCTAAGAGGTAAATCGAGCAAAGTTCAAAAGAATCACTTAGAACAACTCGAAGCAAACAAAATCAACTCACCGGATCAACTGATGATTCCTGAGAACAACACATCAGTCGAGTTGATTCAGCAGAAGAAGAAGACCTCAGAACAAATCACTCACTGGATCATCCGATGTTAAGGGCAAAGCTACATCGGTCCATCAGTACAGTAAGCAATATCCTTGGACTAAGTGTAGCACCGGATCATCCGATGTACACCTTTGAACACATCGGTCAATCACTCCAGTAAGCATCAAGTTTGAACCAATTCTGGAGGAAGAGCCACCGGATCATCCGATGAGAAGACAAGTGCAACATCGGTCTAACAACGGTCATATCTGACACAATGACATTAGCTAATTTGGATTGGACCGATGATAACTGAAGGGGAGACATCGGATCATCCGGTGTTCGCAGAGCAGTGATGTCAGCCTACTTTTCCAACGGCTATTTCGTGGAGGCTGGCTATTTATACCCCTTCAACCTGTCAAATCAACAAGTCTTGACTACCAGACATACTCTACACATCCTCAAGCATTCAAGACATTGAGCCTTCACTTCTACATCCTTTAGACCACTTACACACCAAGAGATAGGCTAGAACTAGCTAGAGAGAGAGCTTGTGTGCCTCCATTCTTGGTGAGTGGAATCTCTAGTGTAGTGAGAGCTGTAAGGGAGTGTCCCTTGGTGTTTGTAATTGAGAGAGACTTCTGGAGCTTGCCAAGACGATTGTGGAAGCTCGGAGGATTCAAAGTGTACAAGGCTTGAGCTCCACCTTGCTGAGGTTGGCAAACAGAGAAGAATAGTGAAGATCCCCAGTCTCGGTGACTTGGGTGTGGCTATACCCTTTGGTGGGTGCCACAACGTGGATGTAGGAAGTTCTTGACGATCTTGTCGAACCACAGGATAAATCCTCGTGTCTCCTCGAAAGTTTGCATTCTCATCCTCTCACCCTACATTTATGCATTTTATATACCGCAAAGTTGCTATTTACTTGAATGCATAGATTGTTTGCGTAGGGAATTGGGCTTTGAGTAAAGTTTTATAGCTTTGATTTTTTGAAAAGAAGCCCAATTCACCCCCCTCTTGGGCATTCGATCCTTACAATTGGTATCAGAGCAAGGTTGCTCATAGGATCATTCTAGCTTCACCGCTAGAGAGCTAAAATGGCCAAGGTTGGGGGTTCGGTTCCTATCTTTGAGGGCAAAAACTTTGCCTACTGGAAAGCACGCATGCGCGCTTATCTAGAGGCTATTGCTCCCGAAGTATGGGAAGCGACCCACGCGGGGTTTGGTGAGCACAATTATGTTGGTGATCAAATTAAATGGGATGCTAAAGCTAGGAATGCAATTTATGAATGTATTAGTCAAGATGTGTTTGCTAGGATTGCTATCAAAGAAAAGGCATGTGAAATTTGGGCTTGCTTGATAGAAATACATGAGTTCGTCTCGTGTCAAAGAACTCAAATATCACATGCTTAAAGCCAAATATGATGAATTTAAGATGCTATCTCATGAAAATGTCAATGAGATGTTCTCTCACTTGAATGTACTTATTGAAGAAATTATTGCTCTTGACATTGCTTCTCTTGGCAAGGGACTCATCAACCGCAATATCCTCATGCTCCTTCCCAAGCCAAAGTACAAAATCATCAACTCCATGCTTCAAAAAGAGTCTATTGACCACATTGAAGTTTCGGAGCTCATTGGAGAAATTCACGCTCATGAGATGAGTGTACTTGGGATGATGGAGCAATCATCTTCAAAAGCAATTGCCCTAAAGGACTCCACCAAGAAAACAAGCCTCAAGAAGAAGAAGGTGGTTGATCCTAGCTCAAGTGAAGAAGAGCAAGCATCAAGTGAAGATGATGATGATGAGCTTGCATTGATGATGAGAAAGTTCTCACGCTTGAACTCCAAGATTAATAAGAAGGGATACACATTTGATCCCAAGAATAAAGCATTTCTACCAAGGAGAGATGATCACAAGACTTGCTACAATTGTGGTGATCAAGGCCACATCTCATATGGTTGTCCAAAACCGGACAAAAGAAGAGAGAATCACAAGAGCAAGCATCGCAAGCTTGAAGATAGTGAAGATGATGAAGAAGAGGCCAAACCCAAGCCAAGATCCTTTGGGAAGAGGAAACATGACAAGGGCAAGAAGGCAAAACTCTTCCCAAAGAAGAGAAATGACCCACAAAAGGTGTTCATGTGTGAGGCAAATGAATGGGTCACCGACGAAGAAACAAGTGATGAAGAGAGTGAAGTGGAAGAAGAAAGTTTGGCCGGCCTCACCATTGCCAACAATGATGACTCACCTCTTCATCCACCGCCCATGTGCCTCATGGCGAAAGGTAACACCAAGGTATGTGACGACTCTAGCGATGATGAGCTTTCCCCCGATGATTTAACTTCTTTAATAAATGAATATCATACTATCATTAAGAGGGAAAAGAGTAAGGTTAAAGTCCTTGAAGAGACTCGTGCTAGGCTTGAGAGTGCTAACCTCGATTTGCTTGACAAGTATGAAAGCATACTTAAAGAGCATGCCACGCTCAAATCCCATGTCAAGCAAATTGAAGAGGATAAGGCTAAAATCAAGCTAGATCATCATGAGCTTAACTTAGCACACCAAACACTCTTGGGAGAGCACAACAAGTTAGTACAAGAGCATCAAAAACTTATCCTTGCTCATGAAGCGCTTGATCAAGAATTGAAAAATATAAAGAAACAAACTCTTAATGATAGGATATCCATTACTTCTCATGTCACTAATGCCTTGAAAAAGTCTTTGCCTTTGAAAGCAAATGCTAGGGAGAAGGACTTGTTGGAAGAAATTGAGAGTCTCCGCACTAGTGTGGCTAGACTTTCAAAAGGGAAAGTCAAACACAAGGAAATCCTCTTCCAACAAGCAAAGGCCTTCAACAAGAGAGGACTTGGATCCTTCCCGGTGCCCAACAAAGGAAAGGTGCCCTCACCGGAGCTTAGAACAAGCTTCATCAAGGAAGTTGGTTCTTATTGCCAACATTGTGAGGTCACCGGTCACCACACAAGGGAGTGTCCTCTTCCTAACCGACCTTCTCCAAAATTGCCCATTAATTACAAATCTACTTTCAATGATCGTTATTATCTCTTAAGTAAAGTAGATGGCAAGGTGAAGGCAAGGTTCATTGGCAAAGACATGAAGGGCATGAAGGGGAAGCTCCCCAAGCAACTTTGGGTCCCAAAGACACTTGTAACACACATACAAGGACCTAAGTTGGCTTGGGTGCCTAAAGTTAAAAATTGAATTCATGTGTGTAGGTGAACTACAAAGCCAGAGGAAAGCATTGGGTACTCGATAGCGGGTGCACCCAACATATGACCGGCAATGATGGTATGTTCACCACCATAGAAAACCCCGACAATCATGAACAAGTCACCTTTGGTGATAACTCTAAGGGTAAGGTAATTGGGTTAGGTAAAATTGCTATTTCAAATGACTTATCTATTTCCAATGTTTTGTACGTTAAGTCGCTTAGTTTTAATTTACTTTCTATTGCACAACTATGTGATCTTGGACTAACGTGCACCTTTAGCAAAAGTGATGTTGTTGTGAGTAGTGAGACAAGCCAAGAACTAGTCTTCAAAGGATTCGGCATGGACACCTCTACCTAGTAGATTCTCCAACAAGAATGCTAGCTTTACCACTTGCCTTTTCACTAAGACAAGTTTGGGATGGCTATGGCACCGACGCATAGCACACATAGGGATGAGCAAGCTCAAGAAGTCATTCAAGATTGGGATGGTGACCGGCGTGAAGGATGTTACATTTGAGAAGAACAAGCTTTGTAGCACTTGTCAAGCCGGGAAGCAAGTTGCTTCACACCACCCGATGAAGACAATGGTGTCAACCTCCAAGCCACTTGAACTACTCCACATGGACCTCTTCGGACCGTCCACATATCAAAGCCTTGGCGGTAACCTCTATTGTCTTGTTATAGTTGATGACTACTCTCGCTATGCTTGGACTTTATTTCTAGGTGACAAGAGTGAAACTCTAGAGGTGTTTAAGACCTTCGCCAATCGCGCTCAAAGGGAATTTCAACTTCCCATCATCAAGGTCCGAAGTGACAACGACACCGAATTCAAGAACTACAATATTGGGCAATGCTTGATGACTATGGTACGTCCGAGAAGTTTTGGGCCGAAGCTATCAACATGGCGTGCCATGCCGCAAATAGGGTCTACCTACATCGACTACTTCAAAAGACCCCGCACGAACTTCTCATTGGGAGAAAGCCCAACATCTCCTACTTTCGAGTCTTTGGGTGCAAGTGCTACATCTACCGCAAGAAAAGGCTCGGTAAGTTTGAAAGAAGATGTGATGTTGGTATATTTCTTGTTTATGCATAAAACTCAAAAGCATATCGAGTATTCAACCAAACCTCCGGTTTAGTTGAGGAAAGTTGTGATGTTGAGTTTGATGAAACTAATGGCTCCCAAGAGGAGAGTTTTGGTCATGATGAAATAGATGATGAGCCTCTACGAGAATCTATGAAGAACATGACCATTGGAGACATCAAGCCTAAAGTTGAGGAGAGCCATGATCAAGAGGGAGCTTCAAGTTCCAACATCAACACTTCCATGGCGCCTCAAGTTGATGAAGAAGAGAAGGATGATCCATTGCCAACTCAAGACTCACAAGCCACACAACATCAAGAAGAATAAGAAGTCCATGATCAAGTCCAACCACAAGAGGATCAACACGCATCACCATTGCCAAGTGCTTCACAAACACTTATGAGGCATGGACGCATCTCCAAGGCGCATCCGATGGACCAAATCATCGGAAGTCCGTCAAGGGGTGTAAGTACACGCTCTCGCCATTTTGCTTCGTTTTGTGAGCACTACTCATTTGTTTCATGTGTAGAACCCACTCACATTGAGGAAGCACTCCAATATCCAAATTGGGTAATGGACATGCAAGAAGAACTTAACAACTTCATCCGCAATGAAGTTTGGGTGTTGGAGAAGCAACCCAAGGACAAGAATGTCATTGGAACAAAGTGGGTGTACCGCAACAAACAAGACGAGAACGGCGTGGTGGTCCGCAACAAGGCAAGACTTGTGGCCAAAGGGTTCTCGCAAGTTGAAGGACTAGACTTTGGGGAGACATTTGCTCCGGTCGCCCGTCTAGAAGCCATCCGTATACTTCTTGCCTTTGCATCACATCATAATATTAGACTTTATCAAATGGATGTGAAAAGTACCTTTCTTAATGGTTACATTAACAAGCTTGTTTATGTTGAACAACCTCCCAGGTTTGAAGATCCGAGGAATCCTAATCATGTGTATAGGTTGCACAAGGCGCTCTACGGGCTCAAGCAAGCACCTAGGGCATGGTATGAACGACTACGGGATTTCTTGATCATGCAAGGATTCAAGATCAGGAGGGTGGACATCACACTCTTCACCAAAGACATCAACGGAGATTTATTTATTTGCCAAATTTATGTTGATGATATTATTTTTAGTTCAACTAACGAAGCTCTTAGCCATGAGTTTGGCAAAATGATGTCTAGGGAATTCGAGATGTCGATGATTGGAGAGCTCAACTTCTTCCTTGGATTCCAAATCAAGCAACTTCAAGAGGGGACCTTCGTCTATCAAGAGAAGTATACCAAGGACCTCTTGAAGAAATTTGAGATGGGAGATTGCAGCTCAAGAAGCACTCCAATGGCAATAAATTGTCATCTCGACGCGGATAAGGACGGTAAACCTATTGATCAATCTAACTACCATTCTATGATTGGTTCATTACTTTACCTTACCGCATCTAGGCCCGATATCATGTTTTGTTTATGCTTGTGTGCTCGCTTTCAAGCGGAACCTAAAGAATCGCATCGGAAGGCTGTATTTAGGATACTTAGGTATCTTAAGCATACCCCAAGTGTGGGCTTGTGGTACCCTAAAGGTGCAAAATTCTATCTATTGGGATACTCGGATTTGGACTTTGCCGGATGCCGTGGACCGCAAGAGTACCTTCGGTGGGTGCCACTTGCTTGGGCGTTCCCTAGTATCTTGGTCTAGCAAGAAGCAAAATTCCGTCGCCTTGTCCACGGCGGAAGCAAAATATATCGCGGCTGGTGCATGTTGTGCCCAAATTCTTTATATGAAGCAAACCCTTTTGGACTTTGGTGTTAAACTTGGTTGTGTGCCTCTCCTTTGTGACAATGGAAGTGCGGTTAAGATAGCTAAAAACCCCGTTCAACACTCCCGCACTAAGCACATTGATATTCGCCATCATTTCTTGAGGGACCATGAAGCTAAGGGAGACATCTCATTGCGAGGTGTTAGGTACGAAGAACAATTGGCGGATATCTTCACTAAACCACTTGATGAGAAAACTTTTTCTAGGCTAAGAAGTGAGTTAAATGTGCTATATGCAATGAACGTCATGTAAGAATGCATCTCATTTAGGTCTTGCCTAACTCTCAAAGGATAGGGGTGAGCAAGGGTTAGCTTTGGATGGAGGTTCTTTTGGGTTTTCCCAAGGCTTGGAGAGTAGCTCTCCCTGAAGAAGCCTTTGAAAGGTTCAAATTTGGCAAAATAGATTTATTTTATGCCTTGCATGATGCCTGCCATATAGACTTGCACTCACATTTAAATTTCCTGCACTATAAATTGTTTGGCATTGCATACGGTAGATTGTCACAAAGGGGAACCCACCTCATGAGAAAGAGACTTGTTTGAAATGCAATATCTCAACTCATATGATGTGGGAAGAACAAAATGTTAGGTGCGTTAATGCCTAAAGGAACATGCTTTTAAGAGATAGAAGGCTTCATCCTCTGGCTCACAAAGCATGGGCCTTACATTTTATTTGGATAATTTCCTCCCTATTTTCTTCGATGTTCTATTTGCTTTAGGGCTTAGCCAAGTTATTGGCATATTAGCTTTTTGAGGGGTAAGGGGTTGCCCAAAAAGTCCTAAGACACGTGTTTCTCATTGTTTGTTTGTTTGGTCAAAGGACATATATGGGATGTTGCTATTTTATAGTCATCGGATTATCCGATGCTTAGGCCAGACCATCATCGGATCAGTTGGTGTTCAACAGCCAAGGGTCAACTCAGTTAGTATCTCAAATCAACCGACGAGTTCATCCTGAGAATCATCGATGCATCCGGTGTTCACGCTTCTGGAACTGTGCTAAAATCCACTGATGCAAATCAGTTCAACGTCGGTCCCTCCGGTGTGTACGGTACCTTTTTGAATACCCTTACTGTGACATTCGACCGATGCTATCCCTTTCCACGTCGATCCATCCGATGTCAACGGTACCTTTTGAATATCCTTACTGTACCATTCGACCGATGCTCCTATCGTGTAACGTCGGTCCATCCGGTGTTAAATTTTCGGCTAGGGTTTGGGACCCACTATTTAAACGCCACTTCACTTCCGGTTTTCTCTCTCCCCGACCCTGACTCACCCGTGCCTCACCTTCCGCCGCCGCCACTCCTCTCGCCCTGCGCCGCCGCCGCCTCCGGCCGCTGCCGCCGCACCACAGCAGCCGCGCCGCTGCCGTCGCTTCCTCCACCGCCGACCGCTGCTCCACCCAAGCGCCGTCAACCGCTGCTCGTGCACCACCGCCGTCGCCCCCAGCAGCCACACCACCGCCCTTCGCGTCGTCGAGGTGCCTCCCTCTACGGCCGGCGCTAGGTTTTTCTGGCCCCGACGATCTTCGTTCGCCGTTCCGTGCGCTTGACATCGTCGACTCCATTCACGCGCACTGCCTCATTGCAATGGCTCGTGACAAGAAGAACAAAGGCAAGGCCATTGCGGAGCCGGCCGCAAAGAAGAAAAAGTTATCCAAGGAGGAGAAGAAGGCTTTGATGGCCGCTCGCGCCGCCGAGGAGTGAGAGCGTGGCCGAGGAGGATCATTGAGGATCCGCGAGGCTCGTCCGAGGCAGCCTCCCGTGCTAGATGAGTCCGAGGCAGAAGAAGAGCCGGAAGTACCACTTGTTCGCCGGCGCTCAGCTAGGACCCGTGGGGGTCATCCACCGGCAGCACCACGTTCGAGACCCTTAGCTGCCGATCTTCTAGAGGACAGGGCGGCCCAGAGAGCCGTCTACGAGATGGACACCACCGTCCATGTTGGTGAAGGTGTCCGGTTGACTGATTACCGGAAGATGAAGGCCAAGCAGCTCAGAAGACTTGACGAGGCAGACGTTGGCACAACTGCTAGGAGTGGACCTGCACGACACTTGCGTGCATGAGAGGGTATATGGACAGGCAGACCCGCCGAGGAGGTCGCTCACTGGAGGAGTGGCACCACCACTGGAGGAGATACACTCTCTGTTTGGACCGTCCTTCTCTCCAGACCAGCCGAGGGTACCGACACTACTGACTCCAGCTGCGCGCACAGTGCATCTTGCCTTGCACTGCACACTTTTGCTGAGGTCCGGATATCTAGAGGGGTTCACCAGCCTGTAGTAGACCCTCCTGTTCTACATCATGAACAGGATGGAGTTCGATATTGTGGACCTCCTCATATGTGAGATGGAGGATGTGATCACTGACGGAGTTGGCATGATGAGGCAGCTTGTGTTTGAACACTAGATCAGCTACCTGCTCTCCATGATGGTTCCTGAGGAGTCCACCGTGCGTGACCGTCTCACTGACGAGAGTGTCACACGGTTCAGCCACTACCGAGCTCCAGATCCTGGAGACCGCCGCCTTGGCCGTCCAGTCGAGCGTCAGGTCCGAGCTCGGCTATTCGAGGAGGATTGGTCTGATCTGGAAAAAGAAGATGAGAGGCTGGCAGAGGCAGAGGCTCAGGGTGAGGACCTTCAGCATATATGGTTCGAGAGCGACATGGATGACAGTGTTGAGGAGTACTTCCCACCTCCTCCCTCACCCAGGCAGCACAACACGGAGGCTGGAGGCTCGATAGTGCCACCCCCTACTCCACCTCCCGTCTCAGAGGCACAGGTCTCTCAGCCATCCGAGCTCACTTCACTCCTACAGCAGAAGGTTGAGCAGCAGCGCCTGGACCGGCTTGCAGCTGAGCAGGCCCGAGCTGAGCAGGCAACACGTCTTCTGGAGCTCCAGCAGCAGCAGCAGGAGATGCAGTGCCAAATCACCCGTGAGAGGCGAGAGGACACAGATAGGCTGACTGGGCTGATAGACCAGATGCACTAGCGCTCCCTCGACCAGTAGCAGCAGACGCAGCAGGCGATGATGGGCATCCTAGGGTTGATCACCAACCTCTACACCCAGACCGGGATTGCCCTGCCGACGCAGCTGCCAGGCGTTGCTCCACCCCCGCCTGTCCTTGCTCCAGCTGCAGCTCCAGTGCCGACCACGCCGATCCCGACGATCAGCATGTCTCCACTGCTGGCTCCAAGCGCACCGATTCACTCTCCACTGCCGGCTACGACGTTGTTCCAGCAGACGCCGGCATCCGTCATCAGTGCCCCGTTGCCAGCAGCTCCGACTCAGCAGGCACCGACGGCAGCTCCTACGACACCTACAACACCCTCCACCTCTACTCCAGGCAGCAGCTCCGACGACAGCACCCCCGATGGTGACCAATTCGTCATCGCTCCGAGCACTCAGGGTTCTTAGGCACTCGGATCCCTTTTTGGTGTCTTGATGCCAAAGGGGTAGAAGAGTTAGAGTAGAGTCAGGGGGAGGATAGCCTAGCCTCAGGGGGAGTGTCTTAGTATCAGGGGGAGTCTCTATCTACATCTTTTGTAATTTGGTGCCTTTGCTACTCATGTGCTATTCATTATGTATTTATGTGCCACTTATTCTCCTGAGCTATTGATCGATTGAGCTTTCGCATTATTATTCTCTTTTGAGTCTTCAAGTTTAAAATGCCATATCTTGTACACATTGCATATCTTCTTGAGTATCGTATTGCCATATCTTGTACTCATTGCATATCTTCTTGAGTATCGTATTATCAAATTCGTTATTATTATGCTTCACTTGTTGTGTTGTCATCAATCACCAAAAAGTGGGAGATTTAAAGCATCTAGGCCCCCATGAGGTATGATTTCGGTGATTAATGACAACCATTGGATTTTACTAATTAATTTGTAGATGCAAGGTCTCCCATATCATTTAATCAAATGAAATCTATATGAATATGAACATCAACTACTGATCATTGGAGACCCCTAAACAATCATTTTATTAGATCAATCAATGTTGTGAAGATAAGAGGTAAAAACGCATATGTCAAAGTCATTCAACCATAATTGACAACACTCAATGCTTGAAAATCATCAGAAGTACATTTCCAACAAATGTCTAAGAGGTCAATCGAGCAAAGTTCAAAAGAATCACTTAGAACAACTCGAAGCAAACAAAATCAACTCACCGGATCAATCGATGATTCCTAAGAACAACACATCGGTCGAGTTGATTCAGCAGAAGAAGAATACCTTAGAACAAAGCACTCACCGGATCATCCGATGTTAAGGGCAAAGCTACATCGGTCCATCAGTATAGTAAGCAATATCCTTGGACTAAGTGTAGCACCGGATCATCCGATGTACACCTTTGAACACATCGGTCAATCACTCCAGTAAGCATCAAGTTTGAACCAATTCTGGAGGAAGAGCCACCGGATCATCCGATGAGAAGACAAGTGCAACAGCGGTCTAACAACGGTCATATCTGACACAATGACATCAGCTAATTTGGATTGGACCGATGATAACTGAAGGGGAGACATCGGATCATCCGGTGTTCGCAGAGCAGTGATGTCAGCCTACTTTTCCAACGGCTATTTCGTGGAGGCTGGCTATTTATACCCCTTTAACCTGTCAAATCAACAAGTCTTGACTACCAGACATACTCTACACATCCTCAAGCATTCAAGACATTGACCCATCACTTCTACACCCTTTAGACCACTTACACACCAAGATATAGGCTAGAACTAGCTAGAGAGAGAGCTTGTGTGCCTCCATTCTTGGTGAGTGGAATCTCTAGTGTAGTGAGAGCTGTAAGGGAGTGTACCTTGGTGTTTGTAATTGAGAGAGACTTCCGGAGCTTGCCAAGACGATTGTGGAAGCCCAGAGGATTCAAAGTGTACAAGGCTTGAGCTCCACCTTGCCGAGGTTGGCAAACGAAGAAGAATAGTGAAGATCTCTAGTCTCGGTGACTTGGGTGTGGCTATACCCTTTGGTGGGTGTCACAACCTGGATGTAGGAAGATCTCGACGATCTTGCCGAACCACGGGATAAATCCTCGTGTCTCCTCGAGAGTTTGCATTCTCATCCTCTCACCCTACATTTATGCATTTTATATACCGCGAAGTTGTTATTTACTTGATTGCATAGATTGTTTGCGTAGGGAGTTGGGCTTTGAGTAATTAAGTTTTATAGCTTTAATTTTTTGAAAAGAAGCCCAATTGACCCCCCCCCCTCTTGGGCATTCGATCCTTACACATATTAATGGCACACGATTAGTAGGCCCTTAATACTAATAACAGCACTATTAGGTCCCGTTACTAGGCTATTAAGGGTAAATAATCTCATTAATTATGTACTAAACATTAGTAACCGCCAGGGCCACATGTCGGGCCAGGCTAACTGTGTAACAACCAGTCCTTGTACTATAAAAGGACTGGTCGACGGGAGACTCAGGGACAGACTCTCGGACGCCCTGAGACACACATACAATCTTTGACTGAAAGCTCTTAGACGCTCAATACAACAGCTACACATCCCGTGGAGTAGGTTATTACGCTCAGGCGGCCCGAACCACGTAAATCCTTGTTTCCATTTGCCATACTCTTTGGAATATCTGCGCACCCAATACCAAACTACAAACTCCTTGAGCTACCAACGGTAGTATCGGGAGAATTGCTGGAAAAACACTCTGACAGTTGGCGCGCCAGGTAGGGGGAGGTGCCCGAGATTTCAAGAATGGTGAACTCAGCTACTGGATCGTCCAACGGCGACCACACTGCGCAAGCTGCTGGAGGCAATCCCTCCAATATGCAACAACCAGCAGGTGCCGCGGCTCCAGCAGGAGTCATGCCTCCACCGCCACCGTCTGCACCAGCAAATCAAGATGGACAACGGGACGGGGAATCTGCGTCGGTCACAGTGTCGGCAAATAAGAACAATCCCGAGCACATGCTCCATGTAGCACATGCTCTCCTCCAACGCCCACATTCTCCGGGCGCATCCCAGGGTGCGATGGAGTAGTGGAGGGCTGATGTGGAACATTTGGATGTAGCAGCAGCCGATCACATCAGTAACCAAGGTCCTCCCCCCTTGGGGCGGGCCCCATCGCAGCATCGGACTTTGTCGGGCAGACTTGGTCCGCACGCTTCCCAGAATAGGAGGTGTGCTGCGTCTCAACAAGCGACGTCGCTGCCTGCCGGGGCACGATGCACCCATACAGTAACTAGGCTTTCAACTCATGACCTCTGGGCGGAGCTTGATCGTCGTTACTATCAGCAGAACGGTCGCGTCCATATCGAGCGCGCTCGTGAAAGGCGAGAGGCTCGATATAGTCCTGCTCCCTAGAGAGTAGGAGGAGGTTGTTCTGCCCTGGCCATGCACCTACGCATGGTCAGATGGCCACAAAAGTTCTGGCCTCACCTGCCGGAGAAATTTGACGGGACTGTCAATCCTGCTGAGTTTCTCCAGAATTATTCCACTGCAATCTTGCAGCCGGAGGTAACGAGGCCGTGATGGCCAACTATTTCCCAGTGTCTTTAACTGGGACCACCAGGTCCTGGTTCATGAGCCTTCCGCCCAATTCCATCAACAGTTAGGCAGATCTGTGCCAACAGTTCACTGCCAATTTCAGGAGTTCATACACCCGACCAGACACTGAACTGGACCTTTTTGCTGTAATGCAGAAGGGGGGAGAATCCTTGCGTTTATTCATCCAGAGGTTCTCCCAGGTATAAAACACTATTCCTTCTATCTCTAGCGCCTCTGTTATTGTGACATTTAGACAGGGCGTATCAGACAAGAAGATGCTGAAGAAGCTGGTGATCAAGGAGATCACCAGCGTCACGGAGCTCTTCAGCTTGGCACTCAAGTGTGCCAAAGCTGCTGAGGGCCGTGAAATGCACTACAAACCACCTCCGTAGGATAATAAGAAATCCTCCAAGGGCAAAGCCACTACCTCCGGAAGTGGCAAAAAGAAGAAAAAGTCCAACGGCAAGAAAAAGCCGTCGACCGGCACACCTACTGCTGCAGCTGTCGCAGCTCCGAGTGGCCGGGGGCCACGCCCCAAGAAACGACCTCGGCCATCATCAGAAGATGACAACAACTCCAAAGTGGGGTGTACTATTCATAAGGCGAATATCCACAACTTGGAAGACTGCGAGAGGTCCAGAACCTTGCCGAGCACTACAACAAGCACCGGGAAGAAGTTCCTTTCCAACAAAGGGAAGGAAAACAGAAAGTCGACGAAGCTCCGGCTGAAGAGGAGTTAGGCTTTAAGGACCCTAAAAAAGTCTTGAAGGCTATTTACACTTCTGTTGACGATGACTCCGACGTCTCCGACAATGAACGTCGGAAAACCATGAACACCATCTTTGGTGGTTCGTGGGACATCACCTCCCACCGTATCCTCAAGACCATGCGGCGGGACATGGCTTCGGTGGCTCCCACCGCTAGGGCGGAGCCGCACCAAAAGTGGATGGATACTGCCATCACTTTCGACGCGTCAAACAACCCTCGGAATATGATCAGAGCTGGTCAACTCACCTTGATGGTGTCTCCGACCATCAACAACATACAAATCCACCACGTGATGGTAGAGAAAGGTTCGGGGCTGAACCTCATAAGTTTCGAAGCTTTCATCAAGCTTCAGCTTCGACCTTCGGACCTTCGCCCCTCCTGACCTTTCTCTAGAGTAGGTCCGGGGGCCATAACCCCACTTGGTGCCATTACTCTCCCCGTAACCTTTGGGACTCGGGAGAACTATCGCACTGAGAAGTTTGTCTTTGACGTTGCTCAGATCAACTTACCCTTCAACGCCATTCTGGACAGGCCAGCCATATACAAGTTCATGGCTGCTGCTCATTATGGCTACTTGGTGTTGAAAATGCCAACACCAACTAGTGTTCTCCAGATCCATGGAGATCGCACCACCGGAGTGACATCTCTCGAAGAACTTCACGCGCTTGCCACAGTGCAAGAAGAAGAATTCGGAAAGGAGCAAGCTCCGAAACCCCCGAGCATTCATCATCGAGGCTCAACCTCTGCACCCCGTGGGCAACCAAGCGGCGACACCGACATTCCCGTCAAAGTTGTCCAAATCGGTTCCGACGTCGCTCAGACCACCCGTATATCAGGAGGTTTGAATGACAAATAGGAACTCGCGCTCATCACTTTCCTCCGGGCTAATGTTGACGTGTTTGCCTGGCAACCGTCACAAATGCCTGGGATCCCTAGGGAAGTGATCGAGCATAATCTGAAGATTATCCCGATGCTCGGCCTGTACACTAGAAGCCTCAGAAGCAATCAGTAGAGCGATGAAACTTCATACGACAAGAAGTGAAGAAGTTGCTCGAAGCTGGATTCATGTGAGAAGTCTTCCACTCAAAATGGCTGGCAAACCCAGTCATTGTACCCAAGGCTGGCGGGAAGATTCGGATGTGTATCGACTACACAACACTGAATAAGGCATGCCCAAAAGATCCATTCCCACTACCTAGAATAGATCAGATAGTGGATTCCACCTCCGGGTGTGAATTACTGTGTTTACTAGACGCGTATTTTGGGTACCATCAAATCAGAATGTCTAGGGAAGATGAAGAGCATACTTCTTTCATCACAGTAGTGGATTGTACTGTTATACTGCCATGCCATTTGGTCTCAAGAATGCAGCTTCAACATTTGTATGTGCTATGTACAAAACCTTTGGAGAACTCATCAGATACGTAGTGGAAGTGTATGTCGATGACATCGCCGTCAAGATTAAGGACAAGGAGTCACTTCTTGACACCTTGCAAGCTGTCTTCGACAAGTTGCGAGTCACTCGCACGAAGCTGCACCCGGACAAGTGTGTCTTCGAGGTTAGCTCCGGAAAGCTTCTTGGTTTCCTGGTAAGCCACTAAGGCATAGAGGCAAATCCAGCAATGATTAAAGCCATTGAAGATATGCGGCTACCAGCCCGCATCAAGGATGTCCAGAAGCTAACTAGATGTCTGGCCGCCCTCAGCCGGTTCATCTCAAGACTGGCAGATTGGGCACTACCCTTCTTCAAGCTATTGAGGAAGTCCGGACCATTCTAGTGGTCTGAAGAAGCAGAAAAGATGTTCCAGGAGCTGAAGCAGCTCCTCACCACTCTACCAACCTTGGTAGCTCCGAACCCTAGTGAGCCTTTACTGCTTTACATTTCGGCAACTGACGAAGTTGTCAGCATGGTCCTAGTTGCGGAGAGACCAGAACCGTTACAAGCTCAGGAATCTAGACCCCTCTAGGAGAGTCAGGAGGTCCCTGAAGGTGAGTCTGGGTCCCAGCCCCCAGACTTGAGTCAACAAGGAGTTACTCTTGTTGAGCAAGAAGAGCCGAACCCCCCCTGGGAGGGTCCAGGTCACTCCGGAAGAAGCTTTGGGTTCCTCCAACAAGGACCCGACGATCCCTGAAGAAGGTCCGGACCGCTCCGGGAGGGTCCGGGTCGATGAGGAGGAAGCTCCGGGCTCCTCCGGGAGGGTCCGAACAGTCCAACGCCTAGTGTACTTTATTAGTGAAGTACTCCACGACGCCAAAACTCGGTACCTGGAAGTACATAAACTGCTATACGCAGTTCTTATTGCTTCCAGGAAGCTCCGACACTATTTACAAGCTCACAAGATCTCAGTGGTGACTTCATATCCAAGCGAGCGATTTTGCATAATCCCAACTCCACCTGGAACATTGCAAAGTGGGCAGCGGAATTGGCTGAGTTTGACCTTGAATTCATTCCAAGACAAGCAATCAAAAGTCAGGCATTGGCGTACTTTGTGGCGGAATGGACCCCCTCTCCATGAAACCCTGGGGGCCCCAGTGAGCAGAAGCTGGAACTCAAGGCTCTGGTCTTCACTGAGCCTCACTGGACTCTCTACTTCGACGACTCCATGCAGAAGAAGGGGGCCGAAGCTGGAGTCCTTCTCCTCGCTCCGACCGGGGAGAAGGTTAAATACATGGTGCACCTTGACTTCAAGGCGACCAACAACATGGCGGAGTATGAAGCACTCATTTACAGACTAAAGGTGGCACTATCATATGGTGTCAAGCAGCTGTTGGTTAAGGGAGATTCACAGCTCATCATTAAACAGGTGAAGGGTGAATACTCCTGCAACAATCCCCAACTAGCTGCTTATCTCCTTGAAGTCCAGAGGCTTCAAAAGGACTTCGAAGTCCTGGACCTCCACCATGTACAATGTCTCCATAACGTTGAAGCTGGCGAACTCTCAACGAAAGCGTCAACCGGAGCTCCGAATCCCGATGGAACCTTCGTCTGGAGGTTGTCTAAACCGACAGCTCAACCTACCAAACTGAGCAAAGGGGGTGAGACCAGCATCCCGAAGCTGGCGGTCCCGATGGCCCTATTACCATGGCAGCCATCAAGGATCGTAGGTGCTGCCGGAAGCTTTGAGCAACCCAGCACACAAGACTCAAATGCTCAAGCTAGCTCCGATACATGGATCTCAGAGATCCGGAGCTACTTGAAAGACAATTTCCTTCCTGAAGATGATGTATCCGCTGACCGGATAGTCAGATTGGCTAAAAGATACACGCTGGTAGAAGGGGATCTCTACCGGCGCGGTGCTAACGGCGTCCTAATGCGGTGCATCACAAGGGAAGAAGGCTGCGAGCTCCTCGCAGAAATCCATGGAGGCGAGTGCGGGAACCACACATCTTCCCGCACGCTGGTCGGCAAATCCTTTTGGCATGGCTTTTACTGGCCTACAACGCTCCGGGATGCAACTGAGCTGGTGAAGAAATGTGAAGCATGCTAGTATCATGCAAAACAAATTCACACACCGGCCCAGCCTCTACAAATGATACCTCCTACATGGCCTTTCGCTGTGTGGGGGATGGATATCTTGGAACCTTTCCCAAGAGCCGTCGGAGGTTACAAGTTCCTGTACGTCGCCATTGACAAATTCACCAAATGGCCGGAAGCAACTCTAGTTGTGACAATAAACAAGCAATCTGCCATCAACTTCTTATAGTCCATCGTATGCAGATTTGGAGTCCCAAACAAAATCATAACCGATAATGGAACACATTTCACAAGCTCTGCATTCCAAGGATATTGCGAAGATCTCGACATTCAAGTCAGCTACGCTTCCGTAGCTCACCCGACAAGCAATGGCCAAGCCGAGAGAGCAAATGCAGAAATCCTAAACGGACTCAAGACGCGCACATATGAGCATCTGAAAAAACATGGGGCCAACTGGATTGAAGAGCTTCTGTCCACTCTATGGGCTAACAGGACAACTCTAAACTGGTCAACTAGAGAGACACCCATCTTCCTGGTGTATGGAGCTAAAGCCATCCTTCCTCCAGAAATCACCTTGGGGTCGCTCCGGGTCTGGACCTTCGACGATGCCGCGCAGGACCAGCTCCGGCGTGAAGACCTTGACCTCCTTGAAGAGGGAAGGTGTCGAGCAGCTGTTTGGAATGCCCGATACCGCCAAGCTCTCCGGCGCTATCACCAAAGGCATGTTCACAGCCGACAACTCGAGGAAGGCGATCTGGTGCTACGGAGAATACAGTCCAGAGAAGGGTTAAACAAACTCTCCCCCAGCTGGGAAGGACCCTTCCGAGTGATTAAAGTATCCCATCTCGGATGCGTTGGCTTGGCAACCGAGGATGGGACACCTCTCCCTAATCCTTGGAACATTGAGCACCCCCGTAAGTTTTATGCTTAATATCACGGAGGTGAGTCTGTAGTTACACGTGATGTATGTTATAGAGTCATTTTACAAAGTCGGGTAGCTCCTCCGGGAGAACAGTCGGACCTTCCCTGGAAGGTCCGCAGAGTTCAGGCAACACTTGTCACAGTCTCAGAACTAAAAGTGTAGCTAGCTACCTTGGTTCAAACAAGAAACAAAACACACTTAACTTGGTTCCGTACCCTAAGGGTGTACTTGTTTCCCCTATACCCCGGACCTATAATGAAAGACATCTTCGTGTGAAAACAGACTCCACGTGCATTTACTTTATACAAGCTCAATATTTTTTATTTTTCTCTTTCTTGTCTATAACAAAATTGTGGGATTCTCAAGAATTTTTTAGATCGACTAATTCATGTACAACTCAAGTCGCATTGTTAATTCCTTCGGGTTTTCACATTGTTGAATGGCTCACTTGCCTGAATGCCGCCAGCCAATCTAGGTCTAGAGTGTGCTATCGACATAGTCTGGTCCTGCACCCTAAGTACGCCACTCTACCTACACCGCGGCAGGCCAAAGTAAGGTGGGTCCTGAAAACAATTAAACTTGGAGAAAACAACTCAGTGCACTTGGTTGTACGAAGAATTGCGCTCGACCTAAAAATTTCTTACGAGAATAGTAAGTCGCAACTGAGTTATAGATAGGAAACAAATTTTACTATTTTTCTTGACTTCAGTGTGCAGGAAAAATAAAGATCTCATGATGATGGTGAATTAAGACAGAGCTATTAAAGCTCTTACATCCCCTAGATGGCTTGTAATCGATGTTTTAAACATTGATAGCAAGTATCGCTGGAGCTATTTAGCTCCGGTAAAGCCAGGGGGCTAGCCGTCAAAGTGAGCAAAAGATAGTGGGAAGACTACAGGAGACTAACTGTCGACGCTCTACGCGTTGATGCAGCCTTATCCTGCTCATAGATGGCCCAGGACTGGTTGTCAAGGGATCGCGTCATGCTTTCCCTCTCATCCAACAGCTTACCCAGTACTCCAGCGGATCTTCTCCTTCCTCACCCACTCTTTGTAGTCAGCCAGCCTCGACTGTGCCAGCTTGGTCTCGAATTGGAGCCGGTTGCGCCACCTCCTAAGAGTTTGATGCTCCTCCTCGCGAGCCTTGCTGTCGTGGTAAAAAGCCAGCTGAACCTGGCGAAGACTGGAGCAGGCGTTGTCAATAGACAACGACAGAGGGATCGGGTCCGGACCTGCCGGGGTCATCTCCGCCGGTTCCAGCGGGTTCTCAGTGAAAAAAATTGGGTCCCACTCTACAAGAGCAGTTCCCTGAACTTCCGCGGCACTAGGGCCGCCCTCCAGAATAGCCTCGACCGCCGTCGAGGAAGGTCGTACTGCAGAAGTTTCAACCTCCGGAGTTGGCTCCGAAGGTCCCGCTGCCAAATCGTCAACAACTGGTCCCTCAAGTGGGGGGACAACAACTTCATCTCGACACCCTTGTTCAGGTGCGGGCATCTCCGGAACCACCACCTCCGGGGCAGGTGTTAAAGGTTCGATCGGAGCTGAAGCCACTTCAGGCTCCGACGCTGGCGCCTCCTCCACCACCGGCCCAGGCGCTGACGCTTCGACCATCATAGGCTCGGGCGTTGGCACCTCTAGAGTAATTGGTTCAGGCGCCGGAACCTCTCCAACGACCGGCTCTACCGCCAGAACTTCTGCAGCAACTGGCTCTACCGCCGGAACTTCTTCCATAATCGGCTCAGGTGCCAGAGCTTCATCAACCACCGGCTCTACAGCCTGGGCATTATCAAACACCGGCTCTACCGCCAGGGCTTCAACAACATCTAGCTCTAGGGCCGGAGTCACAAATATTTCCGGTTCTAAGGCCGGAGGCTCCACCATTTCAGCGTCCAAGCCCGGAGCTTCAACCTTCGGGGCAGGTGCCGCTGGTACATCTTCATTCCCGTGGTCCGACACTACCACGGGAGCTTCTGGGGATGAGTCTAGGTCCAAGACCACGACAGCCAGCGCCAGAGCTATCGCAGCTTCAGCCACTCCTTGGGGCGGCGCTAGGATTGGAGCCAGAGCCTCCGCCTGCACAACTTCAGATGTTGTGGCAGGAATAGGGGCTTCAACCCCTCTCTTGGCTACCTTGTGGATGGAGGACAAAGACACTTAAAACGCAATTACAACACAAAACAACTAACTGAGGTAAAAAAGCAAAAAATTACCTCGGAAGGCTTCCGCACCAGTTAGCATGGAACCTCTTCTCCGGACACTCAGGACTGGACTCTGGCGCCACTGGCATGTCTGTTCTGGAAGGTTCCCCGGAGCATGTTGCAACTGTCGCGCTGCTTTGGTCGAGGTCCCCCTCGATCGAGAAGAACTTCTGGATCCAGAGCCTTCAGCTGGTGCCGTAGCCACACGGCCGGAACTAGCACCTCGGGGAGGTGCCGATGCTGGAGTGGTCACTGCCGTTGAAGACCCCCCGCCTCCGGGGAGAAGGAGCTGCTGGAGAAGGAGTAGGCCTGATAGACCTCCCATCAGAATGCTTCAGCTTCCTTTTCCTGCTCGAGGGCTCGGCCAACTCTTTGCCCTTGCCCGAGACCTCAACTATCTGTTCTGGGACAGAGGGGGGACCACCCTCGGAAGCCCCGGAGATCACCAACTCGGTGGTCGAACGCCTATCGACGACACCAAGGTCATCAAGCACCGACATCTTATGTCGGAGCTTCGTACTGAACTCTGCTTCCATGTTCAGAGGGAGGAAAGCTGTCGGCGGAGACAAGTAGTCGCCCTCGACGTCGACGCTGTGCTGGAACTTCTTGAGGTGAAGCTCCAAGGTTGCGCCTTCTAGGTTGGACTTCAAACCGGTTTCGATCCAGTCGTCGTCCATCACGTTGTTGAGGGCCCAAGAAAGCTTCTCTCTCTTCTTCAGTGGAGCCCACCCGTTGGCCAGGAAATTGCAAAATACCGCCTGAGGAGTCACCCCTCCCTCCACGCACTGGTGGATCCTGGTCAAAGCAGGGTTGAAGGCGTCCGACAACACCGTAACTTCACTCCAAGCTTCGGTGTTGATGTTGGGGAGGCCTACGGGCAACTCCAGCCTCTCATGCTCCTCTGCCCTGATGACGATCCAATCCTTCTTCCAGTCGTCCCACTTTCCAGAAGGGAACGACCGCAAGTACTTGTACGGACACTTCTTGCACTTCACGAAGTAGTAGAAGCCAAGGTACTCGTCACTCTTGCCGGTGGTGTGGATGGTGAAGAAGGTGCGGAAGAGCTCGACGTAGGGAGGAATACCCACCCACATCTCACAGAAGTGGACGAAGATCGACACCAAAAGAATGGAGTGGGGACCGAGGTGGTACAGCTGCAGACCATAGAAGTCTAGAAGCATCAAGAGAAAAGAAGAAAAGGGTGGGATCCGTCCCACCATGGCGTACGCGGAGAAGTACACCATTTTGCCGGCGTGCTCCTTCTCGAACGGAATCTTGCCAGCGCAGACCTGGTGATTGGAGAAGTCACTAGACCACCCCCATGAGGGCCCGTACCTTCTTCAAGTTGCCGTCGGTCTTAAGTCGGCTCTCGCGAAGACCCAACTCCATCGCAGCACAAGCGGGGCTAGGGAGGAAAAGCAAGCGAAAGTTTGGAAGGTTTGAGCGCAAGATCGAATGAAGGCGTGAAGAACCCCCAAACGGTGCACGCTTTCCTTCATAAGTAAGCCCCCGCAACGCTTGGATGGAAACCGCAGAGGAGCCGACGTTACAAGTTAAAAACTTCACCCTGCCAATGACAAGGGGGCCCAGGGCCACCCCGACGATCAAGTCAAGGTTCTTACCCAGGCGAACCCTTCTCATTATGAAAGGCGGGAAACCCGAAGGCGGCGGCCTGACAAGGCGCGCGGAACCGATACGATTTTCGTATCGGGAACCGGCGACCTTCAATTGCGTGAGATCCGCATGCTAAGATCTCACCTGCCGCATCCAGGATATGCCACGCGGCGGTGGTTTAACTACGAACTACTGCCAACGGCATATCTGAAGATCCTTGAAGACACGACACAAAAATCAAAGGATGGACCCACATCCGGCAAAACGACTCCTTACAAAAGGTCTCTCCCAGAGGTGGGCCCAGGGGGCCACTGTCGGTACCCTACATACCGTATACCCCTTGGGACTACAAAAAGACTAAAGAGACTTCACCTGACCAAGTTGAAGATCTGCGAAGGCCCCACTTGTCATACGGGACTGGTCATGCCTCCCATCTATGGTTAGCTCCGGTACTGCCACGTGTACACTACAGCCGGAGCTATACCCCACACATGGGATAGCTCTGGGCTAAACACTTGTATGGCACCCCCGGACCTAACCTCCGACAAAGGGAAGCTCCAGTACCGACACGTGTACATCTACACTGGACCTACCCGTCCCAGACGATAGCTCCAAAGCTGCCACGTGTCCAAACCGCCGGACCTTCAAGGCAATCAAGCTGGTGAACCCCCAACAGCTCGGACCTCTAAGGGGCAATCAAAGACTTCAAGATCTAATAAAGTGTCATTAATACCATATTAATGACACACGATCAGTAGGCCCTTAATACTAATAACAACACTGTCAGGTCCCGTTACTAGGCTATTAAGGGTAATTAATCTTATTAATTATGTATTAAACATTAGTAACCGCCATGGACACATGTCGGGCCAGGCTAACTGTATAACGACCAGTCCTTGTACTATAAAAGGACTGGTCGACGGAAGACTAAGGGACAGACTCTCGAATGCCCTGAGACACACATACAGTCTTTGACTGAAAGCTCTTAGACGCTCAATACAACAACTACACATCTCATGGAGTAGGGTATTATGCTCAGGCGGCCCGAACCACGTAAATCCTTGTGTCCATTTGCCATACTCTTTGGAATCTTTGCACACCCAATACCGAACTACGAACTCCTTGAGCTACCAATGGTAGTATCGGGAGAATTGCCGGAAAAACACTCCGACATTGTGCCACATCCATAAGAACCATTATGGATTCATTAAGTCCAAATCTATTCATGTATGTCTAGCTTGGACGTATGAGTACTTACATCATTGTAAATCCTCCAAGAAGCCGACAGTGGTCTTAAAGGTGGACTTTGAAAAGCGTTTGACACCATTGAGCATGACACAATCCTATGAATGCTTCAAAAAATGCGATTCCCGTTCAAATGGGTAGCATGGTGTCGGGACATTCTCTCTTCGGCCGCGTCATGCGTACTGTTGAATGGCACCCCAGAAAGACCTTTCCATTATATGAGAGGCGTTAGATAGGGGGACCCCCTATCCCCGCTTCGTTTTTCATGGAAGTGGAGCTCCTGCAGATCATCATCAACCATGCTGTTGCTAATGGCTTACTCTCTCTACCCCTAGGGAACACTGGTACCCCGGTGGTTCAATACGTTGATGACACAGTCATAACTGTCAAAGCTTTGCAGTGTAAAACATTCATCTTGAAGAATATGTTGTTCTCATTTAAATCGGTTATAGGATTGAGAGTCAACCTGGCAAAATATTTTATGATCCCTATCAATATTTCGGATGAAGATGCACTAATCTTGGCTCAGACCATGGGTTGTAAACTTGGCTCCTTCCCTTTAACCTACATGGGTATTTTGATGGGACTATCTAAGCCTCAGTCCGTGGACTTCGAACCCCTATATGCCAATCTGGAGAGAAAAATGTCTGCCACGACCAATTGGCTTTCAATGGCTGGTAGATGCACCTTGGTGAACTGTGTCATCTCCTCTATACTGATTTATGCTATGAGCACACTAAAAATTAGGCCCACAATTATTCAAAGGATCGATCAGATCAGATGAACCTGCCTTTGGAGGGGGTCCAACATCGGGAAGAGGACAACCTCTGGTTGCTTGGGAGATGGTCACAATTCCAAAAGACAAGGGTGGACTGGGCCTCAAGTGCCTCAAAAAAATGAATTGCTCCCTACTTCAGAAATTTCTACATGCGGCATATAATAAAGTAGACTTGCCTTGGGTCAAACTCATCTGGAATTCATATTATAAAGATGGTATTCCACCTCATGGAAGGAGAGCTTGTGGTTCCTTTTGGTGGAAGGATGTTATGAAAATGTGGGGGAATTTCCAAGCAACCTCGAAAGTTAGAATGGAAAATGGGGACATGGTATGTCTATGGTTGGACCACTGGGAAGGTCATAACCTCAGTCAAGATCTCAGTCGGCTATTCTTCTTTGCCAAATCGGAAAATGTTATGATGGAACAGTCTCTGACAAGCACAAACTTAATTACGCAATTTCATATGCCCTTGTCTAATAAGTATTTCAAGAACTGCAAGCCCTACAAGCTCTGCTACAACAGATCAACAACAGAAATCTCTTGGGTGGTATTTGGTCCCAAAGGGACAACAAGGTGGCCTTCTCTTCTTTTGTCTGCTACTATCATTTCTTTCAACACATCAACCCACCTTCTCCATTCCTATGGATATGGAAGTCAGGGATCACCACAAACTTAAGATATTCATATGGCTTCTATTCAAAGATCGGCTCAACTCTAGGAATATCCTCAAGCACAAAAACATCCACATAGAGGGCGAAGACTATACATGTGTAATGTGCAACCTGGGAGTTGAGGAGTTGACCTACCATCTATTTTTTCAGTGTCCTTTCGGTCGGAGCTGCTGGCATATGGTGGGCATCAACTGGAACCATGACCTCGAATTCTTTGACACAATTCAAGAAGCAAAAGAACAATGGCCTTTGTCGGGATTCATGGAAGTGTTCTCAATTGCGGCTTGGGAGATCTGGATACTGTGGAACGACAAGATTTTTTTTTGGGGGGGGGGGGGGCGTCCCACATTAGCTCATTGGAAAAACAGATTCTCAACGTCTCTAGGAGTTCAGAGCATAAGATTCATGCCTGTAACCAAAGCTCTACTTTTGTACCGTCTAGAACTGTTGTAACATCCCCTTTTCACCTTGGAAAGTTGGGAGTTCACATGTAACTTGAATCGCCTCTCTGAGGCTTAGCAATTAATATAATGCACATGAGGGGTTTCTCCTGCTGTTATTATTCAATAAAAATGGAAAAGCGCAACCGTAACCATGCTCTCGGTGGAGTTCCTAGGAGATCTTCTTTCTCTAGAGCACAACAAAGCCCAAACTAGATAGTAACTGCCAATTCTCAAACTCCTTCCTTGGAAAGAAGATGGCTGTTGGTGGTGAGATCATAAGAATGGAGAAGCGTAGTTGCAACTATGCTCTCACTGGAGTCCCAACCTTGGAGATTGTGGATCACCAGAGCACTGTAAAGTCAAAGTGGACAGTAACCGCCAATCGCCAATCACCTTTCTGAAGGAAGAAGATGACAACTCATGGAGAGATCCCAAAAAAGAAAAAGCGCAGTTGCACCTACACTCTCATGCACTAGAGTCACAGCCTTGGAGATTATGGATCGTCGGAGTGCCATCAAACCAAGACTAGACAACCGGTCTCCTTTCTGAAGGAAGAAGGCAGCAGAGTGCATGAAAGAGCTTTCTTCGTGAAGGCGCTTACCCAAATGAGTTAATTTTTTTAGATGATGGATAAAGTCCTGACCTTCTCCTCCAAGGAGGTTATGACCAACTTATTACAAGCGAATACAAATGCAAATACTCGCAGCTAGTCTAGAACAAAATGACGATAACTGGATAGCTAAGCACACGACCGTGGACCGGACTTCATAGACTAACATGCGACATGTTCGTCCTCTCACATTTTTCGTAAGTGCACCCCAGGTTCGATACCCATGAATTTCTCTGCAGAATACCTGCATTTAGTATTGTAAAATTCAGTCTGAAATTCACTCTCATCGAGAATCGAGAGCTGAGTAGTACTACTAAGAGTACTTAACCACTAGGTTGCATGTCAACGCAGGTCTAATCCGATCGCCGTAGTCGGTTGATGGCCGCCGCACACGCTCAACCATGCTACTTGTAGATCGCACACAACAGATTCAGTCCTAATTACTTTGCCTTATTTGTACATAGATGATTATAGATAGTAACAAATCAGAGGAGGGGGTGTAAATGCAGAACGAGCATGCATTCTTGCCAAGTTGGGGTAAATGATGTTAGGCGCTATATGTATGATATGCATGCCACATCACTCAAATACGTAGGACTATGAGAATGATGGCTGTTGTTGAATAAGATTAGCCTCCACGATTTTCATTTTCTTGAGTACAACGATCAAGTTGAAACGTACTCTCTCCGTCTCCAAAAGTTTGTCACTTTATAGTTTAAAAAAGAATTACAAAACAACAAACTTTTAGAAATGGAGAGAATACAATAATTATATCTATCTATTTTATCCTTGAGTATACGTTATCACCTCTCTTGACAGTGTCGTTACACTTTCTACTCCTATTTCATTTTATTAACAAAGGTTAGTTTAGTTTTGAACTAGTATTATTTCATCAAAATACAGTGTTATATTAATATTAGTGACGACTGTAACGTACACTTTATCCAAATTTATTTCGGCATGATATAAAACTACAGAATTTGAAAACTGGATTACTACTCGCACGTACGACGTACCAAGTTAGCCTCGTGCCATGCATGCATGGTGGATTATGTACATACCATGCATGCAAATGCAAGAACATGAGAGCAGGTTTCAAATAATAATAATAAAAAAGAACATGCGAGCAGAAGTAACTAATAAGCTATTGGTTGGGGCAGATACATACGTCGAGATCAAAAGGGATTATTCAGCACATCACAAATCAATGAGACATTAGTCATTTTTAACGTACGAGACAGCTACAAATCTAAACCAGCTACAGCTTGCAAAGCCACACGATTGTTGCACCTGAACTACTGCTGTTCCTGTATTTGACTCCGATCGATGCACGCAGCTTTACATTATCTCTGTGCTGCAACATGCTACCGCACGACGTCACAAGAACGTTCGCTGAATCTCCTGCACGAGCTCCTCCGCGCTAAGCTCGCACTCGATCCCAATCTGCACAGAAAACAAGAAAGTCATGATCATTGATGAATACATGCAGGAACTCTCTATATACTTCCATGTTTAGAATGGATAGTTTCACCATTTTAGCTAGCTAGCTTAGCTTGTTATACCCTTTGTGCTTTGAAAACCGCTCATGCATAGCTTCATCTACCTGGATAACTATTCCTTTACTGCATCAGGATAAAGTTCAGCGTCCAGCAGTTTATCTCTCACACTATCTCATCAGGAACACATCACATTTCCTGAACCCAATGAATACTCGGCCCTGTAACCTGCTGGTGAGTATCATCCCGCAATACTGTACACCATCCACGGCACTGTTCGTATTCAAAGTCCACAACAGTCGATATATCCAGGTAGAGCATAGCCTATACACTAGGGCATTTATGAAACTGATCCGTGTTTAAAAATTGTTTGTGAGCAGGGATTACATTCATATCTGGGCCAAAGATGGCATGTCCTATGCATGCACGTACGGGCTTGAAACTGTTACTGTTTGGATCTATGGTGCGAGTGCTTCTAGTTCGAATAGTGGCTAGACTGCATATAGCTCTCACATGAAATGTACACATCGATAGAGATCTACACTGTTGCGTATCTTCTCTCCTCTCTGTTCCATGTTTGATTCAGTGCGCCTAGCTTGAGTTTTCATGCCGATCAACCATTTGCTCCTATGACCAGCAGGTGCAATAATTTCTCTCCATTTTTGAGCTTACTCTCCCCGTTACAAAGACATGTCGTGATGATATATTAGATGTAGTGCATCAAATCTATTTGTGATCACTAACTAGTTGTATGATGACAATAACATTGTGCCTCGTTAGATGGACTAAACATGGGAAATAAATAACGGTGGAAAAAGGAATAAAGTTAAGTTAACATCTTTGTGTATGTACCTTGATGGTGAAAGAGTGCACCATTGTGTCGTCGACAGTGGTGACGCTGACGTGGAGGATCTCGAGCGACAGGCTCCCGAGCGCGGCGATGATCTTGAGCGCCTGCCCCGGCGCGCGGCGCGACACGGTCTTGAGCACCAGGTTCGGGCCGGCGAACTCCACCCTCACGTCGGGGATGGCAAGCCCGCTGGCCGCCGCGGGCCTGGCGGCAAGCTCGGTCACGATACTGTCCAGGGTCGGCAGGTAGGACTGCGGCGAGTAGTGCTGCAGTTGTTGGTCGAGCGACGAGTGGTAGGACGACGTCGTCGACGACGACGACGCTGTCGGCGTCACGGCCGGCGACGTCATCATGTAGGCCGCGGCGGGGTGTGGGGGCCTGCAGCCGCCGGCGCCGTAGGGCACGTAATAAGGGCTGCCCGGCCGGGTCGGCGTCCTGGGGCTTATGGGCACCGCGACGCGCGGGCTGAGCGGCGGCGTGGACTTGACGAACGGCCGGGGGCTCGCCGCCGCCGTCCTCGGACTGAGCACCTGATGGTCGGCGTACGCCTTGCGGTG
The DNA here is from genome assembly GCA_036927565.1 of Tuctoria greenei. Lineage (NCBI taxonomy): Eukaryota > Viridiplantae > Streptophyta > Magnoliopsida > Poales > Poaceae > Tuctoria > Tuctoria greenei. The sequence continues at coordinate 170,422,568 of JAYESD010000007.1, read as the reverse complement.
CTTCTTGGTCTCCAGCGAGCGCAGGACCTGCTGCAGCTCCTTGATGTAGTCCACCACCCCTCCGATGATGGACGCCTGGTCTCCCTGCGTTTCAGTCAATAAGATCACGCATGTACGCATTTCACGATAACGTGGTGCAATCAATGTTGCTAGTGTCGTTCTAAGCCCTAGGGCATGGCTAACCAAACCCTGTACATGCACGGTTGATGGTAGCCACTAACTTCATCAGTGCTTGTGGTAGATTCTACAATAGGGCAAGTGCACAATACTCCCTCTCCGTCGTTTTATTTGACGTTTGGACAACTTTTTCTTTGTTTTTAGTAGAGTTGATTGTCGAGAACAACAGTTAATAAAATCCGGAGGTTGTACTTTGCAAATTATTGTTGCCATCCCTACAAATAAAAAACGGAGCATATAATAGCAAACTGAGGGCCAGGATGATGATAGGCTGCATTGAACTCTACAATTTGTACTAAAGCATCTCCTAACGAATACAAAACTATAACTATATTGATGATGAATTTATTTATTTACTTTTTTCATTTTTGATCTTTTTTATATTCTTTAGAAGATCGAGCTTCTGCCGGCCGGTAATCATACACTAAACTGGATTTCGCTACACTAAAAAACAACGTTTAGGACTGCTAATTTGAACTAAACTAGTTATCATAAACGCTATTTATTTCAGAATAGAGAAAGTACATATGTACTTGACAGCCTGCCGGCTGATTACAGATCATAAAACAAAGAAGCAAGATGAGGAATGCGGGTAGAGATTTTCAAACCAAATGCACCCCAAGACTTACCCTATTCACATAGAAGCACGGCATGAGCGAGCGCAGCACAGCGAGGTGCTCATTCATCTGCTTCCTCCGGTTGCGCTCCACCGCGATATGCGACATCTTCGCCGCCCCGTCGTCCCGGACCGGCGGCGCCGCAACCTTGTGCTTCTTCTGCACCGGCCCGCCTCCGCCTTTGGCCTCGTCGGCAACCGAGGAGCGCCGCCGGCTGTTCCCCGTCGTCTTCGGCCTAGCGCAAGCCACCGAACCGCCGGTGCAGTTCTGGCTAATAAACGCTGATGCTGGCGCCGCAGCCGCGGAAGCTCCGGCGGGGCCGCCGTTCATGCACTCCTCCCAGGTCTCGAGGATGCTGAACAGGTCCTCGGCGTCGGACACGTGGCGCCGGAGCTCGCAGCGTTCGTCGACCAGGAGTTCGCACAGACCGCCGTCTCCCATTGATGATGGCTGCGCGGGAGAACCAAAGTGCGATGCACGGCGAAGTAGTAGCTACCTAATGCACGTACACTTGCCTTGAAGACCTTTTATCGTGTGCCTAGATAGGGCGAGGAAGTGGTATAGGAGAGAATGTTTGGGAAAAGTGAGTGGAATCTTTTGCTCCTTCTAAGCATTCAGCTGTCCCCAAACAGTGTGCGTGTGTGTGTCTGAGAGAGACAAGAGTAGACCGTCGTTGCTGATCTTTGTACATTGTATATAGTCGTGTGTGGCAAAGGGCCATAAATATAAGGAGGGAGAGGGAGAAGACGTCTCAAGCTGCTGGGGAGCTTGTTTGAGACGGCCGCCACAACTAACCCTAGCTGGGGCCATGCTTCTTCAGACCTAGAGATGTCTAAGGGTTTTAATCAATAGGGTGGTGGCCATGGAGGAGGTGGAATTAATGTGTGAAAATCCACCATAAATGGGGATCGACACCTTATTAATTATTTACACGGCGCATGCATAGAACTGGCAAGTTGGTTTGTTGATACCATCGGGTATATACATAAATTTTGCATATCTAGACACTTCGCACTAGAAAGTCACAAAAACAAAGAGTTATATTTTTGTAGATAATAGGTGAAAATTCTGACATCACTCTCCAAATGACTACGGACTTCATATACCTCCACATCTACAGGAATCGGGCAAAGAAGTAACGGGAAGTTATAACCGTCGGAACCATCAACCTTAAGTGGTCTAACGACGTCGATTTTGTGGACACGACGGCAAAAACGTTACAACCGTCGGTCCCTTTGTTTCAGTCAACGACCATAAAAATATTTGTCGGTTCTTTTAGGGATCCCGTGCCCAAAAACTAAAAGTGTCGGTTTGCTGCCCATGCCCGACGACCACAAGATAAAGTTGTCGGGAAAAAATCAGGCCGACGGCCATAACGTGGGCACGGCGCGCCCTCTAAAAGACACCCGACACGCCCCGAAAAAACTCTCCTGCCCGCCCATAAAGCAGTCGATTGCTCCTCTCACCGATGGCTACAATCGCGGGCCCCAGCACGTGCAATCATCTCCCGCGATTTTTATTCACCGTTCCTCAGATCACGATTAAATATTCAACACTGCCCAACCCTAGCAAAAGCACCCACTTCACTTCCGCCGCCCTCTTCCCCACTTCCGCCGCCGCCCTCTCTCCCCACTTCCGGCGCGCGCCCTCTCTCCCCACTTCCGTTGCCGCCCTCTCTCCCCACTTCCACCGCCGCCCTCTCTCCCTCTCCTTGCGCGGCCTTCTTCGCTGGTCGAGGCTCCGATCTTCGCTCCCTCACCCAAATTTGACGGTACATCGCGGCCCAGATCCGATGCCACCTTCGGTGCCACCTTTGCCGCCCGTCATCACCTTCACCCAGATGGACCTCGACGCTCTCGGCGGAGGAGGAGCTCTCGGCGGCTGCGAAGCTGGCTGAAGAGGAGGAGCTCTCGATGGCTATGAAGGAGGTCGGGGAGTTGGCCGCCTATCCTCTATATTCCAGAGATGGCCGCGACTTATTTTCATTTTTTCGTGCTTGTGTTGATCTTGTGTTCGGCATTCCTGAGATGTTTGACTTGTAATCCTACTTGTATTCCAGAGATGGTTGGGTGTTCCGGATTTTATTTTTGCTTGTGAGCATATTGATCTTGTGAGCAGATTGAGCCACGTGAGCAGATTGAGCATATTGATCGTGTGCTTGTGAGCAGATTGAGCAGTGTGAACAGATTGTATTTGTGCTTGTGAGTAGATTTCATCTTGTGAGTGGGTGATTCTCGGGAACTGGAGTGCAGACTGGGGACCGAGGACCGGAGCGGTAATTTTTTCTTGTTGTGTCAGACTTAAAAGCGTCAGTTTCGCTTTCTGACTGACAATCTTAGTGTTGTAGGGACGTCTGGTGTACGGGCTGACGGTTATAACTATTAAATGCGTCAGCTCCAGAAATTGACGGCTATAACGAATAAGTATGTCTGGATTATAAAAGTTAAAATGTCGAATAATAAGCGTCGGCTAAAGCCGTTTGTGCACGTCGGCTATACAATATGACCGTAGACTACAGTAGTCTACTGACGGTCATACGGCTAACACGCTTTCATCTCTCATTTCTTGTAGTTCCTCCCGTAAGTACCTACATCATTGTACTCACTCCGTCCCAAATTACTTGTCAATATCTAGTTCAAAAATGAACTAGATAGTGACAAGTAATTTGAGATGGAGGAAGTGGTTTTTTTAATTTCAATTTGAAATTCACTTTCAAGAGGTTTCAAAATCAGGATGTGAGAGTGCTATACAGAGTACTTAACCACTAGGTTAAGCTCTCTTTCACCAAGAAATAGTTATGTGGCTAGATGTTTATCCAATTTGTACAACCTCCATGATAACAAATCACTTAATTGGGTTGTGGTGCAGTGGTCCATGTGGAAATCACTTAAGGGTTTATTACATAGTATTCTCTCTGTTTTAAAATAAATGATATTTAGGATAGCTAATTTAGTTCAAATTGAACTAAAGTTTTTTTTATTCAAATGTCATTTATTTCAAAACGGAGTGAGTAGTTATGAAGTTATACGTAAAGCTTTTGCCCAAGTGAAGCTTAAGTTTTACTCATGACATTATAACATACATTATATAGCTTTGTACACTTGAAACTGAAAAGTAGGGGAAGGTAATAAGGGTTCCCATTTATTATGACATAGACCTCTCAAGGCATTGCATGCGGCCACAGGTTTTAACACCTCCATGCTTGCCGGATGAATTTTTTTATTAATATACGATTTTTAAACGTTTTTAATATAAACAACACACAAAATGAAAAAATTCAAAACTAACCTACCTTCGTATGTGTCATGGACGAAATTTTAATTTAGTATGTGGCACATACGAAATTCAAATTTCGTATATGTCAGATACGAAATTCGTTTTAAGCTGGCACAGATACGTTTTATTGAGTTTTGAATCTCATTTTATGAAGCTTTAGAGTAAGAATTTGAAAGTGTTTCCAAAATACAAAATGTAGAGTAGATTGTGAAGTTATTTATGCAATGAGGAACATATTGTTGTAGTATTGGCAATCAAAAGTTATTGAATATTGAATTGTGTAATACGATCACAATCATTCAGTTTATGTGATCGTAGTACCAACTTCGAAAATCAATATCTCTCAATTCAATGGACCAAATATATTGGAAATCTATTCCTTAGACTCATCAAAACTAGTACTATAATTTATGTTATAACAATTTGGAGCAATTGTACCTCTAAATATTTCAAAACTGAGGTTCAAAACTCAATAAAACATACCTGCGTCAGCTTAAAACGAATTTCATATCTGACATATACGAAATTTGAATTTCGTATGTGCCACATACGAAATTTAAATTTCGTCCATGACACATACGAAGGTGGGTTAGTTTTGAAATTTTTTCATTTTGTGTGTTGTTTATATTAAAAATGTTTAAAAATTGTATATTAATAAAAAATATTCCTTGCCGGATCCTACACCCGACCATGGACAACATTGCAAGCTAGTGTTTCACATCAAATCAATCATGTAACCTAATTAATCCACTCTGATTTATTTGTTTCACAAGCTTGCTAGTAGTATCAAAGACTGCGCACATGTAGCGTCACGTCGTTGGCCATGCATGCATTACAGGAGAAGACAGATAGCTGAGCGTAGTACCTGTAGACTGATTGTGGGCGCAGGCCCCCCCTGCCAGCTGCCGGCCGTATGTATGAATGGGGGCATATGGCAGTACAAGGCCGGCGGCGCGGCTGCCGGCCGGAGCAACGGCACCGATCGATGGCAGCGGCATTCAATGGACCGGCCGGCGACGTCGATCCCGAAAGAGTAGTAGCCAGCCGGTCAGTGAAGTCATTGGATTCGCGTACTGAGGACATGCGTGGATAGACGAGCTGCATGATCTCGGCGAGAATCAACCTAGCTTGTGATTTCTACATTCATGTCTACTGGCTCCTAGCTTGTGTATTGCCTCCAAAAGATACTTCAGACTCTCTCGTTACTCGTGAAGATTATCTAGCTAGAAAGCTAGTATATATAGGGATCCGCCGTCCATGCATGGCTACTCGTTGTCTGAGAAGGAAAGGGCTTCTTGTCCGTCGCTACGTACGTATGTGTAGGTCGGAAGGATCAGCCAATCATGATTGACACTGCTCGGCCGGGGTTTTACACCCGCTCCTGTACCTCCAAGTAAGTCCGTACGATACTCAACAACTTAATTAGCCAAAGGCGATATTAGTGAAAACGATCATACGTAAAGATATGTAGAGCCACGTATGAAACATAATGAATGTGAAAGGCCCAGCAGGCGAGCATAAGTGAAGATAGATATTAGTGAAAACGATCGACCGGTACGTACGTACCTCAGACATCTGGAACATAATAAATGGGGCATAAAAACTTAATTCATCACTACAGCAAGTGGTAGTACTGTGTATATTGAGATCACCCCTGACATCTTCATCGCAATAGTGAGGCTGCTGAGGTCCCGTCCAATGCATTAAAGTTTTCGAGTGTGTTCTTTCCAAAGCTTATATGCATGTTAAAAAAAATTGAAATGAATTGAAGCTTTATTTTGCCTAGTTTGATTGATTAATTAATAGGATTACATGATCAAACATTCCTTTTGCCCTGCCAAAAAGGGCTGGTACGAGTTAAGATCCCGTAACAAAGCTGTAGGATCGGAAACTCTACTGAAATAAACCGTGTTGAACACGTGCATCCTAATAAGGAAACACGCGTTTTGCTCACGGCTAAAGCTGGTTGTACATTAAACCGCAATAGGATGCCAAAAATTGTGGACGGGAGATTCGTTTTGAACCCGGTGCAGGTCTCCATGTTGCTTGGGCATGTCTCCTAGCGCGTGTCTCATGTAAATCAGTGGCTATAAAGTGGTCATCCAGCTTCGTCTAAATGTCTTCTTCTGCGTGTCTCTTACCATCGAGCCATAAATCGCTTTCTTATCCAGAATTCTTGTATGTCTCTTTGTGCATGTCTCATGTGAATGAAGTTCCTTTGGTCCACTGGTGGTGGTGCCTTCAAGTTGCTGATCGAGATCAATGCAATGAACGCAGCGGTCGATGTGTTGAGGAACATAGAGCCCGAAGTAATTAAGTGATGCATGTGTGTGTAACCTTTTATATGCACACTGAATAGCTAAAGTTGGCTTCGATTTGCTGCAGCCAATTGGTCTGCGATGCTCTCGCGTCTATGCAGTTAACTGCATACTAGTATACAAAAGGAAGAGACAAAACCCCTCGTATTAATTAGGATGGCATAATAAATCGGTAAAGGAAGTTCGCAACCAGTTGTATGTGTCTCACACGTATTGTCCCCCTCTCAATTAGCTTCCAATCAATGCAACTGATGATCCTGCATCGAGACTACTAAATAAATTACAAGAGGCAAGCAGAACTTAACAAACTTCAATAATAAAAACAAAAGAGCTATGCTCTGGAAAACTGCGTCTCATTACAAATCGGTTCAGTAGAGTTTGCGTCTGATTACAAATCGTTCAGTAGAGTTTCAAGTAAATATAAGTGCAATGTACGTAAACAGTATGTACAGCATTTGTTTATAAAAATAGAGAAAAGAGAAAGAGAGACAAACGTAGAAACATAAGTGCAATGTATGTAAACAGTGTACAGTATATGCTTATGAAAAGCGAGAAAAGAGAATGATACAAACGTAGAAACATTAGTGCAATGTGCGTAAACAGTGTAAAGTATATGTTTATAAAAGGAGTGAAACGTTGAAACATTATATTGCATGGGAACGGATCCAGTATATGTGTCAGTCCAGAAACGACCAAAAGCATGCGGACAAAGGTCGATGACATGAAAACGCTGAAATGCATGTGCAGCATGCAGTCGCAGGAAGGGCCGGGGCCGGAAAGACACGGATTGCACCTGTGCTGTGTGACGAGTTAGTTGCAAAAATCCACGCAAATGATTAAACACACACGCTAGCTTTTATCGACCATCGGACCCTGTAGCACTTTCGTACTAGTATGTCTACCTAGCTAGTTACTGTAGGAGGTGAGTCAGACACAGGAGTGTAATATCATGCTCAAGTGCGTGTGATTAATTAAACCCGGCGGCAGAGCATCCGATCCCTAGCCCCAGTCCGTGGAATTGGGTGCACACAAAGATTTGCGTAGCTGAAGTTTACAACCATTGTGCTCAGTTCCTATAAACTATTCCCAGAGCCCGATGAGACTGGTTGATTTTCTCACATACTTCTTTTAAGTTTTGTCAATTATTTTGAGCTACAACGAATGCCCATCCTTCAGTGAGCAGCTAGCAGCCTGCAGTGCTGTTTAAGCGAGGCGATTGAATTGAATGATACTACAAGACACGGACAAGTCATGGAACAGTTAAGTACTACTAACACGTACGTAGTAAATATGTGAGGCCCGAATGCAGGCCCGTATTAAGTGTTCATGAGCCATATTCATATGCAAATTCAATCAAGCAGCCCTGATAGATCGAGGCCACATTTACTTCCCCATTCAAGAACATTCAACTGGCACCTGCCTCTTGCACTTCCCCCTTTACTCCCCTCTCCATCTCTAGGTGGTGGCAAAGGCGTAGAGTAGCTCTCATCCTAGTCATATGGCTGCAACAGTGGCGGTGGCAGATCCCATGCCATGCGTATCCCTGTCTAGTTGCCCAGCAATGCAATCGATGGAGCGAGTCAGTTGCAGTGTGTGCGTGCTCGTCAATGTCTCGGCCGGGCGATGAGAGAGTACTACTGCATGCGGCATGCATGGCAGCGCGGGCAGAGGGAGCTGGGGACGGCGGAAGGATCCGTCAGGGGAAGAAGCGAACAAGGGTTAAACGACAAGGAGGCTCCTGTATCTTCGCCGGCGAGCACGGAACAGAATTGCAGAATTCAGTGCCTGCCTGCCTGTTGCTGACAAACAATTATATGCATGTATGAATCTGCGTGCGCGTACGTACATGCATGACCGCCGGCTCACACATCGCATTGCTACTTGCTAGCAGCAGCCGCGCCTGCTGATTTCTCTAGCTAGTCTCCATTTTTGTTGGCCCTGTTCCTCGATTGGCTTCTGGTCAAGCTGCAGCATGTAGACGCGCATGTAGGGTTGGTACCTTCTCGATCCGGACCGTTGACGAGCTCGAGCCTTCTCGCAAAGGTCCGGCTAATCGACACTACTAGTTGGTGGAGTAGCTGCTCAAGGAGCAAGGTATTCTTGTATGATTTCTCGGGTGCAACTGAATCTATATAACTCTAAGTTTATTGACTAGTCATCAACCTACTTGCAAAAATTCTTAACACATCTTATTCCAGAAATTAATTAAATTTCTTTCTTCTTTAAACTACGTCTCATATCAATCACATTTTTAAATTGATTCAATAAAATCTCAATTCATCGCAAAGAGGAATCATTTTTTCCTTTATATTGAGTATATAAAAAATCTATGTGACTGTATATTTTTTTTTTGTACATCTAGAATTTTTCCCGTACATACATTGAAAATCAGTATGATTTTTTACCTCAACTACCGAGATAATTTCTCTTCCCCCTTGTCTTCAATTTTATTGATCTGCAGATTTTCCAGAATACTATTATAAAATTAGCAATTTAATTCGCGTAATTACATGGTTAATATCAACAATCTAACTATAGACAATATTATTATATTATCTAACATGCATGCCTAATTGTTTTATTAATGATTATTATTGTTATTTCTTATATCATTATAATTCAGGTTATTATATTTGTAATGATGGCTACAGGTACTTTATATCTTATATATGCCTGTTTTCTATTTTTTCAATGGCAATGGTGGATAATGTTAAAAACATGTATATTGGTCTAATTCTTTTAAAATGATAGTAGTGGTAATTTCTCTTTCTTTTTTTCCTTGAATTGACATGGTAATATTTAAGTCTTTAGAGCTATTGTAGTGCCTTCTTTTGTTGGTCATATATATATATATATATATATATATATATATATATATATATATATATATAGCATGAAAAGTTGTAACATATGTGATCAAACAAACACATTCAAAGCGAGATATATAGTTCTGTAGATTACTCCCTCCGTTCTTAAATGTATGATGCTTTGAGAACTAATTTTAGTTCTAAAAACGACATATATTTGGGGACGAGGGGAGTACAATCTTGTTTATTATGGAACTGGATTCAATGACAAGGACTCACTACACGAGGTAACACCAAACCTAATACTCCCTTGTCCCAGGTGAACCCTATTTCTAGCTTTAGTCAAACACACCTTTGACCAAGATTTATATAGATTCTATTATTTTTAATAATATGTAAGAGAACGACTAGAATGCAATCAACACTTTAGTGCAATCATGCAAAAATTAAATCCGAGTTACACAATCTTCATCCAATATTTTCTGCATTTTTGCACTTAAACCCCTCCACCTAACAGTAGTGTTTACACTGCATTTATATTATCAGGTGAGAGGGTTTAAGTGTGAAAATGCAGTAGCCATTTGATGGAGATTGTGTGGTTCAGATTTTAATTTTTGCACGATTGCACCAGAGGTGCTGATTGCATTCTAGTTCTCAATATGTAAAATTGTATATTATGAAAATATTTTTCATGGTAAATCTAAAATATAATTTAAAATTATTAAACTTGATCAAAATTACATAAATAATTGGACAAAGGTAGATTTGATCAAAGCTAGAAATAGAGTTCACCTAGGACGGAAAGAGTAACACTTATCAACAATATGTGTGCTCTGGTCAATTATGCACATTTAAATATTTGGAAATGTATCTAGGATTTCATATCATCATCTAAAAATCTAGGATTTCACATCGGTCATGGCCATTAACTTTAAAATTGAACATGGAGGCGGAGGAAATAAACACACGCGTTTGCGAGGCAAAATAGCAACGCTGTCACAGTTTTTTCTTTAAAGTGTCTGGTTAAATGCAGCAGGGGCTCCAACTCCATTCAATTCATCAACTTGCAGTGTAGTTAAGAGGGTGACTACAAGTATGCCAGTGTAATTCAATGCAGTTTTGGAACATTCCACCCATTCATTCAATTCAGTACGTACATACATGTATCAATGAAAGCTACTCCCTCCGGTGTACAAAATATTGTCGTTCTACAATTGAGCCAAGAGTGCACAAAAAATTGTCGTTTTACACTGCATGTCATGGAAAATGGTGTAAAAAATGGGGTAGCGTGTACCTAGGAATCAAACTTGCATCAGATTGGTTGGAAAAACGTGAAGAAGTTCACTCGGACCACTAAGGAGAGTTGTATTATAAAATAAAGAAATCTATTTAATGCTTCCTTGGTATGCGAGAACATGTCCAAAACGACAATTTTTTGTACACCGGAGGGAGTAATACAAATACGAGGCCATATACATATGTATGCATACATACACACTAGATAGTAAATATTTAGTATTATATACACAAAACAATATATTCCACATTAACTCAACAAAAAAAAAGAGGGGAGGCGTAAGCTGAATCTATTTGGATCGATGCAGTTCACCAAACAATCGAGCACATGGACAGAAAGAAAGGAGTGGCTCTCAATGCAATCCTGCGTTTAAACGTATTGCATATGTCTCCCCGGCTGGCAAACACGTACGGTCGTCCCATGCTTCATGCTTGCATTCTGCTGCAGCTATGTGCCGAAGCTCACGTAATTGAAGCCAACTGTTGCTAGCAGCAAGTTGCAGCTATGTGCCGACCGATCTAGCGAGGACATACATTGAATGGCACCACGAAAGAGGTATGACATAGAGAGAGAGAGAGGCCGTTTATTTACTTTGGAGGGTCCGGGTTCAGGAGATCTCGATCGGAAAGGCATGCCCCAGCTCAGGTGCACCAAATTATCCACTCAATTTATTTTTATTTGACACTGATTAGTTCATTAAGAGGGAAACAGAGGGAGTAATAATAACACGATGCGGTCTCCAAACACCAGCGGGAATGACTCCCTCCCCTGGCGGACTAGCGACCGCAGCGGCGACGCCGCCGCCCGCCGCAAACGGTGCCGTCGAGACTCCCAACCACCATTCCCCTCAATCCACCGCCCCCCCTCCCCAACCCCCACCACTTCCATAGATCCAACCCGAACACCAACCCACCCAAGTCCCCTCGTGGATCTGGGGAATCCCTGCATCGATTTCGTCGAACCGGAGGAGTTGGTCCTCTGGGAGTTTGAAGACGAAGAAGGCCTCGAGCCGTTCCAGGCTACAGAGGAAGATTCACAACTATTGCAGGTAGCTGAGACTCAAGATCCAACTCGAGCCCTCCGCCAAATCTCAGATCTGGAGGACCACATAGAGGTCAGATGAAGCGATTGGCAAGGAGCTTGTCGATGCATAGAAAGGTAAGCTGCCCCAAGCGGCATATACAGGTGAAAAAGTTGTGCCGATTTCAAAAAGCACATTGGGGAAGTCGTAGAAGGACGTTTTGGCCAGGAAATAGGATTCCGTCAAAGATCTCATTACATCAGCAAGATGTGCAGCAGGCAAGCAGTACTTGAGCAGGAGCAGACAGTGAGAGGGTCGCATGTGAAGCTATGGAGAAGAGTGGCGGATAAAGAACATCCAGAAAATCTGCTAAGATTCCTCAGGAAGGACGAATCCGTCAGAGCCCCGGTGAGCGAAGAAGGAAGAAGGGTTTCCTACAAAGACGCACTACTTCAACCTCTGCTGCAGTTGCAGAGTAATACGAAGCTGAGGAAGATAGACCAGTACTCATCCAAGCTAGCCATGGCATCTGATACGACCAAAAGGGATGCACCAGCAGCACGAGGCTCAAGACCACCACCGCCGGATGAGGGCTGGCAGCAGGTCATGCGACGAAATCGTACGAAGAGATCCTCATTAGAAATTCTGCAGTCGAAGGGGTCACGGGGCGGCTCCATCCTCAAACCTGATGCCAGGCAAGCTGCCTATTTAAACCATATGAGGGGCAAGTGCTTCAATTGCCTTGCGGCGGATTACCAAATACCAGACTACAGAGACCCAACAAAATGTTGGAGATGTCTGCATTTCGGACACATCTCCTCTAATTACCCCTCTCTCCTACCCACCGCCAAGCCACCTCTGAATCACCAACCTTTCACCCTGTCTGAAGCTGCCAAGAACAAGAGAATCATGGCTGGTTTTGGACTACATGCTTGCCCTGAGATTGAGCACTGCAACATTCCCTGGTCGGAGGAGATCCAAGGGCGCGTCGACTTCTTCCAGTCACGCTCCCTACTGGTCTGGCTTGGGCAGAATCGTCCGGCAACAGAGCCAAGCCAGATTGCTGCAGCTTTTGTCAGGTTCGGTTTTGATCCAAAGAACATACATGTCTCTAAGCACTCCCCAGAGGACTTTCTGGTTACCTTCATGTCCAGGGAGGACTACAACGTGCTGGAGGGCATCCACCACTTCACCAGTGCTGACAGACAATATAGGCTGCGTAACTGGGTGCCAGAGCAAAGAGCTAACAAGAAAGGCTTCAGGTATCATGTAAAACTCTGCCTAGAAAATCTGCCCTTCACCTGTGGACAGAGCATTTTGTGGATTGGATGTTGAGCAGGTCATGCTCATTCCATTACCCTGAAGCCTATAACCAACGGAGGGCGGACACAAGAGGCTTCGTGTTTTAGGCGTTCACCGCCGAACCTAGGCGCATCCCAACATGCTTGCGGGTCAACATTGCTGATGCAGACCCCAATGGGATGCTGCGCGATGAACCGATGTCCTTGGATGGGCAACACCTTCGAAGTCCTCGTCCACCTGCAGCTCGTCGTCGATCTTCAGCATGTTGCTCTGCCTTACCCATCCCATGGATGTTTGGGAGGGCTGATGTTGCTGAACACAAAGATCACTTGATGGAGCAAGAGGAACACCTGCAGATTCAAGCGCGGCCCAAGCAGGGTCGACTGATGCCACCCAAAAGATCCTGCAGCGCAGTGGTCTGGATGAAGCGTCACTACAGGAGGGATGATGACCAGGATCCTGATGGGGATAGTATGCACCCCCAGGACCCCCCCTCGACGTCGTAGCCTCTTCCAAAAGCTGTGCGGGCTTGGAGAGGGGAGCAGAAGTGGAGAACGACCATCACAACACCGTCATGGTGGTGGCTGGACCATGACTCATGAAAGACCAGATGTAACCACAGAGATGCAAGCTCTTGATGTTGGTGGAGGAGTATCTGTAGCAGGGGTCTTGGCCCTAGAGGACGCCATCCTTCCTCTTCTGCTCTATGGCCAGGAGCAGCCTCAAGAATCTACTTTTGACCCAATGTTGGTGGAATCACTTTGTACTGCAAGTCAAGGTGAAGCGGAGGACCCGCCAAGCTTGGTGCAGCCATCTGCACAACTATGCAAGATCACAGTGCCTGATCCATCTGAGGCACTTGTGGTTGCAGAGGGATGCCCAGAGGCAAGTTTGGTCGAGGGCTTCTGTGACCAACTGACCGTAAGCCTGCCCCCTCCAATTCTGAGCACGCCAACACCAAAGGAGACGGTGGCCAAGAAGCCTCCAATGGAGCAAGCTAAAACAGTCAGGAGAAGTGGCAGAATTGCAGGAGCATGGAAGATAGGGGGTAACACGTCAATGGAAAAGAAGGCCCATTGCATCCTTGCCGAGAAGCTGGGCCAGAAAGTGCATGAAGAAAAGAAGACCATGCTTGCTGCGGGGACGATTGCTCAACTATTTGATGAGCCTTTGTCAAAACAAATCATGCAGGCGATGGAAGAACTTCTCATGGCAATGAATGTGGACTTCAATAAAACTGCTAAGCCTCGCGGAAGGCCGCGAAAGGTCAAATAGAAGGTCGTCAATGCAGGTGAAGAAGTAGTAGTGCAAGTATTACCCATGTCGCACAACCTTTTAATAGTCCTTTTGTCTAGAAGTTGGTCCTAGGCCAGTGCCTTGTTGTAGTGTTCAGGCATGCTATGTGGGAGATAGCTGCCCGGGAGGTCTTAGAGTTGTTAGCCCGCTGCATCTGCGGATGCAGTCTCCTTTGTTTTGTTTTCAGCTGCTCGTGCTGTGTGTCCAATTCAGCAAGTCCATCAGTGCTCAATCAGAATGTACCCCTTCAAGATTTGCTAGTATCAAGTTTTCATCTTCGTTCGATCATGAGTAAAGACAACTAGACTCGTCAATTGGAATGTTAAGGGATTAAATAACAAAGTTCAAAGACTCACTGTTAGAAATTTGGTACAATCGTCGAAAGCCACTATAGTTTACCTTCAGGAAACGAAGCTACAACAGATTGATTATACCACCATCTGTGAGATACTAGGAGCAAACTTCCTGGTCAACTACTCTTTCCTACCGGCCATGGACACAAGGGGGGGGGTGCTTGTAGCAGCCTCAGATGTTTTCTACAGATTTATGGCAACTGATACTACGACTAACACAATCCCAACCACTGTCCAGAATCTAGACGAGAGGCAAGAATGGACCCTCATGGGGGTTTATGGTCCGCATTCCAATCAACAGAAGCTCCTATTCCTAGATGAACTAAAAGACAATAGTGTTTTTGAAGCAGCAGGGACTAACCTTATTGTTTGAGATTTCAATCTCATCTACAAAACTGAAGACAAAAACAATAGCAGAGTAAACAGAGGACCGATGAACAAATTTTGCGAAGTCATAAACCACTTGCAATGGAGAGAGCTTAAGCTTCATCGGAGGAAATACACCTGGAGCAATGACCAAGTAAATCTAGTTATGAGCAAAATTGACAGGCCTTCTGCTCTGAGCACTGGGAAGAGGAATTTCCAACTGCACACCTCCAGGCTCTACCTTTAGTTCTCTCAGACCACTACCCCATGCTACTGACCGGTGTAACAGAACAATGAAAATATGCGGGTTTTCGATTTGAAAGCTTCTGGGTGCAAATGCCCAGTTTTCACGAGGTGGTGCACGAAGCTTGGAATAAGCCAGTGCAAAACTCTAACCCAATGCGAAGATTGCACACCAAGCTGAGCATATCAGCAAAAGCTCTAACTAGATGGAGTAAGGAGAACATTGGAAACATTAGACTACAGTTGGAAATAGCAAAACTTATCATAGGAAACCTAAACAGAGCACAGGAGATGCGGGTATTGACGCAAGAAGAACAAGACTTTAAGCGAAGGATCCAACTGAAGTTTCAAGGCCTACTGGTCATAGAAAAAAATCAAAGCCAAGCAAAGGGCGAGATAAACACCATAAGGACGGCTGATGCCAACACCAAGCTATTTTTTCTAGAAGCTAACGGAAGGAGGAGAAAAAAATACATCCAAACCCTGCAAACAGACTCGGACACCTTTATCACACATCAAGACAAAGAGGAGCATATTCACCAACACTTTACAAATTTATTTGCGTCACCACCTGTCAGGTGCACTACTTTGAATTGGGACCAGCTAAATTTACCAAGTCATCAGCTAGTAGAGCTTGAAAAAAGACATAAGCGAAGAGGAAACACACAAAGCAATTTTTGAGATGCCAAAAGACAAAGCGCCCGGACCTGATGGCTACAAAAGTTTATTCTTCAGCAGCTACTGGGAAATCATAGACTGACCTCGTGCAGGCTCTACATCATTTATGTCAGCTCAGAGGGGCCACTTTTAATCTCCTTAACACAGCACACCTGGTGCTGCTACCCAAGAAGGAAGGGGCTGCTAGGATAGGAGAATATCGTCCGATTAGTCTCATTCACAGCGTGGCCAATTTTTTTTCAAAAATTCTTGCAAATAGATTGGCGCCAAAACTGCAATGCCTTTATCAAAGGACGATGCATTCATGATAGCTTTCTCTTCGTCCAAAGTCTGGTGAAAGAGCTGCAGAAGAAGAAAAAACCAACCGTATTCCTTAAACTAGACATTGAGAAAGCTTTCGACTCCGTGTGTTGGGGATACTTATTTGAGCTTCAGGAAAAGATGGGTTTTGGCCCCAAATGGAGAGAACGCATATCTATCCTCCTTTCGACTAGCTCTTCCAGGACTCTCCTAAATGGCAGACAAGGACCATTGATAAGACATGGCCGTGGCCTTCAGCAAGGAGACCCTTTATGTCCTCTTCTCTTTATACTTGCCATGGACCCAATGCAAAAGATCTTGCAACTGGCCACAGAAACAGGGATTTTCAAACCTGTTCACTCGTTAGAAAATGGAACAACGATGTCTTTGTATGCCGATGATGTGGCAATCTTCATGAACCCATACCCAACAGAATTGACCCCGCTGAAACAAATGCTTGACTCGTTTGGTGACTCCACGGCGTGAAGATCAACCTTGCAAAGTCCGACCTTTATGCCTTTAGATGTGAAGACATTGACATGCAATAGATCATTGTAGGATCGAAGAGCACGTGAAAAGCTACCAGAGAGGGGGTAAATGGTAGATTTAAAAATCTTACGCAGTGAAAACAATTAAACCCCAACCCCTTCGGCAGAAAAACGATCTATTAAAGAAATCGTGTGTGAGACTAATCTAAATGTGTTTCACCATGAAAAAAGTGATATATATCAGAGAGAATCAAGTAACGAATACAACACGACAAGAATCACTCAAATCCGTCGAGAAAAACACAAGTTATGATCGAAAGATCAAACAAAGGTCAATCTGCCCTACTCGAGAAAAAAACAGTTCTGGAACGCTGCAAAGAAACTCGTGTAGATCATAGACCACAAATCCAATGACCGTGAAATTTTGGAAGATGATAGATAATCAAGTTGTGAAGACAACCCAAAAAGAATCACGTCAATTGGATCTGCGAAACTCGAGTTATGATAAAACCACCGACTAAAGGTAGTGCTGTCCAGAAACTCGACGAGTAAAACTTGTCTGGAACAAGTCAGACGAACAAGGCACAAAAGTTCCTTCAAACTACAAATTTTATTTAATAGAACACAATAGTAACAGCCCCAAAGTCATGCACCACGAGCTCTGGGCTCCCTTGCTTATATAACCAGCTCGAAAGCCAACTCAACTCAAATCAGGAACCTAATCCTACTTTGTTCACGAATCGTAACTTTCCATAACTACTTAGGATTCTTCTATACGCAGATAGAAGCAATCTTAAGACTTCCAAACACCTTAGGAACGTATCCCACATTCCTAAACAACTCAAATTCGTGACCCACACGAAATCCTATCATAACCAACTCGATACTTTCCATACCGAGCCATAACCGACTTCGCCGCAGCCAAAGTCATCAACCGATACGATCCGATCCTTCCAACTAGATCTTCCCATCCTTAAATCATCTTTGGAACCTTTCCACGTTATGCACCACATGCATACGTGCAAACACCTTCCTTCGACATCCAATAACCTTCATATGCACTGCCCTTGATTCAATCATCCTGCGCGACCTCCTGATCAGCTCAACCACAGTTCCTTCCGAACTTGGTTGTTGGAACCTCATCTCCTCCCTGAGACTAGTCCAATGGATCCCATCACTATCCATGTCTTGAACTCAAGCAACACCTGCACATGAATAAACAACCAATCCATACGAGCCCAAGTCCTCGACTTGACTCAAGGTTGTTCCGAACACAACACCTTACGTGAGAACCTCACATAAGCATGTTTCAAAAACACAGTAACACGATATCATCCATGTCAACCAAAAACACACCAAATACTTAGCAAATGAATATCAAGCAATCTTTCCAGAAATGTAAAGCAATTACGAAACATTGCAAATGAAAAACAGAAGTATTATGGTCAAGTTCCGGACCTTGCCAGAGCGACCCGGACCTTGAGCCGAGCTAACAAAAGCTAGTAGAACCTAGCGCCGGAACTTACCAAAACTAGTATAACCAAGCTCCCGCCGGAGCTTACAAAACTAGCAGGACCTTAATAAAAAGGTGTTTTGGTGATATTCAAAACTTTTATTGTCAAAGCAAATGTATTCACTACAAGCCAATGTATTCAGCACACATAGGTCTTACAATCTCCCCCTTGATGAATGCATTGGCAACACCATTTAAAATTTGAAACATTGGCTTATTCACATAAAAGTTTTGAAGGCAATTTACCCCCCTTTGCAAATCAAAATTAAAATGAGAAGAAAATCCAAAAATTATCCCATATTATCTCTCCCCCTTTATTATCTCTCCTTATGCACATATTCTCTTTCTCTTTATGCTTATCTCTCCCCCTTTGACAATGTATTCAGCAAGTCATGAGCATATAAACAAATTATGTCTCCCCCTTTAGTTGTTATGAGCATATTATAACATATACATATAAACAAAGCTCATCCACGTCATACTATCAAGTACCTTACATTATCACATCAATGAAATACATAAAGTAGTGTAAGCCACGCTAGAGATCAAATGTAATTTTCAATTTAAATAAGTCTTGATCTCACAAACTTAACTATTTCAAAACCTGAAATCATGACACTAGTTGCTGCATTTTATGATTTTTCAAAGTATAAAATTAGATCATATGATATTTTCAAGAGATTATATGCGCATCTGCCTTATTCTAACAAACCAAGCCAAGCCTGTGTCATTTGACAATCAGAAGCTTAAGGACATGGTTTTAGTCATACACAACTTCTTCCAAGTTCATATCTAAGTGCAATGATAAGCCATCTCAAAAGAAGAAGTGCGATGCATGCATATTCTCTTGATCTTTTCTCAATTTATATTTGTTCATAAAAACTCAACATGTGAGTTGATTACTTGATTAATTTTTAATGATTAAAAGCACTTGTGAACATGTAAGAAGTTCAAAATAGAAAGAAAGTTCGACCATGACCAGATTTAGTGTAAGTTATTATTCCAATTACTAGACATGGCAAAAAAAACTACAAAATGTATAACATGAGTAATGTAGTAAGAACTTTTAGCATGTAAAAGGAATCACAAAGTCATATATGTATGAAACACTATGCTCATATTATTTTAATTTCAGATTCACACATAGACTTCCCAAGTTTCAAAACTCCCCCTCAATTTAAGCCATGAGGATTCATAACCCCTATTTCACTACAAATGTAACAAAAACTAGTGAATTCCAAAAGTTTTGTAAAAATATCAGCCAATTGTTGTTCGGTATCTACATGGTGAAGCACAATGTTTCCTTTTTCAACATTATCATGGAGAAAGTGATACCTAATGTCGATGTGCTTAGTTCTAGAATGTTGCACGGGGTTTTTAGCAATGCAAATGGCACTAGTGTTATCATGAAAAAGTGGAACACTATCTAGATCAACCCCATAGTCCTTAAGTGTTTGAACAATCCAAAGAATTTGTGAGCAAATACTAGCAGCAGCTACATATTCAGATTCGACTGTGGATTGTGCAACTGAATTTTGTTTTCTAGAGGACCAAGCAACAAGAGAATTACCAAGAAAATGACAAGCACCAGAAGTATTTTTCCTATCAATCCTACAACCCCCAAAATCAGCATCCGAAAAAGCTTTCAAAGTAACGGTTGAGGAAGAAGGAAGAAAAATGCCAAATTCTTGAGTTCTATGTAAGTACCTGAGAATCCTTTTGACGGCTTGACGATGTGAAGCACGTGGGGAGGCTTGAAACCGTGCACAAAGACATATGCTGAATTGTATGTCTGGTCTTGATGCCGTGAGGTACAAAAGTGATCCGATCATGCTTCTATATTCTTTTTGATCCATGGGTTCACCATCTTCATCAAGTCCAAGTGTTGTTGCTGTACCCATTGGTGTCCGAAGAGGCTTGCTTTTGTCCATGTTGAAGCGCCTTAGGAGATCTTTTGTATACTTTGTTTGATGCACAAAGGTACCCTCCTTTGTTTGCTTGATTTGCAGCCCCAAAAAGTAAGTGAGTTCACCCATCATACTCATTTCAAATTCAGAACTCATCATTGCTGAAAACTTGGACACAAGATCATGAGAAGCACAACCAAAGATAATATCATCCACATACACTTGAACGAATAATGAGTCATTGCCATGCTTAAGCACAAAAAGAGTTTTATCAATCTTGCCCATGGTAAATCCTTTTTCAAGGAAGAATGTTTTTAACCTATCATACCATGCTCTAGGGGCTTGTTTGAGACCATACAAGGCTTTGGACAGTTTGTAAACATGATTAGGAAAATCTGGATTTTCAAAACCCGGTGGTTGTTTCACATAAACCTCCTCATCTATATAGCCATTAAGAAAAGCACTTTTAACATCCATTTGATATAGCTTAAAACCTTTAGATGCAGCAAAAGCTAACAAAATTCTTATGACTTCTAATCTAGCAACAGGAGCAAAAGTTTCATCAAAATCTAGACCTTCAACTTGAGTGAAACCTTGAGCAACCAACCTAGCCTTATTCCTAACCACAACCCCATCCTCACTTTGTTATTTTAAACACCCATTTAGTTCCAATTAAAGTGTGACCTTGAGGTAGTTTCCAAACATTATTTCTTTCAAAATTTTCTAACTCTTCTTGCATGGCAATAATCCAAGATTCATTAGTGAGTGCTTGTGATATATCTTTGGGTTCAAAAGAAGCAACAAAAGCAGAATGAGCATAAGAGTTTGGATCGCAAAACCTGGACCGTGTGACTCGTTCGTGCAAGCTTCCAATCATCTTTTGTGGGGGATGATCTTTGTAAAACCGTAGGGGAACAGATATCTCACAAGCTTCTTCTTCTTGATGTTCATCACAAATCGATGAGCTTGTGACTTGAGGATAATTTGAATCAGCATTGATGGTTGTCGGTGCTGGTTGAGAATTAACATCCGGAGCTGAACCAAAGTCTTTAGCTGTTGAATTTTCGGGCAGCAGCTCCAATTCTTCCTCATCTTCAACAAAAATGCTCCCTCCCTGCAGATATGGATCTGGACCTGCAATGTTTGAGATAGTACCTGGGCTAGCTTCATCAAAAGACACTTCACAAGTCTCCAAAATTTTGTTAGTGTCAAGTAAAAGCACACGGTAGCCTCTAGTATGAGATGGATAACCAAGAAACATGCCATCAATGAATCTAGGTTCAAATTTATCAAGATTACCATGTTTCTTAACAAAGCATTTGCAACTAAAGACCCAAAAGTGTGTAACACTAGGCCTATGTCCAAACCGAAGATCATATGGTGTTTTACCTAGCTTAGCGCGCAAGAAAACACGATTTGAGACATAACAAGCGGTTGCTAATGCATCAGCCCAAAATTTCCTAGGAGTTTGATATTCATCAAGCATAGTCCTAGCCATCTAAACTAAAGTTCTATTCTTTCTTTCTACAACACCGTTTTGTTGAGGTACATATAGTGAAGAAAATTGATGATCTATTCTATTTTCAGCACAAAAGTGATCAAAAGATTGATTTTTAAATTCATTCGCTGTTAGGACGCAATTTGGATTTGTTTGAGAAGCATTATCTTTACCATGTAAAACACTACAATTAGATGCTTAGGTTGTTGAACGTCTTGTTAGAGGCTTGGTTCTTGTTCGCAGATAAGCTTGTGTTGATTATTTCATTCTCTGCTGAAAGACACTGCCCTGGAAGAATCTACAGCCACATTTATTTCACCTTTTAGGGACAGTCAATCGTTTCCTCGAATTTATGATGTAAGAAAGCTTTAGGTACTTGTGATGCAGGGAGAGAAATAAACAAGTCGCTGGTTACTTTGTAGTGGAAGCATCTCACTTTTCTTTGATACTTTTAAAGATCCTGGGTAATCAATTGATAATCTAAGAAATAAAGTTCTAAAGTGACTAAAAACTTAATTCTTAGACGCCATAAAGTAAACCCAAAAGTGTCTAGAATAAACATCAACAATCACAAGTACACACCATTTACCTCCGAAAGATTGAACACATGAAGGTCCTACAATGTCAAGATGCAAAAGTTGACATGGTTCAGTTGTGATGATCATTGTGAGGGGAGTATGTGAACCTACAACCATCTTAGCATGTCTACAAGAAGAGCACACAATTTCTTTGTCCCCTTTAAGCTTAGGCAGCCCACATATGCGATCAAGAGCACTAACATGCGTTAGGTGATCAAAGCGTACGTGACCAAGTCTACGATGCCAAAAATATAGGTCCTTTGAATCATTAGCAACTAGACACCTATGCTTAGAGGAAGACATATCAAAATCAGCTTTAAAAACTCTTCCAAACCGAGACATGTTAAAAATAAGCTCACTATTTGAACTTACAACTTTGTAGCAGTTTTTATTGAAAATAATTTCCAAATTTTCATCTAGCAATTGTGAAACAGAAAGCAAGTTGTATTTCAAAATTTTGACAAGTGCCACATCCTTCAAAGTGTAGTGATCATTTACTCTAACCGAACCTTTAGCAATTATAGGAGTTGAAGAATTATCGGCAAAAGTAACATTCTCTACACGTGACACAAAAGAGACGGAGGAGAACCATTCTTTGTTACCTGTTATTTGGCGTGAGCAACCTGAATCCACAATCCAAATGTTCTCCTTCC
Source organism: Tuctoria greenei (assembly GCA_036927565.1). Lineage (NCBI taxonomy): Eukaryota > Viridiplantae > Streptophyta > Magnoliopsida > Poales > Poaceae > Tuctoria > Tuctoria greenei. The sequence continues at coordinate 170,399,880 of JAYESD010000007.1, read as the reverse complement.
TTAAGCATGTAACCTACATAGAAGCACAATACGTCGATGACTCAATACTGGGGTTAGTCAAAAGGCATTTAGGTATCCAGTACTGAGTCACACGACGTGCAGCAGGAAAAACACGCGAAAGCTGAGATAAAACAGCAGGTTTATGAGTCAAAGTTTGAGATTTTTTATTCTTAACTACTGACCTATAAGGTGTTACTTGTATAGGACAAAAATCAGTAGCTACAGAGGCAAATACAGAAGGTCCGGAGGTAAACTTTGAATGTTTTTGACTCAAAACAGCAGTTTGTACATTCGGTTCAATATGTGTAGCAAATTTTGCATGAAAGTTATGAAATCTAGCAACCATTCTTTCCATTTTCTGTTGTTTAGCTAGTCTATAACAAAAATCTATGACATGACCATCTCTACCACAGTAGGTACAATGAAATTTAACTTTGTGTTCATGTCTAGATGAGCAAACAACATTTTTATTTGAAACCGAATGAGACAATACTCTTGCAGATTTGAAAACCACTTCTTTTTGTTTAGGAACTGTTTGAATCAAACCACTTTCTAAGGACTTTACAATTTTAGGTGGATGTGCCTTAGCATGAGCATGAGAATCAAAACCTAAACCAGTTTTATCATTGCAAGACTTGGATGAATTCAACAGCAAGTTTAGGTTCTTATTTCCATTAGAAAACCGATCAAATGTCTTATGCATGTTATCAAGTTTATTGGACAAATCAAGGCAATTTTCACATGAAGTTTTTCCTTTTACTTTGCAATTGGAACAATATTTAACTTCATGACAATGTAAAGCATTGTTCAATATAGAGATTTCATTCATAGCATCTTGCAGTTTCTTATCAAGATCATCACAACTAGAACAATGCAAATCAATTGTAGAACAAGAAGCATCTTTTAAGTTTCCAATATTAAGTGCAGCAAGCTTTTTGTTCTTTTCAATTTCAAGTTCAAGTTTATCAAGTGTGGAGGTATGTGCACTTCTTAGGGAGGACAATTGTTCATATATTAAGTCACATGAGGAACAAGAATCATCACTAGGAATCAAGGATTTCAAACGATTAATTTCAGATTCTAGTGACTCAATTTTAACAACATTGTCCCTAAGATTTTTGTCCTTTTTCTTAACAATAACAGTGGCACGATAGCATCACACATTTCTTCGCAAGTAGGACATACCTCTTCATTGTCGCTGTTGTGTTCTGCCTCCTCCATACTTGATCTTGACCTGCCCGCTATGAAGCACAAGTTTGCCAAATCATCTTCATCTTCATCACTTCCAATGTCCACATCGCTTGAGCTAAGTTCCTGGAGTGCTGAGATAAAACTGCTCACCAATTGACGTCCTGTAAAACCCTTCTTTTTCTTCGTATCTTTTGCAGAGGAGTGCTTCGTTCTTGTTTTCTTTTCATCCTGGGAAGTAGGACCTGAAAGGTTAGGGCAATCTGAACAAAAATGTCCTGTCTTACCACACTCAAAGCATCGTTGAGGTCCGGAGCTTCCCCTTCTTCTAGTTCTCACATTTTGCAATGCTTTTGAGAACCGGGTAGAGATGAGCGCTAGCTCCTCCTCTGGAAACTCCTCAATCTGTTCAAGGGTTAGAGAGGACAGCAAGGCAAGTGTACCACAAGATGAAGATTGGCCGGAGCAAGGCATATCACGTTGAGAAACAAAAGCAATAGACTTGTTGGGGTTCTTACGTGATATTATGTCAATTTCATGAGTTTTTAGCTTGGAATATAGAACATCTAAAGTAAGTGTACTCATGACAGTAGATTCACGAATAGATGTGACTTTTATCTCCCAAATTGACATATCTAATGTACTTGCAATTGCCTAGCATTTTCAACATCTAAAAAATTAACATTGATACTATGCAAGTTGCTGAGAATCTTATTAAAGCGAGCAAAAAGGTCATCAATAGACTCATCGGGTTGCATCTCGAAGCGCATGTATTCTTTCTTGAACATGTTTTGCCTTACCCCTTTGATCGCGTTGGATCCTTCGTGGTAGTCACAAAGTGCTTTCCACACATCGTATGCAGATCGGAGGTGTGCAACACGATCGAAGTCGCTTTGTATTAATCCTTGTATGATCAAGTTCCGAGCCTTGTTGTTGTTGTCGACATCTCTCATATTTGTAGCTGTAACTTGATCGTTTGATGGAACTTCGTAAGGCATGTATACCTTCTCCCATATTGCAAAGCCTTGTGCCTGAATGAAAGCCTCCATGCGTGCCTTCCAAACCTAAAAATCAATACCAGCAAACACACAAGGTTTGGCAGAGTACTTCTCCATGATGATTAGTCAAAAACACGTGCAAATCACAAAGATTAGAGCACTGTGGCTCTGATACCAATTGTAGGATCGAATAGCATGTGAAAAGCTACCAGAGGGGGGGGTGAATGGTAGATTTAAAAATCTTACGCAGCGGAAACAATTAAACCCCAACCCCTTCGGCAGAAAAACGATATGTTAAAGAAATCGTGTGTGAGACTAATTTAAACGTGTTTCACTGTGACAAAAGTGATAGATATCAGAGAGAATCAAGTCACAAAGACAACACAATAAGAATCACTCAAATTCTTCGAGAAAAACTCAAGTTATGATCGAAAGATCAAACAAAGGTCAATCTGCCCTACTCGAGAAAAAAAACAGTTCTGGAACGCTGCAAAGAAACTCATGTAGATCATAGACCACAAATCCAACGACCGTGAAATTTTGGCAGATGATAGATAATCAAGTTTTGAAGACAACCCAAAAAGAATCACATCAATTGGATCTATAAAACTCGAGTTATGATAAAACCACCAACAAAAGGTAGTGCTGTCCAGAAACTCGACGAGTAAAACTTGTCTGGAATAAGTCGGACGAACAAGGCACAAAAGTTCCTTCAAACTACGAATTTTATTCAATAGAACACAAGAGGAACATCCCCAAAGTCGTGCACCACGAGCTCTGGCTCCCTTGCTTATATAACCAGCTCGAAAGCCAACTCAACTCAAATTAGGAACCTAATCCTACTCTGTTCACGAATCGTAACTTTCCATAAATGCTTAGGATTCTTCTATACGCAGATAGAAGCAATCTTAAGACTTCCAAAAACTTTAGGAATGTATCCCACATTCCTAAACAACTCAAATTCGTGACCCACACGAAATCCTATCATAACCAACTCGATACTTTCCATACCGAGCCATATCCGACTTCGCCGCAGCCGAAGTCATCAACCGATACGATCCGATCCTTCCAACCAGATATTCCCATCCATAAATCATCTTCGGAACCATGTTGCCACGTCATGCACCGCATGCATACGTGCAAACACCTTCCTTCGACGTCCAGTAACCTTCATATGCACTACCCTTGATTCAATCATCCTGCGCGACCTCCTGATCAGCTCAACCACAGTTCCTTTCGAACTTGGTTGTTGGAACCTCATCTCCTCCCTGAGACTAGTCCAATGGATCCCATCACCATCCATGTCTTGAACTCAAGCAACACCTGCACATGAATAAACAACCAATCCATACGAGCCCTAGTCCTTGACTTGACTCAAGTTAGTTCCGAACACAACACCTTACGTGAGAACCTCACATAAGCATGTTGCAAAAACACAGTAACAAGATATCATCCATGTCAACCAAAAACGCACCAAAGACTTAGCAAATGAATACTAATCAACCTTTCCAGAAATGTAAAGCAAGTACGAAACATTGCAAATGAAAAACAGAAGCATTGTGGTCAAGTTCCGGACCTTGCCAGAGCAACCCGGACCTTGAGCCGAGCTAACAAAAGCTAGTAGAACCTAGCGCTGGAACTTACCAAAACTAGTATAACCAAGCTCCCGCCGGAGCTTACAAAACTAGCAGGACCTTAATAAAAAGGTGTTTTGGTGATATTCAAAACTTTTATCGTCAAAGCAAGTGTATTCACTAAAAGCCAATGTATTTAGCACACATAGGTCTTACAATCATCCATGCTTTCCCGGCCACCCTAAAGCAATTCTCGTGTAAATATATAGGCCTTTCGGTGCATACTAGAAAACTAAGAAGAGTAGACATACAACCCTTGATAGAAAGGGTGGGGAGCAAGCTAGCTGCATGGAAAGGTAAACAATTAATGAAAGTAGGATGTGCGACCCTAGCAAAGTATGTCCTAACATCAACGGTGATGCACCATGCGATGGTGATCATCCTACCAAATTGGGCCACCAAGAAGATTGACCAAATAAGGAGGGGATTTATTTGGGCAGGAACAAACAGCACAAACAACGTCGCCGGCCACTGTCTAGTGAACTGGGCAACAATGTGCCTACCTAAGCAGCCAGGTGGACTTGGTATCTTGGATCTTCGCAAGTACGACATTAATTTAAGACTCGGATGGCTATGGCTGTCAGAAACTGAAGCAAACCGATGTTGGTCAGGCATGATGATTAGTAACACAAAGGCTGAAAAGGCGCTCTTTGCAAAATTCACAACTACTGAGATTGGAGACGGAAACATGACTTTGTTCTGGCAAGACAACTTGAAGGTGCATCTAGGAAATTCCTTGTGGGTTTTGGACAATTGATGACACACAAATGAGATCCTAGTGAACTTGTTGAGATGACTGCAGGTTAAGCTAAATGAGATAGTTTGGTGCACTAAAAAAGGTGAAAAATGAAGTGGCATAAAAAAGAGAAAAGCCCAACTGACGATTGAAGCGCAAAGTAGATTTAAATGTATAGGATGTGTGTGAGAGACACATCCTAAGAGCTCAAGTCTTTGCATAGGGGTAAGGTCTTCAAAACACCTAAAAATTCACTGAGCACTGGATTAGTCCATTCATGGATCGGACTAGTTTGTTCAACTCTCTATTGCCCAAATACACTATGAACCGGACTAGTCCGACCGTGGACCGGACTAGTCCGATAAACTTTCTGGAACCACATAACATAGTGCACTAGACTAGTCCGATGTTGGACCAGACTAGTCCGTTCAAGTCTTTGTGAACCCATTACACTACACCCCAGACAAGTCCGTCCACGGGATTGGACTAGTCCGTTGAACTCTCTGATGTTCTATAACACATAGCACCGAACAAGTCCGTTCTTGGATCGGACTAGTCCGTTCAACTCTCTGGAGTTCAATGACACAAAGCACCGGACAAGTCCGGACACCTACCGGACTAGTCCAGTATACCTCACACAATTAGGGTTTCTAGTGTGCTGCACATTTCACACCGACTTTTACACATCACACAGGACAAGTCTGGTCCCCTGTACAGACTAGTCCGGTCGTCGGGATCCCTAACGGTAAATTTTTTGGAAACACTATAAATAGGAGATCCACGACCCCACAAATAGAATTCACGTATTCTACTGTTCACAACTCAAACCCTAGCACCGCCACTTGTTCCAAGAGCCCAAAAACACATCTCCCCATGCATCTAAAGTCCTAAAAGGTGAAAATCAATTGAGTATTCAGATTTGGGGTTGGGAGATCGTTGTCTACACGTCGTTGATCTCTTGGGGTTTGATCTTTTCACACTCGTGCTTCTCTTTGTAATCTTTTTTAGTGTATTTGATCATCTTTTTGTTGTAATTCTTGTGGGAGCCCTCAACGTGTGAGGTCGCCCCATAAACTCGGTGATTACCCGTGATAGTGGAATCAAGTCGGCCTTGTGTGGTGAATTGACGAGGGAAAGAGTTTGAAGAGACCCGACTCTGTGTGGGCTTCCTCAACGAGGAGTAGATCTCTTTGGTGAGATCGAACCTCGGCAAAAATAGGTATCCCACGTGCTTCTTTGTTTTTGCATCTTCATTGATTAGGGCACATAGTTGATCAACATTATAACTTGAATTCCAAGTTGCTTTTCACATGTAACTTCACAATATTGATTGATAATTCAAGTGATCTCATCAGCTGTTCAGATTTACACTGCAACAATATTTAATTCCTGAATCAACACTTAATCAACTTGACACACATTAGCACACCGGACTAGTCCGCACCTCCAACCGGACAAGTCCAGTCCATCAAGTATTTGACAATTTGATTAAGTGTGCAAGAAATTTTCAAAGCCTATTCACCCTTCGTCTAGGCCACATTCAATTGGTATTATAGCAGGTTCTCCATCGACGAGACTCACCGCTCGGAGAGTTCAATGGCCTCTAAAAAGAACAACGATGTCTTGAAGGTGCTCAACACCGAAGAAGAGCAAGATACAAAATCCTTCGATGTACTGACGGAAAATCCACATGATGATGAAGAAGTGCGTCAACTCAAGGAACTTCTAAGGAAGAAACTTCTGAGCCAAAAGGGAAAAGAAGACTAGAAGATGATGGGGAGTGGTCATCAATACTACTCCTGATATCCTTACAACTACAATCGTCTTAATACAAACAATCATTATCTTTCTATTCCCATGGGAAAGCCTCCACAATTCGACAGAAACGACTACACCATGTGGAAATACAATATGAAAATGCATCTAATCTCCTTGAATCCAGTTTGTGGCATATTGTGTGTACAGGTGTAGATATCCCAGATACAGATGAAGAACTAACTGCAGAACAAGAACAAGAAATTCATTGCAACGCACAAATTGTTGCAGTGATTACCTCATCAATGAGCCGGGAGGAGTTCACCAAGATCGATGGATTAGAAAGCGCAAAAGAAATCTGGGATATACTTAAAACAACACATGAAGGAAATAGGGCAGTCCGAGAAGCCAAGATTGAGATGCTTGAAGGAGAGTTGGTAAGATTTACCATTGAAGAAGGCGAATTACCTCAAGACATGTACAATTGGATGAAGGCGCTTATCAATAAGATCTACACCTATGGAAGCAAGAAGTGGACTGAGCATGAGGTGGTCAAAAGGATGATTAGATCCTTTATGCCAAGAAATGTCACCTTATGCTCAATGATCCAAAAAAGCCCCGAGTTTCACAAAATGACCGCAGATGAACTATTGGGCAAAATCATAAACCATGAGATGATGGAGAAGGAAGCCCACTATGTCAAGGACCTAGCTGAGCTCACCTCCTCCAAAAAGAAGGAAGTTGCTCTCAAAGCATCTTGCAAGCCTAAAGGAAAGGAAGCCCGTGAAGCTCAAGATGACGGAGATACAAGTGATGTGAGCACAGACTTGGATGATGAAAAGATGGTACTCTTTATCAAGAAATTCAAGCGCATGATGAAAATAAGAAATGGCAACAACTGAAATGAAGGGAAGAGCAAAGAAAAAGGAAAACCCAAGGCTCGACGTACCTGCTATAACTGTGGCGAGCACGGGTGCTTCATGGTTGACTACACTTATGAAGAGAATAAGAGGAAGAAGGAAACAAAGCCTCAAGAAAAAGAAGATCTTCAGAAAAAGGAGGCAAGGTCATCAAGCGCATATTGGCAAGGAGTGGGACTCAAACGACAAGTCCTCCTCTGATGAAGAAGAGTAGATGACCACCATTGCCATCAAAAAGCCTACCAAGATGTCTATGCTCTTCCCGAACATGGGACGATGGGAGACTCACAATCACACTTTCCTTATGGCTAAAGAAGGCAAGAAAAAGGTTCGACTTACTCCCCCCTCACTAAATTCCTCTATTGATGATTTTGACAACTCTAGTGAAAATGAGGAGATGTTTAGGGGATTAAGTAAAACTGCATTGAAGAAAATGAAAATGTTGTCGGATTAAATCTTTTAGAAGCAGGAGCTTGTCAACTGACAAGAAGATATGCTCATCCGTGAAAGGAAGAGGTATCAAGAGGTTGAGAAACTCCTTGAGCTTGAAAGAGAGAAGAGCAAGTCACTTGAGCATGAGCTAGCCTTGAGTAAGGAAACTTACACAAAGCTAGAAGACTCACACGTTGCAATCAAGGATGAACTTGCTAACTTGTCAAAAGTTAACAAGATTCTTGAAGTGCAAGTTGAGTCACTCAAGCAAAGTGACTCCTCCTCCTCCAAAAGCTCACCTTCCAAAGGTATAAGTCCGACAACTATTGCAACTTGTACATGTTCCACTAAGAAAAATGTTGCCAAACTTGATTCTTCATTTTTTTATGCTAAGCATCCTTCCCAAAGTGGCATCTTTGACAAGGAGATGATCAAATATGCACGTAGTGCATATATGGTCACTAGACCTCCTAACATCAAAGATGGTCTTGGGTTTAACAAGAGCAAACACATGTCCACCAATGTTCATGCTAAGAAGACTATTTGGTGCAAATGAGATAGTTTGGTGCACTCAAAAAGTTAAAAAATGAAGTGGTGTAAAAGAGAGAAAAGCACAACTAACGATTGAAGCGCGAAGTAGATCTAAATGTGTAGGATGTGTGTGAGAGACATATCCCAATAGCTCAAGTCTTTGTGTAGGGGTAAGGGCTTCAAAACACCTAAAAATTCACTGAGCACCGGATTAGTCCATTCATGGACCGGACTAGTTTGTTCAACTCCCTGTTTCCCAAATACACTATGCACCGGACTAGTCTGGTCTTGGACTGGACTAGTCCGATAAACTTTCTGGAACCAAATAACATAGTGCACCAGACTAGTCTGATGTTGGACCGGACTAATCCATTCAAGTCTCTGTAAACCCATTACACTACACTTCGGACATGTCTGTCCACTGGACTTGACTAGTCCGTTGAACTATCTGATGTTCTATAACACGTAGCACTGGACAAGTCCATTCTTGGATTGGACTAGTCCATTCAACTCTGTGGAGTTCAATTACACAAAGCACCACACAAGTCCGGACACCTACCGGACTAGTCTGGTATACCTCACACAATTAGGGTTTCTAGTGTGCTGCACATTTCACGTCGACTTTTACAAAGCATATCGAACAAGTCCGGTCCCCTGTATAGACTAGTCCGGTCGTCGAGATCCCTAATGGTAAAAATTTTGGAAACACTATAAATAGGAGATCCATGACCCCCAAATATAATTCATGTATTCTAATGTTCACAACTCAAACCCTAGCATCGCCACTTGTTCCAAGAGCCCAAAAACACATCTCCCCACAAATCTAAAGTCATAAAAGGTGAAAATCAATTGAGTATTAAGATTTGGGGTTGGGAGATCGTTGTCTACACGTTGTAGAGCTTTGGGGGTTTGATCTCTTTACACTCGTGCTTCTCTTTGTAATCTTTTCGAGTGTATTTGATCATCTTTTCGTTGTAATTCTTATGGGAGCCCTCAACGTGTGAGGTTGCCCCATAAACTCGGTGATTACCCGTGATAGTGGAATCAAGTCGGCCTTGTGTGGTGTCTTGACGAGGGAAAGGGTTTGAAGAGACCCGACTCTGTGTGGGCTTCCTCAACGAGGAGTAGATATCCTTGGTGAGATCTAACCTCAGTAAAAATCGGTATCCTGTGTGCTTCTTTGTTTTTGCATCTTCTTGATTAGGGCACATAGTTGATCAACATTATAACTTGAATTCCAAATTGGTTTTCACGTGTAACTTCACAATATTGATTGATAATTCAAGTGATCTCATCAGTTGTTCAGATTTCCGCTGCGATAACGTTTAATTCCTGAATCAACACTTAATAAACTCGATACACATCAACACGCCAGACTAGTCCGCACCTGTGACGCCCGGTTCCGAAAAATGAACCAAGCTAACACATATGTGTGCCCAGGATGTTCAACACACATACACGAGTGCAATCACAAAAGAGTATACAGAAAATTACCACCGAACAAAATTAATTAACCAAACTTTATTACACAAACCAGATTATCCTCGAATACAAGCTCTAATGAATATTAATGACAAGTTCAACTAATGCAGCGGAAATAAACTAATTAAGCAAACTAAGCAACTAAGCAGCATAAGCGATAGGGTATGTATGCGTAGCTCCAATCAACACCACAGGCAAAGCTAACAGTAGACACGGCCTAGAACTCTGCATTATCACCATTAAACTCCCAAACCTGACCTGCAACTGTTGGGGGGGGGGTTGCAAGAGTGAGTACATGTCGTACTCAGCAAGTGTGGAAAGTATGACATGTGGCTGATTCAAATGACGACAATAATAATGCCAAAGTGCTGAAAAGTACATTAAAAACATTTGAAAAGCAATATATTATATGTATGTGAAATAAACCCATCATAATCATAAGTAATACCATAGTACCAGTCCACAATTCACCATCCTCATCAATAATTCCAGATTTCACCATTTGCCAATAACCATATTCAATACCAGAAATTAATCCATAACAATAATACCAACCATAACCATCCCAAATACCATCCCAATACCAAATTCCCTATAATCTTGGAAGTTGTCCAGGTGCTCATAATCGGGAGCACGGCTATTATGATAGTTTATTTAGACTCTGCAGAGTTTGTACCTCTTTACCCACGTGTTTGTGATTTCATCACCCGTCGGCGACTAAAGAACCTCCCTCATGCCAATTACACTTACTTTGGTGTATGGCCAAGAGATCACAAAATAGCCTTTACAAAGGGATTACTAGCCTATTTAGACCCCACTGAGGTTTCACTAGTGGCGATGTCTCCCACTGAGCACATCTTCAACCAAGGGCCCCCTCTTGAGCCATTCGGATCCCAGGGTAGTCCCACCAATCATCAACAAACCCAATCCGACTACCCCTTCCCCGAGCATCCACAATGGTCCAAGCAGCACTAGCAAAGCCCTAATTAATCAGCTACGCCGCACCCATACTTGGCCTCATGGTGGTACTGTAGTCCTGGCTTATTCTCGCATGAACCGGTCCATAGATCTAAAGCAAGCAAACCACCATAACATCCAACCCATCCATATACCAGCCTTGCTTACATCATCCATTACCATATCATATTTAACCAGTTCATGTTAACCATAATCTCATTCATGCATAATTAAATTGAGTGGTATAATTGTTTTCCATCCCAGTTGATTAAGCGAAGCAAAAAGGTAAAAGCCCTTCCCGACTCTCTACCATATATTCCAGGTGACAAGGGTGGTTTAGCAAATCTAGTCAACTTCCTACCATAGGATTCCCATCAAATTGACACAAGCATGCAGTTTGCAAACAAAACATTTATTTAAAAAACATGATCAATATGCTTCAAGGACACTTGCCTTGCTCTTGCTGTTGATCAGGATCAAAGCCTTCGAACTCTTGATGATGTAGATCCTCCGCGGCACTTTCTAGCACAAATCCGTCTAATCCACACAATAAACATACAAGACAAGAAACACAATCAAAGATTGCACAAATATTACTCAATATGACATGACATGCATGATTAATGCAAATGCAAGGTAGAACTTGTTACTAGATTATTTTTAATAATCACTAACTAGTTCTAATAGCTTTTAACAAGTTTATACAGGTTTGGAATTGATTAGATCAAATTTTAGAATTAATTCAACACAATTTAACCAGGAAGATTGGACTAGTCCGCTAGGGACCGGACAAGTCCGCACTTGACGAGATCAGCAGATTAGGGTTTTCTAGATCGACGTGAATTTGGAGATTAGGGGTTGAATTCACGTAAAGAAAAGAGAATAGAAGGTATACCAGGTGTTTAGAACTCCAATGAATCAAGAAACTTGGAGGTAGCACTTGGATCTTGATGATCTAGGGTTGGTGATGAACTTGGAGATGAATTGGTGGTGAAGGACGAAACTTTGTGGAGATCTTGATCCTCTTTCATTTCCTCCTCTTCTTTCTTCTTGCTTGGGATCTTCTCCTCCCTCCTTGATGGTGGCTCTCCACGAACTAGGGTTTGGGTGGGGTGGAAAAGTGGCAAATAGATGTCAACCAAGGGGTGGGGTTGTTTATATAGAGGTGGAGGCTAGGGTTAGATGGATTTCGAGTTTGGGATAAGTAGAGGCCGGTTTAGAGTCCCACATGGGCTCTAAAAGAGTTGGGCACGACGTCCCTAGGCCCACTTAACGTGAAACCCAAGAAACAAGTCGTAAAACAAAAGATCAATTTGGAGTCACAAAATATCGGACAAGTCCGGACAGGACCGAACTAGTCCGAAGTCGTCCAGAGAGAAAATCGGACAAGTCTGGCCAAACATCGGACAAGTTCGAACTTGAACAGAAAGGAAAACGGACAAGTCCGCTGGAACACCGGACTAGTCTGGAAAAGTCCAGGGACTTAGAAATTTTTCAAAGATTCTTGGAATATCGGACTAGTCCGCACAAAATTGGACAAGTCCGAAAGTTTCCAGTGCCAAAAATCGGACTAATCTGCAGCAAAAACGGACAAGTCCGTTTTTAGTCAGAGAGAAATCGGACTAGTCCGCAGCAAAAACGGACTAGTCCGCACTTTCCTGTGTTTTAAGTGTGGTTTTGTTCCAAATCAATTTTAAACTTGTTCCTCTTTATGTGGATTAATGTTAAGCATGTATATGAATGTATGCAAGGCATGATGCATGGAAATGAGGGTGTTACATCACCTCCAACTGGACAAGTTCGGTCCATCAAGTATTTGACAATTTGATTAAGTGTGCAGGAAATTTTTAAAGCCTATTCACCCCCTATAGACCACATTCACAACTAGTCTGGGGAGCAACCATTGAAAGAGTGCTTCCCACTCCTGTTCCGCGCGGCAAGACACAAAAGCAGAACGATGGCTAAAGAAATCATCAATAACAATTGGATTAGAGACTTGTGTGATATCTCATCTACTCAGGAAATCACAGAATACCTACGCTTATGGGAAAAATGTCAATTGTCACAGTCGGTAGAAACAGAGAAGACAAGGTACTATGGAAACTAAGTGGAGATGGATCCTACAAAGCTAAGGCAGTTTATGCTTGTCAATTTGATAGCGCTTGTCGGTACCCTGCGTACCGGGTACTCTATGATATCACAAGAAGTGCCAGAGAATTTCACCTGTCCGGGTTGAAGGCTTCTTGAGGCCCACGTGTCACACGGCATTGGACTCGCCTCCCTCATATGGGTAGCTCCGGGACTGCCACGTGTAATATAAGACCGGAGCTAAATCCCCGACATAGGGAAGCTCCGGTGCCACCACGTATATATCAGTTCCGGACCTATCTCCCCATGAGGGGAAGCTCCAGAACTGACGCGTGTGGAGCTTCCGGACCTACAACACCAACAGAGACATTGGCTGATCTCCAACAGCACGGACATTCAAGGGACAGTTAAAGCGGCAGTTACAAGACCTGATTACGTGTCATTAATGCTATATTAGTGCCACTCGATCAGTGGACTATTAATTGGGGTAACGCATCCACTAAGGCATGCTATCACCCTATTAATCACGCTTAATACTCATAGACTCTGTATTAGGTTATTGAATACGCCAGGGCCACATGTCACACCAGGAAAATGTTGTAACGGCCAGTCCTTAGACTATAAAAGGATTGCACCGCACGATACAGACACATCTGATCCAAGATGATACGCACACCAGCACAAGGGAAATCCTCAACACACACACACACACACACACACACACACACACACATTGTGGAGTAGGGTATTATGCGCAGGCAGCCCGAACCACGTAAATCCTCAGTGTCATCATCTTGTTCCCAATCTCTGTGTGCCCAAACCAATACAAGAACCTCCATGGGCTACATTTAGTAGTACGGGGGAAGTGTCGTTTAACCACTTCGACATTTGGCGCGCCAGGTAGAGGGGGCCTGAGATCAGGAGATGGTGAACTCCACCGCAGGATCTTCCAATGGCAACCACGCTGAACAGCTTGCTGGAGGCAATCCTTCCAACATGCAGCATCCAGCAGGAGCCGTTGTCCGAGGGGGCGTCATGCCACCACCACCACCATCAGCCCCAGCAAATAATGCTGGTCAACAGGATGGGGTACTTGTGTCGGTTACAGCATCGACAAACAACAACCCCGAGAATGCGCTAATTGCTGCATAAACTCTGTTGGAGCGCCCACCAGTGCCAGGAGCAACTCATGGTGCGATGGAGCAGTGGCGCGCTGATGTACAACATCATCTGGTTGCAGCTGCAGCCGATGCCATCAGCAACCAAGGTCCTCCCCCTTCGGGGCAGGCAATAGCTCAACGTAGGACCTTGTTTGGAAGACTTGGTCCTCACGTGTCACAACACCGACAACATGTTACATCCCAGCAGGTGACTTCGCTGCCTTCCAGGACACGACGCACCCACACCATCACCAGGATTCTGACTCACGACCTACGGTTGGAACTTTATCGCCGTTACCGACAGTAGGATGACCACGTCCATATAGAGCGTGCTCGTGAGAGGCTCTGGACAACCCTGCTCTTCAGGGAGTAGGGGCAGGCTGTTCTGCCCAAGCGATGCACTTACGCATGGTCAGATGGCTACAAAAGTTTCGGCCTCATTTGCCAAAGAAATTCGACGAAACTGTCAACCATGCCGAGTTTCTTCAAATCTACTCTACTCTATACTTGCGGCAGGGGGCAATAAGGCCATGATGGCCAACTGCTTCCCAGTGGCTCTGACTGGGACTGCAAGGTCTTGGTTCATGAGTCTTCCACCCGACTCCATTAATAGTTGGGAGGAACTATGCCAACAGTTCATTGCTAACTTTGGGAGTTCTTATGTAAGACCTATGTGTGCTGAATACATTGTCTTGTAGTGAATACACTTGGCTTTGATGATAAAAGTTTTGAATATCACCAAAACACCTTTTTATCAAGGTCCGACTCTAGCTCTGAGCTACAGCAAGGTCCGACGGTAGGTCCGGCTTGGTTTGGGTAGCTCCAGTTAAGTTTGATGCTAGGTCCGACTAGCTTTGGTCAGCTCCGGTGAAATTTTGTCTTTAGCTCCGGCATGTCTTTGATAGCTCTGACGTGTTTTTTCTAAGCTCCGAGTTGTTTTTTCTAGCTCCGGTTTTTGGGTTTACTAGTTCCGACTAGTTCTGGTTATCTCCGGCGCTAGGTCCTGCTAGTTTTGTAAGCTCCAGCAGGAGCTTGGTTGTACTAGTTTTGGTAAGCTCCGGTGCTAGATTATACTAGCTTTTGTTAGCTCCGGCTCAAGGTCCGAGTTGCTCTGGCAAGGTCCGGAACTTGACCGTAGTGGTTCTGCTTTTCATTTGCAATGTTTCGTACTTGCTTTACATTGTTGGAAAGATTGCTTAGTATTCATTTGCTAAGTTTTTGGTGCATTTTGGTTGATATGGATGATATCATGTTACTGTGGTTTTGCAACATGCTTATGTGAGGTTCTCACGTAGGGTGTTGTGTTTGGAACTAACTTGAGTCAAGTCGAGGACTTGGGCTCGTATGGATTGATTGTTTATTCATGTGCAGGTGTTGCTTGAGTTCAAGACATGGCTGGTGACGGGATCCATTGTACTAGTCTCGGTGAGGAGATGAGGTTCCAACAACCAAGTTCGGGGGGAATTGTGCTTGAGCTGATCAGGAGGTTGCGCAACATGTTTGGATCAAGAACAATGCATATGAAGGTATCGTGGACGTCATTGGAAGATGTTTGCACGTGTGCAAGGAGTGCATGGACGTGGCTACATGGTTTCGAGGCATGATGAAGAGATGTGGACGTAAAGAATTGGTCAGAAAGGTCCAACCGACTAGGTTATGGACTCAGGCTGCGACTGAGTCGAGTTTGACTCAAATATGGAAAGATTTGAGTTGGTTATGATAGGATTTCGTGTGGGTCACGAATATGAGTTGTTTAGGAATGTGGGATAGGTTCCTAAGGTGTTTGGAAGTCTTAAGATTGCTTCTATCTGCGTATAGAAGAATCTTGAGCAGTTATGGAAAGTTACGATTCGTGATCTGAGTAGGATTGGAGTCCTAGTTGATATTGGGATTGGCTTTTGAGCTGGTTATATAAGCAAGGGAGCCCAGAGCTCGTGGTGCACGACTTTGGGGCTTTTCCTCTGGTGTTCTATTTAATAAAAGTTGTAGTTTTAAGGAACTTTTGTGCCTTGTTCGTCCGACTTGTTCCAGACAAGTTTTACTCGTTGAGTTTCTAGACAGCACTACCTTTCGTCGGTGGTTTTATCATAACTCGAGTTTTACTGATCCAATTAACGTGATTCTTTTTGGGTTGTCTTCACAACTTGATTGTCTATCATCTATCAAAATTTCACGGTCATTGGATTTGTGGTCTATGATGTACACGAGTTGCTTTGCAGCATTCCAGAACTGTTTTTTCTCGGGTAGGGCAGATTGACCATTGTTTGATCTTTCGATCATAACTTGAGTTTTTCTCGATGGATTTGAGTGATTATTTTTGTGTTGTCTTTGTGACTTGATTCTATCTGATATCAATCACTTTTATCACGGTGAAACATGTTTAGATTAGTCTCACACACGATTTCTTTAACAGATCATTTTTCTGCCAAAAGGGTTCGGGGTTTATTTGTTTCCGCTGCGTAAGATTTTTAAATCTACCATTCACCCCCCCTCTGGTAGCTTTTCACGTGATCTTCGATCCTACAATTGGTATCAGAGCCACGGTGCTCTAATCTTTGTGATTTGCGCGTGTTTTTGACTAATTATCATGGAGAAGTACTCCGCCAAACCTTGTGTGTTTGCTGGTATTGATTTTCAGGTTTGGAAGGCACGCATGGAGGCTTTCATCCAGGCACAAGGCTTTGCAATATGGGAGAAGGTATACAAGCCTTACGAAGTGCCATCAAATGATCAAGTTACAGTTACAAATCTGAGAGATGTTGACAACAACAACAAGGCTCGGAACTTGATCATACAAGGATTAACACAAAGCGACTTCGACCGTGTTACACACCTCCAATCTGCATACGATGTGTGGAAAGCACTTTGTGACTACCGCGAAGGATCCAACACGATCAAGGAGGTAAGGCAAGACATGTTCAAGAAAGAATACATGCGCTTCGAGATGCGACCTGGTGAGTCAATTGATGATCTCTTTGCTCGCTTTAACAAAATTCTCAGCAACTTGCGAAGTGTCAATGTTAATTTTTCAGATGCTGAAAATGCTATGCAATTGTTAAGTGCATCAGACATGTCAATTTGGCAGATGAAAGTTACATCTATTCGTGAATCTAGTGTCATGAGTACACTTACTTTAGATGTGCTATATTCCAAGCTAAAAAATCATGAAATTGATATAATATCACGTAAGAACCCCAACAAGTCTATTGCTTTTGTTTCTCAACATGATATGCCTAGCTTCGGCCAATCGTCATCTTGCAATACTCTTGCTTTGTTGTCCTCACTAATCCTGGAGCAGATCAAAGAATTTCCAGAAGAGGAGTTGGCACTCATCTCTACTAGATTCTCAAAAGCATTGCAAAATGTGAGAACTAGAAGGAGAGGAAGCTCCGGACCTCAACGCTATTTTGAATATGGTAAAACAGGACACTTTCGTACAGAATGCCCTAACCTTTCAGGTCCGACCACCCGGGAAGAAAAACAAAGCAAGGTTCGTACCTCCTCTGGAAATTCCAACAAGAAGAAGAAAGGTAGCATAGGACGCAAGATGATCAACAGTTTCATCATCGTGCTTCAAGAGTTCAGTTCAAGTGACGTGGACATTGGAAGTGATGAAGATGAAGATGATTTAGCAAACTTGTGCTTTATGGCGGGCAAGTCAAGATCAAGTATGGAGGAGGCAGAACACAACAGCGACAATGAAGAGGTATGTCCTACTTGCGAAGAAATGTGTGATGCTATTTCTCGTGCCACTATTATTGTTAAGAAAAAGGACAAAAAGCTTAGGGATAGTGCTGCTAAAATTGAATCACTAGAATATGAAATCAACCGTTTAAAAACTTTGATTCCTAGTGATGATGCATGTTCCTCATGTGATTTAATATATGAACAATTGTCCTCATTAAGAAGTGCGCACACCTCCACACTTGATAAACTTGAGTTAGAAATTGAAAAGAACAAAGAGCTTGCTGCACTTAATGATAAAAACTTGAAAGATGTTTCTTGTTCTACAATTGATTTGCATTGTTCTACTTGTGATGATCTTGATAAGAAACTACAGGATGCTATGAATGAAATTTCTATATTGAACAATGCTTTACGTTCTCATGAAGTTAAATTTTGTTCCAATTGCAAACTAAAAGGAAAAACTTCATGTGAAAATTGTCTTGATCTATCCAATAAACTTGATGACATGCATAGGACATTAGATCGGTGTTGTAGTGGGAATAAGAACCTAAACTTACTGCTGAATTCTTCCAAGTCTTGCAATGATAAAACTGGTTTAGGTTTTGATTCTCATGCTCATGCTAAGGCATATCCACCAAAAATTGTAAAGTCATTAGGAAGTGGTTTGATTCAAACAGTTCCTAAACAAAAAGGAGTGGTTTTCAAATCTGCAGGAGTGTTGCCTCATTTGGTTTCAAATAAAAATATTGCTTGCTCATCTAGACACGAATACAAAGTTAAATTTCATTGTACCTTCTGTGGTAAAGATGGTTATGCCATAGATTTTTGTTATAGACTAGCTAAACAACAGAAAAGAGAAAGAATGGTTGCTAGATCTCATAACTTCCATGCAAAATTTGCTGCTCACATTGAACCGAATGTACAACCTTCTGTTTTGAGTCAAAAACATTCAAAGTTTACCTCCGGACCTTCTGTTTTTGCCTCCGGAGCTACTGATTTTTGTGCTACACAAGTAACACCTTATAGGTCAGTAGTCAAGAATAAAAAATCTCAAACTTTGACTCATAAACCTGCTGTTTTGTCTCAGCTTTCGCGTGTTGTTCCTGCTGCACGTCGCGTGACTCAGTACTGGATTCCTAAATGCCTTTTGACTAACCCCAGTATTGAGTCATCGACGTATTGTGCTTTTATGTAGGTTACACTTTTGAGGAAGGAGAACATTTGGATTGTGGATTCAGGTTGCTCACGCCACATGACCGGTAACAAAGATTGGTTCTCCTCCCTCTCTTTTGTGTCACGTGTAGAGAATGTTACTTTTGCCGATAATTCTTCAACTCCTATAATTGCTAAGGGTTCGGTTAGAGTAAATGATCATTACACTTTGAAGGATGTGGCACTTGTCAAAAATTTGAAATACAACTTGTTTTCTGTTGCACAATTGCTAGATGACAATCTAGAAATTATTCTCAATAAAAACTGCTGCAAAGTTATAGGTTCAAATAGTGAGCTTATTTTTAACATGTCTCGGTTTGGAAGAGTTTTTAAAGCTGATTTTGATATGTCTTCCTCTAAGCATAGGTGTCTAGTTGCTAATGATTCAAAGGACTTATATTTTTGGCATCGTAGACTTGGTCACGTAGGCTTTGATCACCTAACGCGTGTTAGTGCTCTTGATCGTATACGTGGGCTGCCTAAGATTAAAGGGGACAAAGAAATTGTGTGCTCTTCTTGTATACATGCTAAGATGGTTGCAGGTTCACATACTCCTCTCACAATGATCATGACAACTGAACCATGTCAACTTTTGCATCTTGACACCGTAGGACCTTCACGTGTTCAATCCTTCAGAGGTAAATGGTACGTTCTTGTTATCGTTGCTCTTGGGTTTACTTTATGGCGTCTAAGAATGAAGTTTTTAGTCACCTTAGAACTTTATTTCTTAGATTATCAATTGATCACCCAAGATCATTAAAAGCAATTAGAAGTGATAATGGAACTGAATTTAAAAATCAATCTTTTGATCACTTTTGTGCTGAAAATAGAATAGATCATCAATTCTCTTCATCATATGTACCTCAACAAAACGGTGTTGTAGAAAGAAAGAACAGAACCTTAGTTGAGATGGCTAGGACTATGCTTGATGAATATCAAACTCCTAGGAAATTTTGGGCTGATGCGTTAGCAACCGCTTGTTATGTCTCAAATCGTGTTTTCTTGCGTGCTAAGCTAGGTAAAACACCATATGAGCTCCGGTTTGGACATAGGCCTAGTGTTACACACTTTCGGATCTTTGGTTGCAAATGCTTCGTTAAGAAACATGGTAATCTTGATAAATTTGAACCCAGATCCATTGATGGCATGTTTCTTGGTTATCCATCTCATACTAGAGGCTATCGTGTGCTTTTACTTGACACTAACAAAATTGTGGAGACTTGTGAAGTGTCTTTTGATGAAGCTAGCCCATGTACTAGCTCCGGTGTTGCAGGACCAGATCCGTATCCTCAGGGGGAGGGTATTTTCGAAGATGAAGAAGAGCCGGTGATACTGCCTGGTAGTTCCGGAGTTGACACGTGTCCAGCTCCGGACATTGAACAAGATCCGGCTATCACCTATGCTGGTCCTGATTGTCCACAAGTCACAAGCTCATCAATCTACGATGAACCTAATGAAGAAGAAGCTTGTGAGACATCTGTTCCCCTACGTTTTTACAAAGATCATCCGCCACAACAGATGATTGGAAGCTTGCACGAACGAGTCACACAGTCCAGATTTTGCGATCCAAACTCCCATGCTCATTCTGCTTTTGTTTCTTCTTTTGAACCCAAAGATATATCACACGCACTCACTAATGAATCTTGGATTATTGCCATGCAAGAAGAGTTAGAAAATTTTGAAAGAAATAATGTTTGGAAACTTGTACCTTCACCTCAAGGTCACACTTTAATTGGAACTAAATGGGTATATAAAAATAAACAAAGTGAGGATGGGGTTGTGGTTAGGAATAAGGCTAGGTTGGTTGCTCAAGGTTTCACTCAAGTTGAAGGTCTAGATTTTGATGAAACTTTTGCTCCTGTCGCTAGATTAGAAGCCATAAGAATTTTGTTACCTTTTGCAGCATAAAGGTTTTAAGCTATATCAAATGGATGTTAAAAGTGCTTTTCTTAATGGCTACATAGATGAGGAGGTTTATGTCAAACAACCATCGGGTTTTGAAAATCCAGATTTTCCTAATCATGTTT
Source organism: Tuctoria greenei (assembly GCA_036927565.1). Lineage (NCBI taxonomy): Eukaryota > Viridiplantae > Streptophyta > Magnoliopsida > Poales > Poaceae > Tuctoria > Tuctoria greenei. Next base: position 170,379,073 of record JAYESD010000007.1, on the reverse strand, counting down.
ACAAACTGTCCAAAGCCTTATATGGTCTCAAACAAGCCCCTAGAGCATGGTATGATAGGTTAAAAACATTCTTACTTGAAAAGGGGTTTACCATGGGCAAGGTTGATAAAACTCTTTTTGTGCTTAAACATGGCAATGACTCATTATTCGTTCAAGTGTATGTGGATGATATTATCTTTGGTTGTGCTTCTCATGATCTTGTGTCCAAGTTTTCAGCAATGATGAGTTCCAAATTTGAATTGAGTATGATGGGTGAACTCACTTACTTTTTGGGGCTGCAAATCAAGCAAACCAAGGAGGGTACCTTTGTGCATCAGACGAAGTATACCAAAGACCTCCTAAGGCGCTTCAACATGGACAAAAGCAAGCCTCTTCGGACACCAATGGGAACAGCAACAACACTTGAACTTGATGAAGATGGTGAATCCGTGGATCAAAAAGAATATAGAAGCATGATTAAATCACTTTTGTACCTCACGGCATCAAGACCGGACATACAATTCAGCGTATGTCTTTGTGCACGGTTTCAAGCTTCCCCACGTGCTTCGCATCGTCAAGCCGTCAAAAGGATTCTCAAGTACTTACATTGAACTCAAGAATTTGGCATTTTTCTTCCTTCTTCCTCAACCGTTACTTTGAAAGATTTTTCGGATGCTGATTTTGGGGGTTGTAGGATTGATAGGAAAAGTACTTCCGGTGCTTGTCATTTTCTTGGTAATTCTCTTGTTGCTTGGTCCTCTAGAAAACAAAATTCAGTTGCACAATCCACAGCTGAATCTGAATATGTAGCTACTGCTAGTGCTTGCTCACAAATTCTTTGGATTGTTCAAACACTTAAGGACTATGGGGTTGATCTAGATAGTGTTCCACTATGTTGTGATAACACTAGTGCCATTTGCATTGCTAAAAACTCCGTGCAACATTCTAGAACTAAGCACATTGACATTAGATATCACTTTCTCTAAGATAATGTTGAAAAAGGAAACATTGTGCTTCACCATGTAGATACCGAACAACAATTGGCTGACATTTTTACAAAATCTTTGGATTTCACTCATTTTTGTTACATTCGTAGTGAAATAGGGGTTATGCATCCTCATGGCTTAAATTGAGGGGGAGTTTTTGAAACTTGGGAAGTCTATGTGTGAATCTGAAATTAAAATAATATGAGCATAGTATTTCATACATATATGACTTTGTGATTCCTTTTACATACTGAAAGTTCTTACTACATTACTCGTGTTATACATTTTGTAGTTTTTGCCATGTCTAGTAATTGGAATAATTACTTACACTAAAACTGGTCATGGTCGAACTTTCTTGCTGTTTTGAACTTGTTAGATGTTCACAAGTGCTTTTAATCATTAAGAATTAATCAAGTAATCAACTCACATGTTGAGTTTTTATGAACAAATATAAATTGAGAAAAGATCAAGAGAATATGCATGCATCACACTTCTTCTTTTGAGATGGCTTATCATTGCACTTAGATATGAACTTGGAAGAAGTTGTGTATGACTAAAACCATGTCCTTAAGCTTCTGATTGTCAAATGACATAGGCTTGGCTTGGTTGGTTAGAATAAGGCAAATGCGCATATAATCTCTTGCAAATATCATATGATCTAAATTTATGCTTTGGAAAATAATAAAATGCAGCAACTAGTGTCATGCTTTCAGGTTTTGAAATAGTTAAGTTTGTGAGATCATGACTTGCTTAAATTGAAAATTACATATGATCTCTAGCATGGCTTACACTACTTTATGTATCTCATTGATGTGATAGTGTAAGTTACTAGATAGTATGACTTGGATGAGCTTTGTTTATATGTATATGTTATAATATGCTCATAACAACTAAAGGGGGAGAGATAATTTGTTTATATCTCATGACTTGCTGAATACATTGTCAAAGGAGGAGAGATAAGCATGAAGAGAGAGAGAATATGTGCATAAGGAGAGTTAATAAAGGGGGGAGAGATAATACGGGATAATTTTTCTTCTCATTTACTTTTGATTTACAAAGGGGGAGAAATTTTCTTCAAAACTTTTATGTGAATAAGCCAATGTTCGGATTTTAAATGGTGTTGCCAGTGCATTCATCAAGGGGGAGATTGTAAGACCTATGTGTGCTGAATACATTGGCTTGTAGTGAATACACTTGGCTTTGATGATAAAAGTTTTGAATATCACCAAAACACCTTTTTATCAAGGTCTGACTCTAGCTCTGAGCTACAGCAAGGTCCGACGGTAGGTCCGGCTTGGTTTGGGTAGCTCCAGTTACGTTCGATGCTAGGTCCGACTAGCTTTGGTCACTCCGGTGAAGTTTTGTCTTTAGCTCCGGCATGTCTTTGATAGCTCCGACGTGTTTTTGCTAAGCTCTGAGTTGATTTTTCTAGCTCCGGTTTTTGGGTTTACTAGTTCCGACTAGTTCTGGTTATCTCGGGCGCTAGGTCCTGCTAGTTTTGTAAGCTCCGACGGGAGCTTGGTTGTACTAGTTTTGGTAAGCTCCGGTGCTAGATTCTACTAGCTTTTGTTAGCTCCGGCTCAAGGTCCGAGTTGCTCTGGCAAGGTCCGGAACTTGACCGTAGTGGTTCTGCTTTTCATTTGCAATGTTTCGTACTTGCTTTACATTGTTGGAAAGATTGCTTAGTATTCATTTGCTAAGTTTTTGGTGCATTTTGGTTGATATGGATGATATCATGTTACTGTGGTTTTGCAACATGCTTATGTGAGGTTCTCACGTAGGGTGTTGTGTTCGGAACTAACTTGAGTCAAGTCGAGGACTTGGGCTCGTATGGATTGATTGTTTATTCATGTGCAGGTGTTGCTTGAGTTCAAGACATGGCTGGTGACGGGATCCATTGTACTAGTCTCGGGGAGGAGATGAGGTTCCAACAACCAAGTTCGGGGGGAATTGTGCTTGAGCTGATCAGGAGGTTGCGCAATATGTTTGGATCAAGAACAATGCATATGAAGGTATTGTGGACGTCATTGGAAGATGTTTGCACGTGTGCAAGGAGTGCATGGACGTGGCTACATGGTTTCGAGGCATGATGAAGAGATGTGGACGTAAAGAATTGGTCAGAAAGGTCCAACCGACTAGGTTATGGACTCAGGCTGCGACTGAGTCGAGTTTGACTCAAATATGGAAAGATTTGAGTTGGTTATGATAGGATTTCGTGTGGGTCACGAATATGAGTTGTTTAGGAATGTGGGATACGTTCCTAAGGTGTTTGGAAGTCTTAAGATTGCTTCTATCTGTGTATAGAAGAATCTTGAGCAGTTATGGAAAGTTACGATTCGTGATCTGAGTAGGATTGGAGTCCTAGTTGATATTGGGATTGGCTTTTGAGCTGGTTATATAAGCAAGGGAGCCCAGAGCTCGTGGTGCACGACTTTGGGGCTGTTCCTCTGGTGTTCTATTTAATAAAAGTTGCAGTTTTAAGGAACTTTTGTGCCTTGTTCGTCCGACTTGTTCCAGACAAGTTTTACTCGTTGAGTTTCTGGACAGCACTACCTTTCGTCGGTGGTTTTATCATAACTCGAGTTTTACTGATCCAATTGACGTGATTCTTTTTGGATTGTCTTCACAACTTGATTGTCTATCATCTATCAAAATTTCACGGTCATTGGATTTGTGGTCTATGATGTACTCGAGTTTCTTTGCAGCATTCCAGAACTGTTTTTTCTCGGGTAGGGCAGATTGACCATTGTTTGATCTTTCGATCATAACTTGAGTTTTTCTCGACGGATTTGAGTGATTCTTTTTGTGTTGTCTTTGTGACTTGATACTATCTGATATCAATCAATTTTATCACGGTGAAACATGTTTAGATTAGTCTCACACACGATTTCTTTAACAGATCATTTTTCTGCCGAAAGGGTTCGGTGTTTATTTGTTTCCGCTGCGTAAGATTTTTAAATCTACCATTCACCCCCCTCTGGTAGCTTTTCACATCTTACACCCGGCCCAACACTGAACTGGACTTGTTTGCTGTGAAGCAAACAACGGGGGAATCACTGCGATCTTTTATCCAGCGATTTTCTCAGGTACGCAATACCATTCCCTCAATCTCGAGCACTTCTATTATTGTTGCATTTAGACAGGGCGTTCGAGATAAAAATATGTTGGAGAAGTTGGCGACCAAAGAAGTCACCAATGTCATGGAACTCTTCAGCTTAGCAGATAAATGTGCCAAAGCTACAGAGGGATGTGAGATGCACTCCAAACAACCTCCGGAGGCCAACAAGAAATCCTCCAAGACTGAAGCCACTACATCCAGAAGTGGCAAAAAGAAAAAGATGCCCAATGGCAAGAAGAAGCCGTCGGTTGGCGCACCTACTGCTGCGACTGCTGTAGCTCCGGGTGGCCGAGGGCCATGCCTAGGAAAAACGACCTCATCCTTCCTCAGAAGACGACAGCAGCTTCAAGGTGTAGTGCCCGATCCACAAGACGGACAAACACAGTGTGGAAGAATGCCGAGAGGTCCAGAACCTTGTCGAGCACTACAACAAGCGCCGAGAAGAAGTTCCTTTCTGCCAGCGGGAAGGAAAACAAAAAGTCGACAAAGCTCTGGCTGAAGAGGAGCTAGGCTTTCAGGACCCCAAGAAGGTCCTGAAGGCTGTCTACAACACCGTCGACGATGACTCCGACGTATCTGACAACGAGCGTCGAAAAACCATGAACACCATTTATGGTGGTTCTTGGGACATCACCTCCCGCCGCATCCTCAAGACAATGCGGCGGGACATGGCAGCTCCAGCTCCCACCGCCAGGGCGGAACCTCATCGGAAGTGGATGGACACTCCCATCACTTTCGATGCTTCAGACTGCCCTCGCAACATGATCGGAGCTGGCCAACTCCCGTTGATGGTGTCTCCGACCATTAACAATGTTCAACTCCAACATGTATTGGTGGACGGAGGTGCAGGGCTGAACCTCATAAGCTTTGTAGCCTTCATCAAGCTCCAACTCTGACCTTTGGACCTTCGCCCCTCTTGACCTTTTTCTGGGGTAGGTCCGGGGGCCATTACTCCTCTCGGCTCCATCACACTCCCTGTGACCTTTGGGACTCGGGAGAATTACAGAACCGAGAAGCTGGCCTTCGACATGGTGCATATCAATTTACCGTTCAACGCCATACTGGGTAGGCCTGCTTTGTACTGGTTCATGGTCGCCGCCCACTATGGCTACTTGGTGTTGAAGATGCCAACACCTATTGGCATTCTCTAGATCCGCGGGGATCGCACGGTAGGAATCACTGCATTGGAAGAACTCCACGCGCTTGCTCTAGCGCAGGAGGAAGCATCCGGTAAGGAGCTAGCTCTGAAACCTTCGAGTTCCCGTCATCGAGGCTCAACCTCCGCACCCTGTGTGCAACCAAGCGGCGACACCGATGTTCCCTTAAAAGTCGTCCAAATTGGTTCTGATGCTGCTCAGACCACCCGTATATCAGGAGGTCAGAACAACAAATAGGAACTCGCGCTCATCACTTTTCTCTGGGCGAATGTTGATGTGTTTGCTTGGCAACCGTCATAAATGCCTGGGATCCACAGGGAGGTGATTGAGAACAACCTTAAGATCTATCCCCATGCATGGCTTGTACACCAAAAACACCGGAAACAATCAATCGAGCGGCAAAACTTCATCCGACAGGAGATCAAGAAGCTGCTTGAAGCTGGTTTCATTCAGGAGGTGTTTCATCCTAAACGGCTAGCAAACCCAGTCATGGTGCCCAAGGCTGGCGGGAAGCTTCGGATGTGTGTCGACTACACCACCTTAAATAAGGCATGTCCAAAGGATCTATTTCCACTACCTAGAATAGATCAGATAGTGGACTCCACCTCCGGGTGTGAGCTATTGTGTTTCTTAGATGCATATTCTGGATATCATCAAATCCAATTGTCTAAAGAAGATGAAGAGCATACTGCCTTCATAATAGTAGATGAATTATATTGCTATACTGCCATGCCCTTTGGTCTCAAAAAATGCTTCTTCAACCTTTGTATGAGCTATGTACAAAACATTTGGAGAGCTAATTAGAGACTTAGTGGAGGTGTACGTCGATGACATCGTTGTGAAGATCATGAACAAGGAGTCACTCCTTGACAATTTATAAGCTGTCTTCGACAAGCTGTGCATCACGCACACCAAGCTAAACCCTGACAAGTGTGTCTTCGGGGTTAGCTCCGATAAACTCCTTGGTTTCTTGGTGACTCACCGAGGAATTGAAGCAAACCCGGTGAAGATCAAAGCCATTGAAGATATGCGGCCCCCAACCCGCATAAAAGATGTCCAGAAGTTAACTGGGTGTCTAGCTGCGCTCAGCCGGTTCATCTCAAGACTGGCAGAGCGGGCGCTACCCTTCTTTAAACTTTTGTGGAAGTTCGGACCCTTTCATTGGTCTGAAGAAGAAGAAAATGCGTTTTAAGAGCTGAAAAAGCTTCTCACCACACTACCAATCTTGGTAGCTCCTAATCCCGGTGAGCCTTTACTGCTTTACATTTCGGCAACTACCGAAGTTGTCAGCATGGTCCTGGTTGTAGAAAGGTCGGAGCTACATCCAATCCAGGAGCCTAGACCCTTTCGGGAGGGTCCGGAGCTACCTGAAGGCGAGTCTGGGTCCCAACCCCCAAACATAGATCTTCAAGATAGAATGCTAGAAGATCAACCTCTCTCATCCAAGGGAGTTTCAACGACTGTTCACGAAGATCCGGACCTGTTAGGGAAGGTCCGGGTTGAACACGAGGAAGATTAGGACCCCTCTGGGAGGGTCTGGGAAGCTCAACAAGAAGGCTCAGACTCGTCCAGGAGGGTCCAGGTCGATGGAGAAGAAGCTTCGGGCCCCTCCGAGAGGGTCTGGACCGTCCAGTGCCCACTGTACTTTATCTGCGAAGTACTCCATGATGCCAAGAACAGATACATCGAGGTGCATAAACTGCTTTATGCAGTTCTTATTGCCTCAAGGAAGCTTCATCACTACTTCCAAGCCCATAAAATATTAGTGGTAACTTCTTATCCACTGCGTGCTATTTTGCATAACCCTAACTCTACTGGGAACATTGCAAAGTGGGCAGCGGAGCTGGCCGAGTTCGATCTCGAATTCGTGTCGCGGCAAGCAATCAAGAGTCAGGCTCTAGCTGATTTCGTGGCGGAATGGACTCCCTCTCCATCAAACCCTGGGGGCCCTCATGAGCAGAAACCGAAACCCAAGGTTTTGGTATTCACCGAGCCTCACTAGACTCTCTACTTCGACGGCTCCGTGCAGAAGCAGGGGGCCGGAGATGGAATCCTTCTCCTCGCTCCGACCGGGGAGAAGGTCAAGTATATGGTTCACCTAGACTTCAAAGCAGCCAACAACATGGCGGAGTATGAAGCTCTCATCTATGGGATCAAGGTGGCACTATCCTATGGTGTAAAATAGCTGTTGGTGAAGGGTGATTCACAGCTCATCATCAAACAAGTCAAAGGTGAAAGCTGCTATAACAATCCCCAACTAGTTGCTTATCTCCTTGAAGTCCAGAGGCTCCAGAAAGACTTCGAAGTCATGGATATCCACCATGTTCAACGTCTTCACAACGCCGAAGCTGACGAACTCTCGAAGAAGGCTTCAACTGGAGCTCCAGCTCCCAACGAAATCTTCGTACGGAGGTTATAAAGACCAACAACTCAGTCTGTCGAACTGAGCGAAGGGGGCAAGACCAGCACCTCGAAGCTGGCGGTCCTGGTGGCCCTGTTACCATGGCGTTCACCAAGGGTCGTAGGTGTTGTCGGAAGCTCCGAGCAACCCAACACACAAGACTCAGAAGCTCAAGTTAGCTCCAATGCATGGATCTCGGAGATCTGGAGCTACTTGAAAGACAATGTCCTTCCTGAAGACGGTGTATCCGCTGACCGGATCGTCAGGTTGGCTAAAAGATACACACTAGTAGAAGGGGATCTCTACCGGCGTGGTGCCAACGTCGTCCTAATGCGGTACAAGGGAAGAAGGTCATGAACTTCTCATGGAAATCCATGGAGGCTGTGAGACCTATGTGTGCTGAATACATTGGCTTTGACAATAAAAGTTTTTCAATGCTGCCATAACATCTTTTTAGCAAGGTCCGACTCTAGCTCTGAGCTTCTGCAAGGTCCGACAATAGGTCCGACTTTCTTTGTCTAGATCCGACATGTTTTTGGGTAGCTCCGGTGAGCTTGTCTTTAGCTCCGGCATGTCTTTGATAGCTCCGACATGTCGTTGTTAAGCTCCGATATGTTCTGCTAGGTCCGACTTATGTTGGTTAGCTCCAACATGTTTTTCTAGCTCCAACTTTTGGGATGACTTGTTCCGACTAGTTTTAGTTAGCTCCGATGCTAGGTCCGACTATATTTGGTAAGCTCCGGCGCTAGGTTGTACTAGCTTTAGTAAGCTCCAGCGCTAGGTTGTACTAGCTTTGGTAAGCTCCGGCTCAAGCTCCGGTTAGCTTTGGCTAGGTTCGGAGCTTGTTCGTAATGTTCCTACTTTTATTGTGAAATATTTCGAACTTGCTTTACATCTATGGAAAGATTGCTTAGTATTCATTTGCTATATTTTTGGCGCGTTTCGGTTGATATATTTGATATTGTTTTACTGTGATTTTGCAACATGCTTATGTGAGGTGTTCAATTAAGGTGTTGTGTTCGGAACTGACATGAGTCAAGTCGCGGACTTGGGCTCATACGGATTGGTTGTTTATTCATGTGCAGGTGTGGCTTGAGTTCAAGTCATGGCTGGTGACAGGATCCTTTGTACCAGTATCAGGGAGGATATGAGGTTCCAACAACCAAATTCAGGAGGAATTGTGGTTGAGCGGGTCAGGAGGTCGCGCAGGATGATTGAATCAAGGGTAGTGCATATGAAGGTTACTGGACGTCGAAAGAAGGTGTTTGCACGTATGCATGCGGTGCACGACGTGGAAACATGGTTCCGAAGATGGTTTATGGATGGGAAGATCTAGTTGGAAGGATCAGATCGTATCGGTTGATGACTTTGGCTGCAGCGGAGTCGGTTATGGCTCGGTATGGAAAGTATTGAGTCGGTTATGATAGGATTTCGTGTGGATCACGAATTTGAGTTGTGTTAGGAATGTGGGATATGTTCCTAAGGTGTTTGGAAGTCTTAAGATTGCTTCTATCTGCATATAGAAGAATCCTAAGCAGTTATGGAAAGTTTCGATTCGTGATCTGAGTAGGATTAGAGTCCTAGTTGAGATTGGGTTGGCCTAAGGGCTGGTTATATAAGCAAGGGAGGCCAAAGTTCGTGGTGCACGACTTAGGGGCTGTTCCTCTTGTGTTCTATTGAATAAAATTTGTAGTTTGAAGGAACTTTTGTGCCTTGTTCGTCCGACTTGTTCCAGACAAGTTTTACTCGTCTAGTTTCTAGACAGCACTACCTTTTGTCAGCTGTTTTATCATAACTCGAGTTTTACAGATCCGATTGACGTGAATCTTTGCGGGTTGTATTCACAACTTGATTATCTATCATCTGTCAAAATTTCACGGTCATTGGATTTGTGGTTTCAGATCTACACGAGTTTCTTTGCAGCGTTCCAGAACTATTTTTCTCGGGTAGGACAGATTGACCTTTGTTCGATCTTTTGATCATAACTTGAGTTTCTCTCGACGGATTTGAGTGATTCTTCTTGTGTTTTCTTTGTGACTTGATTCTCTATGATATATATATCACTTTTGTGCCGGTGAAACACATTTAGATTAGTCTCACACACGATTTCTTTAACAGATCATTTTTCTACCGAATGGGTTGGGATTTAATTATTTCCGCTGCGTAAGATTTTTTTAAATCTACCATTCAACCCCCCTGGTAGATTTTCACGTGCTCTTCGATTCTACAATTGGTATCAGAGCCACGGTGCTCTAATCATTGTGATTTTCACATGTTTTTGACTAATCATGATGGAGAAATACTCTGCCAAACCTTGTATGTTTGCTGGTATTGATTTTCAGGTTTGGAAGGCACACATGGAGGCTTTCATCTAGGCCCAAGGCTTTGCCATATGGGAAAAGGTGTACAAGCCTTATGATGTGCCGTAAAAAGATCAAGTTACGGTTACGAACCTACGGGACGTCGACAACAACAACAAAGCCCGTAACTTGATCATCCAAGGACTCACTCAAAGCGACTTCGACCGCGTTGCACACCTTTGATCGGCATATGATGTGTGGAGAGCGCTTTGTGACTATCATGAAGGATCCAACACGATCAAGGAGGTGAGACAAGATATGTTCAAAAAGGAATATATGCATTTCGAGATGCAACCCGGTGAGTCTATCGATGACCTTTTCGCTTGCTTCATTAAAATTCTCAGCAATCTGCGTAGTGTCAATGTTAACTTTTCTGATGCTGAAAATGCTGGGCAACTTCTTAGTGCATTAGACATGTTAATCTGGGAGATGAATGTTACGTCTATTCGTGAATCAACTGTCATGAGTGTGCTTTACTCTAAACTCAAAACTCATGAAATTGACATCTTATCACGTAAGAACCCAAATAAGTCTATTGCATTTGTCTCACAACGTGATATGCCTAGCTTTGGCCAATCATCATCTTGCAATACTTTTGCTTTGTTGTCCTCACTAACCCTGGAGAAGATCGAGGAATTTCCACAGGAGGAGCTAGCACTTCTCTCTACTAGGTTCTCAAAAGCATTGCAAAATGTGAGAACTAGAAGGAGAGGAAGCTCCGGACCTCAATGATGCTTCGAATGTGGTAAGACAGGACACTTTCATACAGAATGCCCTAACCTTTCAGGTTCTACTTCCTGAGAAGAAAAACAATCAAGGACGAAGCACTCCTCAACAAATGATAAGAAGAAGAAGAAGAAGGGCTTTACAGGTCGCCAACTGATGAACAGTTTTATCTTCGCACTCCAGGAACTTGGCTCAAGCGACGTGGACATTGGAAGTTACGAAGATGAAGATGATTTGGCCAATTTATGCTTCATGGCGGGCAAAACAAGATCAAGATCAAGTCAGGAGGATGCAGAATACAACAGTGACGACGATGAGGTCTGTTCTACCTGTAATGAAATGTGTGATGCAATTTCTCGTGCAACTATTATTTTTAAGAAAAGGGACAAAAAGCATAGGGATAATGCTGCTAAAATTTATTCACTAGAATCTGAAATCAACCGTTTGAAAACCTTGATTCCTAGTGATGATTCTTGTCCCTCATGTGATTTAATCTATGAAGAGTTTTCCACACTAAGAACTACACACTCCTCCACTCTAGATAGACTTGATCTTGAAATTTAAAAGAACAAAAAGCTTGCTACACTTGACATTGGAAACTTAAAAGATGCTTCTTGTTCTACAATTTATTTGCATTGTTCTGTTCTGATGATCATGAAAAGAAACTAAAAGATGCTATGAATGAAATTTCAATATTGAATAATGCTTTACATTCTCATGAAGTTAAATATTGTTCCAACTGCAAATTAAAAGGAAAAACTTCATGTGAAAATTGCCTTGATCTGTCCAATAAACTTGATAACATGCATAGGACATTAGATCGGTTTTGTAATGGGAATAAGAACCTAAACTTGTTGTTGAATTCTTCCAAGTCTTGCAATGATAAAACTGGTTTAGGTTTTGATTCTCATGCTCATGCTAAGGCACATCCACCTAAAATTGTAAAGTCATTAGGAAGTGGTTTGATTCAAATAGTTCCTAAACAAAAAGAAGTGGTTTTCAAATCTGCAGGAGTGTTGTCTCATTTGGTTTCAAATAAAAATATTGCTTGCTCATCTAGAAATGAACACAAAGTTAAATTTCATTGTACCTACTGTGGAAGAGATGGTCATGTCATAGATTTTTGTTATATACTAGCTAAACAACAAAAAAGGGAAAGAATGATTGCTAGATCTCATAACTTTCATGCAAAATTTGCTGCACATATTTAACAGAATGCCAGGAACATGCAACCTACTGTTATGAGTCAAAAACATTCAAAGTTTACCTCCGGACCTTATGTTTTTGCCTCCGGAGCTACTGATTTTTGTGCTACTCAAGTAACATCTTATAGGTCAGTAGTTAAGAGTAAAAAACATCAAACTTTGACTCGTAAACTTGTTGTTTTATCTTAGCTCTCGCGTGTTTTTCCTGCTGCATGTCGTGTGACTCAGTACTGGATACCTAAATGCCATTCGACTAACCCTAGTATTGAGTCATCGACGTATTGTGCTTCTATGTAGGTTCCACGCTTGAGGAAGGAGAACATTTGGATTCTAGATTCAGGTTGCTCATGCCACATGACTGGTAACAAAGAATGGTTCTCCTCCCTCTCTTTTGTGTCACGAGTAGAGAATGTTACTTTTGCCGATAATTCTTAAACTCCTATAATTGCTAAGGGTTCGGTTAGAGTATATGATCACTACACTTTGAAGGATGTGGCACTTGTCAAAAATTTGAAATACAACTTGCTTTATGTTTCACAATTGCTAGATGAAAATCTGGAAATTATTTTCAATAAAAACTGCTGCAAAGTTGTAGGTTCAAATAGTGAGCTTATTTTTAACATGTCTCAGTTTGGAAGAGTTTTTAAAGCTGATTTTGATATGTCTTCCTATAAGCATAGGTGTCTAGTTGCTAATGATTCAAAGGACTTATATTTTTTGCATCGTAGACTTGGTCACGTAGGCTTTGATCACCTAATGCGTGTTAGTGCTCTTGATCGCATACGTGGGCTGCTTAAGCTTAAAGGGGACAAAGAAATTGTGTGCTCTTCTTGTAGACATGCTAAGATGGTTGCAGGTTCACATACTCCTCTCACAATGATCATGACAACTAAATCGGTTCAACTTTTGCACCTTGACACCGTAGGACCTTCACGTGTTCAGTCCTTTGGAGGTAAATGGTATGTTCTTGTGGTTGTTGATGATTATTCTAGATACTCTTGGGTTTATTTTATGGCATCTAAGAATGAAGCTTTTAGTCACTTTAGAACTTTATTTCTTAGGTTATCAATTGATCACCCATGATCTTTAAAAGCAATTAGAAGTGATAACAGAACTGAATTTAAAAATCAATCTTTTGATCACTTTTGTGCTGAAAATGGATAGATCATCAATTTTCTTCACCATATGTACCTCAACAAAACGGTGTTGTAGAAAGAAAGAACAGAACCTTAGTTGAGATGGCTAGGACTATGCTTAATGAATATCAAACTCCTAGGAAATTTTGGGCTGATGCATTAGCAACCGCTTGTTATGTCTCAAATCGTGTTTTCTTGTGTGCTAAGCTAGGTAAAACACCATATGAGCTTCGGTTTGGACATAGGCATAGTGTTACACACTTTTGGGTCTTTAGTTGCAAATGCTTTGTTAAGAAACATGGTAATCTTGATAAGTTTGAACCTAGATTCATTGATGGCATGTTTCTTGGTTATCCATCTCATACTAGAGGCTACCGTGTGCTTTTACTAGACACTAACAAAATTTTGGAGACTTGTGAAGTGTCTTTTGATGAAGCTAGCCCAGGTACTAGCTCAAACATTGCATGTCCAGATCCATATCCGCAGGGAGGGAGCATTTTTGTTGAAGATGAGGAAGAATTGGAGTTGCTGCCCGAAAGTTCAGCAGCTAAAGACTTTGGTTCAGCTCCGGATGTTAATTCTCAACCAGCACCGACAACCATCAATGCTGATTCAAATCATCCTCAAGTCACAAGCTCATCGATTTGTGATGAACATGAAGAAGAAGAAGCTTGTGAGATATATGTTCCCCTACGGTTTTACAAAGATCATCCCCCACAACAGCTGATTGGAAGCTTGCACGAACGAGTCACACGGTCCAGGTTTTGCGATCCAAACTCTTATGCTCATTCTGCTTTTGTTGCTTCTTTTGAACCCAAAGATATATCACAAGCACTCACTAATGAATCTTAGATTATTTCCATGCAAGAAGAGTTAGAAAATTTTGAAAGAAATAATATTTGGAAACTTGTACCTCCACCTCAAGGTCACACTTTAATTGGAACTAAATGGGTGTTTAAAAATAAACAAAGTGAGGATGGGGTTGTGGTTAGGAATAAGGCTAGGTTGGTTGCTCAAGGTTTCACTCAAGTTGAAGGTCTAGATTTTGATGAAACTTTTGCTCCTGTTGCTAGATTAGAAGCCATAAGAATTTTGTTAGCTTTTCCTGCATCTAAAGGTTTTAAGCTATATCAAATGAATGTTAAAAGTGCTTTTCTTAATGGCTACATAGATGAGGAGGTTTATGTGAAACAACCACCGGGTTTTGAAAATCCAGATTTTCCTAATCATGTTTACAAACTGTCCAAAGCCTTGTACGGTCTCAAACAAGCCCCTAGAGCATGGTATGATAGGTTAAAAACATTCTTACTTGAAAAAGGATTTACCATGGGCAAGGTTGATAAAACTCTTTTTGTGCTTAAGCATGGCAATGACTCATTATTCGTTCAAGTGTATGTGGATGATATTATCTTTGGTTGTGCTTCTCATGATCTTGTGTCCAAGTTTTCAGCAAAGATGAGTTCCGAATTTGAAATGAGTATGATGGGTGAACTCACTTACTTTTTGGGGCTGCAAATCAAGCAAACAAAGGAGGGTACCTTTGTGCATCAAATGAAGTATACAAAAGATCTCCTAAGGCACTTCAACATGGACAAAAGCAAGCCTCTTTGGACACCAATGGGTACAGCAACAACACTTGGACTTGATGAAGATGGTGAACCCGTGGATCAAAAAGAATATAGAAGCATGATCGGATCACTTTTGTACCTCACGGCATCAAGACCAGACATACAATTCAACGTATGTCTTTGTGCACGGTTTCAAGCCTCCCCACGTGCTTCACATCGTCAAGCCGTCAAAAGGATTCTCAGGTACTTACATGAAACTCAAGAATTTGGCATTTTTCTTCCGTCTTCCTCAACCGTTACTTTGAAAGCTTTTTCAGATGCTGATTTTGGGGTCCACAACCGAATCTGAATATGTAGCTGCTGCTAGTGTTTGCTCACAAATTCTTTGGATTGTTCAAACACTTAAGGACTATGGGGTTGATCTAGATAGTGTTCCACTTTTTCGTGATAACACTAGTGCCATTTGCATTGCTAAAAACCCCATGCAACATTCTATAACTAAGCACATTGACTTTAGGTATCACTTTCTCTGTGATAATGTTGAAAAAGGAAACATTGTGCTTCCCATGTAGATACCGAACAACAATTGGCTGACATTTTTACAAAACCTTTGGAATTCACTAGTTTTTGTTACATTCGTAGTGAAATAGGGGTTATGCATCCTCATGGCTTAAATTGAGGGGGAGTTTTGAAACTTGGGAAGTCTATGTGTGAATCTGAAATTAAAATAATATGAGCATAGTGTTTCATACATATATGACTTGTGATTCCTTTTACATGCTGAAAGTTCTTACTACATTACTCATGTTATACATTTTGTATTTTTTTGCCATGACTAGTAATTGGAATAATTACTTACACTAAATTGGATCATGATCGAACTTTCTTGCTGTTTTGAACTTGTTGCATATTCATAAGTGCTGTTAATCATAAAGAATTAATCAAGTAATCAACTCACATGTTGAGTTTTTATGAACAAATATAAATTGAGAAAATATCAAGAGAATATGCATGCATCACACTTCTTCTTTTGAGATGGCTTATCATTGCACTTAGACATGAACTTGGAAGAAGTTGTGTATGACTAAAACCATGTCCTTAAGCTTCTGATTGTCAAAAGACATAGGTTTGGCTTGGCTGGTTAGAATAAGGCAGATGCGCATATAATATCTTGCAAATATCATATGATCTAAATTTTTGCTTTGAAACATAATAAAATGCAGCAACAAGAGTCACACTTTCAGGTTTTGAAATATTTAAGTTTGTGAGATCATGACTTGCTTAAATTGAAATTACATTTGATCTCTAGCATGGCTTACACTATTTTATGTATCTCATTGATGTGATAGTGTAAGTTACTTGATAGTATGACTTGGAGGAGCTTTGTTTATATGTATATGTTATAATATGCTCATAACATTTGAAATTTCTCTTTTGAACCTTGCTGAATACATTGTCAAAGGGGGAGAGATAATATGGTGAATTATGCAAGGGGGGGGGGATATGTATAGGGGGAGAAATTTATTTATATCTCTCATTTGATTTTTAAAAAGGGGGAAAATTGTTCTCAAAACTTTTCATACCAATGTTCGGATTTTAAATGGTGTTGCCAATGCATTCATCAAGGGGGAGACTGTGAGACCTATGTGTGCTGAATACATTGGCTATGACAATAAAAGTTTTTGAATGCTGCCATAACATCTTTTTAGCAAGGTCTGACTCTAGCTCCGAGCTTCTGCAAGGTCCGACAATAGGTCCGACTTTCTTTGTCTAGATCCGACAAGTTTTTGGGTAGCTCCGGTGAGCTTGTCTTTAGCTCCGGCATGTCTTTCATAGCTCCGGTATGTCTTTGTTAAGCTCCGATATGTTCTGCTAGGTCCGACTTATGTTGGTTAGCTCCAACAGGTTTTTCTAGCTCCGACTTTTGGGATGACTAGTTCCGACTAGTTTTGGTTAGCTCCGGCGCTAGGTCCGACTAGTTTTGGTAAGCTCCGGCGCTAGGTTGTACTAGCTTTAGTAAGCTCCGGCGCTAGGTTGTACTAGCTTTGGTAAGCTCCAGCTCAAGCTCCGGTTAGCTTTGGCTAGGTTCGGAGCTTGTTCGCAATGTTCCTACTTTTACTGTGAAATGTTTCAAACTTGCTTTACATCTATGGAAAGATTGCTTAGTATTCATTTGCTAAATTTTTGGTGCGTTTTGGTTGATATGGTTGATATCGTTTTACTGTGATTTTGCAACATGCTTATGTGAAGTGTTCACGTAAGGTGTTGTGTTTGGAACTAATGTGAGTCAAGTCATGGACTTGGGCTCGTATGGATTGGTTCTTTATTCATGTGCAGGTGTTGCTTGAGTTCAAGTCATGGCTGGTGACAGGATCCTTTGGACTAGTCTCAGGGAGGACATGAGGTTCCAACAACCAAATTCAGGAGGAATTGTGGTTGAGCGGGTCAGGAGGTCGCGTGGGATGATTGAATCAAGGGCAGTGCATATGAAGGTTACTGGACGTCGAAGGAAGGTGTTTGCATGTATGCATGCGGTTCATGACGTGGAAACATGGTTCCGAAGATGGTTTATGGAAGGGAAGATCTGGTTGGAAGGATCGGATCGTATAGGTTGATGACTTTGGCTGCGGCGGAGCCGATTATGGCTCGATATGGAAAGTATCGAGTTGGTTATGATAGGATTTCGTGTGGATCACGAATTTCAGTTGTTTTAGGAATGTGGTATATGTTCCTAAGGTGTTTGGAAGTCTTAAAATTGCTTCTATCTTCGTATAGAAGAATCCTAAGCAGTTATGGAAAGTTTTGATTCGTGATCTGAGTAGGATTAAGTCCTAGTTGAGATTGGGTTGGCCTAAGGGCTGGTTATATAAGCAAGGGAGGCCAAAGCTCGTGGTGCATGACTTAGGGGCTGTTCCTCTTGTGTTCTATTGAATAAAATTTTTAGTTTGAAGGAAATTTTGTGCCTTATTTGTCCGACTTGTTCCAGACAAGTTTTACTCGTTGAGTTTCTGGACAGCACTACCTTTTGTCGGTGGTTTTATCATAACTCGAGTTTTACAGATCCAATTGACGTGACACTTTTTGGGTTGTATTCACAACTTTATTATATATCATGTGTAAAAATTTCACGGTCATTGTATTTGTGGTTTCAGATCTACACGAGTTTCTTTGCAGCGTTCCAGAACTGTTTTTCTCGGGTAGGAAAGATTGACCTTTGTTCGATCTTTTGATCATAACTTGAGTTTCTCTTGACGGATTTGAGTGATTCTTCTTGTGTTTTCTTCGTGACTTGATTCTGTCTGATATATATATCACTTTTGTCCTGGTGAAACAGGTTTAGATTAGTCTCACACACGATTTATTTAATAAAATCGTTTTTGTACCGAATGGGTTGGGATTTAATTGTTTCCGCTGCGTAAGATTTTTTTTAAATCTACCTTTCACCCCCCTCTGGTAGCTTTTCATGTGCTCTTCGATCCTACAGAGGCAAGTGTGGGAAACACACAGCTTCCCGCATGTTGGTTGGTAAAGCCTTTCGGCATGACTTTTACTGGCCTACAACACTCCAAGATGCAGTTGAGCTAGTGAAAAAATATGAAGCGTACCAGTTCCACACAAAACAGATTCACACACCGGATTAATAACTACAAATGATACCTCCTACATGGCCATTTGATGTGTGGGGCATGGACATCTTGGGACCATTCCCAAAAGCCGTCAGAGGTTATAAGTTCCTATATGTCGTCATCGACAAGTTCACCAAGTGGCTGGAGGCTACTCCAGTTGTGACAATTAACAAGCAATCAACAATCTAGTTCTTGAAGTCCATCATATGCAAATTTGGAGTTCCAAACAAAGTCATAACTAACAACGGAACCCAATTTACAAGTGTTGCATTTCAAGAATAGTGTGAAGATCTCAACTGATGAGGACATCACAACAGCGGAGACGCGCATTGAACTGCAAGGACCAATCACAAGAGCACGAGCACGGTTATTAAATCAGCAGGTGAATTCGTTCTTAACTTCTTTTGCATGTGAGTTTGAGAATAGATTGCTATGTGATGATTTAATTGTTATTAGGAATAATGGAGAAGATCAACAAGTGAAGGAAGGAGGCCTTTGGAGCGTGGAAGGAGGCCTTGGGAGCGTGGAGAACCACCTGGGACGTCCACAAGTAGATGGAAACAGTTTACAACTCGGACTCGAGTTCAACTCGGAGTCCAGGAGTAGTCCACCTTAAAGTAGACGCCCATGAGGCATACGGACTCCGTTTTCGACGTTCTACATATGCACGGAAAGAGGAGAAGATAAACTTTCGAATGGTTCTGGTACCACCTCAAAATTCCTCCGGAGTCATTGGGAATCGTCGAAACAAGTCGAGTCCAGATTTCTGTCCGGTGCTGCGCCACCGAATCGGGCCTTTGGGCCTTGTATCCCGTAAGAGTCCATTAGGGACGCGTCTAATCGTGTTTTGGTCGAACCCTAGCCTATAAATACTGCAGCCGCCGGTCATATTCGGTGGGTTTTGCATAGATTAATAATATCGCTGTTCTACAGTTTGTGAAACCCCAACTTCGCGATTTCAGATCGTGTCTTCTACGTTCTTGCTTGTGTTCTCGGTTGCACTTGCAGGGATTAGCCTTCTTGGCGAGGTCAATCGTGTGAAGCACGGTTGATAACCAACGGAGCGGTGGTGTAGTGATTGCAGGGGCTGTTCGTGTTCTACTCAAGAGCCTCGGATCATCAACGTCGAGATCTCCATCAATCGACTTACCCATTACCTTTCGGAAGATCGGGCCTAAACCTACTCATCAATTGGTATCAGAGCCAGGTTACCCGTGAGGTATCTTTGTTTTCCTTCCTTCCATTAGATCGATTTTGTTTCGTACCTAGAGTCCACAGAAAAGCCACAAAAAAAAATTAGATCGTTTTTACCGCTTCCCCAGACTATAGTGCCTGCAGTTTCGTTTTTCAGTTTGCATTGTTGAGTTTGCATTCGTGTGGTTGAGTCTTGTTGCTGGTTTAGCTTTGTGTTTTTGGGTCCTAGTTATCGTGTTTCGTCCTTGTGTTCTTGCTATTCGACACATATTCCACAATCCCTAAATAACAAACCGATCCGCCACGTTCATCGGTTTGCCCTAGCTAGCCGCCTTGCGTGAACTCCCGCATCGCCAGCCCTAGATTAGGTGACAAATTTTTGTGCCATTCATCCTTGAATCATCACACACCACCCCATTAGTTGCTGTGCAAATTCCGGATCGTTTTCGTATCTGATTGCGAGTTCTGTTCTCAAACCGAGTTGGAATCAACATCAGAAAAACGTAACTCGGACAGCCTACCTTAAAACGGCCATAACTTTCGCATACGAACTCGAAATCGGGCGAATTTTTTTTTCAAAATCATCTACGCGAAATTTCGCATCTGATTTTCCGCCGCGTAGCCGCGTTCGGCGAAATTAGATTGCCCAAATTCCCCTCGGAAGATAGGCTATCCGGCCTCCGAAGTTTCAGCACGAATTTTAAAGAATCTTCTTGATTTTCTATAGGCCGCATATTCCATCCAATTGAGCTGCAAATTTGTCTACTTCCTATATTTGTGCTACTGAGTAAATAAAAAATATCAAAAAATATTACAAAAAAGAAAAAAAATAGTGAAGAGCACGCATATTAAAGCAATTGGCCTATACCACTTGGTGCTGTTTGTTTGGTTATATCATTCTGTCTTTCTTTTGCCTTGATACTTCCTTGTGTTGTGCTAGGCTCTAGGGCACTCAGTTGACCAGCAACAGTTTCCTACATTGAATACTTATTCAACTTTGTTTAGCTGTTAACGATTTTCTGCTTATTAGCCACCATATTGTGCCATCCAAGCTCCACCTTTCTCTTGAGCATAACAGGTACCTTTGCAATCACCCCACGCTTCATTGGTTCATCTCACCGTCCACACCACCTGCTGTGTCGGTAAGAACACTTGTAAGAGCGTGGTAAGACGCTTGAGGTAGAGAGATTGTCTTCTTCCACCTTCCATATTGTCACTGTAGTTGATAGGGATAACATTTTTTTGTTGTCTTTTGTTTCCTACTAACAATGGCAGGAGAAGAAAATAATGACGAATGTGTTCAACATGTTGAGTTACGTGATATGTTCGCCAAATACAACGCAGCAACGGAGGAGTCATTGGCGAACTTGACTCGCCAATTGGATGACCTTGCTCTTCGGATGAATACTTTTGAGGCTCGGTTGCCTCTCGCTGGAAGACAAGAAGACAATGCTTATGATGAACTGGAAAATCACAGTAATCGGCCAAGACTGCCACTTTATCGTCGAGATATGGGAGGTAATAATCATAACAATTATAACCGCCCTCCTGATGATCCTTTTGCTAAAGTGAAATTTACTATACCCTCTTTTTCTGGTGCTTATGATGTTGAGGCTTATCTTGATTGGGAGATGACAGTAGAGCAAAAATTTAATTCCCATCTTGTTCCTGAACAACATAGAGTTCGTCAAGCCACTAGTGAGTTTAAGGACTTTGCTATCATATGGTGGAATGAACTTGTTAAAACTAGAACTGATCCTCCAACATGGGATAGATTAAAGGAAGCTATGCGTGTTCGATTTGTTCCTCCATCTTTTCAGCGGGACCTTCGCAAAAAATTGCAGCGTTTAGACCAAGGTAACATGTCCGTAGAGGAGTATTATCAAGAGTTACAAAAGGGTATGCTGCGTTGTGGGGTAGTAGAGGACATGGATGATAAAATAGCTCGTTTTTATGGGGGGTTGAGGCGTGAAATTCAGGACATTGTTGATTACAAAGAATATGATACTGTTAACAGATTGTTTCAGCTTGCTATGTTGGCAGAAAAAGAATTGCAGGGCTGACAACAACAACAACAACCCACGAGGAGCAACTTCACGCCGCGTGCAGCAACTACACCATCCAAAACAGCACCATCTTCGGCCCCCCGTGCAGCGACTACACCACCCAATGGCGGCCAACGAACTATACCTGCTGCTCCACCATCTCGCGTGCCGGAAGGTAGCAAGGCGACATCATTCAAGCCTTCATCGTCCACTCCTTCTACGGGTCGTACTTCCGACATTAAGTGTCACCGCTGTCAGGGACTTGGTCATATGATGAGAGATTGCTCGAGCAAACGAGCATACATAGCACGCGACGATGGCGGGTATGATAGTACTTCGGATGTTGAAGATGAATATTCTCTTGCTACTGACTTTACAGATCCAAATGACGAACACACCGAAGAAGAGGTACTTGGTACAGCGGCGACGGAGAACTATAGGAGCATCATTGTGCAGCGTGCCTTGAGCTCCAAAGTGGAGACCGACGACAAGCTACAACGACACAACCTCTTCCACATGTTTCTCGTCGTCAAGGATTGCCGTGTACACACTATAATTGATGGAGGTAGCTGCAATAACTTGGTAAACACGGACGTCGTCAAGAAACTCGGTTTGACAACAAGAGCACACCCTCATCCGTACCACATTCAATGGTTCAACAACAGCGGTAAGGTTCGGGTAACACAAACAGCGAGAATCCATTTTTCAATTGGTTCATACCATGATTTTGCTGATTTTGATGTTGTTCCTATGGATGCTTGTTCTCTTTTATTGGGTCATCCTTGGGAATTTGATACAGATGCTATTCATCATGGTAGAACCAATAAATATACTCTCATGCATAAGGGAAAGAAAATCACTTTGCTCCCCATGACTCCTGCTGAAATTGTGCATTTTGAGAAGAGTAAAATTCGTGAGGGCAAAACAACTAAATTAGAATCTGAAAAACAGCAAGTTATTAAGTTAAAATCACCATCATTGCTCGCAACTAAATCTGAACTTGCTGATTTATTCGATGCTAAGGGGATGTGCTATGCTTTAGTTTGCAAAGAAGCCATGTTTTCACTTCATGAATTGTCTATTGCATTGCCCCCTGCTGTTGCTAACCTTTTGCAGGAGTTTGAGGATGTGTTTCCCTCCGAGATACCCCTTGGTTTACCACCGATGAGAGGCATTGAACACAAGATCGATTTGATTCCAGGAGCAAGTTTGCCAAATCGTGCAGCATACAGGGCGAATCCACAAGAAACTAAGGAAATTCAGCGACAAGTCCAAGATCTTTTGGACCGCGGGTACATTCATGAAAGCCTTAGCCCTTGCTCCGTTCCTGTTCTTTTGGTTCCTAAGAAAGATGGTAGTTGGCGCATGTGTGTTGATTGTCGAGCGATTAATAACATCACCATTCGATATCGTTATCCTATTCCTCGATTAGATGACATGCTTGATGAATTGAGTGGTGCTATCATCTTCACAAAAATTGACTTGCGTAGTGGTTACCACCAAATTAGAATGGCACTAGGAGATGAATGGAAAACTACATTTAAAACCAAGTTTGGACTTTATGAGTGGTTAGTCATGCCTTTTGGTTTAACTAATGCACCCATCACCTTTATGCGATTAATGAACGAGGTTTTACGTGCTTTCATTGGACAATTTGTGGTGGTTTACTTCGATGATATCCTCATTTACAGCAAGTCATATGATGAACATCTTGATCATTTACGTGCTGTTTTTACTGTTTTGAGAGATGCACGTTTGTTTGGTAACCTCGAAAAGTGCGTTTTTGCACCAATCGAGTCTCGTTTCTTGGCTATGTCGTTTCCTCGCAGGGAATTGAGATGGATGAGGCAAAAATTGAAGCAATCACCAGCTGGTCAGCCCCAACTACCGTCACACAGGTTCATAGTTTTCTTGGTCTTGCAGGATTTTATAGGCGCTTTGTGTGGGATTTCAGCACCATTGCAGCACCTCTACATGAGCTAACGAAGAAGGGAGTTCCATTTCGATGGGGCGAACAGCAGCAACAAGCTTTTGATGCTCTCAAATCGAATCTTACACAAGCACCATTACTACAACTTCCTGATTTTGACAAGACCTTTGAGCTAGAATGCGATGCAAGCGGCATTGGTATTGGAGGCGTTCTCATACAAGGAGGTAAACCCGTTGCTTTCTTTAGTGAAAACTTCATGGTCCTTCTCTGAATTATTCCACTTATGATAAGGAATTGTATGCCTTAGTCCGTGTATTACAAACTTGGCAACATTATCTTTGGTCTAAGGAGTTTGTCATACATTCCGATCATGAATCATTGAAGTATCTTAAGTGTAAAACCAATCTGAATAAACGACATGCTAAATGGATTGAGTTCATAGAGTCGTTTCCATACATCATTAAGCATAAGAAAGGGAAGGAAAATATCATTGCCGATGCATTATCTAGGCGTTATACCATGCTGTCCCAACTTGATCATAAAATCTTTGGTTTGGAAACAATTAAAGCATTATATCCTACTGATTTGGACTTCAAAGATGCTTTTGAAAATTGTAGAGAAGGAAGAACTTGGAATAAATATGTGCTGCGAGAGGGTCTCCTCTATCGTGCTAACAAGCTATGCGTTCCAGCTAGCTCCGTTCGTCTATTGCTTTTGCAGGAAGCACATGGAGGAGGTTTGATGGGACATTTTGGAGTGAAGAAAACTGAAGACGTGCTGTCCACACACTTCTTTTGGCCAAAGATGAGGCGTGATTTCGAGCGCTGCGTGTCACGATGCACTACTTGCAACAAAGCTAAGTCTCGCCTTAATCCACATGGTCTTTATATGCCTCTTCCTGTTCCTAGTGTACCTTGGGAGGATATTTCTATGGACTTTGTTTTGGGATTGCCTAGGACTAAGAGGGGGAGGGATAGTATTTTTGTAGTTGTTGATCGTTTTTCCAAAATGGCACACTTTATACCTTGTCATAAGAATGATAATGCCTCACACATTGCTGATTTATTTATGACGGAAATTGTTCGTTTACATGGTGTGCCAAATACCATTGTTTCTGATCGTGATGCAAAATTTTTAAGTCATTTTTGGAGAACTTTGTGGTATAAATTGGGAACCAAGTTGCTGTTTTCAACTACATGTCACCCACAAACGGATGGACAGACTGAGGTAGTTAATCGTACTTTATCCACTATGTTACGGGCTGTCTTGAAAACAAATTTGAAGTTGTTGGAGGAGTGTTTACCACATATAGAATTTGCTTACAACAGATCCGTTCACTCCACGACAAAGGTAAGTCCATTCCAGGTAGTGTATGGTTTCAATCCCCGTGCTCCTATTGATTTACTACCTTTGCCTCCTTCTGAAACTATAATTTTGGATGCTACACAACGATCTAAATTCATTCTTAAGATGCATGAAACTACAAAGAAAAATATTGAAATGATGAATGAGAAGTATAGGATTGCAGGTAGTAAAGGTAGAAAAGAAGTAAAACTTGAACCGGGCGATTTGGTGTGGTTACATTTGAGAAAAGAGCGATTTCCCGACTTGAGAAAATCTAAACTTATGCCACGAGCTGCTGGTCCTTTTAAGATCATTGAAAAGATTAATGATAATGCATATAAGCTTGAATTGCCTCCCGATTTTGGGGTTAGTCCTACATTTAACATTTCAGATTTGCGACCAGACTTGGGAGAAGAAGATGAACTTGAGTCGAGGACGACTCCAATTCAAGAGGGGTAGGATGATGAGGACATCACAACAGCGGAGACGCGCATTGAACTGCAAGGACCAATCACAAGAGCACGGGCACGGTTATTAAATCAGCAGGTGAATTCGTTCTTAACTTCTTTTGCATGTGAGTTTGAGAATAGATTGCTATGTGATGATTTAATTGTTATTAGGAATAATGGATAAGATCAACAAGTGAAGGAAGGAGGCCTTTGGAGCGTGGAAGGAGGCCTTGGGAGCGTGGAGAACCACCTGGGACGTCCACAAGTAGATGGAAACAGTTTACAACTCGGACTCGAGTTCAACTCGGAGTCCAGGAGCAGTCCACCTTAAAACAGACGCCCAGGAGGCATACGGACTCCGTTTTCGACGTTCTACATATGCACGGAAAGAGGAGAAGATAAACTTTCCAATGGTTCTGGTCCCACCTCAAAATACCTCCGGAGTCATTGGAAATCGTCGAAACAAGTCGAGTCCAGATTTCTGTCGGTGCTGCGCCACCGAATCGGGCCTTTGGGCCTTGTATCCCGTAAGAGTCCATTAGGGATGCGTCTAATCGTGTTTTGGTCGAACCCTAGCCTATAAATACTGCAGCCGCCGGTCATATTCGGTGGGTTTTGCATAGATTAATAATATCGCTGTTCTACAGTTTGTGAAACCCCAACTTCGCGATTTCAGATCGTGTCTTCTACGTTCTTGCTTGTGTTCTCGGTTGCACTTGCAGGGATTAGCCTTCTTGGAGAGGTCAATCGTGTGAAGCACGGTTGATAACCAACGGAGCGGTGGTGTAGTGATTGCAGGGGCTGTTCGTGTTCTACTCGAGAGCCTCGGATCATCAACGTCGAGATCTCCATCAATCGACTTACCCATTACCTTTCGGAAGATCGGGCCTAAACCTACTCATCATCAACATACAAGTCAGCTACGCATCAGTAGCTCACCCAGCAAGTAATGGCCAAGCCGAGAGAGAAAATGCAGAAATCCTAAAAGGACTCAAGACGCGCACATACGAGCGCTTAAAAAAGCATGGAGCCAACTGGATTGAAGAACTTCCGTCCACATTGTGGGCAAACAAGACAACACCTAACTGGTCAACTGAGGAGACGCCCTTCTTCTTGGTGTACGGAGCTGAAGCGGCCTTTCCTTCAGAGATCACCATGGGGTTGCTCCGGGTCCGGACCTTCGACGAAGCCGTGCAGGAACAGCTCCAGCGTGAATACCTTGACCTCGTTGATGAGGGAAGGTGCCAAGCAGCTGTTCGGAATGCACGCTATCGCCAATCGCTCCGGCGCTATCATCAAAGGCACGTGCACAACCAACACCTCGAGGAAGGCAAACTGGTGTTGCGGAAAATACTAAATTATGAAGGGATGAATAAACTTTCTCCCAGCTGGGAAGGTCCCTTTCGAGTGATCAAAGTATCCCGACCCAGATGCGTTCGCTTGACAACTAAGTATGGGACTCCGCTTCCTAACCCTTGGAACATGGAGCACCTACATAAGTTTTATACTTAGAATCACAGAGGTGAGTCAGTAATTATGCACAATGTATGTTATAGAGTCAATACACAGAGAAGGATAGGTCCTCTGGGAGAACATCTGGACCCCTCCGGGAAGGTCCGGGAAGTTCAAGTAACACTTTATACAGTCACAACACTAAAAGTGTAACTACCTGCCCAGGGCTAGTACAAGATGTATATCACACTTAGCTTGGTCCTGCACCCTAAGTGTGTCCTTGTCTCAATTGTAATCTGGACCTATAATGAAAGACATTGTTGTATGAAAACAGACTCCACGTCCATTTATTTTTGTATTGGCTCAGTATATCAAATTATTATTTTTATCCTTGTAGGATTGAAGATAACATGAAAAGCTACCTGAGGGGGGGTGAATGGTAGATTAAAACTTTTTCAGTGGAAGCAATGAAAACCCCTTGGCAAAAAAAATGATCCGTTAAAGTAATCATCTGTGAGACTAATCTAAACGTGTTTCACCGTGACAAAAGTAATAGATATCAGATATAATAAAGTCACGAAGACGACACACCAAGAATCACTCAAATCCGTGGAGAGAAACTCAAGTTACGATTGAAAGATCGAACAAAGGACAATCTATTCTACCCGAGAAAAACAGTTCTGGAACGCTGCAAAGAAACTCGTGTATATCAGAAACCACAAATCCAATGACCATGAAATTTTGATATATGATAGAAAATTAAGTTTTTAAGACAACCCAAAAAGAATCACGTTAATCGGATCTGTAAAACTCGAGTTATGATAAAACTACCAAAGAAAGGTAGTACTGTGTAGAAAACTCGACAAGAAAAACTTGTCTGGAACAAGTCGGACGAACAAGGTACAAAAGTTCCTTTAAACTACAATATTTATTCAATCGAACACAAGAGGAACAGCCCAAAAGTTGTCCACACGAGCTCTGACCTCCCTTGCTTATATAAGCAGCCCTTAGGCCAACCCAATCTCAACTAGGACTCTAATCCTACTCAAATCACGAATCAAAACTTTCCATAACTGCTTAGGACTCTTCTATATATAATAGAAGCAATCTTAAGACTTCCAAACACATTAGGAACGTATCTCACATTCCTAAAACAACTCAAATTCGTGACCCACACGAAATCCTATCATAACCAACTCAAATCTTTCCATATTTGAGTCAAACACGACTCAGTCGCATCTTAAGTCCATAACCTAGTTGGTTAGACCTTTCCGACCAATTCTTTACGTCCACATCTCTTCATCACGCCTTGGTACCATGCAGTCACGTCCATGCACTCCTTGCACACGTGCAAACATCTTCCAACAACGTCCACGATACCTTCATATGCATTGTTCTTGATTCAAACATGTTGCGCAACCTCCCGATCAACTCAACCACAATTCCTCCCGAACATGGTTGTTGAATCTCATCTTCTCCCTAAGACTAGTTCAATGGATCCCGTCACCAGCCATGTCTTGAACTCAAGCAACACCTGCACATGAATAAACAACCCATACTTCCGAGCACAAGTCCTCAACTTGACTCTCGTTAGTTCCGAAACTACAACATCTTACGTGAGCACCTCACATAAGCATGCTGCAAAACATAGCAAAATGATATCAACCATAACCACAAAAATACACCAAAACATACCAAATTAATACTAAGCAATATTTCCATTAATATAAAGCAAGTACGAATCATTGCAAGATAAAAGCAGAACCACTGCGATCAAGCTCCGAACCTTGCCAAAGCTAAACTGACCTAGCGTCGGAGCTAACCAAAGCTAGTCGGACCTAGACAAAGAAGTCGGACCTAGCCAAAGCAAGTCGGACCTTACGTTGGACTATGCCAGAGCTAACCAAAACAAGCCGTACCTATCATTGGATCTTGATGATAAAGGTATTTTGGTAGTATTCAAAACTTTTATTGCCATAGCCAATGTATTGAGCACACATAGGTCTCACAATCCTTCTTGTCTATAATGAAGCTGTGCAATTCTTTTTCAGTTTTTGTCCAAGTTATTCATATGTGTTATAAGTTATATTGTTGATCTCTTGGGATCTTAACATGATGTATAGTCTACTTGCCTGAACGCCAAGCCAACATAGGTCCGGAGTGTGCTATCGACTTAGCCTGGTCATGCACCCTAAGCACGCCACTCTACCTACACCACGGCAGGCCTCAGTAGGGTGAGTACTAAAAAAGCATACAAATCTGGGAAGATTGCATCAATATGCTTGTTACCATATCGAGTTCTTCGGATTTAAAACTCAAATAAGAACGGTAAGTCACAAACGATTTATAGACAAAAGGACAAATTTGACTCTTTTCTTGTCTCTAATGTGTAGGAAAAACAAAAACTCATAGCGATGGTGGACGACGCCGGAGCTACTAAGCTCCGATATCCTCCAAAGGGGCCCGCCGTCGACGTTTTATATGTTGACAGTGGGTGCCATTAGAGCTACAAAGCTCTGCCAACTCCTGGGGGCCTGCCGTTGACGATTCTTGCATTGACATCGGGAGCTACCGGACCTCTCAAGCTCCGATAAATCCCAGGGGGCTTGCCGTCGACGTGTTATATGTTGATGGTGGGTACCGTCAGAGCTATCAAGCTCCGACAGCTGCAGGGGGCTAGCCGCCGATGTATCGGAGATAAAGACTCCGGACCTAAAATCTACAAGTTTGAAGCGTTCAAGTCATCAACATACTGTCAAATCCTTTTGGTACATTTACACACTCGAATTTTGCGCATATACCAGGGGCCAACAAGATAGAGCATAGTATATTGAAGACAAAATGAAATTTATGGAAAAAAGAGTTGATTTCATTAATTCAAAGTACCTCTTGGACACTAGCTCTGACGACATCCTCTTCTTCGGCAATGAGTCCTTCAAAGGCTGGATCGAGAGAGAACTAGGAGTCTCGGCTTCTGTAACACGCTAAGATATACTCGACGACGTCTTTAGCCAGAGATTTCCCCTCTGTCTCCAGCTGATCAGCGATGATATTGCCCATTGTGTCGAGTTTACTGCCGGCAGAGCCAAGCGCCACCAGTGTCTGGTCCAGCTCATGCGCTGGGTCCTCCGGGCGTACTGGACTGAAACCAAGAGGCACAAGGGCCCTGTGCGCACGTCCCAGAAAATCCCATACCATCAAGGATTCGGTTGCCTTTGAGCTCCGCAGCTCCTCAAGTGACCTCCGGGCGGCCGCTAGCTCCGAACTCTCACGAGCGAGGCGTTCCACCACTTTTACATGTTGCTGCATATTCTCAGCAAACTGCTTTTCCCGGTTGGCTCTGTCTCCCGAAGGTGGATGCGGTTCTGCTGTTTGGCCAGGTCTTTCTCTCTGCCCCTCACTTTCCCTTCTGTGGCGGCAATATCAATCTCTCTTTTCGAGAGCTCCTGCCCTAGCTTCTAGTACTTCTGTAACATCCTAATTTTCGCAAATTAATAAATCACACTTATATAATTAATTATTTAATGGAATTTGTGCACAATAATATAATTACACAGTCAAAAGAGAAGTATTAAAGAAAAATGAATGAAAGAAAGTGAAAGAAAAAAATAATAAGTATGTAATGAGTGAGTAAAGGAGTAGGTAGCCAGGAAGTATCACGCCACTCTCTTTGTACCAGGACAATCACATCTAGCCTTTTTCTAGTCACTCCCTCCTCTTATTCCCTACTTAAAGAACACCCCTGCACTCAATGCTCCCAACAGCCAGCCAAGTGCTCTCTCTCTCAGGCCCATTTCTCCTAGTCAGGACATTTCCCAGCACCCCCCTCCTTCATTTCTTCAATTGCAAAGAACTCCCCTTTCTTCTTCCTCTGTTTAGAACACAGAAACACACGATGCCTGTCCATAACACACTTCATACGCCAAGAATTCATAGAAGCAGTGTACTAGCTCTCTCCCTCTCCTCCAGTTCGCGCGAGAAGCTTCCCGAGCATCCGTATGGCGCATTAACCCGTCGGCCAGCGCCCATTTGAAGCGACCGTCATCTACCTCCATACATTCGCATCACGACGATGAGGCCGGACGGTGAGCATCCTCTCGCACGGAACATGGCACGACCGGACGAAGTGACCTGTCGGGCAAGCACAGCGCAGTAGGGGTCGTTTGACCCGCCTTTTTCGTGCGCGTTCTGCACGGACGACGCGATGCGTCGAGCAGCGCGGATTTACTCCTTGTCCGTGAAGCCGGCCGCCTACCACCGTTTCCACCGCCTTTCCTCGCCTTTGAATCGACCACGCCGGGCTCAGCTCCGCCCAAGCCGCGCCTCACGCACCCCAGTCGAGTTCCAGTGCTGATTTCATCCTCCCGCGCGGCGACGACTTGACCGGCGCGTCGATCTCCGATGACGAGCTGTTCCTGCCCAAACCGAGGTGAAAGTGAGCACCTACAACGCCGATTCCACCTCCCAGACCTACCCCTGGGTCGATTATCCTCCTCTTGTGAGCTCACGGCAGCCGCCACCCGCCATGTCCACTTCCTCACGACCCACCGTCGATTCCCACAATCCATTTCAAAATTGATGCCTCCAGTGGGGTCGTCGTGGTCAGAGCAGCCGTTTCCCCTCTCCAGGCCGCCCTCCTCCTCATTTTTCCTCCTAAAATTGAGCCGACGAGCAACCCAGGTCTCCTGGCCGGAGGTAGACGAAGGCAGGCTTGAGGACTGTTCGTGTGCCTGAGGGCTGTTCGTGTGCCTGGGAAGGATTCACCGGCAACACATGCTAGTGAATAGTATAAGGGCCCATTAACCATTAAGCACACAGGGTAGCAACCGGACCAGGCCATAATCATGCACTTGGCCCACGTAATATGCCAAAATACCAGGCTACCCGATAGCAATAGCCCACTAACTGAGAACGCTGTTTATTCATTTTCGAAATTGATTAAACCTCCACACTTTAAAATTAGTATCTCACTCATACAATCTTCGATTAATACGATTCTTCTTCTAAAATTCATCTAAAATCATAACCTATTTAATCCGCATAAATTCGTGTTATGTATTGATGTATGCTTGTTTTTCTTGTATGATTGCTTGTGTATGCGTTTCGAGCAGACCCCATGTCGGAGGAGAATCCGGAGGAGCCAGCTGACCCGGAGCACGACGTCGCAGACGGTAGGGAAGGCAAGTTCCACTGACCCCTTTTGATCATATTATTCCTATGTGAGGTTCATCCGTTGTGGCCAGTAGATTATGTCTTTGCATTATTGCATGTGAGATAGTTGAAAGACCGAGAGAAGCCATATTACCTTCTATTATTGCATATTGATATGATGAGATTATACATGTTGATATTGCTCCTTGTTTATTGTATGGGTGGTGAGAGTATGAGTTGTGACCGGGACAAATGGGTTAGTGCTAGTGTAAGTGCTACTGTGGTGGTAGACTTATGACAAGTTCTATCATGAGGGTAGAGTCGTGTGTTGAGTATGGGGGCTGCCCTGGTGAGCCTTAAGGACTGAGTTGTTTTGACATCTCACCTAGCTTCTTTCAGTACGACCACATGTCCCTGTATGGGCGGGGCTTAGCCTAATCCCGGTGGCTAGCCCGACAGTCGTCCACGGTGGAGTGAGAGATATATGTTTGAGATTATATTGAGATAGGTCATGATACTGGGCTTGGGACGACTGGTTTGGGTGATGTTTCGACTGGGTGTTGGTTATGATGGGTTGTCTTTGATGGCCTGTGCATGTGGGTAAAGTGTACAACCTCTGCAGAGTGTAAAACCCATTCGTTGTGTCCTCGGCATAGGACAGGTTATGGTGTGGTCCTAACAACTAGAAAGTCACCTACTGTGATTTTGAGTCGAGAGGAGTCTTGGGTTGAGGTTAGTGGTTGCATTAGTCTGCATTAGGTTGCATTGTTCTTTATTTTATGCATTGCATTTATATCTATTTAAATCCCCCCCGTAGGGAAAGGTGGAGCTTGTTGAGTACTTTTGTACTCAAATGTTGTTGATATTTTTTTCAGAGGATCCTGACTTCGTGCCGAAGGATTTCGAGTAGGGTCGCGTCTGCACCCAAGTCATGTGTAGTGGATTGGATGACACGGAGCTACTAGTATTGTTGTCGACTATTATAGCTATGCTGTTAGCTGTTATCGTGTTTATTCATAAGGCTATGCCGGTGAAATAAAGCTATAAATGGTTGTGGTTCCGCTTGTATTGTAATATTATGTACCGAACTCTGTTCTTGGTAATAATATTACATGTTTAGTTCTGATCTTATGGGTAGGGACGTTTCAAGTGGTATCAGAGCCATACTTGGTTGTAGGATGCGGACCCTAGGCCGTAGGTGACTGTAGGAGACCCTAGAATGGTTTTTCTATAGGACCCTTGAACGTAGGACCTTAGTGATAGGTTTTGCTCTCATCTAACCCTCGTGCATTGTTTTAAGCCAGATGTCTGACGACCGTATCACCACCTTATGCATCAACGAAGATGGCTTCCCCAGGGTGCTCTATGCCGCCACGGTGCGACTCGGTATTTCAGACCGTCTGGAGTACGTGGGTCACGAGTTCGTGAAGCATGGCACTGAGAGTTGTGAGGTCACTGTGCACATCAGCGCCAGTGAGAGGTTCCTGGAGATGAAGACATGGAACATCACCGCCACTGGATGCCGCATGAAAGACACTTGCCAACTTGTGGCCTGCAAAGCTTTGAAGTACATGTGCCACATGTTCGAGTACCTAGGTTCCACACCCATGAAGTACTTTCCACCGCTGGATCGTAGTCGTCCTGCTTGGATGGCTAGGATACGCAACCTTGAAAGCCTTGGATCAACCGAGGATGACCCCACCGTTGTCGCCATGTCAGGCTATTTATTGAGCCTAGACGATATGTGCGACCAGTTGAACCAGCGTGTGAAGACCCTCATCAAGCGTGCGGAGACCTTGGAGACGCGTTGGCGAAAGGCTAAGCTAGCCTTAGCGCAGGCTGAGGCCCGTGTTGCGAGCGCCGAAAGTCGTGTTTCCTTGGAAGAGGAGAACCTTAGGGAGCAGGCCGACCGCCATAGCCAGCTCCTCAAAGGTGTCTACCTCATAGACCGAGCCAAGCGCAAGGATCGTCAGGCCCGTGAAACAGCCGAACCGCTTGTGCAGGAAGGAACTCCGGTGTACCCGTTGTCCAACCCTCGAAGGAGGATTTGTGAGCATGTACCGCCCACTCCTCCAACATCACCCCGAGGGACCAACGAAGACCCCGAGGACCAAGATGTAGGACCTAGTAGTCAGGCAGAGGTCCCGACTGACCCTTAAGGGGACAGACTTAGGGACGACATGCCCAATGTATCATGTACCTGTTTGCTTGAATGAATGAATGTTTGGTGTGTTGTTTGCAGTGTTTGATGTTTGTGTGGTTTGTATGGTATAAAAGTATATACTTATATATTACTAAATTAATATGTGTATATATATACATACACATACATAAATTAATAATAATAATAATAATAAAATAATAAAAATAAAAATAGTAAGATAATAATAATACTAATTATAAACTAAGTAATATTTACATCAACATACCCTAGTAAATATAATCTAAACCCCACGCTTTCTACTTCGCAGATGTGTCGTCGCTCGAGCCGAGTCAGGAACGGACACGAGGCAGAACAAGGACTGCATGAGATACCGTCTGCACTGCAAGATCATGAGACAGCAGAGAGTGCACCTGTCCCGCCTGCCCCACATGCACCGGCCTTTGACCTGACTGCCATTTTGGACCGCTAGACTCGACTCCTCGAAATGCTGGCAAACACACTTGCTGCTCAGGGCAGCAATGGCATCAACAACTGCCATCCAGCGCCTCAAAACAATCACCAGATCGCGGACTTCAACAGGATGAATCCACCCAAGTTTGCTGGATCTGAGGACCCCATTGAGGTAGATGACTGGTTAAGAGAGATTGAGATGAAACTTGAGGTGGTCCATGCTAATGAGCAGGATAAGGTTCTACTTGCAGTCCAACAGCTGAGAGGACCTGCTTTAGCATGGTGCACAGCTAAAGAGAAATGCATGCAGAAGCCAAGACCATTATTTGGGATGAGTTTGTGAAGTTATTTAGGGAGCACCACATCCCTAGTAGCATTGTGAAGCTGAAGAAGGAAGAGTTCATGAACCTTAAGCAGAAAGGCCTAACTGTGACAGAGTATCTGCATAAGTTCACTGGGCTATCCCGCTATGACCCTCATGCGGTTGATACGGAAGAGAAGAAAGCAGGAAGCCTTCCTTCGTGGTATAAACACTGAGATCAAGAAGTTTCTGGAAGCATCTGTGCATCCAGATTTTAGTACCATGGTCAACAAGGCTATCACCACGGAGAAGAACATAGAGGATGAGCTTCAGGAAAAGAAAAGGAAATTTGAGGGGAAGAAGGTGTTCCAGCAGGCGAAGTTTCAAAGGACTATTTGACCTACTTATTCAGGATAGAGGACCCAGCAGCCAACTTACTTTATGCAGAAGACCCACCAACCTACTCATTCAGGACAGATGAGTCAAAGTGGTGTATCCTACAAGGCACCAACTACTACCTTCAAGCAACCAGTGCAGCCTGCTAAACCCCAGGGCCCCTTCCGCCCTCAGCAGTCTGGAGTCAGTCACACACGTGATCAGAGGATTTGCTTCAGCTGTCGTGAGCCTGGCCACATTGCCATTAACTGCCCTTACAAGAACAAGCCAACACCATCCGTCGTCTCCAAATCTGTTAATGGACTGAGGCAACCAGTTGGAGGTAACCGTGGAGTGCCATCAAGGACCCAACAATCCTTTGGAAAGGCCACAGTGAACCATGTCTACGATGAGGAGGTAGATGCAGCACTAGGAGTTCTACTTGGTGAGTTCTTGGTTCAGTCAGTTTTGGCTTCAGTACTATTTGACTCTGGTGCATCGCATTCCTTTATATCATCACACTTCGTAGAGACACATGATATTTCTACGGTAGCCCTTAAGAGGCCCTTAATAACCCGATCATCGGGAGGTTATATACCCTGTCGCTTAAGAGTTAACAACATCCCTTTAAACCTAAGTGGGGTATTGTTCTTGGTTATTCTAATAGTGTTTGACTCCCACGGGATAGATGTTATCCTTGGTATGGACTGGTTAGCCAAGTGCAATGGGTGCATAGCTTGTGCACAAAGGGTAGTGACAGTGACAAACTATGAAGGAAAGACTGTCACATGTCACGTGAAGCCTAGCCTATCTGTGCCAGTTATAAATCACTTAAAGGCAGAAACACCCCAAGAAGTGCCAGTAATTAAGGAGTATGTTGATGTATTTCCGGAGGAGTTACCGGGCATGCCGCCAGAAAGGGAAGTGGAGTTTTCCATCGGTCTAGTCCCCGGAACTGCCCCAATAGCTAAGAGACCTTACAGGATGGCAGCCTAGAACTAGCGGAGTTAAAGAAACAGTTAGATGAGCTACAGGAGAAAGGATACATAAGGCCTAGTGCATCACCATGGGGCGCACCAGTCTCTTCGTAGAGAAGAAGGATGGAAGTAAGAGGCTATGTGTGGATTACCGAGCTCTTAATGAAGTAACTATCAAGAACAAGTATCCTCTACCTCGGATTGATGACCTATTTGACCAGTTAAAGGTGGCCAAGTTCTTTTCCAAGATTGATTTGAGATCCAGGTATCATCAAGTGAGGATTAAACCCGAAGATATACCCAAGACAACATTTGTGACTCGCTATGGATAGTATGAGTTCACAGTGATGTCTTTTGGATTATCTAATGCCCCTGCCTACTTTATGACTTCGATGAACCGAGTATTCATGCAAGAGCTGGATAAGTTTGTCGTTGTCTTCATCGACGACATCTTGGTATATTCACGAAGTGAGGAAGAGCACGCGCAACACTTGCGTGTTGTTTTGGATTGACTTAGGAGCCATCAACTTTATGCCAAGTTTAGTAAATGTGAATTTTGGTTGCAAAAAGTCAGCTTCCTTGGACATGTGCTGATGTCTGAAGGAGTTGCAGTTGATCCAGAGAAGGTCAAAGCGGTATCATCTTGGAAGCAACCAACATCAGTCTCAAAGGTTCGTAGTTTCCTTTGTATGGCGGGCTATTATAGGAGGTTCATTGAAGGATTTTGCAAGCTAGCTCGACCCATGATTGAGCTTCTCAGGAAGGACAAGAAGTTTGTGTGGAATGAAGCACGTGAGCGGAGCTTTCGTGAGTTGAAGTAGAGACTCACAACGGCTCCAGTCCTAGTCCTACCAGATATTCACAAGAGCTTTGTCATTTATTGTGATGCTTCTAGACATGGCCTAGGGTGTGTGCTAATGCAAGAAGGACGAGTGGTATCCTATGCCTCTCGTTAGTTAAGGCCACATGAGCAAAACTACCCAACCCATGACTTGGAGTTGGCAGCGGTAGTGCATGCTCTTAAGATTTGAAGGCACTACTTGATCGGTAACAAGTGTGAGATTTATACAGACCATAAGAGTCTTAAGTATATCTTTACCCAGCCTGACCTCAACCTAAGACAACGGAGATGGTTGGAGCTAATAAAGGACTATGACCTGGAAATACACTATCATCCTGGTAAAGCAAATGTGATAGCCGACGCTCTCAGTAGGAAATCCTACTATCATCACTTGGTGACTCAAGTACCACAACTATGCGATGAGATGGTGAGGTTGAACCTAAGTGTGGTACCTCACTCATACAACTACAACATTAGTGTTCACCCTGTTCTGGATGACCAAATCAAGAAGGCTCAACATGAGGATGAAAAGATGATGGAGATCAAGGCACATACCGATGAAGGCAAAGCCCCAAATTTCAGAGTTGATAGAGATGATATTTTGTGGTTCAAGAAACGGCTGTGTGTGCCTTCACAAGGTCACTATCGGAACACCATCTTGGATGAGGCCCATAACTCTGCATACTCCATCCATCCTAGAGCCACCAAGATGTATGTGGATCTTAAGCAAAAGTATTGGTGGATTGATATGAAGGGTGACATAGCTAAATTCGTAGCCTATTGTGATGTGTGCCAGAGAGTGAAGGCCGAGCATCAAAAGCTAAGTGGCCTACTACAACCTTTACCGATTCCCGTCTGGAAATGGGACGAGGTAGGGATGGATTTCATCACTGTACTGCCAAGGACCAAGAATGGTAATGACTCAGTATGGGTAGTAGTCAACGGTTTGACTAAATTGCACACTTTATTCCCGTGCACACCACCTACAATGGAGAAAAGCTAGCCAAATTGTATATAGATCGCATAGTGAAACTACATGGGATACCCTCAAGGATAGTCTCAGATAGAGGTACTCAATTCACATCAAGGTTTTGGAGGAGCCTGCAGAAAGCACTTGGAACTAAGTTAGATTTCAGCTCAGCGTATCACCCTCAGACTGATGGTCAAACAGAAAGGATCAACCAAATCCTAGAAGACATGTTGAGGGCCGCTGTTCTCACCTACGGTAAAGATTGGGAAGATAGTTTACCTTATGCCAAGTTTTCCTATAATAACATCTATCAGACCAGTATTAAGATGTCACCGATCGAAGCCCTTTATGGAAGAAAGTGTTGGACTCCGCTTATGTGGTCAGAGGTTGGAGACTGAATTATAGAGCGACCAGACTTCATTATGGCAGCAGAAGACAAGGTAGCGGAGATCCGGACAAATTTGAAGACAGCTCAGTCACGCCGGAAAAGCTACGCGGACAAAAGAAGACGTGAGCTCAGATTTGAAGTCGGGGACCACGTGTATTTGAAAGTGTCTCCGATTCGTGGCACGCGCAGATTCCAAGTACGTGGAAAGTTGGCACCACGATACATTGGTCCTTTTCCAGTCCTAAAAAGAGTAGGATCAGTGGTATATGAAATCAAGTTACCTGAAGAGATGTCGGGCGTGCACAACGTTTTCCATGTGTCACAACTGAGGAAGTGTTTACGAGTTCCGTAAGAACAAGTGGTACGAGATGCCCTAGCCCTGCAAGATGACTTAAGCTACCAAGAGGTGCCAGTAAAGATTTTAGATACCGTCACCCGAAGAACACGGACAAATTCTGTCAAGCATTGTCGAGTACTGTGGAGCAGGCACTCAGAGACCGAAGCTACATGGGAAAGAGAAGATGCGCTTCGTGCTGAGTTTCCTCACCTTTTCGAACACCAACCGAATCTCGAGGACGAGATTCCACCTAAGTGGGGTAGGTCTGTAACATCTTAATTTTCGCAAATTAATAAATCATGCTTATATAATTAATTATCAATGGAATTTGTGCACAATAATATAATTACACAGTCGAAAGAGAAGTATTAAAGAAAAATGACTGAAAGAAAGTGAAAGAAAAAATATTAATAAGTATGTAATGAGTGAGTAAAGGAGTAGGTAGCCAGGAAGTATCACGCCACTCTCTTTGTACCAGGACAATCACATCTAGCCTTTTTCTAGTCACCCCCTCCTCTTATTCCCTACTTACAGAACACCCCTGCACTCAATGCTCCGAACAGCCAGCCAAGTTCTCTCTCTCAGGCCCATTTCTCCTAGTCAGAACATTTCCCAGCACCCCCTCCTTCATTTCTTCAATTGCAAAGAACTCCCCTTTCTTCTTCCTCTGTTTAGAACACAACAACACACGATGCCTGTCAGAACACCATTCATACGCCAAGAATTCATAGCAGCAGCGTACTAGCCCTCTCCCTCTCCTCCAGTTCGCGCGAGAAGCTTCCCGAGCATCCGTACGGCACATTAACCCGTCGGCCAGCGCCCATTTGAAGCGATCGTCATCTACCTCCATTCATTTGCATCACGATGATGGGGTCGGACGTCGAGCGTCCTCTCGCACGGAACATGGCACGGCCGGACGAAGTGACCTGTCGGGCAAGCACAGCGCAGTAGAGGTCGTCTGACCCGCCTTTTTCGTGCGAGTGCTGCACGGACGACGCGACGCGTCGAGCAGCGCGGATTTACTCCTTGTCCGTGAAGCCGGCCGCCTAACACTGCTTCCACCGCCTTTCCTCGCCTTTAAATCGACCACGCCGGGCTCAGCTCCGCCCAAGCCGCGCCTCACGCACTCCAGTCGAGTTCCCATGCCGATTTGGTCCTCCCGCGCGGCAACGACTTGACCGGCGTGTCGATCTCCGACGATGAGTTGTTCCTACCCAAACCGAGGCGAAGGTGAGCACCTACAACGCCGATTCCACCTCCCAGACCTGCCCCTGGGTCGATTATCCTCCTCTTCCGAGCTCACGGCGGCCGCCACCCGCCATGGCCACTTCCCCATGACCCACCATTGATTCTCACAATCCATGTCAAAATTGATGCCTCCAGTGGGGTCGCCGTGGTTAGAGCAGCCGTTTCCCCTCTCCAGGCCGCCCTCCTCCTCATTTTTCCTCCTAGAATTGAGCCGACGAGCAACCCAGGTCTCCTGGCCAAAGGTAGACGAAGGCAGGCTTGAGGACTGTTCGTGTGCCTGAGGGCTGTTCGTGTGCCTGGGAAGGATTCACCGGCAACACATGCTAGTGAATAGTATAAGGGCCCATTAACCATTAAGCACACAGGGTAGCAACCGGACCAGGCCATAATCATGCACTTGGCCCACGTAATATGCCAAAATATTAGGCTACCCGACAGCAATAGCCCACTAACCGACAACGCTGTTTATTCATTTTTGAAATTGATTAAACCTCCACACTTTAAAATTAGTATCTCACTCATACAATCTTCGATTAATACGATTCTTCTTCTAAAATTCATCTAAAATCATAACCTATTTAATACGCATAAATTCGTGTTATGTATTGATGTATGCTTGTTTTTCTTGTATGATTGCTTGTGTATGCGTTTCGAGCAGACCCCATGTCGGAGGAGAATCCGGAGGAGCCAGCTCACCCGGAGCACGACGTCGCAGACGGTAGCGAAGGCAAGTTCCACTGACCCCTTTTGATCATATTATTCCTATGTGAGGTTCATCCCTTGTGGCCAGTAGATTATGTCTTTGCATTATTGCATGTGAGATAGTTGAGAGACTGAGAGAAGCCATATTACCTTCTATTATTGCATATTGATATGATGAGATTATACATGTTGATATTGCTCCTTGTTTATTGTATGGGTGGTGAGAGTATGAGTTGTGACCGGGACAGACGGGTTAGTGCTAGTGTAAGTGCTACCGTGGTGGTAGACTTATGACGAGTTCTATCATGAGGGTAGACTCGTGTGTTGAGTATGGGGGCTGTCCTGGTGAGCCTTAAGGACCGAGTTGTTTTGACATCTCACCTAGCTTCTTTCAGTACGACCACATGTCCCTGTATGGGTGGGGCTTAGCCTAATCCCGGTGGCTAGCCCGACAGTCGTCCACGGTTGAGTGAGAGATATATGTTTGATATTATATTGAGATAGGTCATGACACTGGGTTTGGGACGACTCGTTTGGGTGATGTTTCGACTGATGTCGGTTATGACGGATTGTCTTTGATGGCCCGTGCGTGTGGGTAAAGTGTACAACCTCTGCAAAGTGTAAAACCCGTTCGGACGGTCGTGTCCTCGACATATGATAGGTTATGGTGTGGTCCTAACAACTAGAAAGCCATCTACTGTGATTTTGAGTCGAGAGGAGTCTTGGGTTGAGGTAAGTGGTTGCATTAGTTTGCATTAGGTTGCATTGTTCTTTATTTTATGCATAGCATTTATATTTGTTTAAATACCTCCCCCCCCCCCCCCCCCCCCCCCCCCCCCCCCGCGTAGGGCGAGGTGGAGCTTGTTGAGTACTTTTGTACTCAAATGTTGTTGATATGTTTTTTTTCAGAGGATCCTGAGTTCGTGTCGGAGGATTTCAAGTAGGGTCACGTCCACACCCAAGTCATTTGTAGTGGATTGGACGATGCGAAGCTACTAGTATTGTTGTCGACTATTATAGCTATGTTGTTAGCTGTTATCGTGTTTATCCATAAGGCTATGCCGTTGAAATAAAGCTATGAATGGTTGTGGTTCCGCTTGTATTGTAATATTATGTACCGAACTCTGTTCTTGGTAAGAATATTACATGTTTAGTTCCGATCTTATGGGTCGGGACGTTTCAACTTCTCCTTTTCTTTCGCACTCCACAGATCCAACTTCTTAGTGCGCTCTGCAATATTTTGCTCAGCCAGAGTCAATTTCTAGATGAGCTCCTCCTCTCTCTTCAAAACATCCTCCTGTTGTTCCAGGAGCTTATCTTCTCTCGCATCAAGGTCTGCTCGTCACTTCAGGAGGACGTCATTTAATCCATTGAGGCTTTCATGAAGCTCATCAACAGCATCACGCCTTTCCTTAGCTTGCTCGAGGATCTCCCAAGAATTGGCATCGAGCGCCTTGATTGCGGCTTCCTTCTCTTCCAACAGCTTGCCCCAGTATTCCATCCGGGCTGTTTCCCTCTTGACCCACTCCTTCTGATCAGCAAGCCTCGTCTGAGCAAGCCTGGTCTCAAAATGGATCCTGTTGCGCAAACGCCTCAAGGTGTGGCACTCCTCTTCAAGGACCTTTCTCTCATGATCAAAGGTGAGCTGAACTTGTCGGAGGCTCGAGCAGGCATTGTCTATAGAAAACACCAAGGGGATAGGCTCCGGACCTGCTGGGGTCATTTCTGCCGGTTCCAGGGGATTCTCCATAACAAAAATAGGGTCCCACTCTACAAGTGAGGTACCCTCAGCTTCTGCGGCATTGGGGCCACCGTCCGGAAGTTCTTTGACTACAGTAGAGGAAGAACCTATTGGGGGAACTCCTACCTCCGGGGCCGACGCCGAAGGTCCTGCTGCAGGAACTTCAATCGCTGGCTCCGTGGATGAAGAGTCTGCATCTGCTTCTTCATGGCGCTCTACCTTGGGTGTGGGAACATCCAGAGCAGTTACTTCCATGGTGGTCATTGGGGTTTCACCCAAAGCCATTTCCATCACTAGCTCAGGTGGCGGTACATCAGCTACTTCTGTCTCAACTGTCGGAGCTTCAACAACTTCTGGTCCAAGGGCTGGAGCTTCAACTGCCTCCGGCTTAGTGATTGGAGCTTCGATCATCTCCGGCTCAATGGCCAAGGCTTCAACGACAGGAGCTTCTGGCACCACCGGCCCCGCAACAACTTCTGGTGCAGGAACCGGAGCCTCGGTAACCTCTGGCTCAAATGTCGGAGCTTCCAACATCTTCACCTCCCACACTGGAGCCTCAACCTCTGCGCTGTTGCTGGCGGTGCATCTTCAACTCCTCCCCTGTGGTCCGGCGCTATCACGGGAGCTTCTGGCGATGACTCTGAATCTAGATCCACGACAGCTGGCACCGGAGCTGCCATGACCTCAGCCACCACTGGAGGAGACACGAGGGTGGAAGCTGGAGTTTCCGTCCTCACTGTTTCGGCCGGTGCGTCGGAGGCCGGAGCTTTAGACCCCGACTTTGATGCCCTGCGTTCAAAAAATCAGAAGATTCCAAACATGATAAAAACAAAAATTACAGTGGCAAATCAAGGTGAAAAAGCAAAGCTTACCTTGGGAAGCTACCGCTCCAGTCGGCGCAGAACCTCTTCGCCGGAGGCTCAGAGCCGGAGCATGTCGCGGTCGGCACGGTGAGAGCTCCGTAATGTTGCCCGGAGCCTGTCGTCATCGTTGATGTTGCCCCATCCAAGGTCTCTCTCGGTCGGGAAGAACCTCCGGACCTAGAGCCCCTCGCTGGCACCAGGACCGGAGTCGACTGTCCGGAGCTGGTGCCTCTAGAAGACGCTTGCCCCGGATGAGGTGTAGCCACAAAAGATATCCATTGCTGAGGAGAAGGTGCTGTTGTAGATGGAGCAGGCCTAACGAACCTCCCATCAGCATCCTTCAGTTTCCTCTTCCGGCTGGAAGACTCAGCTGGCTCCTTGCCCTTGCCCTTGCCAATGTCTTAAACCCTCTGGCTCAAAGTAGAGGCGACCACCTCCTCGGAACCTTCGGGGATTACAACCCTGGAGGTCCGACGTTTTTCTACCTCGCCAAGGTCATCTAGCGCTGGCATCTTCCTTCGGAGCTCCCTGCTGATATCTGGAATCACATTTAAGGGCAGGAAAGCAGCCGGTGGAGCCAAGGCGTAGCCGTCGACGAGCCCATGCTGAAATTTCATGAGATGGAGCTTCAAATCTTCGTCACCCAAGTTGGATTTCAAATCCGTTTCAATTCGGTTGTCATCCATTACACTTTTGAGAGTCCAAGCGAGCTTCTCCCTCTTCCTCAGCGGACCCCGCCTGTTCACTAAGAAATTTCCGAAGACAATCTGGGGGGTCACTCCACCCTCCACACATTCTCGGATCCTGGTCAGGACAGGGTTAAACGCATCCGATAACTTCGGAACTACGTTCCAGGCCTTGGTGTCGACGTTGGGGAGTCCTTGGGGCAGCTCCAACCTGTCGTTCTCCTCCACTACAATGGCGATCCAATCCTTCTTCCAGTCGTCCCATTTTCTAGAGGGGAACGACTTCAAGTACTTGAAGGGGCAGTTCTTGCGCTTCACGAAGTAATAGAAGCCAGCCAACTCTGTCCCCTTGTTGGTGGTATGAGTTGTGAAGTAGGTCCAGAACAGTTCGACGCAGGGAGGCACGCCCACCCACATCTCCCAGAAGTGGACGAAAGTGGCCACAAGCAGAAGGAGTGCGGGCTGAGATGATGCACTTGGAGGCCGTAGAAGTCCAACAACATCCGTATGAAGCTCGAGAATGGTGGGATCAGTCCCACCATGGCGTACGCCGAAAAGTACACCATCTCCCCGCGACGCTCCTTCTCGAAGAGGAGCTTGCCGATGCGGACTAGGTGGTTGAAGGAGTCACTGGACCATCCCATGAAGGTTCAGACCTTCATCAGATTGTCCTCGCTCTTGATGCGACTCTTGGGAAGACCTATATCCATCGCGACAAAGTGGAGCAATAGAAAGG
The DNA here is from genome assembly GCA_036927565.1 of Tuctoria greenei. Classification (NCBI taxonomy): domain Eukaryota; kingdom Viridiplantae; phylum Streptophyta; class Magnoliopsida; order Poales; family Poaceae; genus Tuctoria; species Tuctoria greenei. The sequence continues at coordinate 170,334,467 of JAYESD010000007.1, read as the reverse complement.
AAAGCTAGACAAAGTTTGGGAGGCTCTGAGCGCAAGTTTGATCGAAAGCATAAAGAGTCCTCAAACCGTACATACTTTCCTTCTTAAGTAAGCCTCCACGACGCTTGGATGGAAACCGCAAGGAGAGCAGGGTCATATTTCCCCATCAATGATGAATGGGTCCAGGGCCATCCCGACGAAGAGGTTGAGGTTATTACCCCAGGCGAAGCGTTGTCATGATGGGCGGTGGGAAACCCAATGGTGGCAGCTTGACAAGGCGCTCGGAACCGATACGGTTTTCGTATTGGGAAGTGTCGACCTTCAATTGCATGAAATCCGCACTCAAAGATCTCATCTGCCGCATTCAAAGCAAGCCACGCGATGATGGTTTAACCCCGAACCATCACCCCAACGACATATCAGAAGACCTTTGAAGTTACAGGGCAGGAATCAAGGATGGCCCCACCTCCGGTAGAATAATGAACCAAAGGGTTTATCTCAGAGGTGGGTCCGGTGGCCACTGTCGGTATCGTGCGTACCGGGTACCCTATGATATCGCAAGAAGTGCAAGAGAATTTCACCTGTCCGGGTTGAAGGCTTCCTCAGGCCCCACAATTCACAGGGCATTGGACCCGCCTCCCTAATATGGGTAGCTTCGGGACTGCCACGTGTAATATAAGATCGGAGCTAAACTCCTGACATAGGGAAGCTCCAGTGTCGACACATGGATAATGACCCTGGATCTAACCCCTGTAGAGGGAAGCTCCGGTGCCACCACGTGTATATCAGTTCTGGACCTATCTCCCCACGAGGTGAAGCTCCAGAACTGACACATATGGAGCTTCCGGACCTACAACACCAACAGAGACATTGGCTGATCTCCAACAGCACGAATATTCAAGGGACAGTTAAAGCGGCAGTTACAAGACCTGGTTACGTGTCATTAATGCTATATTAATGACACTCGATCAGTGAACTGTTAATAGGGATAATGCAGCCATTAAGGCATGTTATCACCCTATTAATCACGTTTAATACTCATAGACTGTGTATTAGGTTATTGAATACGCCAGAGCCACATGTCGGGCCAGGCAAATGTTGTAACGGCCAGTCTTTAGACTATAAAAGGATTGCGTCGCACGATAATGACACATCTGCTCCAAGCTGATATGCACGCCAGCACTAGGGAAATCCTCAATACACACAAACACACACACACACACACACACACACACACACCGTGGAGTAGGGTATTACGCTCAAGCGGCCCGAACCACATAACTCCTTTGTGTCATCATCTTGTTTCTGATCTCTGCGCGCCCAAACCAGTACAAGAACCTCCGCGGACTATATTTAGTAGTACCGGGGGAAGTGTCGTTTAACCACTTCGACAACACTCATAATTAGTTCAAAGTCCCATCTCTCTGAAAATCCAAAACCGAACTGAAGGTTCAATGGTTTGCATGGGTGACACTTCATCAAAGATTGCAAACAGCAGACAATCTTGAAAAAAAAAAGATGGGACAACAATGTCATCTGCCCCCTCTATTTTGACCAAGCTAAAACAACACCAGCACATCCTAATAGAATGACCTTTTGCAATCTAGGTGCTTCAGCAGGTCTTCTTCTGGCTGAATGTACAACCCCTACAATTTTTTCTCCAGGGAACCATTCAGGAATGGATCCGAGGAAACACACGAAATATGAATATCAAGGAGCAGAAGATAAGATCGAGAAAAATTTTCTACACGTGGTGGAACATTTGGAAAGAAACCAACAGGAGGATCTTTAGAGGCGAAGAGAAAAATGAATTTCAGGTAACAGCAATGGCGAAGGAGGAGATTAATGCCTACAAGTGGGCGACTGTTTTGCTCCCTGACCTCTCTGATTAGGTCATGGCATAAGCTTCGCGGGATTTCTTAGTTTGTAATTTCCTCTTCTTTATTCATTTTTGTATCCTGCTGGGGCAGCTCAAGCTGCTCAACATGTTTATGACTATGTTATGTGTCTTCCCTTCTATAATGAATGGCAGTGCACCTGTCAATTTTATAATAAAAAAAGAGTAATCCAACGAGCATACTGTAAATTCAAAAATTAAACGAGACCGAAAGGTTCTATGCAAAACATGCACGAGTGCTTCAGATAATGAACAAATACGCTTCGGTTGGTGCGAGTTTGAGCAAGATGGCCGTTGTTGTTGAGAACTGTTGACCTAAAACACACCGTTAAACATGATCATGTCCACGTGCAACCCGCAACGGCATGCCTCACCGCGCTTGCTATGGAAACCCAAGCCTCTGGTTAATTTTGGTTCTCCCTAGGTTCTCCCTACATGGGATGGAGGGATATATAGCTATCACACTTTCATTGCACACGTTGCACCTTTGTATTTCACTTGTTAACATTGTGCCCCTTCTGTTTCAATTTATCCTTCACTCATTGACATTCTATTACTTCACTTGGTTAAATAGGGACGAGAATTAGATATGTAATAGGAAAAGAGAAAGTTGCATCAAGAATGATAAGTAATTTAAGAAAAATATTGAAGTATAACATAATAAGTAAATTGAAAGGGTGGGGGGAGGGGGGTAGTTCTTTAACCTTTTGAAGTGGTGGTGGTGTCAAGCAGAAATATATGGACCTTGGCAAACGGATAATTGCGCTCTCTGTACATAGGAATTTCGGTCGTGTTCAGTTCAGGTGTATGTGTGGGCTGGAAGAGTTTATTTCTGTAGCCGTAGGACCAAACAGTTTTCAGTCTTGCTAGCACCCAAACGTGTCCATGGGCCCATATCTGTTTGTTTGGAGTAACAGAAGACGGCTCAAATACAGTTTCTGAACGAATAAGGGCCCACAAAAAGGAATTCAGTGGTGAGGGAATGCAGTGGAAATCGCACGTGAATGGAAAACAACAGAAAGCCGTCTGGATGGAAGGAAGAGCTATAAAACAACGATGATTCACTGTTTTAATCTTGCATCTAGTGCAATCTTGTAATCATGCGCTCACAGTTTTTGGATTCTCATCTTACGGTAATTGCACTTTTACACATAAATCCTTTCATCTGCCCACAAGTTGGTGGAGGGGATTTATGTATAAAAGTGCATTTACTGTAGAATGAGAATTCATGTGTTGAGAGCGCATGATTGTAGGATTCCACCAGATGTTAGACTGCATAGCAGTAGCTACCTACAACAACGATGGTGATCCCTGGTGAATGTGGCCTAGAGGGGGGTGAGTAGGCCTTTTTTTTAATTTTGTCGGAACCTGCAACACTTAACAACCAGTTCAAAACCAGAGATATCGGACTAGTCCGGTAAAGTGCGGACTAGTCCGGTGTGTACGGACTAGGTTGATTATGTTTGATCAATTAATTTGATACTTCAATGTATGCAGCGGAAATATACAATCAAATAAAGTGTTACAAGGTTATGGACCAGGTTATATCACAATTCAATCTTATATTTGATGATTCAACTTGAAGTAAGCAATAATGATTGAAACCCTAGATTATTGTGAAGAATAAGAACGATGAACACGAAAACAAGACACAAGGATTTATCCCGTGGTTCGGCTCCCACAGAGGCAACCTACGTCCACGTTGAGGAGTCCACAAAAGGATCGGGTCTTCTCCAACCCTACCCTCGTCGGATCGCCACGAAGGCCAATCCTCTTCCACTTATCACAAAGGGGTGAATAACCGAATTCAAAGAGGCCTTCTCACACGTTGAGAGCTCCCTTAGATTACAACATGAAATACCACCAAGAACACGCTCAAAAGATTACAATGAAATCACAGGAGTGTTAGAGAATCAAACCAAGAGCTCAATGTGGTGTTGAACGTGTCTCTCCAATGATCTAGAGTGAATCCTCAAAGGATTGATTTTCGTTGCACTTAATTTCATGGAGAGATGTGGTTTTTGAGGCTCTTGGGAGGTGTGACGGCGCTAGGGTTCGAGAGATTTAATAAAATATGACCGTGCACCTCTATTTATATGGGTTTCTAAAAATGACCATTAGGGTTCAGAAAGATTGGACTAGTCCGTGGTGGTCACCGGACTAGTCCGGTGTGCTGTGTGTAGCAAACCCTAAGTGTCCCGAAATATCGGACTAGTCCGGCTAGGAGCGGACTTGTCCGATTTCGCTTCTGGAAATCTTCGGACTAGTCCGATAGTCATAGGACTTGTCTGGACATGTGAAACCCTAAGTGTATTGGGTGACAAGTCCGCACTTGGAGGACTTGTCCGATTTAGTTCAGAGGGTTTTTCGGACTAGTCCGTGCAAATATCGGACTTGTCCGATTTGGACCAGAGAGAATTTCGGACTAGTCCAGTTGTGATCAGACTTGTCTGATTTTGTGTGACTTGTGAAGTGTTTTGAGGACTAGTCCGCACTGGGGAGGACTAGTTCGATTCTAGTCAGAGAGATATCAGACTAGTCCGATGGATATCAGACTTGTCCAATTTTGTGCAGAGAGGATATCGGGCTAGTCCGGTGACATTCGGACTAGCCTGGTCCTGTGTAACTTTGTGCAATGTGTGTGTTTAATTGTGATTGAACTCTTGGGGTGAGTTTCCTTAACACACTCCATACACAATGATCTACTATTCTTTTTCTTTGAGCTCATTTCCACTTTGCTCCTCAATTCTTCCTTCTTTTTGGCACTTTGCTTATTTTGCTATTAAAACCTGTGCTCATCCCAACAAAGAGGTTAGGATCCCAATTGCTTGTCATAAATCATCCAAAACCCACAAGGGATTCCTAGATGCATTTTCAATCTCCCCCTTTTTGGTGATTGATGACAACCAATTGAGATTTCACAAAATATGATAAAAGTTGAGATTTTCATAAAGTATGCACATATCAGTTTAGAATACATCAAGCAATGAAAACATAATCCATATGTGCATTCTTTATGGTGGGATGCATAACTAAGTACATTAAAACACTAAGAATGACATAATTGACATTAATCAACCATAAGCAAGCATATATGTCATTCTAGGAGCAAAATCACAGATTTCAACAAATACTTCTCTAAAGATCATAACATTGCATCATAGAACCATAATTAACTTAAGAACAAAGTTAAAGCTTTACAGCTCACAAAATAGTCAAAAAACATAAAAGAGAGCTCTCTCCTCGCATCCTACAGCTAATGCTAAGACTCCCCCTCAATCTCTCTCCCTTTGGCATCAAGACACCAAAAAGAAGGAGAGGAGGGTCCTATGGTCTTCACTCTTTGCTGTCAGTCCTCTCATCGTCGTCTTCGTCATCTTCATCTTCAGCTTGATGATGATGAGGAGGAGGAGGTGCGGAGCCACTCGAGCCCCCAATGCCAAAGTAGGCAAGCTCGGAGGGGGTCAAGGGCCCGAGCTCAGTGATGTCTGGGTCGGAGTCCTCAGAAATCACTAGAGATCCATTAGGGTCGATCTCCAGCTTCTGGCAAATTTGCTTCACATTTGCCTTCACGTACTTCATGTCTTCCTTTCTTTTATTGTTTAGCTTGTGGGCCCTCACTTCGGCCTTCTTGCAGGAAGCGAAGATGGAAGCCAAGTATTTGAAGATCCCACTGGCTGATCCCCTTTGAGGGGCTGCCCTACTAGAAGGGGCAACTCTTGCATCTTTAGATCTTCTTGCCGGTGCCTCAGGACTAGAGGCTGGCGAAGGAGCAACCTGGATATTTGGCGTCTGAGGCATCTAAGGCCTCAAAGGTAGATGCTCCACATCCTTGACAAATTCAATCCTGGTGACCTTCTCGATCACAAACATTAGATATGGGCATACCCACAAGATCTGTTGGGTGTGTAGGATATGTTAACCATGTCATTCCAAATGTAGTCCACCACATCGAACTGGCGGTCTTTGCTTATCACCCTTGTCGATACCCTACGTACCGGATACACCTTGGAATTGCAAAGATCACAAGGAAACTCCATCTACCAGATTTGAAGACCTCTGAAGGCCCCACATGTCAGGTGTGACCGGACTTGCTTCCCCGACATGGTTAGTCCCAGGGCCGCCACGTGTATCATAAGACCGGAGCTATCACCCACACATGGGAAAGCTCCGGACTAGATACCGGTATGGCATCCCCGAACCTAACCCCAGACAGAGGGAAGCTCCGGTACCGACACGTGTCCAACAGCACTGGACCTACCCGTCCACTACGATAAGCTCCGGAGTTGCCACACGGCTGAACCGCCAGACCTTCAACTTCAAGAATCAGGCTGGTGGACCCCCAACGGCTCCGGACCTTCAAGGAGCAATCAAAGAATTCAAGACCCAACTAAGTGTCATTAATGCCATATTAATGACACACTATCGATGGCCCTTAATACCAGTAACGGCACTGTTAAGGCCCGTTACCAGGCTATAAAGGGTAATTAACCTCATTAATTGTGTATCAATCATGTGTAACCGCCGGGGCCACATGTCGGGCCAGGATAACTGTGTAACGACCAGTCCTTGTACTATAAAAGGACTGGTCGACGATACACAAGAGACGACTGGAGATTTCTTCTGGACTCCCTAACCTTGACGAGCTTCTTCTTCTGGAGCTTCTTCTAGACTTACACGCTTAATACAACACCAACACACCCCGTGGAGTAGGGTATTACGCTCAAGCGGCCCGAACCACATAAATCTCTATGTCCACTTGTCATTCACCTTCTTGAATCTCTGCGCGCCCATTACCGAACTACAACTCCTCGATCTACCAACGGTAGTATCGGGAGATCTGCCAGATCCAAACACCGACAGTTGGCGCGCCAGGAAGGGGTTGTTCGAGATTTCAAGGATGGTGAACTCAGGTGCTGGATCATCCAACGACAATCATGATGTTCAACCTGCTGGGGGCAATCCCTCCAACATGCAGCAACCAGCAGGTGCCACGGCGCCAGCAGGAGTCATGCCTTCACCGCCACCGCCTGCACAAGCACGTCAAGCTGGGCAGCGTGACAGTGTATCTGCGTCGGTCACCGCATCAGCCAATAACAACAACCCTGAACACACGCTCCATGCAGCGCGTGCTCTCCTCCAACGTCCACCACCTCCAGGTGCATCCCAGGGTGCAATGGAGCAGTGGAGGGCTAACGTGGAACATCTAGTTGCAGCAGCAGCCGATCACATCAGCAACCAAGCTCCTCCCCCTTCGGGGTGGGCCCCATCGCAGCGCCGGACTGTGTCGGACAGACTTGGTCCGCACGTTTCCCACAATAGGAGGCGTGCTGCATCTCAACAAGTGACGTCGCTGCTTTCCGAGGCGCGACACACTCACACTGTAACCAGGCTTTCAACTCACGACCTCCGGGCAGAGCTTGATCGCCGTTACCGTCAACAGGACGACCGTGTCCATATAGAGCGTGCTCGCGAGAGGCAAGAAGCTCGAGACAGCCCTGCTCCCGAGGGAGTAGGAGGAGGCTATTCTGCCCTGGCCATGCACCTACGCATGGTCAGATGGCCACAAAATTTCCGGCCTCACCTGCCAGAGAAATTTGACAGGACTGTTAATCCTGCTGAGTTTCTCCAGATTTACTCCACCGCAATCCTTGCGACCGGAGGTAACGAGGCCGTAATGGCCAACTACTTCCCAGTGGCCTTGACTGCGACCGCCAGGTCCTGGTTCATGAGCCTTCCTCACAACTCCATCAATAGTTGGGAGGAATTGTGCAAACAGTTCACCGCCAATTTCGGGAGTTCATACACCCGACCTTGCACCGAACTGGACCTTTTTGTTGTCGTGCAGAAGGGGGGAGAGTCCCTACGCTCATTTATCCAGAGGTTCTCCCAGGTACGAAACACTATTCCTTCTATCTCCAGTGCTTCTGTTATTGTGACAGGGCGTACGAGATAAGAAGATGCTGGAGAAGCTGGCGATCAAGGAGATCCCCAGCATCACGGAGCTCTTCAGCTTGGCAGACAAGTGTGCCAAAGCTGCGGAGGGCCGTGAAATGCACTCCAAACCACCTCCGGAGGATGGTAAAAAATCCTCCAAAGGCGAAGCCACTACCTCCGGGAGTGGCAAAAAGAAGAAAAAGTCCAACGGCAAGAAGAAGTCGTCGGCTGACACATCTACTACTGCAGCTGCTGCAGCTCTGGGTGGCCGTGGGCCACGCCCCGAGAAACGACCTCGACCGTCCTCTGAAGACGGTGGCAACTCCAAAGTGTCGTGTCCTATTCACAAATCGAATAGCCACAACTTGGAAGACTGCCGGGAGGTCCAAAACCTTGCCAAGCGCTACAACAAGCACCGGGAAGAAGTTCCTTTCCCTCAGAGGGAAGGAAAACAGAAAGTCGATGAAGCTCCGGCTGAAGAGGAGTTAGGATTTTAGGACCCTAAAAAGGTCTTGAAGGTTGTTTACACCTCCGTCGATGACAACTCCGACGTCTCTGACAATGAGCGTCAGAAGACCATGAACACCTTCTTTGGTGGTTCATGGGACATCACCTCCCACCGTGTCCTCAAGACAATGCGGCGGGACATGGCCTCAGTAGCTCCTACAGCCAGGACGGAGCCTCATCGAAAGTGGATGGACACTACCATCACTTTTGATGCTTTGGACTGCCCTCGGAACATGATCAGAGCTGGTCAACTACCTTTGATGGTATCTTCGACCATCAATAACATTCAACTCCACCATGTAATGGTGGACGAAGGTTCGGGGCTGAACCTCATAAGCTTTGAAGCTTTCGTCAAGCTTCGGCTCCGACCTTCGAACCTTTGCCCCTCCCAACCTTTCTCCGGAGTAGGTCCGAGGGCCATAACCCCACTCGGTGCCATTACTCTCCACGTGACCTTCGAGACTCAGGAGAATTATCGCACGGAGAAGTTGATCTTTGACGTCGCTCAGATCAACTTACCTTTCAACGCCATTCTGGGCAGGCCCGCCTTGTACAAGTTCATGGCTGCTGCTCATTATGGCTACCTGGTGTTGAAGATGCCAACACCAGCTGGTGTTCTCCGAATCTGCGAAGACCGCACTGCCGGAGTGACTGCTCTGGAGGAACTTCATGCACTTGCTACAGCGCAGGAGGAAAAGTCTAGGTAGGAACAAGCTCCGAAACCCCCGAGCATTCGTCAACGAGGCTCAACCTCTGCACCTCGTGTGAAACCAAGCGGCGACACCGACATCCCGTCAAAGTCGTCCAAAGCGGTTCTGATGCCGCTCAGACCACCCGTATATCGGGAGGTTCGAATGATAAATAGGAACTCGTGCTCATCACTTTCCTCTGGACTAATGTCGACGTGTTTGCCTGGCAACCGTCGCAAATGCCTGGGATCCCTAGGGAAGTGATCAAGCATAATCTGAAGATCTATCCTGACGCTCGGCCTGTACACCAGAAGCCTCGGAAGCAATCAGTGGAGCGACAGAACTTCATACGACAAGAAGTGAAGAAGTTGCTCGATGCTGGATTCATCCGAGAAGTCTTCCACCCAAAATGGCTGGCAAACCCGACCATTGTACCCAAGGCCGACGGGAAGCTTCGGATGTGTATCGACTACACAACACTAAATAAGGCATGCCTAAAAGATCCATTCCCACTACCTAGAATAGATCAGATAGTGGATTTCATCTCCGGGTGTGAATTACTGTGTTTCCTAGACGCATATTCTGCGTACCATCAAATCAAAATGTCTAGAGAAGATGAAGAACATACTTCTTTTATCACAGTAGATGGATTGTATTGCTATACTGCCATGCCATTTGGTCTCAAGAATGCAACTTCAACATTTGTACGAGCTATGTACAAAACCTTTGGAGAGCTCATCAGAGACGTAGTGGAAGTGTATGTTGATGACATCGTCGTTAAAATCAAGGACAAGGAGTCACTTCTTGACACCTTGCAAGCTGTCTTCGACAAGCTGCAGGTCACCCGCACAAAGCTGAACCCAGACAAGTGTGTCTTCGGGGTTAGCTCCGGAAAGCTTCTTGGTTTCCTGGTAAACCACCGGGGCATAGATGCAAATCCGGCGAAGATTAAAGCCATTAAGGATATGCGACCACCAGCCCGCATCAAGGACGTCCAGAAACTGACTGGATGTCTAGCCGCCCTCAGCCGGTTCATCTCAAGGCTGGCGGAATGGGCGCTACCCTTCTTCAAGCTATTGAGGAAGTCCAGACCATTCCAATGGTCTGAAGAAGCAGAAAAGGCATTCCAGGAGCTAAAGCAGCTCCTCACAACTCAACCAACCTTGGTAGCTCCGAACCCTGGTGAGCCTTTGCTGCTTTAATTTCAGCAACCGACGAGGTTGTTAGCATGGTCCTGGTTGCGGAGAGACCAGAACCATCCCAAGCTCAGGAATCCAAACCCCTCAGGGAGGGTCCAGAGGTTCCTGAAGGTGAGTCTCGGTCCCAGCCCCCAGACTTGGATCTACAAGGAGTTATTCCAGAAGATCTGGACCCCTCCGGGAGGGTCTGGGTCGCTCCATTAGAAGCTCTGGGTTCCTACAGCAAGGACCCGGAAGTCCCCAAAGCAGGTCTGGACCCCTCCGGGAGGGTCCGAGTCGATGTGGAGGAAGCTCTGGGCCCCTCCGGGAGGGTCCGGACAGTCCAGAGCCCAGTGTACTTCATCAATGAAGTACTACATGATGCCAAGACTCGATACCTAGAGGTGCACAAGCTGCTCTACGTAGTTCTCATCGCCTCCAGGAAGCTTCGCCATTACTTCCAAGCTCACAAGATCTTAGTGGTGACTTCTTATCCACTGCATGCGATCTTGCATAATCCCAACTCTACTGGGAACGTTGCAAAGTGGGTAGTGGAATTGGCCAAATTTGATCTTGAATTTGTCCCAAGACAAGCGATCAAGAGTCAAGCATTGGCAGACTTCATGGCGGAATGGACCCCTTCTCCATCAAACCCTGGGGGCCCTAGTCAGCAGCAGCCGGAACTCAAGGCTCCGGCTTAACCGAGCCTCACTGGACCCTCTACTTCGACGGGTCCATGCAAAAGCAGGGGGTTGGAGCTGGAGTCCTTCTCCTCGCTCCAACTGGGGAGAAGGTAAAATACATGGTCCACCTTGACTTCAAGGCGACCAACAACATGGCGGAGTATGAAGCTCTCATTTACAGACTAAAGGTGACACTATCATATGGTGTCAAGCAGCTGTTGGTCAAGGGAGATTCGCAAATCATCATTAAATAGGTGAAGGGTGAATGATCTTGTAACAATCCTCAACTAGCTGCTTACCTCCTTGAAGTCCAGAGGCTTCAGAAGGACTTCGAAAACCTGGACCTCCACCATGTCCAGCGTGTCCATAACGCTGAAGTTGACGAACTCTCGACGAAAGCATCAATCGAAGCTCCGGCTCCTGATGGAAACTTCGTCCGGAGGTTTTCAAAACCCACAGCTCAGCCTGTCGAACTGAGCGAAGGGGGCGAGACCAGCATCCCGAAGCTGGCTGTCCAGATGGCCCTGTTACCATGGCAGCCATCAAGGGTCGTAGGTGCTGCCGGAAGCTCTGAGCAACCCAGCACGCAAGACTCAAATGCTCAAGATAGCTACAATGCATGGATCTCAGAGATCCGAAGCTACTTGAAAGACAATATCCTTCCTGACTATGATGTATCCGCTGACCGGATAGTCAGATTGGCTAAAAGATACACGCTGGTAGAAGGGGATCTCTACCGGCGCGGTGCCAACGACGTCCTAATGCGGTGCATCACAAGGGAAGAAGGCTGTGATCTCCTCGTAGAAATCCATGGAGGCGAGTGTGGGAACCACACTTCTTCCCGCACGCTGGTCGATAAAGCCTTTCGGCATGGCTTCTACTGGCCTACAACGCTCCAGGATGCAACTGAGCTGGTGAAGAAATGCGAAGCATGCCAGTTCCATGCAAAGCAAATTCACACACCGGCTCAGCCTCTACAAATGATACCTCCTACATGGCCTTTTGCTGCGTGGGGGATGGACATCTTGGGACCTTTCCCAAGAGCCGTCGGAGGTTACAAGTTCCTGTATGTTGCCATTGACAAGTTCACCAAATGGCCAGAAGCAACTCCAGTTGTGACAATAAACAAACAATCAGCTATCAACTTCTTACAGTCCATCGTATACAGATTTGGAGTCCTGAACAAAATCATAACAGATAATGGGACCCAATTCACAAGCTCTGCTTTCCAAGGATACTGCGAAGACCTCGGCATCCAAGTCAGCTACGCCTCCGTAGCTCACCCGGCAAGCAATGGCCAAGCCGAGAGAGCAAATGCAGAAATCCTGAAAGGACTCAAGACGCGCACTTATGAGCGCCTGAAAAAACATGGAGCCAACTGGATCGAAGAGCTTCCGCCAACTTTATGGGCCAACAGGACAACTCCAAACCGGTCAACTGGAGAGACACCCTTCTCCTGGTGTACGGAGCTGAAGCAATCCTTCCTCCGGAAATCACCTTGGGGTCGCTCCGGGTCCGGACCTTCGACGAAGCCACACAGGACTAGCTCCGGCGTGAAGACCTTGACCTCCTTGAAGAGGGAAGGTGATGAGCAGCTGTTCGGAATGCTCGATACCGCCAAGCTCTTCGGCGCTATCACCAACGGCATGTTCACAGCCGACAGCTCGAGGAAGGCGATCTGGTGCTACGGAGAATACAATCCAGAGAAGGGTTGAACAATCTCTCCCCCAGCTGGGAGGGACCCTTCCGAGTGATCAAAGGATCTCGTCCCGGATGCGTTCACTTGGCAACCGAGGATGGGACACATCTCCCAAATTCTTGGAACATTGAGCACCTCCATAAGTTCTACGCTTAATATCACGGAGGTGAGTCTGTAATTACATATGATGTATGTTATAGAGTCATTGTACAGAGTCGGGTAGCTCCTCCAGGAGGGCAGCCATACCTATCCCGTTAGGTCCGCAACGTCCATGCAACACTTGTCCAGTCTGAGAACTAAAAGTGTAGCTAGCTACCTAGGGTCAAACGAGAAATGATACACACTTAGCCTGGTTCCGTACCCTAAGAGTGTACTTGTTTCCCCTGTACCCCGGACCTATAATGAAAGACGTCATTATGTGAAAACAGAGTCCATGTGCATTTACTTTGTACAGGCTCAATATTTTTTATTTTTATCTTTCTTGTCTATAACAAAGTTGTGCAGTTCTTAAGAAACTTTAGCTCGACCAATTCATATACAATTCGAGTTGCATTGTCTATTCTTCTGGGACCAAACATTGTTGATGGTCTACTCGTCTGAATGCCGCCAAGCCAATCTAGGGCTGGAGTGTGCTATCGACTTAGCTTGGTCATGCACCCTAAGTACGCCACTCTACCTACACCCCGGCAGGCCGAAGTAAGGCGAGTCCAGAAACGATCGGACCTGAAGGAAACAAGACAACGCTCTTGATTGTATTTAGAATTGTGTTCGACCTAAAACTTTCTCGGGAATAGTAAGCCGTAATGAAGTTATAGATAGGAAACGAATTTTACTGTTTTCCTTGACTTCAGTGTGCAAGAAAAATAAATATTTCATGATGACGGTGAGTGAAGCCAGAGCTGCCAAAGCTCCAACATCCTCTAGGCGGCTTGTGGTCGATGTTCAAACATTGACATCGAGCGTCGCTGGAGCTACTCAGCTCCGGTAAAGCCAGGGGGGCAAACCGTCAACGAAAAGATGGTGGAAAGACTCTAAGGTGGAGTCTGCCGTTGACACACCATGTGTTGACAGAGGTCACTGCCAGAGCTACCAAGCTCCAACACTCCAGAGGGCTAACCATCGATTCTTTACGCGTTGATGGAGACTACTACCGGAGCTACTAAGCTCCGACGATGGTCAATGCCGGAGCCACTAAGCTCCGACAACCTCAGGGGGCCTACACTATCGAAGACTTCAGACCTACATTCTACAAGTTCAAATCACACAAGTCTTCAACAACTGTTACATCCTCTTGGTACATGTTCACAATCAAATTGTGTACATCTACCAGGGGGCCAAGTGAGACAAAGGTGTTGAAGACACAAAATGAAATTCACAAAAAATTTGGATTTCATTCATCTGGAGACAAGAGATTACAAAATTGGAGAAGAAGAAGAGAGAATACAAGCGGGAGCTACAAAGAGATGGTCCTAGACCCTGTGGAAGAACTGGGCAACCTCCGACATGCTGTCTCGAGCGGCTTCACCCTCTCCTTCGATGGGGCCTTCAAGCACTGGGTCCAGAGGGAATTGAGGGTCCCGGCTAGTGTAGCACATCAGCACGAACTCTGCGACGTTTTTCACCAAGGACTGTCCCTCAGTTTCCAGCTGGTCCGCGATGACGTCGCCCATCTTGGTGAGCTTGTTGCTTGCTGAACTCAGCGCCTCCAATGCCTGGTCCAGCTCCGGCTCCGGATCATCTGGATGCACGGGACTAAAGCCCATTGGCGTCAGCGCGTCATTGGCTTTGCCCAGGAAGTCCAAAACTTGTTGGGACTCTGCAGCCCTTGTGCCTCGCATCTCCTCCAAGGATCTTTTGGCCGCCGCAAGCTCTGAGTTCTCCCGAGCAAGACGCTCCACCTCTTTAGCATTCTGCTGAATCTTTTCAGCAACCTGCCTTTCGAGTCTACTGAGCTCTTCCTCCCGAAGGTGGATCTCGTTCCGGCGGTTGACCAGATCCTTCTCTCGGCCCCGCACTTTCTTCTCCCTGGTGGCGACGGCATTCTCCTGCTTGTAGAGATCTTGCCCTCGCTCCCAAGCCTTCTTCTCCTCTTCTTCACAACACTCCTCCAATTTCTTGGTGCACTCTTCGAGGCTCTTGTCAGCCAGAGTTGTCTTTTGGACAAGCTCTTCCTCCCCCTTCATGAGGTTGTCCTGCAGCTCCAAAAGTTTCTGCTCTTCATCTTCGAGTTTTCTCTCCCGCACCTCAAGAGCCTCCCGACGCTTGATGAGACTATCCTGTATGGCAGCGAGCCTCTCCTGGCGATCATCCGCAGCGCTATTAGCAGCTTTGGCCTACTCATAGATGGCCTGGGACTGGTTGTCGAGGGATCGCATCATGCTTTTCCTCTCATCCAACAGCTTGCCCCAGTACTCTAGGCGGACTTTCTCCCTCTGCACCAACTCCTTGTCATCAGCCAGCCTCGACTGCGCCAGCTTGGTCTCGAAATGGAGTCGGTTGCGCCACCTCCTAAGAGTTTGGTGCTCCTCCTCGAGGGCCTTGTTGTCGTGGTAGAAAGCCAGCTGGACCTGGCGAAGACTGGAGCAGGCGTTGTCAATAGACAACGATAGGGGGATCGGGTCCAGACCTGTCGGGGTCCTCTCCGTTGTCTCCAGCGGGTCTTCAGTAACAAAAATTGGGTCCCACTCTACAAGAGTGGTACCCTGAGCTTCCAAGGCACTAAGGCCGTCCTCTGGGATAGCCTCGACCGCCGTCGAGGAAGGTCCTGCAGCAGAAGTTCCGACCTCCGGAATTGGCTCCGAAGGTCCCGCTTCCAGGTCATCAACAACTGGCCCCTCAGGCGGGGGGCCAGCAGCTTCATCTTGGCACCCTGGCTTAGCAGCGAGCACCTCCGGGATCACCACTTCCGGAGTAGGTGTTGAAGGTTCGATCGGAGTAGAAGCTACTTCAGGCTTCGACGCAGGCACCTCCTCCGCCGTTGGCTCAGATGTTGGCGCTTCGACCATCATGGGCTCAGGCGTCGACACCTCCGAAGCAACTGGCTCGGACGCCAGAACCTCTTCGACGACCGACTCTACAGTCGGAACTCCTACAACAACTAGCTCTACTGCTGGAGCTTCCTCAACAACCGGCTCAAGTGCCGGAGCTTCATCAACACTCGGCTCCACCGTCGGGACCTCATCAACCACCGGCTCGACTGCCGGGGCTTCAACAACATCTGGCTCTAGGGCCGGAATCGTAGCTACCTCCGGCTCTATGGCCGGAGCGTCCAACATCTCAGCATCCAAGCCCGGAGCTTCAACCTCCAGGGCTGGTGCCGCTGGTACATCTTCATTCCCGTGGTCCGGCGCTACCACGGGAGCTTCTTGGGATGAGTCGAGGTCCAAGACCACGACGGCCAGTGCCGGGGCTGCCACAGTCTGAGCCACCTCTTGGGGCGGCGCTGGAATGGGATCTGGAGCTTCAGCTTGCACAGCCTCAAGTGCTGCTGCAGGGACCGGAGCTTCAGCCCTTTTCCTAGGCACGCTGTGGATGAAGGATGAAGAAACTCAAAATACAAACATAACAATAAAACAACTGGCTGAGGTAAAAATCAAAAATTACCTCGAAAGGCTTCCGCACCAGTTAGCATGGAACCTCTTTTCTGGACGCTCCGAACCGACCCCAGCCGCCACTGGCGTGGTAGTCCCGGAAGGTCCCCCGGAGCTTGCTGCTGCTACCGGCGTTGCCTTGGTCGAGGCCCCCCTCGACCGGGAAGGACCTCCGAACCTAGAGCCCTCAGCTGACCCTGGTGCTGGAGTCACATGGCCAGAGCTAGCACCCCGGGAAGATGCCACTTCTGGAGTAGATGCCGTCGTTGAAGACCTCCCCCTCTGGGGAGAAGGAGCTGCCGTAGAAGAAGCAGGCCTGGCGGACCTTCTGTCGGCATGCTTCAGCTTCCTCTTACGGCTCGAGGGCTCGGCCAACTCCTTTCCCTTGCCTACGACTTCGGTTCTTGGCTTTGGGGCGGGAACGGAGCCGCCTTCAGGAGCTCCAGAGATCGCCAACCTGGTGGTCGAACGCCTCTCAATGACACCAAGGTCGTCAAGCATCGGCATCGTCCGTCGGAGCTCCCTGATTAACTCTGCCTCCATGTTCAGGGGGAGGAAAGCTGTCGGGGGAGCCAAGTTGTCATCCTCGACGTCGATGCCGTGCTGGAACTTCTTGAGGTGGAACTCCAAAGTTGCACCCTCCATGTTGGACTTCAAACCGGTCTCGATCCGGTCATCGTCCAACATACTGTTGAGGGCCCAAGCAAGCTTCTCCCTCTTCTTCAATGGAGCCCACCTGTTGGTCAGGAAGTTCCAAAACACCGCCTGAGGAGTCACCCCTCCTTCCACGCACTGGCGGGTCCTGGTCAGAGCAGGGTTGAAGGCGTCCGACAACACCGAAGCTTCACTCCAAGCTGCAGTGTCGACGTTGGGGAGGCCTTCGGGCAGCTCCAGCTTCTCGTGCTCTTCCAACCTGATGACGATCAAATCCTTCTTCTAGTCGTCCCACTTCCCAGAAGGGAACGACCGCAAGTACTTGAACGAGCACTTCTTGCGCTTCACAAAATAGTAGAAGCCAAGGTACTCGTCACTCCCGCCGGTAGTGTGGACAGTGAAGAAGGTGCGAAAGAGCTCAACGCAATGGGGAATGCCCACCCACATATCGTAGAAGTGGACAAAGATCGACATCAAGAGAATGGAGTGGGGGCCAAGGTGGTACAACTGCAGACCATAGAAGTCTAGCAGCATCAAGAAAAAAGAGGAGAAAGGTAGGATCAGTCTCACCATGGTGTACGCGGAGAAGTACACCATGTCTCCGCGTGTTCCTTCTCGAATGGAAGCTTGACAGCACGGACCAAGTGGTTGAAGAAGTCAGGGGACCACCCCATGAGGGCCCAGACCTTCTTCAAATCACCATCGGTCTTCAGTCGGCTATGGCGGAGACCCAACTCCATCGCGGCACTGCGAGGCAAGAGATGGAAAACAAGCGAAAGTTTGGAGGGTTTGAGCGCAAGTTCGAATGAAAGGCGTAAAGAACTCCCAAACGATGTGTGCTTTCCTTCTTAAGTAAGCCCCCGTGACGCTTGGATGGAAATCGCAGAGGAGACGACAAACCAGTCAAGAACTTCACCCTGCCAATGACAAGGGGGCCCGAGGCCACCCCGACAATCAAGTCGAGGTACTTACCTCAGGCGAACGGTTGTCATCATGAAAGGCGGGAAACCCGAAGGCGGCAGCCCGACAGGGCGCGCGGAATCGATACGATTTTCGTATCGGGAACCGGCGACCTTCAATTGCGTGAGATCCGCACGCTGAGATCTCACCTGCCGCATCCAGGATATGCCACGCGGTGTTGATTTAACTGTGAACTATCGCCAAGCACGTCCGAAGACCCTTGAAGACACGACTCAAAAACCAAAGAATGGACCCACCTCTGGCAGAATGACTTCATCCAAAAGGTCTCTCCCGGAGGTGGGCCCAGGGGGCCACTATCGATACCCTGCGTACCGGATACCCCTTGGGATTGCAAAGATCACAAAGAAACTCCATCTACCTGATTCGAAGACCTCTGAAGTCCCCACATGTCAGGTGTGACCGGACCTGCTTCCCCGACATGGTTAGTCCTAGGGCCGCCACGTGTATCATAAGACTGGAGCTATCGCCCACACATGGGAAAGCTCCGGACTAGATACCGGTATGGCATCCCCGAACCTAACCCCAGACAGAGGGAAGCGCCGGTACCGACACATGTCCAACAGCACTGGAGCTACCCATCCACTCCAGTAAGCTCCAGAGTTGCCACGTGGGTGAACCGCCGGACCTTCAACTTCAACAATCAGGCTGGTGGGCCCCAAACGGCTCCGGACCTTCAAGGAGCAATCAAAGACTTCAAGACCCGATTAAGTGTCATTAATGCCATATTAATGACACACAATCGGATGACCCTTAATACCAGTAATGACACTGTTAAGGCCCGTTACCAGGCTATTAAGAGTAATTAACCTCATTAATTGTGTATCAAGCATGTGTAATCGCCGGGGCCACATGTCGGGCCAGGCTAACTGTGTAACAAACAGTCCTTGTACTATAAAAGGACTGGTCGACAATACACAAGGGACGGCTGGAGATTTCTTCTAGACTCCCTAACCTTGGCGAGCTTCTTCTTCTGGAGCTTCTTCTAGACTTACACGCTTAATACAACACCAACACACCCCGTGGAGTAGGGTATTACGCTCAGGCGGCCCGAACCACGTAAATCTCTGTGTCCACTTGTCATTCACCTTCTTGAATCTCTGCGCGCCCATTACCGAACTACAACTCCTCGATCTACCAACGGTAGTATCGGGAGATCTGCCGGATCCAAACACCGACAACCCTCATCAGGGTCCGAAGGTAGCCCTGCACACTCCCAACATCTCCATCCTTGGGAGTTATTGTCTTCCTCAAAACTCTGTTCAACACCACAAAGAATGGCTTCATGTTCTTTGTGGATGGGGGGTTGAACTTGGATTTTGACTCATATAAGAACTTCATCTTATACTTCTCAATGACACCTATGTTGTGTATGATCAAGCAGTCGGATCTTGAGGTGTCAAGGTGAAGCAGGCTTGCAAAGTCTTCTTGAGTGATATTGTACTTGGATCCATGAGTCATCCAAGTAACACTTTCCTCATCTTCACCGGAGAAGTGACAAGTTGCAAAGAACTGTGCAATCACTTCATCATTCCAGTTATTCCTGAAGGCAAAAAGATCCTTCAGGCCATGCCTCTCAATGGCTTGCACGACTTCAGTGAACGGGGAGCAGCCCTTCTTCTCAAAATGTGCCCAGTCAATCCATTTATTGCGCACAACCGGTGTCTTCATTGGGAGATACACATATTTGTAGAAATCAGCATGGAAGTTGCACCAAAATCTTCTATCGGCAGCTTGCTTCGGTCGGCCATACTAATCAACGCTTCTGAATTTTGCCGCCGAATCACTGCCCTTCCCGTTGAACTTCTCTTCAGTGGGGTCCCGGACCCCTTCCCTTGGAGCATGGAGTTTCAATGGGCCAACTGGACCCGTCGCTATTCCTTTGCCCTTGCCTTTGGCTAGGCCGGCACTTGCCGAGCTAGAGCCACCACCGATGGTGGCCCTAGAAGCTGGCTCCTTGGAGGCCGGCTTCTTCGCTAGCACTTTCCTTCGAGCCTATGGAGGAGATGGAGCAGGCTCGGAAGGTCTCTCTTGGCGCTTCTTGCCAAGCTTGTCAAGGTCCGAGATGCCACCTCGTGGTCCATCTCGGCCTCAAAGTCAGAGACTTCATTGCCCAAGCTCGACATGACCTGAGAATGAGTGGCATGATTGAGAATGAATGGTACAAGGCACAGGTATGGATGGATAGCAAGGAATTGCATTGAGGAATTGAAAAGTTAGGTTTTGAGTACAGAAAAATCAGACTTGTCCGGTGCACAGGCACGGACTAGTCCGAGGGACCGGACTTGTCCGTGCATGGACCGGACTAGTCCGATATTCATCCTCAAAAACCTAGGCTACCAGTCACATGGTGACTCCTAATGCACAACAAGCGTAGCATAAACGTAATACATCAAGGAGGCATGTATATAGTGAGATATGCTAGGCTATTCGATCAACAATGAAGAAATTTGGAATTTCTAGGGTTTGAGTGAAAATTGCTGAAGAAATCGATTGATGCTCGAAGAGGAGGGTGTTGAAGTCCGGACTTGTCCGTGAAATTCAATCTTCGAGCAAGGATGCTTGATATCCACCCAAATGTAGAGCTTTTTGGTGGAGGGGATCCAAAATCGCCTTGGGAGCTCGAGTGGAAGAGAGAGAACGCGTGAGGCAAGAGTGGAGGTGAATGAATTAGGGTTTGGCAGCGGCTAGGGTTATGGACACGAAAAATCGGACAAGTCTGGAGATGACCGGACTAGTTCGAACTTTTTCAGAGGACTATATCGGACTAGTCCGTTGTATACCGGACTAGTCCGGCCTAACCGGCACTCTGTGGACTAGTCTGCATGGGCGGACTAGTCCGGATAACCACGGACTAGTCCGTGGTCACCAGGTAAGAATTGCTTAGACCATTCATATATATTTGAAGGTACATATTTAGAGAATAGGGAGGCAAATCAAATCAAATAATCTTGATGAATATGACCAGTAAGCATACAACAATCAAGCAATGATCATAATTCACCAAGATCTAGTAATTGACATAGTTTTTCGGAGAAAATTGAGAGAGATGATTTTCACAATCCAATCAAAATATTTGAAGAACTCATACAAGTATGCAACATTTCAAGCCACACTCCGAGCATCAAGAATATTTAGTTCATTTTGGAGTTCACAAAAGCGCTTTTCATCAAGTGGCTTGGTGAATATGTCATCCAATTGCTTTTGAGTGTTGACATGGGAAATGGCTATGTCTCCTTTCATGGAATAATCTCTCAAAAAGTGATGTCTTATATCTATGTGTTTAGTCCTGGAGTGCTCAACTGGGTTGTGGGCAATTTTGATGGCACCCTCATTGTCACAAAAGAGTGGAATATGGTTCATATTGTAACCATAATCCCTTAGAGTTTGTCGCATCCAAAGAAGTTGTGCACAACAACTCCTGGCTGCAACATACTCCGCTTCGGCTGTGGATAAGGCAATGGAATTTTGTTTCTTGGAGGACCAAGAAACTAAGGATCTCCATAGGAATTGGCATGTACCGGAGGTGCTTTTTCTATCTACTTTGCACCCAACATAATCTGCATCGGAGTAACCAATGAGATCGAATTTTGAGCCTTTTGGGTACCAAAGACCAAGGTTGGGTGTATGAACTAAATATCTCAGGATCCTTTTTACGGCTATCAAGTGAAATTCCTTGGGATTGGCTTGAAATCTTGCACACAAACATACACTCAACATAATATTTGGCCTAGATGCACATAAATAGAGTAGAGATCCAATCATGGAGCGATATACCTTTTGGTCGACGCTAGGTCCATCTTCATTGAGATCCAAGTGGCCATTTGTTGCCATGGGGGTCTTTATGGGCTTCGCCTTGTCCATACCAAACTTATTAAGTATGTCCTGCGTGTACATGGTTTGGCTTATGAACGTCCCTTCCTTTTGTTGCCGCACTTGGAATCCAAAGAAGTACTTTAGTTCTCCCATCATTGACATTTCAAACCTGTCTGTCATGATTTTACTAAATTCCTCACAAAAAGATTGATTGGTTGACCCAAAGACTATATCATCAACATAAATTTGACAAATAAAAAGATCATTGTCAAAATTCTTTGTAAATAGTGTATAATCTACTTTGCCAATCTTAAAGCCATTTTCAATTAAGAAATCTCTAAGACACTCATACCAAGCTCTAGGAGCTTGTTTGAGGCCAGAGAGAGCCTTACGCAATTTAAATACGTGGTCAGGGAACTCTTCGTCTTCAAACCCGGGGGGTTGCTCCACATACACCTCCTCCTTGATTGGTCCATTGAGGAAGGCGCTTTTCACATCCATTTGATACAGCTTGAAATCATTGGTGAGTAGCATATGCAAGTAATATTCTAATAGATTCAAGTCTAGCTACTGGAGCAAAGGTCTCATCGAAATCCAAACCTTTGACTTGTGAATACCCTTTGGCCACAAGTCGTGCCTTGTTCCTTGTCACCACCCGTGTTCGTCTTGTTTATTGCGGAAGACCCACTTGGTGCCGACGATGTTTGCATTGGGTCTTGCCACAAATTCCCACACCTCGTTCCGCTTGAAGTTGTTCAATTCTTCTTGCATTGCCACCACCCAGTCCGGGTCCTTCAATGCATCCTCAACCCTGTGCGGTTCCAAAAAGGATACAAACGAATAGTGCTCACAAAAGTTAGCTATGCGAGATCTAGTGGTTACTCCCTTTTGGATGTCACCGATGATATTATCAATTGGGTGATCCCTTTGGACGCATTGGTGTACTCTTGGGTGTGGCACTTGAGGTGTTGTATCTTGATGATCATCTTCTTCTCCCCCTAAGTAATTGCCTTCGTTGACTTGTTGATTATCTTTGTATTCTTGTGGTTGATCTTGTGCTGAAGCTCCCCCTTGATTGTTGACCTCCTCTTGTGGTTCATCTTCCTCTTGTACGTGTGGAGGTGGCTCTTGTGGTCGAACTTCACCTAGAGCCATTATTTTCAATGCTTGACAAGGAGCTTCTTCTTTACCTAGTTCACATGGATCAACTTGCTCCTTTTGGGAGCCATTAGTCTCATCAAACACAACGTCACGTGCTACTTCAAAAAGTCTGGAGGTCTTGTTGAAAACACGATAGGCGTAAGTGTTCGAATCATAACCAAGCAAGAAACCTTCATCGGACTTCGAAGCGAACTTTGAAGTTCTAGGCTTCTTATTCAAGATATAACATGGAGAACCGAAAACTCGAAAATATGAAATATTTGGCTTGTTACCGGTGAGTAGCTCATAGGATGTCTTCTTGAGTAGTCGATGAAGATAAAGTCGATTTACGGCGTGGCAAACGGTGTTAATCGCTCTTGCCAAAAATCGATCCGAGGTCTTGTACTCATCGAGAATTGTTCTTGCCATCTCTATGAGTGTTTGGTTCTTTCTTTCGGCAACTCCATTTTGTTGTGGGGAGTATGGAGCTGAAAACTCGTGCTTTATGCCTTCTTCATCAAGGTACTCCTCCACTTGTGTATTCTTGAACTCTGTGTCGTTGTCACTTCGAATGTTCTTGATTATCAATGAGAATTCGTTTTGAGCTCGCTTGAAGAACTTCTTGAGTATTCCTTGTGTTTCTGACTTATCATGCAAAAAGAAAACCCAAGTGAAGCGAGAAAGGTCATCAACAACTACTAAACCATATTTGTTACCGCCGATGCTTATGTAGACAATTGGACCAAACAAGTCCATGTGTAGTAGCTCGAGCGGTCTTGTTGTAGTCATGATTTTTTTGGGGGGTGAGGTGCTCCAACTTGCTTCCCGGTTTGGCACGTGCTACAAGGCCTGTCTTTCTCAAACACAACATCCTTTAAACCTCGGATGTGATCGTCTTTGAGGAGTTTTTGAAGGTTCCTCATACAAGCATGCGCTAGCCGTCTATGCCACGGCCAACCCATGTTGGTCTTTGCAATCAAGCATGTGTCAAGTTCAGCTTTATCCTTGTTGAAGTCAACAAGATAAAGCTTTCCCTTTAACATACCATTGAATGTAATGGAACCATCACTCCTCCTAGAGACGGTCACACCCTCGTTAGTGAACAAGCAATTATAACCTTTGTCACATAATTGAGATATGGACAGCAGGTTATAATCGAAGGATTCAACATGTAAGACATGAGAAAGTGTGTGTTTAGAAGATATAGCAATTTTACCGGTACCGAGCACTTTTCCTTGACTATTATCTCCAAAGTAGATGCCCTCGTTTGGGTCCTCATTTTCTTCATATTCCATGAACATTCTTCTTTCTCCGGTCATATGGTTGGTGCAGCCACTGTCTAGCACCCATTTAGATCCACCAGAGGAATAGGCCTGCAAAAACAAATTATGCTTTGGTTTTATGTACCCAAGCTTGCTTGGGTCCTTGGAGGTTAGTTACAATACATTTGGGCACCCACACATGAGACTTGGTGTTCCCATGGCGTGGCCCAACATAATGAGCATAAACCTTGCCAAAATTACTTCTTATTAAGACATACGAGGCATCCTAAGTTTTAAACAGTAACCGTTGTTGTTTATGTACAGGACTAGTCTGGGAGGCCGGACTTGTCCGGACACCAACCGGACTAGTCCAGTTATCATGAGTAATTACTGTCTTAATCTTTGACTTTCCAGTTTGAGAGAGTCTTCCCTTTACAAAGGTAATCCCCTCCTTGTTATTCTTATGGCTTCTAGCATGTTGCTTTTCACCATAAGAGTAACCAATGCCATATTTGACATTGGAGGTCTTTTGACCAAGTATGCACTACGTGCATATTTGATCATCTCCTTGTCAAATATGCCACTTTGGGCAGGATGTTTATCCTTTGTAGAGGTTGGCTTGTCCTTCAAACTGGTGTCAACTTTCTTACATGTACAATCATGAGCAAACTCAGTTTTAGTGGGTTGATAAGGTGAGCTTGTAGAGGAAGAAGGTTCACTTTGCTTGAGTGACTCAACTTGCACTTCAAGGATCTTGTTAACCTTGATCAGGTCAGCAAGTTGGTCCTTAATTATAGCATTTGAGTCGGTTAACTCCAAGCAAGTTTCCTTGCTCGAAGCTAACTCAAGATCTAGTGATTTGCTTCGTTCCTTTTCAAGTTCTAGAAGCTTGTCAAGTTCGACATATTCCTCCTTTTGAGAGATGATCATATCCTCTTGATGATGTATTAACCTCTCCTTCTCAACAAGTTGATCAAGCAAAAATTTCATTTTTGTGGCTGTTTTCCTATCTAGTCCAATAAGCATATCCTCATTATCACTATTGATTTCATCATCATTAGAGTAGGAATGCACAGAAGGGGGTTTAATGATTACCTTGCGTTTACCTTCATTTGCCATAAGGCAAGTGCCATCTCCCTTCCATGCACCAAGTGTAGGGAAGAGGGTAGACTTCTTGGATGTCTTCTCGATGGTTATGCTAGCCATCTCTTCTTCTTCGGATGATGAGGAATCTTCATTTGAGTCCCACTCTTTCCCAATGTGCGCTTGTTTGGCTTGTTTCTTCTTCTTGAAAAATTTCTTGGGTTGAGGCTTGGCCTCTTTCGTCTTCTTCTTGTTCTCCTTATATGGGCAATCAACTATAAAGTTGTTATACTCACCACAATTATAGCATGCCCGCCTCAACTTTGGCTTTGTTCTTTCCGTGTACTTTCCTTCGCTTGACTTTGTACCTTGTCTATTTTTCATTATTCTCTTGAATTTCTTCATAAACAATATCATGTCTTCTTCATCTAATTCACTACTCTCGTCGTCACTATATTCCTCTAGTTGTGCTTCTCTAGCTTCTTTGGATATGGGCTTGAGGGTGGATTTCAAAGCAACCCCTTTCTTCTTTGCCAAGGTGAGGTCGGCAATCTACTTGACATGCTTTGCTTGTTTTTCCATCATCTCGAAGTTGATGATCTTTCCAAGCAGTTCATCCAAAGTCATCCTTTTGTATCCGGGGCTTTCTCTGATCATGGAGCATAGGGTGACGTTGCGAGGCATGAAAACTCTAAGGATGAGATTTACCACCTCGTGGTCATTCCACTTCTTACTTACTTATGATCTGACCTTGTTGACGAGTGTCTTCAATTGGTTGTACATGTCCTGGGGTGACTCATCTTCTTCAATTGTGAATCTCCCTAATTCGCCTTCGATCATTCCGATCTTTGCTTCACGCACATGACAATCACCTTCATGTGCAGTTTGCAGTGTGTCCCATATCTCCTTAGCAATCTCGAGTCCATCCACCTTGGTGAACTCGTCCCAACTGAGTGAAGAGGTAATTACGGCCGCGACTTGAGCATTTCGATGAATTGCCTGCTCTTGGCTGGGTGTGAGCTCTTCCTCGTCGTCCAGAATATCTATCCCTGTGCACACAATATGCCATAGACTTGGATTGAGGGAAATTAGATGCATTTTCATATTTTGCCTCCACATTGAGTAATCACTTCCATCGAAGTGTGGGGCTTTTCCATGTGAGATAGACAAATAATGATTTTTATTGGAATTGAGACGATCATAGTTAAAAGGATATCAGGAATAGTCGGCGTGACCACTCCCATTCTTCTTTTCTTCGATCTTCACTTTTCCTTTGGAAAGTGTATTCTTTCTTAGGATCGCCTTTAGTTCTAGCGTCTCCTCATCATCGTCCTCGAAGTCTTGAATGGCTTCAAGGAGCTTCTCCACCTTGAGGTTCTTTTCATCATCAACCATTTCTTGGTTGTTTCTCTTTTGGGTGTCCTTCATGTCTGACATGATCTTCTTCGAGCGATTAGTCTCTTTCTTGAAGAACCTGCTCTGATACCAATTGAATGTGGCCTAGAGGGGGGTGAATAGGCCTTTTTTTAATTTTTTCAGAACCTGCAACACTTAACAACCAGTTCAAAACCAGAGATATCGGACTAGTCCGGTAAAGTGCGGACTAGTCCGGTGTGTACGGACTAGGTTGATTAAGTTTGATAAATTAATTTGATTCTTCAATGTATGCAGCGGAAATATACAATCAAATGAAGTGTTACAAGGTTATGGACCAGGTTATATCACAATTCAATCTTATATTTGATGATTCAACTTGAAGTAAGCAATAATGATTGAAACCCTAGATTATTGTGAAGAATAAGAACGATGAACACAAAAACAAGACACAAGAATTTATCCCGTGGTTCGGCTCCCACAGAGGCAACCTACGTCCACGTTGAGGAGTCCACAAAAGGACCGAGTCTTTTCCAACCCTACCCTCGTCAGATCGCCACGAAGGTCAATCCTCTTCCACTTATCACAAAGGGGTAAATAACCGAATTCAAAGGGGCCTTCTCACACGTTGAGAGCTCCCTTAGATTACAACACGAAATACCACCAAGAACACACTCAAACGATTACAATGAAATCACAAGAGTGTGTTAGAGAATCAAACCAAGAGCTCAATGTGGTGTTGAACGTGTCTCTCCAATGATCTATAGTGAATCCTCAAAGGATTGATCTTTGTTGCACTTAATTTCGTGGAGAGATGTGGTTTTTGAGGCTCTTGGGAGGTGTGACGGCGCTAGGGTTCGAGAGATTTATTAAAATATGAACGTTCACCTCTATTTATATGGGTTTCTAAAAGTGACCGTTAGGGTTTAGAAAGATCGGACTAGTCCGTGGTGGTCACCAGACTAGTCCGGTGTGCTGTGTGTAGCAAACCCTAAGTGTCCCGAAATATTGGAATAGTCCGGCTAGGAGCGGACTTGTCCGATTTCGCTTCTGAAAATCTTCGGACTAGTCCGATAGTCATCGGACTTGTCCGGACATGTGAAACCCTAAGTGTATTGGGTGACAAGTCCGCACTTGGAGGACTTGTCCAATTTAGTTCAGAGGGTTTTTCGGACTAGTCCGTGCAAATATCGGACTTGTCCGATTTGGACCAGAGAGAATATCGGACTAGTCCAGTTGTGATCAGACTTGTCTAATTTTGTGTGACGTGTGAAGTGTTTTGAGGACTAGTCTGCACTGGGGAGGACTAGTTCGATTCTAGTAAGAGAGATATCAGACTAGTCCGATGGATATCGGACTTGTCCGATTTTGTGCAGAGAGGATATCGGACTAGTCCGGTGACATTTGGACTAGTCTGGTCCTGTGTAACTTTGTGCAATGTGTGTGTTTAATTGTGATTGAGCTCTTGGGGTGAGTTTCCTTAACACACTCCATACACAATGATCTACTATTCTTTTTCCTTGAGCTCATTTCCACTTTGCTCCTCAATTCTTTCTTCTTTTGGCACTTTGCTTATTTTGCTATTAAAACCTGTGCTCATCTCAACAAAGAGGTTATGATCCCAATTGCTTGTCATAAATCATCCAAAACCCACAAAGGATTCCTAGATGCACTTTCACCTGGGCCAGTTGGCTCATGCAAACATCTAATTTATATTGTTATAGTTAAAACACCAACTTTCGTCTATTTTTAAAATAGAATTAGAGAAATCCTACCTGTAGTCGCCTGAAATTGGAGATCATGTCAGGTGACTGTTATATTTCTTTAAGATTCGTACAAGTTCTGATTATATTGTCTCTTTCAACCCTGATCCTCCCAACTCCGAATTGGCACCAGGGCAGGAAGCGATGGCGGCACGCAGGCGATGACACTCCGGATTGGCACCAGGGCAGCAAGCGATGGCGGCACTCAGACGACGACACTCGCGGTTGAGCCGAGCAACGGCGAGCGAGCGGCGACGTCGACGACGAGCGGCATGACGCGCATGGCAGCGGCGGCTGCGCGACGACAACAGTGCGGCCCTGATCGGCACTGCAGCAGCGCGCGGTGGCTGGAAGCAGCAAGCAGAGCCCAATGGCGGCGCGGTGCATGGTGGACGGCGGCGCGGCAGGACGGCGGCGTTGGCGCCGCGGGGTCTGAAGAAGAAAGGTGAATTTGCTTGTTTATTTAATTGTTAATATGTAATTGTTAATCTGTAATTGTAGGATTATATTAATTATAAAATAATTAAGAACTAATTTTCTGATTGATTAACCTATAAAATTAAGTGTTATTGATTAATTAAAAAATTAGTGGTTAATTACTGTAGTTAATTGCTAATTATCTGATGCTTGAAATTTTCTCAAATTGCAGACGCGTGACAAATAGACACACCCATAGAATTATTATCTTAAGAACAACAATTTTAAAACAAAGGGAGTAATTGCTTCTGCCAGACTTCATTGTGGACGCCACGGACAAAAGGCACACCCGCAGTACTGAGATAGGAGAGCAGGAATCATTGGCGACGACATACTTGTGATCCGCGTTTAGCCGGCCATCACGTCGTCCACACTCATGCCTCCGCGCGTTGTAGAGAGCCCGTGACATCCATGGCGCTGTCCATTGCCCCTTGCATACTCGCTGATTCGTCTTCGCCGCCCTGCTGCGATGAGCTCGATGAGCTGTTTGTCCGACTGTATAAAGCTTGTCGTTGGTTCAATGCATACGCCATATATCTGTCTCTCGCTTTCTCTTTACATTACATAGACCAACACACAATTAGTCTAGCCAATCTCATAGGATAGGATCACAGGAGTATAAAACCACGGCCTAAACTGGAGGAAATTGGAATTATACTACTCCTAACAACGGGCTTCATCAGAATGTTATTCTCAACATGCGACACACATAAATACTATTACAATGATGAGGGACTTGCTCGTTTACTATTACAGATGGATTACATCACTAATTAATCCTTTTCACAGCTAAACAATTCCAAAATAACCAAAATACCCCCAGTTTGTCTAAAAACTAAAAAAATAACAGAAAATACAAAAAAATCAGCTGTGCTGACAACAGCGGCTTAGGTCATCACTGTAGCTTATGCAAAGCTAGCTGTGCGAGGCAAATTCATGTGGAGCAATATTGTCAAATTTTCAGATATTTTCACTTGAACCTGGAATGAAAAAATAAATACCATATCATCTATTCCCATGGAAGGCTCTGCTCCCGTGGCAACGGAGGGAACGCCTGGCGGCAGTATAGGGTCGGGCGGAGCCTCTGCGGCGTGGGTGAGATGGCTTGGTCTCCGGCCTGTGCTCCCGTGGTGGAGGCCATGGCGCCGGCCTCTGCTCCCGTGACTACCAAGGGAAGGCCGGTCGGCGGCAGGAGCTCTGGCGGCGGCGGAAATCGAGGTGGCGCTGGGAGGGGCGGCGAGGCCTTGGCGGCGGCGGCGATGCCATAGCGGGCGGCTGTGACAGTGCGAGGCGAAGGTGTCGGGGTGTGTACTGATGCAACACGCCCAAATAAGATGAAAGGTATTTTAGTCCATTTGAGATTGTTTTGCTGGTTAAAAGATTAATTAGTAGTGTAATTCTAAGACAATAGTAAACGAGCAAGTCCCTTACCGGCGTATCACATATTGGGAATAGCATTCTGGCGAAGGCCGTTGTTGTGAGTAGTATAATACCAATTTCCTCCCTAAACAAAGGAGAACCAAGTGAAGGCAGGCCGTTGTTGTGAGTAGTATAATACCAATTTCCTCCCTAAACAAAGGAGAACCAAGTGAAGGCGCCAAAAGAAGTGTCACACCCGATATTATTAATAATAAAACTAAATGCAAAATACATGTATGCAAAGATTAGTTTTGCTATACATGTATGACAAATGTGATAAACAATTATATATCGCATTAATATTTATATCTTTAAAAAAGTTTTGAATAGCAGCGGAATAGAGGAAACTCTAGGGCAACCACATGCAAATTGACTGACAGCAACACGACCTTCTACGCACCGTCTTCAATTCACACTTGTCTTCATTTGATCTTCTTTTTACTAAGCAACATTTATGAAAAAATAATGGCAATTGCATGAGTATATGAAGTACTCAGCAAGTGCAGAGAATAAATGACATGAAGGTCAATCAAAAAGAAAGGTTGATTTTGGTTTAAACACTACGCATTAAATCTATCCTTAGCTTTCATTAACAACTTATATCTAAATGAATATTCCCAACCATAACAATAATAATAGCAATGTAACAATACCAATATCCTTTCCAACCGTCGTCCAAACCATCGACTAATTATGAATTTGACACCAAGTCGCTCTTGTCCGTGAGCCCGACGTCATGACAATTTTCAAATCTCTGCAGAGAATGTATCCTTTACCCACAAACTGTGATTTCATCCCCTGTTGTCAGGTGAACTGGGTAAACCTCCCTGTTGCCAGTGGTGATCAACCACATTTCACACTTCCGTAGGTGTATGGCCAGAAGATCACTATGAGGTCTTTACAAAGGTCCTTATGACTCGTACCAGTCCTTTGAGGTTCCACGGCTTTGGCTCCTAGAGTCCGTTTTTCCTCCGCTAGTGGAAGCCCCCTCTTGAGCCAAACGAATCCCAAGGCAGTATCTTTGAACCAAAACCCCACATCATCCAACTGTCAGTACTACGCCAGAAGAGGCATAATTAATTGACCAAACTGTCCCCCATACTTAGTCTTGTGGCGATACTGTATAGCTTAGTGACTACTACATAAATCGGTCCTTAGAAAGATTCATACTCCAAAACGCGAGTCTCGTTCATACTGCATTATACCATTCAAACCAACTCGTCAGATTCCTATCCACAAAAATTCATTTTCCATAGCATAATAATGATCATAAGTTATAAGTAATAAATGTGATCAATGTTTTCCCACCCATCTACTTTGCATGACTCAACGTAAAGTAATTTCCAAATACCACACTTCCATATCCAAGCGACAAGGAAAGTAAGGTAAAAAAAAGGGTATTCATAACAAGGATTCATATTAATTAGCATGCAACTAACTAAAATCCTTAAAAAGGTACAAGATAATCAAGGGCACTTGCCTTTTGTTATTTAGCTGCTCAATCTTCTTCATTGAACTCTTGATCTCCATATTTTTCCGGTTACTTCTTGATCGTGATACGAACACGCATAAACTAACAACAAAGTAAAAGCAATCAAGAGTAATATACCAAACATATACAACAAATTATAAAAACTACTACGATTGGATATATCTCGATGAAATAGGGTTTTGGTGTAATAATAGCTTAAATAAAATTTTATGGGTGATTTTATGATGTTAAATATTGTAACTATACTAATTATTGAAGTGTAAAATATATTTTATTGTTCAATTATAGTTTCCTATGAAAAGTATATTTTCTACATGTTAATATTATTTCCATATTTATTTCTAAAGCTTTTTATTTATTTTAAATAAATAATACAGGATAAAAGACATTTATTATGGATGATTAAGGTTGTAATATATTAATAGACAATTTTGGTAATTTTCTACAATGATTTCATATTTATTTGGGCAAGTTTAGAATTAATTACAATCATTTCAGAGGCAAACTATTAGTTGCAGAATATTAACTAGACTCTAAATATTATTAGTGACTTCCTACAATTTATTATGAAGCATTAAGAATTTTCTAGAATTAATTTGCTATTTTATAAATTATTTTGACACTTATTTTATTTTATTCTATGCATTTGAGAATTAAATAATTAGTTATAATAATAATTTATAAAACAATTAATATTAGTTTTATACATTTTATTAGGATTTATTAGCAACTATTCAGAATTAGTTTGCTATTTTATAAATTAATTGAGTGTTTATTCAATTTATTCCACAAGAAAAATATTTAATACATAATATTTTAATTCTGAAATAATATAATTACTTTTTTAGGGGCTACTATGTGAAAGTACATTATTGCAGTGATTAAAATATAATTTCTAATATTAACAAGGATTTTCTAGAAATTATTATTCAATTACATATTTATTTCCTAATTAACAGAAAGGTCAGGGTTGTTTCTTTGAAACCTGAGGCTTATGCACAAATATTTATAAAAGTCTAGGGACCTAGCCGTGAATATGTGAAGGGGTATCCTAACATATAATGTGGGCCATTGGATATAAAGCGGGCGGCCACAATTTAAAACAAGCGAAGGGGTATCAGGGTTCTAATCTGAGCCGTACGAACTCGATCCAACTGCTAGGAATTGAGGGAAGCACCAAGCTTCTCCTTCCTCAGGCTAGGACAACGACGTCGCCGTGGGCGGCAGCCCAAGCTCGTCGGAGAACGACAAGTCCGTGGGGGAAACGTCCTAAACTAGTAGATGACTACCAAAATCGACAGAGGGTGGTGCCGCGAACTTACCTATGGCGATCTTAGGGTGCAGAAAGGCGTGGAGAAGAGCTCGCAATGGCGTTGGGCGGCGTACAACGTCGGTCTATGGCGCGACGGTTACTCGGCGAAGGTACCTCATCAAAAATTTTGTCCGGAACATTTTCTAGGGCAAGGCGAGCACGTAGGAGAAGTTAAAGCGAGAAGAGATCAAGTGGAGATAATGGAACGACGAGGAAGGCGGCGATGCTCACCGACGATCGACGAAACCAACGACACGACGACGTGCTTCCTGAGCGAAGGTGTCTGGCGGGTTCCTAGGCATGTGGCGCATGTGAGAGGCAACAAGAGATGAAAGGAATATGGACGATTTGATTGGAATGTCGGCGAGGGTGACGGGACTTACCAAATCCCATCGGCACTAGGGTTTCAGGTTGGGGAAAATGAAGGAAGAATGGGGGCATAGATGGGAATTTATAAGGGGAGGCAGTTGCATGGGGCATGCAGGGAGGCGAGTAAGGGGGGCAAGAGGCGTGCGGTTTTTGGCGGTTGCCGCGCGTGCACGTCATCGTGGGCGAGGGCGCGAGGCGCTGTTTCTTGCGGCAGTTGGGGGAGGAAGAGGAAGATGACAGGGCGGGCCCACATGGAAGTGAGAGGAAGAAGGAGAGGTGGCGCTGCAAGT
Organism: Tuctoria greenei; assembly: GCA_036927565.1. Lineage (NCBI taxonomy): Eukaryota > Viridiplantae > Streptophyta > Magnoliopsida > Poales > Poaceae > Tuctoria > Tuctoria greenei. Next base: position 170,300,879 of record JAYESD010000007.1, on the reverse strand, counting down.
TGCGTGGCTGAGTGTAAATGAGTTGAGGGTGGACGCTGGCCCATGAGACTGGGGTAAGGTTTTTATCTTTTTTTATTTTTTTTAATCTTCAGTTCAATTTAAATTGAACTTTCTCCCATGTTTTGAAATTCATTTAATTTTTTTTACAAATACACACAAATATGAAGCGAATGGTTTGAAGTATTTTTATATAATTTTATTCATTCAATAGTAAGATTGTTTTTCTGTTCATGTTATCATTTTTCCTTTGCTTTAAATTTCCAATATTTGAAATTAAATTATTTAATGAACTACTTCAAAGTAACTTATTTTTTATTTTTTATACAATTATACAAATTATTATCTCCTTGTATTTATTTATTCATTACTTATCATCATTATTATTTTATTTAATTAACTTCTATTCTATTTTATTTATATTTTCCTCAGTTGAAAATGCGAGCATGACAACAAGCTATAGGCGGCCAAATGGGCCGGCATGAAAGCCCGCAAAAAAGCACGGCCCGAACCCGACACGACCTAAAAAAAGTGCCCAGGCCGGCCAGAAGCCCGGTGCAGCCCGTGCCTGGGCCTGGACATCCGACTCGTCGGGCTCTCGAGCACGGCCCGTTTAGGCCTAGCATGGCCGGCACGGCGGGATGGCCCGACCCGATTTGTTTAGGCCCAAATAATGTTTTTTTTGCTGTTTTTAGTGTCTTTTTAACTGAAACGGGCCACGAGGTTTCCCGGCATAGCATGCTTAAATTTAGTTCGGGCCGTGCCCGAGCCTGGACCTCCAGCCCGCGGGCCGGCCCAATCCGTTAGCCACCTATATGAACGAGCCTCCGACCATCATGCCATGGTGCCCTGCCGTGCCCCCCGACGCCGTTGGTCGCCAGCCCACGGGAGCTGAATCAAGAAGCGTGCGGGGCTCCCGAAGCTGCTGAAAAAGCTTTTCATAAAGGTGCCCCGCCTTCGGATGCCGGAGCAGCCGATGAGCGTGTAGTTCAAGGCGTGCTACGGCTACCGGCTGCGCTCCGACGAGGATCATGATGCTACTACTACAGCTACTATGACGGCGGCGCGCTGTCGGCGTGGGCCGGCTTGCTGTCCTCCATCCTGGAGGAGGAGGGGCCAATCCCGAGCAGTTCGTCATTGAGGTCCTGCTGTAGCGTCGGCGCGCACAGTTGAGCTTCGTCTGGCTTGGTTCTTTACTTTCATCTTCTACCTTGCTTCCATTGTAAAGGCGCCCATGACCAAGAGAGTGGGCACTTCGGCCGTTCGATGCAGGCCCGAAGCTGGACTAGGATTGTCATCTCAAGGCTCATCGGACGGCTCCAAATTAAAAGTGGCAATAATTTATTGGTGCTTAATGTACAGTAGCAGATAGGATCAAAATCTAAAGTTTGCATTCATATTTTTTTGATAAGAGATACTTCCTTTGTTTCAAAATTTTGTCATTTTATAATTCAAAAATAACTACAAAACGATAATTTATGCATCTTCATGTCAGTTACAAGCTTTCATTCATATTGCAAGTTGAAGTCAGTCTCGTATGCTCACCATTAGTGCAATTTGGGAGGGCGCATACCGCATACTCCTTCCATCGTAAATTACTTATTACTTAGGACCAGTGTTATCCTAGACGGTAAATGGTAAACAGTCGGTCGAGGTCTGTTTACCGTTTAGTCTGTTGAAACGGTTTTTAAACGGATTGAACGGTATGTACTATAGCTACACTATTGCAGTAAGTAAATATATTTTACTAATATTTTTTAGCATGGATGTATCCTCGCCAGAATCAGTATGTTGTGAGCAGAACCTAACTGAGTATGCTGATAAATACTTCGGTCACACATCAAAACAGTTGCTGGACACGTTAAAATTTAAGATTCATTAGATCCACTTGTAATAGTAATTTATTCAGAAACGTAATTTATTTTGCATTATGTAAGTATGAATGTATGATGAACCTGTTGTTTTCAGAATGTATGATGTATTATTCAGAGTTGTGCCTGTAAGCATGAATGTATAATTTTGTATTATGTAAGTATTCAGAGATTAACCTGATGTTTTCTGTACTTGCAAAAAACTGTATCTGCTGTTTTCCTGCACGGTTGCACCTGCAAAATAAATTATACCTGCTGCTATACATGTGCAGGAAATGTAGAAAAGCATGACAGAACTGCACTTCAATAAAAAAAATGGATGAAAAAACTGTCATAGAACAGCAGCTGCATATGTTCACAAATGACAGAGAAGTGAACTGGCAGAAAACTGGCAGTGAACAGAACCTGCATATGTTCACAAATAACAGAACTGCACCTGCATATTTATATGGCATTGCTGCATGATCTCAAATAAAATAAAGCTAACAACATATGTTTCCAAATAAAACTAGCAACACTTTTTGTGTTCCCAAATAAACATATCAATACATGACACATACTAGATGTTACAAAATAAACATAACAAAATACTGCATGGATATAAAGCTCAATGGTTGATCATCATTCGCCAATGTCCTCTCCTTCCACATCTTGCTCATAACCCGTGGTGATTACTTCATCTTGATCGGACTCAAACTCAATATCATCCTCATTTATATTTTCATCCTCAATTTCAGAGTAGGCATCATCTTCAATCTCTCTTGTTTGTGTCAACCTCGCACTCCAACATAGTTTTATGATCTCTTCTGCATCACATGTCTCAGCAATTAGTCTTCATGTGAGGTCCGTAACAGGCTCAACATCAGAGCCTTCTTCATCAGCACCTTCAACCATCCACCCTTGAGCAAAAGCTGCATGATTTGCAACTAGAGGGTCCACTTTTTTGTTCTTCATGACTTTGTTTCTCCTCTTTGCATGAATGTGATTGAATCGAACAAATACAAGTTGTTCAACTCCCTCACATGTAAGCCCATTTATTTTCCTTTTATGGATCTACAAAAATTATATTTATTAGAACGTTTTGCTTGTGCATATAAATGGATGAACTTATAGTTTTTAGGACTTAGTTCTTCAAAGCATCTTCAATTTCTTTCACAACCTGAAGCATTTGGTGTCAAAGAGAGAATATTAATAGCCATCTTTTGCAAGTTTGGAACTTGCATGCCGTAATTTTACCACCATTTTGCTACACAACAGCACAATTATAAAGTCTAGTTCACAATCACAAATACAACATTCATAGCTGGAAGTTACTACATGTCCATACCTGGATTGAAATCATAATCCTTACAACCAAACTTAGCAACAGTTTTCCCAAAGTGACCAACTTGGTCCTTGAACTTGTGAAAGTCATCATTGAGCACTTGATTTTGTTTGTGATAATCTCCATAGTAGAAAGTGTCAACAACAACGATAAAGCCATCCATAACCACCTCAACCTCAAAGATGGAGGAATCATTATAAATGTAATATGGATTCAAGCAATATGCAACCAAGTGGATGGGACAATCCAATCGATTCTTCATCTTTTCCTTTACAATTCCTATCCACTATTGTACAAAGTCCCCGTCTTGTCCACATTTTCTATAGCCACCTCGATGTCTTCCTTGGCCTTCTTAATATCACCATAAAGGAAAGCCATTGATGGTTGAATATCTCCATCAACCATACGAAGTACTTTTACCAATGGCTCGAAAATCCTTAAGCAAAGTCTAACAACATTACAAAAAGAAGGTTTCACCAATCTATCGGTTGCTTGTACCCCTTTTGTGCTCTTCTTGACATGACTTATTTTCTCACATTCCTTACTTTGAGACATCATCCTTAATTGATCTTTTTTTCTCATACAAACTTTAAAATGTTAGAAAAGAAGAGGAAAATCTAGTCACCCTAGGTCTGATAATATCCCTCTTCTTAGTGAACTTTCCATCAAAGCTAAGGTAGTATGATGTGCATATATAAATATGGTTAGTGCCCTTGCTTGGTGAAGTACGCTCTTGAACTTCTTCATTTTCCCAATTCTCTAAAGCATCAAATTAATTTTGTGAGTTGCACATGAACTCCAAAATATGTTTGGCCTCTTGATATACAACATGTCTTTAGCTGCCATGTTGTTTGAAGCATTGTCACTGACCACTTGCACAAACTTATCAGCTCTGACTTTCTCAATGCAACTATCCACAGATTGAAATATCAACTCTTCGGTGTGTGACTCCGATGATACCTCCTTTGACTCAAGAAAATTTGTTCCAATACAACAATTGATGCATAAATTCATTATGCTCCTCCTTTTTGATCTGTCCATGCATCGGTCATAATAGAACAACCAGTTCTAGCCCACTCTTCTTGACCCTTTAGCATGTTATTTGTAAGTTCCACCTCCTCATGCAACAATTTCTCATGTAGCTCATGTTGGTAAGGCTTCTTAGCACCTGGACCAAAACGCCTAGCGGCTTCTAGCATTTGGTAAAATTCATCACAATTGATAGCATTGAAAGCAACCCCTAAAATTCAAGCAAATGAATATTAGAAGCATGAATGTAATATTTAACACATAGTAATAAGCAATGTAGTATTTAACGCATGCTAAGAATCAAATGTAGTTTATTTACCTTGGACATACAACCATTTTGTAATATATCTTTTGAGCTTGTGCAATCATTCTTTTATTATATGCTCACAAATTTTTGTTGTTCCAACTTCTTAGATGAACCCAAAGAACTAGCGTCAAGAGGCAAGGTGTAAGAACTAGCATCAAGAGGCAAGGTGTACTTATCCATAGGATGCATTGTCCATGGTTGAGAGCTTCCCAACTCATTAAGCCCTGTATCATCTTCTTTGTCCGATGGAACATCACTCGTGACATTATTTCTAACATCTTCCTTTTCCCTCTAGTCTGGCCTTCTTCGCCTTTTAGAATCCTCAATAGCTTGTTTGCACTTATTCTTATCTTCTTTCGTGACATTAGGACATGATGAGACTTGTCTTTTAATACTGGCAATATGCAACTTCAATATGTAAATCTCTGCCTTCAAAACTAAAGGGCATAATCTGCATTGAATGATATTGAGGTTATTTGGATCAATTAGAACTCCATACTCCCACCCTATATCATTAGAATTTCTCTTATGGAGGGTGGTTTTGATCGCAACATAAGAGGTTGGATTTGATGCACCCGATGGCATTCTGCAAAAATAGTAAAATAGATTCAATCATATGAAAATTGACACAATCAGTTATAAAAAATTATTGAACCAATGATAGGAAATACCTAACTACAACAAATAATGGATTCAGCTAGCCTCCTATTGACAGTTTAAGTCGTCCTAAATGGCTACAATAACCTGCAAATTGCAATTGAATTGATAAACAACTTATGGAATAAATAGGGGGCATTTGCAAAACTGACCTCATTTTCAACTCTAATTGTACGTTTGATCCTATTTTTTATGGTTTGTGCATATGACCCTTGTCAAAGTGTTCTTGCGACACTTCCCCCGGACATGCTATGTGAGCAGCCCACAGAGGTTCTTGATCGGCAGGGCTTAGTCCTCGGGTGAGGTTGCGCGTATGAGAGATGGTGAGACGGTGGTTTTACGTGGTTCGGTCCGCTGGAGTGTAATGCCCTACTCCACGGTATAAGTTGTATTGCTGGTGCAAATGCATGTGTTGAGTGTGTATAAGTCGGGATCCGTTGTAATGGTGGCGGTCTGGTCCTTTTATAGACAAGGTCGGACGCCTTACAAGTAGGATCCAAGGCCCAATAGGTGGCCCCGTGGTTATCTTAGCCTAAATATCTAAGGCTTCTCACATAAGCTTCCTCTGACCGTGGCTTGAAGACCTACCATCTTGTCACCTTAGACGCCAGTGGCCCATGCATAGTCGTTGATCATGGCAGCGGATGTCCCGTCCAACTGTACTGTCGTTGTAAGCTACCCACTTGGCGGAGTGGGGTAGGCCCGCGGCATCTTCACATGATGTGATTAGGCATAGCGGTACTTGACAATAGGCGTGCATCACGTCATGAGCCTGCAGAAGACGCGTGTCTTCAATGCCCGATTTAGAAAAGGCGCATCGCCCCTTTACTCCCGCAACCCACCATCCAGGACAAGTTGCAGGACATGTGGCAGCACAGGAGGTAGCCTCTGCGGGGTAGGCCATGTCCCGTACTGCGGGCAATGTGGAGGCCTCGGAACCTGCCCCTGAGGAGAGCCGGGGATCCGAGACTACAGGACACATGGTAGAGCTGGAGCTCACCTCCGTGGGAGGTGGCCGTCCTAGTGCCACGGACCATGTGGCAGCACCGGAGCCCACTCCTATGGAGGAGTGGGGTCCCGTCTTGTTGGACACGTGGTCGCTTGGGAGCCCGTCTCTTTCGGGGAAGATGAACCCCGTCTTGAGGTCCATGTGGGAGTGCTGGATCCCGTACCTGAGGTAGGGCGGGGTCCGGGCCTTCTAGACACGTGGCGCCATTGGACCCTGCCTTAGCAGGGAGGCAGGACACTGAGGTGCTATTAGCCTGTGTGCGAGGGTACCTGGTATGCCTGTTACCGACAGTGGCCTCTGGGTTTACCCTAGGGGAGGTGATGAGCCCAAGGGTGGAGCCTATCCTTGCTTTCCCGCACTGCCTTTTGATTTTGCCTTGATCAGTCGAAGTAGTGCACGCCTCTACCATCGTGGCCACACGTCCCCTTCCGGCTGAGGGGTCGTGGCAACATGATCTTTACTTGCCGCAACTTCTTTATTGTGATTGTTCCCAATGTGGCTGTTGCGATTCTACTGCTCTTGCCCCGCCTTTATGGGAACCGCCGGGTTGCCTTCTCAGGTGGAGGCCCTCTCGGACAAATCTTTCTGACAAGGGACCTAGGCCCCACTATCATGGACAATGTGGGTTGAGCAGTGGGTTTCGGGCCCATGCAACCTGCACAATGCACTCAAACATCACCAGGGTGTTTAAAAGGAAACTTTTATGGGCAAAGGTAGTTCCTCCCTTACTCACACCCCAACGTTTGAGCCTTCATCTTCCTCCTTGAGCGCCCGAGCTTTCCCCACCTTTGAGGTTCTTGACTCCTGCTCCAATGGCCTCGGACTTGCCTCCTTCCCATGTGGTGGACATAGCACCTGTGAGGCGGCTGCTTGGCTGGGAGGATGAGGAGCGGTGGAATATGATCCACCCCGGCTCCTTGCCTCTGAAGTTGGAGGAGAAAGAGATTGTTTTCTTCACCTCGTACGCGTAATCCGGGTTCGTTCCACCTAATTCCTCCTTCCTTGTGACGCTTCTAGAGGTCCTCGGGCTCCAATTTCATCACCTGTCTTCGAACTCTTTGGTGGTGGCAGCAGTGTTCTCGCACTCTCGCGAGATGTTTGTCGGAGTGTACCCATCCGTGCCAGTGTTCAGTCAGTTTTTCGTGCTGAGGCAGACTGGGAAGAGCAAGACAAACTTCCTCAGCACCTACTGCTTCCAGCATCGGTCCAATAGTCCCTTCAAGTACATCACCCCGCTTTCCGCCGCGAGGTGAAATGGCTGGAGGGATGACTGGGTGATCCTACACGCCGTTGCCAACGATTGCATGGTCCTGCCTACCGACTGGCCGACACTTAGGAAGAAGACTTGGGAGGAGCACCCGGAGTTGGAGCCGACGTATACCCTAGTGATGGAGAGGATCTGATACCTGGCGGACCATGGTTTGTCATCATTGATGGTGCTGGTGGACTTTGTGCATTGACGCTTGGCCCCCCTCCAGCATCATTGCCGCGCGGTGTGGCTATACTTCGAGCGGCAGGACGGCACCAGGATGGTGAGGGGTCGCGACACGGATGAAAGTTGCCTACAGGGTGGTGAATAGGCAGATAACCTGAAATTTATCTCAATAAAAACTTACAAAGTGCGGACTAGTCCGGTTTGGGGCGGACTAGTCTGGTCAGGATGACAAACTTGACGAAAGGTGAGATTTTTATGCGATCTAACAAACTTAACTTGATGAAACGTAAATAGTATGAACCTAGGAATCTAGTAGATGATGTGCACGAAGTAAAAGTAACTAGATCGAAGTGAATCACAAAATTGAGACGAAGAATGTGTGGAACCCTAACTTGATTTGGCTAAGGACGAGGAAGTCAAATCAAAGGCCCAAACGCAGGATTTATCCCGTGGTTCAACCCCACAAAGAAGCCTACATCTACGTTTAGGATGCCCATGAAAGGCAGGATTTCACTCAACCCTTTCCTCACTTAGCCACCACGAAGGCCGACTACTCTTCCACTAAATCACAAGGGTAATCACCAAATCCATGAGGCAACTCACAACCTGAGGCTCCCACAAGTTTACAACTTGAAAAGATCGAAGATCAACACCCAAACGAACTCAAATCAATCTGTCAAACCGAGAGAATCAACCAAGAGCTCAAGATCAAGCAAACCCTTCTCTCCTCTCTTCCACAACTCAAAATCCTAAAGAATCGCTCTTAGGACTCCAAGAATGGTTGATAGAGGGTTATGATGGCTCTAGGAAGGCTATGGCGGCACTAGGGTTAGAGAGAGGGCCTTTGGAGGCAGGGGGATCCCTTTTTATAGGGATCCCGACAAGTAGCCGTTGGCACCAGAAAAGTGCAGACTAGTCTGTCCTTTGACCCCGGACTAGTCCAGCCCATGGGGACCAGTGATGTCATCTTTGACCAACCACAAAGCCCCACGTCACCTTTTGAATTCAAACGGTCACCAAACCATGGACTAGTCCGTCCAACAATGGACTAGTCCGATCTCACACAGAACTGTTTGTTCCGGTTGAGAATGGACAAGTCTGGCGCACCGGACTAGTCCGACCCCCAAGGGCGGACCAGTCCGACCGTCCAAGACTTAGTCCCAGCAGCTCCCTCCAAGTACACTGTGGACTAGTCTGTCAAGGAACGGACTAGTCCGATCTCAGTCAGGAAATACTTTTTCGGACTGAAATAGACTGGTCTGTCCGACCAGACTAGTCCGACCCCCCAGGGCGGACTAGTCCGGTCCTTCAGGACATAGTCCCAGAAGAACACAGACACACCCACCACAGACTAGTCCATCCCCAAATGGACAAGTCCGAACTCACACATAATACTTTGGTTTTCCTAACATCGGATCAGTCTGATGTGGCCGGACTAGTCCCGCCTTCCAGCCCATACAAGTCCGACCCTGTCCTTAGGGCTGCTTCAACTCATCTCTCAATATAGTCTAGCTTAGACTATGAGCTCTTAGGAGATTCTCAACACTTGTCTCATTGAACACACTCAAGCTAAGTAGCCAAACTCAACACTAGAAATTTAAAATCCTAAATTCTATTCTTTGAGTTCTTTGACTTTTTCTTCTCTTTTTCCTTTTTTGAGTGCATTCAACGCCATTCGACTTTCAATCACATGTGCTTACACTTGCAAAGCTCATTAGTCCCTTAAGTATTGTCATTAATCATCAAAACCCACGGGGATTAGCCTAGATGCACTGTCAATCTCCCCCTTTTTGGTGATTTGATGACAACACATTGAGGTTTTTGATAAAAGATATAATTGAGTTTATTTTCATAACACACGTGTGTATAAGGAGCTCCCCCTAAATGTGTGCATGGAAGATTTGCAATAAGTTAAATGCACAAGAATGAAGCCTATGGGAGACTTATACATTTGTGTGTTATGGTGGGGTTCCTACGTGTGATGCAAGTGTTGAGATGCGAAAAGTGGAGTGAAGTATGCATCTAAAATTTTAATTTAGCATCATCACACATATTTGACTAGAATGATCTTCAATAGAATCAACATGACAAAATAGGCAATAAGATTCATACAACATAGAGTGATATAGCATAGTGATAATTTCATTACAAAGCAAAATGAGAACGAGTAGCAAAAGTTAAAATTACAACCTAGATTTTTAAAATAACATAGCATCCATAGATCTATAATACCCCCCCTCAATGTCTCCCCTTTTGGCATCAAGACACCAAAAAGGAAAAGAGTAAGGGAGAAGAGAGAGCCTAAAGCTACTCATCGTTGCTCTCGCTCGCCTCTCCACAGTTTTGGTCGCTCTCCGTCTCCTCATCATCACTTTGGTCGTCGTTTTTGTCCTCATCATCTTCATCACCGACCTCCTCAACAGCAGGACTGGTGCTAGAGGGACCACCCCCACCACCAAAGAGGGCAGCCTACCCTTTTGAGAGCTCTGGAAAGGGAGTGATGTCTTCATCCTGAGAGGCCTCCGGGGACATAGGTACTTGTCATGCTTCTTTGAGGTCTTGTGAGCCTTCACTTCTGATTTCCAACACGAGGTGAAGATTGACTTAAGAAACTTTAATGTAGCACTTGCAAGGTCCCCGGAGGAGGAGGAGGCGACAAGAGCCGGAGGAGGAGAAGAGGGCACAAAAGAGGTACCTCTCCTCGAGGCTCTACCAATCTTCGGTGTGAAAAGAGGAATCTGAGGATAGAGAGTTCAATGCTTTACATCCTTCACAAACTCTAAGCCTGAGACCTTCTCAATCAAGCACATGATGAGAGGAGCATATCCACATGAGCGGTTTGGAGTGTGGGATATGTTGAAGATGTCATTGTATATGTAGTCAAAAATATTGAACTTCTCATCTTCAACTATTAACTTCATCAAGTTCCTCAGATTTCCTTGGATCATGCCTGCGTCCCCATCCTTAGGTGCTAGGGTTTTTCTCAATATTCGATTGAGCACACTAAAGAAGGGGCGAAGAATCTTGGTTGTGGGGGGATTGTAGAAACCAACCTCGTACATGAATTCCATCTCCCCCAAATCTAGAGCCTTGAGGTTGTGAGTGATCAACTCATGGTTTAGGAACTCCTCCAGTCCAAGGATCCTAGCAAACTCATCATAGAGCATGGAGTATTGAACTCTGTTGGTCAACCAAGTGATTTTTCTATCTCCAAAGGTGGATAAGTAGCATGTGGTGTAGAATTGAGCCACCACCTCCGTGTTCCAAGTGTACCTTAACTCAAACAGTTCTCTAAGTCCATGGTGCTCAACAGCTTGGATTACTCCACTGAAGGCTTGGTGATTCTTCTTTTCCATATAGGCCCAATCTACCCATTGAGCATCCGTCACTGGAGTCTTCTTGGATAGTTATACCAGGCGATAGTAATCACAGTGAAAATCACACCAAAAGCGAGGATCTACTATTGCTTTCTCATACTTGTAGGTATCCTTCGACCTTAGCCTTTTAGCTTTCTCAAACCCTTGTCCTTTGAAAATGTTGCTTCTAGCTCCGGTTGCCGATTAGGATCATGCATAGGAGGACTCATGACCAAAGGGCCAATGGGGCCTTGTGAAGGACCACGAGGCTCTGCGGGTTAATCACGAATGACCAAGCCTCTGCCTACAAGGGCTTTCTTCCTGGGAGGAGCCTTTTTGAGAGGCATCTTCTTTGCGGGCTCTTATCCCTTGCCCGTTTCTTTGCTGCTCTCTCCCATGGGTGCTTTGTCCTTATCACCCGCTTGGGCCTTTTGCTTCTCACCCATGGTGACAATCCTTTTCCTTCTGCTTGCATGCTCTTCGGCCACTTGAGCTTGGGCTGCATCTCGATCGTGCTTCTTCTTGGTCCGAGCTTCATGCATACGCTCAAGCTCCGCTGCAACGACTGCTTCTTCTGCTTCTTTTCGATGATAAAATTCTTGACGGGCTGCCTCCCTTTCCAGATCGGAAAGAGGAGAGTCGTTCCGTCGATACATGCTTGATATGAGAAAAACAGACAAATCCACAGATGGAAGGGCGGAGTAGTCCGGTATTCGCCTTCCCGACACTCCGAAGAAGCTTCCACATGGATTCCTTGAGGATTTTGAGGGTTGGAATAAAAAACCGCCAATGGGGTCGGTTTTTGGGAGAGAGGCGCACATTTGAAACTTGGAGAGAGAGTGGAAGGGTCGGGCCCGACGTTGGGTGGTTAAGTCCCCAGAAGTTCGGACAAGTCCGGACTAACCTGGGTGTCCAGACAAGTCCGATGACAGGCCGGAATAGTCTGTTGTGAACTAGTTTGTACCTGTTCGGACATGTCCAGGATGTCGGACTTGTCCGGGCCCATGGGCGGACTAGTCCGGTCCTACACAACAGATTCTCATATATATTGAGGAATTTGCAACGAATTATCCATATGGACTACGTTTTCACAAACATTCTCAATGAATATGGCCAGTAAAGCACTCAAACATTCATACAATGACCATGATTTAAGGAGACAATAATTGAAAACAATTTGATAGAAGAGGAAGGCAAGTTTTCAAAAGCATGCATAATTTTGAGGAGAAAAACAAAACTAACAATCAGATATGCAACATCTCAAGCCACATTTCGAGAATCAAGGATATTTAGTTCATTCCTAAGTTTGCAAAAGCGTTTTTTTCATCTAGTGGCTTGGTGAAGATGTTGGCTAGTTGTTTTTCGGTTCTCACATGTGAAATGACAATACCCCCCTTCTTGAATGGTCTTTCAAGAAATGGTATCGGATGTCAATGTGTTTGGTTCTAGAGTGTTCAACGGGGTTATGAGCAATCTTGATGGCACTCTCATTGTCGCATAGGAGTGGAATGCGATTCATATTGAGACCATAATCCCTTAGAGTTTGTTGCATCCAAAGAAGTTGTGCACAACAACTTCCGGCTGCGATATACTCTGCTTCGGCTGTGGATAGGGCAATGGAATTTTGTTTCTTGGATGACCATGACACTAGGGACCTACCCAAGAATTGGCAAGTCTTGGAGGTGCATTTCCTATCCACTTTGCATCCGGCATAATCTGCATCGGAGTATCCGATGAGATTAAACTTAAACCCTTTTGGATACCACAACCCTAGGTTAGGCGTATGAACTAAATAGCGCAATATTCTCTTTCCGCCAGTTAGGTGATACTCCTTAGGAGCAGCTTGAAACCTTGCACACATGCGTACACTTAACATAATATCAGCCCTAGATGCACAAAGGTAAAGGAGTGACCCAATCATGGAACAGTATATGTAAAAGCCCTAACTTTGTAAACATTTTTCTCATCAGTTATATGAATCCGTTTCAAACATAAGCAATAATTTCTCACATGAATTGATGCCTACATGTGAAATGAGAGGGATTCAAAATTTTTCTTTTAACTCATGTTCAATTGTAACATGAGAGTATACTGCATCAAATGATTCTCAACTAGGTGGTTAACAATAGTGAAAATTATTGTTGGAGATTAAAACAATTTTCACTATTTAGTTTCCAATATACCCTAACATTGAATTTTAATCACATTCAAATGACCATGTTCAAACTACACATCATGGTGTATTTGAATCACCCAAATGTATTTGAATATTCAAAATAATGTACATTTCAAATTGGGTAATTTTTGGAGCTGGTTTAATATTTATTTCAATGAAATCATTGAAAAAGGATTTGAATTCAAATTTGGATTTGAATCTAAAACAAACCGTGTCCAATTTGAAATCTGATTTCAGATTTGGAATCCTCATATTTTTATTAGCTGGCATACCAATTTTGGGAAATTTTGAACACAATCTTCATCAGTGAACTAAAAGACCAGAGGGGTGCTTGAGATAGCATGTGGGGCCCACCTGACAGCCTCACAACCTTCAGACCGACTCTGTTCGGTTGTTCCTAGGGCGCCAGCGAGCTGCTTGCCATTTAAGCCCTACAAATATCGCTCCCGTGCTCCTCCTTATCCATTCTACGATTGATATTTTCTTCCTCCCTCACGCTGAGCCGAGTTCTTCTCCAGTTCGCTCCCACGCGCGCATTTTCCGACCACCGGCGCTGCTCGACGGTTGCCGGCCAACCGAAGTGTTTTCTTGTCGTGGCCTCAACAGCGAAGTTGCTCCCCAGTCCCTACTCTATCTCCTGGTTCAATCCATTTTCCATTTCATTAATGTTTTGGCCGGTATTTTGAAGCCAAACCGGAGCTCGCCGTCAAGGTCATCGTGCGCCGTCTCTGTTCCACGGTGCCAAGCTGCTGCGAGCCGTTTCAGTTTTCGACTCCAACACAAGAAGGTGCACCCAGGCACCCTCTAACTAACAATGAAAACCGTTCCCCTTTTCGTTAAGTATCTAGCGATTTATTCAAACTTCGTTCTCGGCCGAAACAAATGAACTCGATAGATTGTCATTTAAATTCGGTTTCCACAAGTATATAATCTTCATGATTGCTAGAATATAGTTTCCTCAAATCCTAGCGCACCCTCTCGATCACTTAGTACCAAAAGTTATCGAGTAGGGGTGATGAATGTTGAGTTTTCATCGCCACCAATAAAAATGCCGCGGTTCACCGTCGAAACCATGGTGGCCGGCCGTGTCATGCCATTTGCACCCTCCTAGCAGCTTCCTCAAACCCCCAGGAGCGTTTCCGATCATTTTACGATGAGTTTTAGCTAAGAAAGTCGGGTTTCTGACATCACCAGAACCCTAGCTCCGCCGCCGCCATCGCACACAGAGTTCCGGTCCTCCGTGGTCTTCACCAATCCCACCATCGTGTTCAGCGCATGATTTTAAGGTTAGGATCCCAAAACTAGGCGTTGTAGTGACCGGGAACTCGGTTCCAGCAAGGCTCGCCGGAGCGCGCCGCCGCGGGAACCACGAGCGCCGCCCGCGCGCCGCCGGCCCGAGGAAGACGAAGGCTAGGCGGGGTCCACACGTTAGTGAGTGTTTTCCTTATTCGCGGATCTGGTGTGGCTGCGGGATTCCATTTGGCTACGTGGGAAAAACCGTATGTTGCTTCGACCAGAGCATGCCACGTCAGCTGGAGGGACCCATGCGCCATTGTTTTGAATTCAAATTAATTCAAACAATTCCAGAGTTAGTTCAAACTTAGAAAATCCATAACTCTCTGTAGATTTATCCAAAAATCTTCAAACAAATTTTGTTTGAAGTCCCTTGAGCTCTAGTTTCTGTTAGTGCCAATAAATGTCCATAAAAATCAGTTTATTTTATAAATAATTATTTTTCTCCAAACATTCTTGGAATTTTCCCAGAAATTCCTTCCACGGGAAAAATCCCCAAAATTACCAGAAACTCCTTTATCATGTTCTTGACTTCCAGGAAAAGTTTATGACCATTTGACCTGTATAAATTCCTCAGAATTCAAATTTATATCTGCTGTTCATTGATAAACAGAAACTATTATCAGAATTTGAATCAAACTTCTAAATTCTATATCTCACTCTATAAAGATTTGAAAAATGTTAAATAAATTTTGTTAAAACCAGGACAACCCCCTATTTATGTTACAACCACTGGTATCCAGGATACCACTCCATAATTTGAATGAAAATTCATAGAATGGAAATGAATCTAGAATTGTTGTGACCATATACAACCTTTGCTAGAACTCAAATTTTGCACACTGTCTACATATCATCCATTGAAGCTACTATTAAATTTGCAGCTTCATTGGACCTCTGTAGCATCAGCAATCTTTTAGATATGTCTATGTGCATATAAACTCTACATCAAATGTGGAGTTAATCTTTTTTCCGTTTCACATCAATATTCCTTTATTCCTATAGATCACAACAACAGGAACTCCATTCTCAATCACTTAGTTGCTGTATTAAACTTGATACAACAGAATTAAATGTTATGCTATCTCATGCGTATATACGCACTTGCATTTCGATAGTTCACGTGACGTCGAAACTCGACTAGGAGCATTCCTTGCAGGAGAAGGCCATGGTGTCCACTCAAATTCTTTGGTGGAGTCTCCTGAGGAAGACCATTGACCATTGACATTTAATCGACTCGCAAACTAAGGCAAGCCCCGTTTTGCATTTAAGAGCTTTTTAAAGTTTTCCAGTTTTATTCACTTACGTCTATAAGATGTATATGATATGTGCATTACGTGTAAGGTTTTTCATACTCCACTTGCATATACAAAAATCCTATGGGAGGATTGAAAAGGTTTACAGCTTGACGTGTAGAACTGCCAT